>CM053743.1:74878194-74914835 GCA_028658305.1 Pachyuromys duprasi | reverse complement strand
CCTTTTGCATGGCAGGATATCTGCAGGCTCAAGCAGCACCATGTGCTTGGATATGTCTCAGACTCTGCCACAGTAAATTTCATGTTACATGCTATCCACAGTACAGGATAAAGATGTAAAGGAAAGTAACACCTACTGGACATCTGCTGTCTCCCTCAGCTTCTAGGCCTTATCAGGAAAACGTCCTACACACAGACACCCACACACACACGAGATGAATTTCCTGTCACCCCTCCCATGACAGTGGAATGTATTCACTTCTCCAGTGGAGCAGTCTCACCACATCCTAAATTTCTCAAGCCTCAGAGAGAGAAATACCAATTACTCTGCCTTCAGTGTCTCCCTTTGTGATGTATTAGGAGGCTGTGAATAGGGGATCCTGTATCTAACTAACCTGCCACCTGACTGGTATTGGATGTACATCATAGTTCAATTAGTCACACCCTTTCCCTGACTTTCAAATGTTATCATGGAGACTTGTCCCTTTCCTCATGGGTTACTTCATTCACTGATTCTGAAGGGCATCTCTCTCTGCTGGAGGGCATGCACAATTGTGGTTCATTCTACATATGGTACCATGCGAGGGAAGCGATAAACACAGTAGATCAAATGTAGAGAATAGCAGCTTGTGGAGGACACTGGTCTAAATGGACACCTGGGTTGCAGCTCTCAGTCTCAGGACTCACAGGAGACAATGCAGAAAGGGTGTAGTAGCCAGATGCGGTCGATGTCTGCTGAAGCACTGGTTGCTGGAAATGTCAGGACTGTTGCATGCATGACCACACTGTGACTGCCAACTATTCATAAAATACTTGCACAATCTAAAACAGCATGCAACTTGCCTAATTGTGTGAGCGTCTCATTATGTCTAACCTTCACTGGAGCAGGTATTATCAACTGATGGCTTTTGGGGAGGACAGACAGTCAGAGTGGCTTTCATGTTCCAGCCTCTTGTTCTAAACATAGAAGAGGCAGTAAGTACACTTGGTGTCATAAAAAGAGAAGAAAACACCCACAACATTGGAAGGGAAGACTGGTGTTAAGGGTATGCAGTAATTGAGGTGAAAAATGGGGAGAAATTTTAATAAAACACTTCAGAAGATAAACTATATTATACTCCAAAAATATCAATTAAAATATATTGTTGGTTTTGGACATATGCAAACTTGACCTGTTTTAACAGTGGTTGCTGTACTCAGGCTGTCATAAAGTTTACAGAGGGCCAGCATCTTACCTGGAGGCCATCATGAGAGAGCAAAAAAAGATTTCCAGACAGACTCAGATGCTGAGGACTAAGGAGTCCTGCATCAGTGGGACATCAAGGAAGAGAAATAAGATTGCTCCCCAGAGATGAGCTGCAGCCAGCCTCACCCTGCATCTTCCACTCGGCTTTGCTGTCAGTACAACAGAGGAAAGATGAGCAGTGGCCTCCTCATCCTCCCTGTCCTACTATACGTGACACACTTGTCACAGCTGCTTTGGTTCTTCGTGCTCTCTAACGGGAAAAATACCGCCCCGAATTATTGGCCATTCACACCAACTGTGGACTCCCTTTGTAAACATTGTGCTTTGTAAACTTTGTCAACCTCAAGCCAACAAAGTGGTCAGACCCCTGTTAAACTAACTCCCCCTCCCCCCCGCAATGTAATTGTTCTCTTGGATGCTTACTGCCTCTGTCTGCTAATCTAGGACTAGTCCTGGAAGCTTCTAGCTTCCACACAATCTAATCTACGTCTTGAAAATTTTCAGCTTCTGAGACTTACTGCTGAGTTAGCTCATCCTTTCTAGTTCTCCCTGAGTCCTGGCTGGCTGGTTCAACTCAACTATTCTGGCCCGATCTCTGCAAACTGACTGATGCAATCTGGCTTCTCTTTCCACCTCCGACTGAATTGTTCTGCTTGGCCTCATACTAAATTTGGCAGTCTGTTCTGAACTTCTGGTACCTTGTCATTCTGTACCTCATTCTGCCTTCGCCCCTATCTAGCTTGTTCTCTCTCGCTCGCTCTCGCTCTCTCTCTCTCTCGCTCTCGCTCTCTCTTGCTCTCTCGCTGTCTCCCTGTACCTGTAAAACTGCCTCCCCCCTTCTCCCTGTGCACTGCTTGCTCTTCTAAGTTTTCTTTTCCTGTCTCTTCTGGTGAGACTTGTATCCTATCCTGACTCATTCTGTCAATCTTTGATTGATCACTTTTTAAGCCTCTCAGTTAGACATCACTTTCAAACATGGCTGCTTTCTTCAACCAATTAACTTTACCTTAATTATTTCGCAATAAAGGTGTATAATAAGGGCATGTCTGTATTCCAGCAAGAGTAGTCATGTTGCTGTATTAAAATCCCTCTGCATCTTCCCACCTTCTGCTTAAGCTAAAAAATTGGACACAATTTAACTATTTCAACAGAAACAATCATCAATTGCATTGACTTAACAGTCCAAATGTCCTTATGAAAAGCTGTTGATGCGATGATCCTTTGTAACTGCTCTCCTGATCATAAGTTTTTCAGCAAATGCTCATCTCTGCACCCAGGTTTTTCAATCTGACAGTCTGATGATCTGCCCTTCTTCAGTTGGTTTGTAAATCTGTCTCTATGCAGGGAGAATGAGCTTTCTGTGTCTCTTCTTTCCTTGAGTCATGCCTTTCATGTGGAAGTTTCTCTTCCTCCGATGGGATCTTTATCACTTTTAATGGAACCTATAGTCTTTCATCACCTGTGAAAATATAGCCAAAACCTCTTTCCCAGTGCAACACATTCCCTGACTTCCAATCTGATGTTAAAACGTCTTTAAAGTATACAGGTTATTCTAGCTCAGTAGTTTATTGCAATTTTTAAAAAATCTGTAGGTTTTTCTTTATAAAGCCACACATAAACTTGACACTTACACATGTATGTCATATGGCAGTGAACCCAGATACACATCAGTGATAAAAGGTATCTTTTATTTGCCAGAAGTTATTGTCATTATCACTTACTACCTTTGTCTGCTATCATAGGCTGAGTCCTGGAAGCTTCCAGCCTCCATACAATCTTATTTAGACCTAGAATATTTTCAGCCTCTGAGAATTACTGCTGAATAAGCTCACCATTTCTAGCTCTTTCTGAACTCATCTGGTTCTGGCTCAAACTCCTCTCTAAGTTGACTGATTCAAACAGGTTTCTCTCAACTTCTGACTGAATTTCAGCATCAGACCATTTGAACATCAGGGCTTTCCAATATGCCAGTTTGATGAAGGATCTATACTTCTTCAGCTGGTTTTTAGAGGTATGTCCATGTAAGAGGTAAGGGGTAGCTACATCTGCATTGTTTGCTGTTTTTCTGCTTCTCTTCCTCAAGTTGTTCCTCTCATGTGGAAGCTTCTCTTATTTGTATTGTGTCTTTATTAATTTTGATGGAACTCGCAGACTTTCATGTTGCACGATATTTGATCCCTTTGTAAACCCCAAAACTGTGAACTATAAAATCCTTGTTTCTTTGGTTGAACCCCATCACATACCTTTAATCCAAGAACTTTCTGTTTATTGTAAACTGGTGATTATGATGTAGTTCATCCAGCCCTAGCACACACCTTTAATCCAAGACCTTTCTGTACACAGGATTTAATAAAGTTAACCCTAGATCAAGGGGTGGAGCAAGAAAACAGCTACCAGGGATTAAAGAGTAGGAGGTTCTCTGAGTTAAGGGGTATTTAAAATAGCATGGAGAAGAAGAACAAGCTATTAGTTCAAGCTCTGGCTTTAGCTTAGGCTTCAGCTCCTTAGCTCCCTGGCTTTTTTGGCTTTAAGCTTATAAGCTTTTGGCCTTGGGTTTTTTTTTTTTTTTTTTTTTTTTTTTAACTTTTGCTCTTGGGCTGTCAGTTGAGCTAGTGAGCCATTTTTGTTTTTTGTTTTTTGTTTTTCCAACTAAACCTGAGCTGAGAAGGAAAATTAGCTGATTACTTTCACCCCAGCATCTGGATCCTGAGTCTTTATTGGTAAAATAGAATGATTGGGATTGTCACTCTTTTAAACACTGTCATCACCTGTGAAAATACAGTCAAGGAATATTTTGTTTTCTCCATCTATGTTGATTGAAGAAACCCTAGAAGTGTGACATGTGGTAAAGCCCTTGGTTCACACTTAACCTCTTTAAACACACCAGAGACTTCATACTGGAAAAAACCCCTACAAGTGTAAAGAATGTCATAAGGCCTTTACTACTCACTCCTCACTTTTTATACATGAGAAAAATCATACTGATGAAAAAAACCTACAAATATGGGGAATGTATCAAGTCATTTTACTATACTTCAATGCTGAAGCAGCATCTACGAATCTATTCTAGAAAGAAACCCTACAAGTGTGAAGAAAGTTGTAAAGCTTTTTATGATCCTTCATTCCAAAAGAAACAAAAAGCATATACCATGTGTGTCTTTCTGCTTCTAGGTTACCCCACTCAGGATGATCTTTTCTAGTTCCATTCATTTGCCTGAAAATTTCATGATTTCCTTGTTTTTAATTGTGAGTAGTATTCTATTGTGTAAATGTACCACAGTTTTTGTATCCATTCCTCCACTGAGGGACATCTAGGTTGTTTCTACATTTTGGCTATTACGAATAAAGCTGCTATGAACATGGTTGAGCAAATGTCCTTGTATAGTTGAATATATTTCAGATACAAGCCTAGGAATGGTATGCCTGGATCTTGAGATAGCACTACTCCTAATTTTCTGAAAAAGCGCCAGATTGATTTCTCTCTTATAAGTGGATATTAGACATATAAAATAGGATAAACATACTAAAGTCTATAGTCCTAAGAAGCTAAACCAGAGGGAGAATCCTAGGGAAGGTGCTCAATCTTCATTCAGAAGGGTAAACAGGATAGACATTGGAAGTAGGAAAGACAAGGAACAGGACAGGGGCCTTCCATAGGGGGCCTTTGAAAGACTATACCCATCAGGGTATCAAAGGAGATATTGAGACTCAACAGCCAAACTTCTGGCAGAGGGCAGGAAACCTTATGAAAGAAGATGGAGCTAGAAAGACCTGGAGGGGACAGGACCTCCACAAGGAGACCAACAGAGATAAAAAACTGGGCCCAGGGGAGACCGATACTGCAGTCAAGGACCATGCATGGAAAGGACCTAACTCCTTGCTCAGAGGAAGCCCATAGGCTGCTCAGTCTCCAAGTGGGTTCCCTACTAAGGGAAGCAGCAGCTGTCTCTGACATGAACTCAGTGGTCTGCTCTTTGATCGCATCCCTCTGGGGGTTACAGCCTTGCCAGGCCACAGAGAAAGATGATGCAGCCAGTCATAATGAGATCTGATAGGCTAGGATCAGATAGAAGGGTAAGAGGACCTCCCCTATCAGTGGACTAGGGGCACAGGAGGAGAAGAGGAAGTGTGAGTGGGACTGGGAGGAGATGAGGGAGGGGGCTACAGCTGGGATACAAAGTGAATAAACTGTAATTAAAAACAAAAAACTAAAGACATTTAGTCATATACATTGAAGCATGAATGTGAATCTACTGTACATTTCAACACCAAAATGCACTGAGCATAATTCACAAAATAGAGTAGGTGGAAACAGTCTTTCTATTGAAGTAAGAGCACAATCAAATAGAACATTGAAGAAATGGTGTTAAAGTTAAATAGCTAAGGAAGTTGTAAGGGCATTTTCCCAGATAAGCCCATCAAGCAATATAGATATTATATGGTCTGACAGTCTTGAAATTATAAAGTAGCCAAGCCTGGAAAAGAGAAGGTTAATTGTGATTGTGTGAGATTGGATGAACACCAAATATGTAATTTTTATCCTAAATACAGAATTTTGCTTTGGAAGGTACAAAAAGATATGTTTTATAACAAGTAGACTGTCTCCACCAAGATTAAATAATATAAACTAAGGATTTGAGACAGTGTTTTATATTGATGACTAGTATTTATATACTATATATATATATACCTAAAAGATATCAAGTCATCATAATAAAATTCAGGTTCACCCATGAATAACAGAAATTTTGCTAAGGTAACATATGTGTCAATGAATACATATTAAAATTACATATTTCTGTTTTTGCTTGTTTGCTTTTAGTTTTCTGAGACTGAATTTCTCTATGTAGTAAAGGCTGTCTGCAAAATTAATATGTATAAGGCTGGCCTTGAGCTAAGAGATCCACCTGCCTCTGCCTCCCAAGTGCTAGGATTACTGCAGTGGGTCATCAGGCCTGGCAATAATCTAAGACTCATTCATTTATAAGATTAAATTACCATTGAGAACTGAATGGAGAGAGACTAAATAAACGAGGTATGAAAATGGAAGACTAACAATTACCCATGATGAGAATGTTCACTGAAGCAGAGCTTATAGTTTTATTTTACCCTCTCCTTATATTTTTTATTCATTTACCAAAATATACAGGGTATATATAAGAAACGATTATAGGCAATGCACACTTATAAATTACAGAATATCACATTGCAAAGTAAAATAAACCTTGAGTCTGCAGAATTCTGAAGCTTATTGATGAGCTATTAAGCATTCTCCTAGTTGCAGACAGTTTTAATTTTTATATATCCACAAAGAGCATGCACTTTATATCCTTAGTACTGAGTATGTGATAGGAAAACATTTTAGAAAATTTTCACCATTCACTTAGGATGATTTTCATTAACATGAGAATGAAAGAAACCCATATATTTACTTTCTTGCAATGATTTCATACATAGATCTGTAGAAAAGTGTATAAACTTTCAGATGCACACGAACAGTGCAAAGTCTGTTATAGAACTGTCCAAAGGGACTCCATTTTGCCTGAGTTTTACTCAACTGCTCCGAGCTAACCAACAGTGCTGAGAAAACATCATGCGGGCTCACCTGCAGCTGTGGAAGACCCATTGTTTTACAACATAAAACAAATTGTTTGAATCAATGAAACAAAACTTCGTTATTTCAGGCTGCCTCTGGTATGCATGATTGTGGTTTGGCCTTATAAACCTAATGAATCAGGGCCAGAAGGTTCTAGAATGACCATTCTATTCCCTGACACCAAAACCAACCTAGTCCTTCTGGTCCTCCCATCAGGTAGGTGAAGTTGTTTTCTCTTGTCCAGAGTCTAGTAAGTGAAAAAATTCCTAACAGGGACTCCATCCCTAGTTCCTGGCTCTGCTTCTCCCCACAAAACCCCCCCGAGACAGGGTTTCTCTATGTAGCCTTGACTGTCCTGGACTTGCTTTGTAGACCAGGATGGCCTAGAACTCACATTGATCTGTGTGCCTCTGCCTCTCGGAGTACTGGGATTACAGGCGTGCATCACTGCCCCTGGCTCTCCTTCTAACCATAAAGATGTTGACTGAAGAAGTGGTGTATGACAATTTTCAATTAAATCCATGCCATATGTAATTTCTATGGATGCTGAGTGAATAACGGAATAATCTACTTAATGTACGCTGTCTCAGCTATTGTTCTGTGTCTTAGGTTTTGTACCTTTTTCTGACCTTCATCGTGAAATAGGGAGCCAGGCCATTGTCTGAGCTCAAGTTAGAACTGGGTTAGCAGTGGGTTCCTCTGTCCTGCCTGTGTGCAATGAAGGGTGCCAACCTTCTTTCTGAGGCTGTATTACTGGTTCGCAGAAACTCCATGTCTATTCCACTTCAATTCACTCATGCCCAGCACTAAGCTCCCCCTTATGGTCTTGTCAGGAACCTAAACCTAGTCAACTCCCAAGCACACTCCCCGCAAAGGGCTCCTCAAGTGGATGGAAGTTGAGTTACAGAATCTCACTCACTGAACCATGCACAAGAAGGTCCATGTGGGGGACAGACCTTCTCTACTGCAGAACACAAGAAGGCTGTGGGGGCAGAACACAAGTTCACTGCTTTTCCACCAGACCAGAGCCTGCAGAGTATATATGTTGTAGAAGATTATTAGTATTTAATATTGATCTGTATGATTATTAAATGCACCAGCTATTATTTAATACACTATTATAGAAATGACACAGAAGCATGTTAAGATTTCTAATAAGCCTAATTTGGGATAGGCAGATATTATCCCTCTAAGTTATCTTGTCTGCTCTCCAGGACAAATCCGAAATACTTGCACATGTTTCCATTTAGGCTACTTCTCTCCATCATGCCAATCTTCAGAGCAAGCTCTTCTTGGCCATGTGTTTGTGTTTTACACTAACCCATGGCAGCCTCTTTTCTCCTTCTTCTCCACACTTTTCTCCCATGAGCCTTCTACCCCCCAGCCTCTGAACCTTAGCTCCACCTATCTCTCTTCTGCCCAGCCCAAGTATAGGCAATTTTTATTGGCCACTCAGGAATAATTTGGAAGGCAAGGTTACACAGCATCACTCGGTGTACAGGAGCATTTGCTCGTAGAACAGTAAAGATCTCAGGTGACAAACAATTAACCCTTGAATACATAGCACCTCCAGATAACCAAACAATTCCCCTTTTCTAAGTAAAAAGACTATTATTTTTTTTATAAACTACATAAAGACAATTATGAAACAATCAGGAAAACTATTAGATAAAATTTATATACACAATGTCCAATATTTATAAGTTAATGGCTATTAAGGTTTTAATTGCACTTAACAGTCAACATTAAATTAGTAATCTCAATTTGAGATCACTTTTTAGTAAGAACTACACCTATAATGGTTCATGATTGACAATCACGTATCTACTGATCAAACACATCACTTCTGCTGAGTGAGTGCATGTGGGTTTGGTCCTTATTTCAATATGCTGCCAAGTTTCTATGACAGGACAATTGGAGTTGGAGAAACACTGTTCTGAACTCAAAGGAAATAAAGGATTTCTTTATTCTAAACCAAATATGACTGACAATGTGTTCTGTTCCCTCTTTTTGAGGAGGCAAACACTAATGACCATTCGCCCCAGTGTTACCAATGTAGACCATTTCACCAAAGTCCAACTTGTTGAGAAGTGTGAGTTTATGGAGTTTCTTACACACTTGGGGGAGATGATATTATAGGAGTTTGGGTGACCCAACAGGGAAAACAATAGTAACTTTACCACAGCCTAGATCTCAGATTCAGGGCACCCAAAGAACCAAGTTATGACATGGTAACAGTTTCATGAACATTTATAGTTAACATAAGAAAGAAACTCATTAATCCACTCAAGATTCAAACACATTTCTTAAAAACACTGGTGCAGAGGTTACAGCAAAGTGTCTTCGGTTCTCCGATGACATTCTTAGCATTAGTGCTGATGAAAGTTAGATGTTTGTGTTGACATTCCAAAATAATTAACTTAATAGTCTGCACTATGGATTCTTTTGAGTTAAGATCTAAATTGTTAGCAAAGATTTTGTCACACCCCTCCCCCATGTAAGCCGGGGAGTGACAGACTGGCTAGATCCCAGGGGAGGACATTGCAGCCAGCCCTGAGGAGACAGGATGAGCTGGGGTTGGATGGAAGGGAAGGAGGTCCTCCCCTGTTGGTGGACTTGGAGGGGCGGGAAGGAGGGAGATGAGGGAGGGAGTGGGAGGGTGGGAGGGAATGAGGGAGGGGGCTATGCCTGGGATTCAAAGTACCTAACCTGTGATTGAGATAAAAATAAATAAATTAAAAAAAAAAAAAGAAAAAAAAAGATTTTGTCACACTGCGCAGACTCATGGAGTTTGTATTCAGAACCAATTATTTGATTTCTTTTAAAAGCTGAAGAAGTATAAACTTTAAGAACTTTGTTGGATTTTTCTCAGTATGAATTACCTTGTTTTCAATAAAGCCATAAAAATTAACAAAGGCCTTTCCCCATTCCCTATACTGGTAGAGGTTTTCTTCAGAGTGATTTTTTTTTTTTTTTATGCCTCCAAGGGGGTGCAGAGAAGGTAAAACATTTGCCGCAAGCTTCACACTTGTAGAGATTGCCTTCAGAGTGAACAGTATGACATCCTTTAAGGGCTGAAGAAGTAGAAAAATATCTGCACACGCATGGGTTTTCTCTCCAGTTTGAACTGCCTTGTGTCTCCTAAGGGCTGCATGATAAAAGACTTTGTGACATTGTTCAGACCTGTATGGTTTCTCTCTAGTATGAATGGTTTGATGTTCCTTAAGGCTTGGAGAATGAGAAAACCTTTTTCCACATTCTTCATACTTGTAGTAATGAAAAGGAGGGAAAACATTTGCCATACTGTTTCCACTTGCAGGGTTTTTTTTCCCTCCAGTATGAGATATCTTGTCTCTTAATACAGTAAGAATTATGACATTTTTCATACTTGCATGGTTTCTTTTCAGTACAAATTGCTTGATGTTCCTGAAAGTGTTGTAAACAGTTAAATTTTTGCCACATTCTTCACACTTGTAGAGATTTCGTCCAGAATCAATTCTTTGATGCTGCTTTAGCACTGAAGGATAGTAAAATGACTGGTCATTCTTTTATGTTGGTTAAGGATTAAAGCAGAGGAAAATGCTTTGCCACATTCTTTACGCTTGTAGGGGTTCTCTCTAATGAATTCATTGATGTTGCTTCAGCACTGAAGGATAGTAAAATGATCTCCCATCTTCGTAGGTTATTTTTTTCATGAATAGGATTTTTCTCATCTATATAAAATGATGAGTGAGTACTAAAGGCCTTATGATATTCTTTACACTTGTAGGGTTTTTCTCCAGCATGAAGTCTCTGGTGTAGGGGCTGGAGTGTAGGGGCTCAGTGGTTAAGAGCACTGTCTGTTCTTCCAAAGGATCTAGGTTCAATTCCCAGCACCCACATAGCAGCTCATAACTGTCTGTAATACCAATTCTAAGGGATCTGACAGCTTCACACTATTGCATGTAAAATAAAATTAAAATTTTTTTTAAAAGTATTGAGTGTAAACTAAAAGACTTACCATATTCTTCACACTTGTAGGGTTTCTCCCTTTATGAGTTCTCTGGTATTGAATACATAATGAATTATGTGTTGATGAAAGTTAGAGGTTTGTGGTGACACCCCAAAATAATTAACTTAATATCTACAGTATGGAATCATTTGAGTTGGATGAGATCTGAATTGTTGCTGGGCGTGGTCGTGCACACCTTTAATTCCAGCACTTAGGAGGCAGAGGCAGACAGATCTCTATGAGTTCAAGGTCAATCTTGTCTCAGAGTGAGTCCAGGACTATTAAGGCTACGCAGGGAAATCCTGTCTTGAAAAACAAACAAAACAACAACAACAACAAAATTCTGAATTGTTAGCAAAGATTTTACCACATTGCACACACTCACAGAGTTTGTATTCAGAATGAATCATTTGATGTCTGTTAAGGGCTGAAGAAGTATAAACATTTTAAGACCTTTGAAGGACTTCTCTCCAGTGTGGACTGCCTTGTGTCGAGTAAGGTTATAAAGATTAACAAAAGCTTTGCCACATTCCTCACACTTGTGCGGATTGTTTTCAGAGTGAATATTTTGATGTCTTTTAAGGTCTGAAGAATATGTAAAGGCTTTGCCACACTCTTGACACTTGTAGTGTTTCTCTCCTGTGTGAACTGCCTTGTGTCTATTAAGGGCTGATTGATTACAAAAGGCTTTGTGACATTCTTGACACTTGTATGATTTCTCTCCAGTATGAATTATTTGGTGTTTTTTAAGGTCTAAAGTAGAGTAAAACAGTTTTGCACATTCTTCACACTTGTAAGACTTCTCTCCAGTATGACGTAATTTGTGCAGAGGAAGGTATGAGGGCAAACAAAAAGTTTTCCCACATTCTTCACATGTATGTGCTTTCTCTACAGGGTGAGATCTCTTGTGTACAGAAAGTTCTGCATGAGTACAAAAGGTCTTGGCACATGGTCCACATATGTAGGATTTTTCACCAGTATGAATTCTTTCATGGCGCTTTAGTTTTGAAGGATAGGCAAACTTTTTGTCACACTTTTCACACTTATGTCGTTTCTCTCCGGTATGAACTATTTTGTGCTGAATCAAGGAAGAATTAGTAGAAAAGGCTTTTCCACAGACTTCACACTTATACAGTTTCTCTTGACAATGTATTCTTTTATGTTTCATTAAGTCAAAAGTAGAGTAAAACATTTGGCTACATCCTTCACATTGGTAAGATTTCTCTTCCATATGAGTTAACTTATGCTGAATCATGGACAATTTAGAAGCAAAGACTTTCCCACATTCTTCACACTTGTAGGATTTCTCTCTAGAATGAACAGACTTGTGTTTGATAAGGGTAGAGAGCTTAGAAAAGGCTCTGCCACATTCCCCACACTTATAGGGATTATCTTCAGAGTGAATTCTTTGATGTATTTTAAGGTCTGAAGAATAGGAAAAAAGTTTGTTGCATGTGTCACATTTGTAAGGTTTCTCTCCACAATGAACTCTTTGATGTTTCTTAAGGAATGAAGGGTCATAAAAAGCTTTGCCACATTCTTCACACTTGTAGGGTTTCTCTCCAGAATGAATTCTTTGATGTTGCTTCAGCATCGAAGGATAATAAAATGACCTGCCACATTCTTCACACTTGTAGGGTTTTTCTCCAGTATGATTTTTCTGATGTACAGAAAGTATTGAGCGAGTCGTAAAAGTCTTATGACATTCTTCACACTTGTAGAGTTTTTCTCCAGTATGAAGTCTCTGGTGTACAGAAAATTTAGAGTGAGAACTAAAGACCTTAACACAGTCTTCACACTTGTAGGGTTTCTCCGCTGTATGAATTTTCTGGCGTTGAATAAATAGTGAGTTTCCATCAGTGACCTTGCTGTGATTGGTACAATCACTGGGCACTGTTCCTGCTGAGCAAAAGTTGAGACATATCTCAAAAAAAAAAGCTTAGCAACATTCTTCATACATATAATTCTTATCTTTTTGTACGGAGATGCTTACTCATACATAATTACCCTTAAATAAGAAATTTTAATATACTTCAGCACCTATAGTCAATGAGTGCATAATTCAGACAACATTAGTAGATGAAAACAACTGTAATAACAGCACAACCAAACAGAACATAGAAAGAATGGAAAATGGCATATTATTCAAAATTAAATAGCTAAATAAGTTGTAACATCTAAAATTGTAACATCTAAAGTATAGAAACTTTAAACTCTTTTGCTAACAGAAATGAATCCATTAAATACTATGGGTGTTATATGGTTAAACAAACATGAAATTATAAAGTAACCACACTTGGAAAAGAGTAACTTTATTGCAACTTTGTGACAATAAACTTTATAGGGTCTCCAGAAATACTCAATTTTTATCCTAAGTAGAGAGTTTTATTTTGGAAGGCAAAAGGACATGCTGCAAAACAAGTAGACTGTCTAAAAACAGTCTACATACATCTTAACAATAATACATCTTAACAATTTAGGGTGGTATTTTACATCTTATATCCAAGTCATGACAAGAACTATGTTGATAATTGGATACCTTTTTATTATTGCAGATGTCTTTATATAAAGGGCATCCTTAACTAGTCTGTTCTCTGAGTATACTCTTTGTGATAAAACAAGGTACTTAAAGAAGATGATCTGTTGAATTAATTCAGATTCTGTATGGTACACCATAAAGGGATGAGGAGAGTGAGGTAATCAGTTTCTCCATGGACTGTATTTATGTTTAAAGTTTATTTTTTTATGAAACATCTTTAAATCAAATATTGTAATTTTTAGGACTCAAATTATTAACAGGGATAAATTACTTTCATTTATAAAATCTCACAAAAGATTTATAAAATCTCATAAAGGATTTATAAAATCTTATAAGAGTCACTAATTTACTATAAACTGTCACAACGAAGATAACTAAGACATGAGAGTTAATTATGAATCACCTAGTGAGTGATTAAAAATCCTTAATGTGACCAAATATCTATTTGTATTCATGACAAATATATAGGTAATTCATTTGCAGAGACAGTATTAGAGGGAGAGACCAACCTACACCTTCCATTATATAGAAGTCAGTACCTGTTACCCAAGTTAAGCTTAATTCAGGTAACATAAAGTCAGCTTAAATTTTGCTTAATATGGAATAATATTAAAAAATCAGTTTTACTTAAAAAAAAACAAACAAACTTGGTTACTGAAATAGAATGCTTGAATAAAAAGGGATTAAAGCTACACTACAGTTTCCTGGCAGGACACACCCAGGATCAAATAGCACACTTACCCTCAGAGGGGACACAGACCTATCAGAATAACTGCCATGCTGGCTCATCACAGGATAAGGAAGCAGGGAATCAGGACTTGCCAGCATCTGCTTCTCCTATCTCCCTATAGCCTGAAAGCCAGACCAGGAACTCCTAGTCCTTATCTGCAGGGAAGATGAATTACTTCTCATGTCTCTCAAGGCAGAGGGGTGGATTCTCTCTGCTGAGGAGGATCTTAGACTCTGTACACACAGCCTAAATGTCTCAAGCAATGGAGATGCTCATTGCAGTCACTCTGCACTCCACGTCCCCTGAACTTAGAGTTGCGGATGATGCAAACAGGGGAACCTTGTGCCTGAGCCTGCCACCCAAATGGTACAGGAACTACATGCTGGTTCAAATGGCCATGCCGGTCCACTGCCTTTGACTTCTCCTCTTAACAACGCTAATCCCTGAGCTGAGAGGTCAAAGCCTGATTCTGTAGGCGCCCTCAGCAAAGTGTGAGACAATATACGGCAGAGGCTCTGCCACAGGACCAGTCAGCAGTGCAGGCTGAACTATGGGCACTCATTTCAACTAAGCTGCATGTGCCAGCCGTGGACCCACCACAGCCAGGAAAAGAAAGCAATAAGGACTGAAGCGAAGGAGATGTGGACCATGAAAGGTCACCCAGAAAACTCATTCTGAGTCATCTTCCAGATACAAGTGGGATTCTTCAGCCCAGCTCCCATTACAAACTGGGAAAACAATGGGTCTATCCACACAGGGTTAAAGAATTCAACAGGAGATATTTAGAAGAAGGGACATGGTCTCCCAGTAATATTAACCATAATGCTTCCTTCAGGGCTGGCCATGATGGTAACCAAGGACTATACTATGAAACAAAATACTTTTCTAGCTCTGATATTCTGGGAATATCGAGTTTATAAATAAATTTACCTGACTTCTTGAATGACTTATGCAGGGGTATATCTAAGGAACAGTTAGTCCTTGTGTAGGAAATATTGTCCTGAAAATATATATATATATCCTTACAACTCTGTAAAAGGTCTAAATCTATTAACTGCCACGAAAGAGATGCCAGCAGTTCCTGCTCCCATAGCCTGTTTGGTGGGGATCCAAGAGGACACCTTACAGGCCTCATAGTACCATTCATTCTCCTCTTCCCAGATCTAATGGTCTGGCTATGCCTCTTTACCTGGTTGTATAACTTTGTTGAAATAAAACAGCCTCTGTTTGGTTAGTGGACCTAGTGGCCAATACAACCCCTCATGAAATAATTCAGTGTTTGTCCCTTTCCTAAGACCAGTAGTGAACGAACTGTCCAAAGTGACTCCTGTTTATCTGAGTTTAATCCAACTGCTCCTCACTCTCAAACAGTTTTAATCAGCAGAAATGAAACTGCTGAGGCTTCTGCCCCTGCCTGGCTCTGGGTGATGGAATTGTGGGTTTGGTGTGTAAACCCAGTCATGAGCACCTCAGTGTAGAGATGTTTCTGGCATGAGCCTGCTCTCAACGCCAGCAAATAAATGATTCTTATTCTGACATCCATTAAGTGGCATTTCCCTAAGTCTCACATTACATGGAAATAACAAAAAGAGACCTTTGGAGTCTCTGTGAAAATGAAAGTCCAGGTCACTTACATAAAGCTCAAGAGACTTAAACCACCACATACATCTGTGAGATGTGCTTTTCTGACATAAAAAACATGGAGAACAGACTGACCTAAAGAATTATTCTCATATTATCATGTTTCAAGACACATGGGAAAGCCTGTCTTTATGTAGGATCTTTGCACCTCAACTCAGTTCTAACCGCCTCATTCCTACAGACCTGAATTCACAGGGGCTGCCTCTTGTCTCTTCACACCCGTAGGCCCCTGTCTTTGCTCCAGAAATGTCACCAGATGTGGCTTAGAGCCAGCAAGACCTGTTTGTAGAAAGAGGGAACAAGATTGTTAAGTGTTCTTATATTAGGAATTGACATGTCCCTTCCAAGACACTGTACATAAGGAAGGAGATGATGCACTAATGACTGTGCTCAATTAGTTCCTTAAATGGATTCTAACAGGTATACCATAATACATGAAGAATGTACAATGTCCAGATTCTCAGTTTCATTTAAAGGGAAAAATATTAAAATTGAATTGTCAAACACTTTAATTAACAAGTGTGCTCCATGCCTCATGCCATTAAATTTCTAATAATGAAGGATGTATGCTTAAAACATAGACAAGTAAAACACACAAAGAGAAAAACAATGATATAATTCTTAGCTATGGAGCAACCTGCCTCGTTTTTTTTAAAGGATATAAAACTCACCACTGAAACCCAAATTCTCCCACAAGATATTGCACAAAGTGGGGAAGCTACATGCTGAGGGTGAGATACAAATTCACTATAAATGAAATCCTCACCCAGGAACACAAGGTTGCTGTAATTCTCCAACATCACGTCCCTGTACAAATCCCACTGAGCAGGCTCCAGGCATTCCTTCTCTTCTGGAGAGAAATCAATAGCCACATCCCAGAAGGACAGCACTTCCTGAAATACAGACCAATGAATACAATCTAACTTTAATTAACCATTAACACTCATATAAACAATGAGATGCACTGGGCCGGATACTTCTGTCAACATGACACTAGCTAGGGTCATCTGAGAGGAGAGAAGCACAATGAGAAAATGTCTCCAGGAGACTGTCCTAGACAGAAACCTATGGCATTTTCTCAATTGGTGACTGATGGGAGGTAGCACAGCACACTATCGCTGGTGCTCACCCAAGGCAGGTGGTTCTATATGGTATAGAAACGCACAAGAATGTATATTAGTGCCACATGCTTTCATTGTATATGTACAAACATACATACATATATATATACACACATACATACATATATATATACACACCTACATTTCTCACAGGAGAAAGTCATGGTGTGGAAGAAGGACTTTCCCAACACTTAATATGCACAATCACGAAAGTGAAATAAGATGAAAATACAGGCTCTGCTGCAGTGGCTCTGGCTGAAGTCTGAGTTTTTGAGTCTGTACAGAGTGCAGTCGTGATGCAAAACTGACAGTGACAGGAAACCTGAGATGGGGCAGGCAAAGGTAAGAACTATACAGGAAGAACTCAGAAAAAACATAAATATGTGAACACGAAAAAAATCACCAAATAGAGGACTAACACCACTGTTTGAGAATTCAAAATAGAACAGAGATCACGCTGATCTTTAGTCATTTTCCCTCTCCAGGTACTGACAGGTATGGACTGACATGTTTGTGATATCCCTAAAGCACGGTTTGTGCATATGACACCTGTGTTATCAGTGTGCCAGGGCCAAGAATTGTATTTGCTGATGCTACCATTTGCTTATTTCAAAATTTTCTAATTTAAGAATTTATGTTTTCATACCTTATTGAAGAAAGCCCCAGGATGACCTATGAGAATGGTCCTGTGTTATTTTGCCTTTTATTACTACATGAAGATTACCAGCAATTTAAGTATTATTGAGGTGTTTTGTAACAATTTCGTGGATAAGCTCTGGATTGTCTTTCTCAGTTGTGGTACACTCATCTCCTTAAACACTATGTTCCGATGGGGAGGAGGAAGGGAGGGGAAGAGCGAGCTGGAGCCATGAGGAGAGGACCAGGACACATCAGGAGAAATTAACTATGCCTAGGATAGGATTTAAATTTTGATCTGCCTTTCCAATTTGTGAATCCATTGCACTTATCTGAGGCTTGAGTGATCCCTACCCTCCTGAAGTACTGAAAACCTCAACTTGTCACCCAGGCTTGGAAGGAAGTGTTTTGAAGGTTTATAGCACACACTGACCAGGCCTATAGTTGAGTCTTTCATTCTAGGAGGCAGAGGACAATTTTTGTCAGGATCTGCTGCAGAATTAAATGAAAGACCTGGTTTGTCTGCAGCTCATCAGGCCACTCAATAAAACAAAGGGATTAGGACCAGCTGGAAACGGAAACCAGTACTGAAAGAGATGTCAGGAGCTGAGTCCCAATTACATGTTCCTGCCATCACAGCATCACCCTCCTCATCATGACTAACTACATCTCTTCAAACCATGAACCAAAACAAAACCTCCCTTGAGTTGCCTTTGTCATGTACTGTGACACAGAGATGGTGAAGGCACTAGAAGAATGAAATTTAAACTAATTTTCATCTTGTGGTCAAGCAAAAAACAAAACAAAACAACATGTCCCATGCTTCTGAAATGCACACTACATATTGCTTACACACACCTAGCCCTCGGGACCCAGGACTGTGAACATAGGCTGCACTCTTACCACATTGCTCTTGGGCACCTATTGCTCTGTATGATCCCAGCCACAGACTCTTGATGATATGGGCTGATGAGAATTACAACTCTTTGTATTTATCAGTGATGGGACTTATCTCTGTGTGAAACAATTTCCAAGTCCACCCATATTGTCACAACTGACAAGACTAGTTTGTTTTTCTTAAAAACTGTACAGTTAAAGTATAATTACATCATTTCCCCTCTCTCCTCATTCCAAACTTCATGTCATTCAACACTCCATCTCAAAAACATGGTTTTTCCTCTAATTATTACTATTACAAATGTATGTATAGACATACACTATATAAATATGAACAGCTGATTCTGTTCAGGGTTGCCTGTACATGTGTTTGCAAGACTGACCCCTTTGCACTGGATGAGTACTGAGTGAGTTTTTCCTCGGGGCAGACTAATTCCCCCATTCTTGGCAGGTCTTAGGTGCATTCTACCTAAGAATGAGGTCGCATGGGAGTCCCATCTACGGGTATCATGGATATTAATGTTGTCACTGTTCAGGGAGTCCTATGTTGGGTTATTGCTTCTCTCCCTTGGAAACTTGCAAAGCACGTTCCAGTACTATGACACTCATCCTGAGACAGGAGGCTTCCAGGTCAGAGTCAGGTGATTGTGTCTGAAGTGTGTGGTGTTTTCAGCACCAGGAGGAGGATGGATCTGTGCTCACAAGCATTTGGTTCGACATCTTTACTAGAATGATGACTAAAAATGACTTTTATTAAAGGGCAGATTTAAGCAGCAATGAGACGACCAACACATCCTCAAATCATAGAGACTGGAGAAAACTGGTGAATGAAACACCATTTAATTGCTCAAGGGAAAAGTACTTGAACTCTGTTGAAAGCATCTTTGTAGCTAGTAGAGCACTTTTTGGCTTTTTTAAGTGGGGGAAAAACCCCACAGATTCCATTCTTTTATTATTTGTTTTAACTATTAGAACTCCAAGAGAACAGAAAATTGATTACCATGGAGAATGGTAACAGCCCAGAGCAGAGTGAAGATGGAAAACGTCACAAAGTTTTGGTCTCTCAGAAAGCTAGAGAAGGTCTCCACTGGAGAACTAACTGCAAGGCTCATTCCCTAATAGTGACAGCACAAAGGGACACTATGGAAAAGTTCTATATGGAACTTTAGTTCCAAAGTTCTATATGGAAAAGTAGCTGCTGTCCTGAGGCCAATTTCCTGTGAATGGTGGGTAGAAGACCTGTGAACAGGATATCATCAGAAGGGATTTTAGTATTGATGTCATTAATACAATTAATGGCAAAATACAAGAGGCATTAGAGAGTTGCAAAATTCACTTTCTATGGGGAAGAAATACAAATAATGTCTGACCTAAGGCAGGAATACTGTCATTCATTAAAAATTACTACGTATTCTTATAATAGATGGGAGGTAGATACTACTCCAAATTGAGTGGAGTCTGGTCCCAAAAAGCAAGCCTAGAGCAAGAGAATGGACAGAGTAGATGTATTAAGAACTCTTGCAGCTCCTGTCACTGTCCCTCAGAGATACCTTTTCAGAGAGGTCATACAAAAGTCAAGACTAAGAGGACATCAGAGGAAAGTAAAAGAGGATGCAATGAGAGAATATGATTCCTAACCAAGTTCCACAACAGTGACCCTCCATTCAAAATCAGCCTATCTACACACTATACGACATAGTGCTTGAAACACACACCATACATCGCGAAGAAGCAACTACAAGATCTTTGTCCCAGGGCTTTACTCACACAACAGTGGCATTAAACAATCATTGATTTATTTTTTATTTTTTGCATAAAGCTACCATGTTTTGAAACACTATGAATCAGAGAGTGGAAGTCAAACCATGAAAAAACCATGAAAGACCAAATGTAATGTCCTTTTTGGAAAACATGGATTATATGTTAGGTTACAATTTCAAACTAAATATTGAATGCTTTGCTCTGTACATTAGGTGTCTAGATGAATTTGTGGATTTTAAAGAGTCCATGTATTCTGCTGAGTCTTAACGCACCAGTAAGTGGAGAATATCCAATAAAGAGTGGGGACCTGCACTCTGATCCAGATGAATTATTTGTATATAGATCCTGGAAGGAAGAGAACAACTGAATACAGATTTTAAGAAAATTATCAGGGCAACCAGACACCTTCCAACTCAAAATATGTCACTGATAATGTTGCTGCATTTGATAATGACTATGGAGGACACAAGGACAGACACTTTTACAAGAGAAAATGAGAATGTAATATCTGTGCTGCTCAGGTTTACTCCTTGCACAGATGTTTGACTCCTGTTCAAGTCTTTTGTAATTCTCTCCATGGGCCTGTGACATACTCACATACAACAGCAGGAACTCAATGTCATCACCCAGCACATCTCTTCTCCAGAGTTCTCCAGATTTGACATGACTAACACAGCAAGGATCATCATGAGATGTAAAGACAAGTAACTGCTTCCTTCATATGAGAATACAAAGAAGCTGGGAGCAAAGAGAGGACCACACATCGAGGGAAAGTGGGCACACACCTATACAAGAGGAAGGAATCCCATGTTAGCAGTTTGCTTTACTGGGTGGAGATGGCAATACCATGTGAGGGACAGTGGGGGAAGTGGTTTTGTCCTGGCTAAGTGTAAGAAGCATCTGCTCACAGCTGAACCTCTGGTGCAGGGGACGGGGAAGGCATCCCAGCTGCAGCTGCAGAAAAGACACATGAAAGTGAACCACAGTGGCCTGCATCAGTGAAGAACTGCAGAAAAGGAATGAAGAAATAATGGAGTCTCAGCTAAGATATGGAAGGAGCAAACTGGAAGATTCAGTGAAGACCAGAAGAAAACATCACGAGGTCATGATAGTAATAATTCAGATTACTATCTGATAGTAATTAATTCACTTCAAATAGGAGGAATATTTAAGCAAGAAAAATTTTCCTCACACGATAAATGCAAACAAATATCTATTCAGCAGAATTCAGCGTCTTTTAACAAGAGTAAGTTAGTGAAAAATTCAAAATTACATGTGGAATGAATTAACAGAAGTTAAACACACACAGGTCTTAAGTCAGCAAAGTGCTGAATGTATGGATTTGTCATGGGGCTCACTGTGAGACATGATATAGTCCACAGAAAGTATTTCTTACGTCCATCAATATGTTCAAGTGTTTTCTGACATGGACTCTGGTAGCATAGGCTGGCCTTGAATGTGCTTTGAAGCAGGCAGGGAAGGACCGGATGGTCCTGCCTTCTCCTCTCAATGCACAGATGACAGGAATGTGCCTCAGAGTGGGCTGAAGTTCTATCACAGGTCCAGTTACTTTGAATAATGTGACTACACACAAGTCTGTGCTTCCTCACCCTGCTGATCTGACATAAAAGTCCCGCACCAAAAACAAGTCCAAGTGAGCTGATCACCTGCTCCTAGGGCCCTGCTCATGGACCAGCTCAATAATTTCAAGGCCAGATCAAGACACGATGACACAAACGTTGTGGGCCAAGCAGACACCTGGCCTTTTTTCTTTTCTTTCTTTCTTCCCTTTTTTTTTTTTTTAACTTACTCAGCCTAAAATTAGAGATGGAGAACTAAGAAAATCCAGCCCTCAAGGTGAAGCTGGGTTCAGCTTCCCCGCTCCGGCTCGTTCTGTGGAGCTTCCCTCTCTCTGTATCCAGTGCATGTGTGCTCTCTCCCCTAGTCGAAGCTGCTCTACAGCTGCTGATTCTGGCAGGTCTGTTTGCTGAGTTCCAGAATTTCTCTGTAAATTCTCCAAATGGCAGAGAAAATGAACACAATCAGACCTCAAGGCCGTTACAATAGGCCGGCTACAGAGTACACGGGGACCCGAAACCCCATTTGCCCTAAAGACACTGAGGAATCCGACAGCGGCCAGGTGAGAACGGGGCAGCCCGTGAAGCCTGCTTCCCAGCAAAGCAGTTCAGTGAGCTCCCAGCACCTCCTCAGGAGCAGGTAGTCACGTGACCGTCATTAGCTGGCAATCCCGGACCTGGCACTATTATCTACCCCACCACCACCAGGCAGCTCTGCGGTCCCAGAAGCCCAAGGCGGGCTCGAGCTGCGCGCGGCGTCTAAGGAAACGGTCACGCAGGGAACAATCCCAACCGCCCTGTTCCCAGCTCTGCCCTGCCATGTCACGTGTCCCAGCCAGTTCAGCCCAGCACCCCAAACAGCTTCTTCCGCCCTCCCTCCCAGCCCAGGTCCGCTCCCTCCAAGACGGACCCCGCACCCCGCCTGTGCCTCAGGGTGCGCTGCTCCCTGGACCGACCTCCATGTCAGAGTCGCGACGGAAAGTACAGCAGCGCAGCTCACCCAACTTTAAGGCAGACGCACTTGTATAAAAACGAAAGCTTTTTTGGGCTTTCCTGGCCGGCTTCTTAAGACGTCACAGTCTCATGAACTACGTATCCCAGGAGTCTGTGCGAAGATACTACCGGAAATACGTACCGTGTTTTTTTTTTGTTGTTGTTGTTCTGTTGCTGTTCTTTGGTTGGTTGTTTTGTTTTCCCAGTTCTTGGATTTTTGTCGTTTTCATGGTTGTCTTTACTCTGGTATTTAGCTTAGGTTAAAGCACTTGAGTCTGATGTAGAGATTGTCTTAATACGCAGTACTACAAATGAGTAAATAAAGCTTCTTCCTCAGTACTGACATTCTGTGTGTGTCATGCTTGGATCAGGCTCCACCGCTCGAAAACAGTTTCTGTGTGAGTATTGAAATCTATGTACTGTGGGAAGTCGGTCAGGGATACAATTACGTATGAATCATTGAACAAAAGTAAAAGTCCAATCTCCGAAATTTACTTGCACAAAACTACAGAACTCCCATAATCCATCTCCGGATTTTTTCCACCTGTCCTTAATTCCCTTGAAAAATTTTCAAATATTAATGTTTTTAAAAAATCCGTTTTAGTGGAATTCTTTACTAGAATCTTACCACTCTCCACAAACTCAGGTGCTTATATACCACCAGGCATTGGGTGTTTGTTTGTTATTCTTTTAAAATTTTTTTAACCTCTGCTCCATATTCCAAATGGAGGAACACAGCTTCGGTAATAACAGAGGTGTGTGTAATGACCACTCACCATTTGTCCATTGTTGGAATTTACTCTGCAAAGGTCGGATATGTCTTGTTCAATTTTCTCTGCCTTCTGTGATCCTGAAATTGTTCCTATATGACACTTAAAATTGAAAGTCGGGCAGCTGCTTTGAACTTATCTCAGTCCTTTAAAATGAGGACACAGAAATGTTTCTTTCTAAAATAAAAAGATATCAGAAATATCAAATGAGCTTATTAGAATTTGACATTCAAATAGCTTGAAATACACCTTAACCTCTACCCTGGAAGCCTCTCAAAGTTTCACTTTCATTTCTTACTAGGAAAGGCAATTCATCTCTCTACACCCCCATAGACTTTAGTAGTCCCAAAACAATCAAAGCATAATTTCAACACTTGCTTATCCCATGGTGCTTACAAGATTACTACTTCAAGAGTAATGGAAGCGTGGAAACCAGCCTATTCCAAAAGAGAGGACTAATCATCTAGCAAGGAAAGATAAGAACAAGACAGACAGAAATGGAGTGGGAAACCCAAATCCTGCACCATCACAGGCATTGCACCTGAGGTTCCTGAAAAAATCATCTAGATCCAAAGAGCAGAATCAACACCTTTGTTTCTCTGTGGCCGGAAACAAAGACACCCCAGTCTGGCCTTTGCTAAGGTTCTACCAGGAGTATATGGTGAGGTTCTAATTCCCCTCAGTGGTCACCTGCATTGCTCATGCAGTATGACCCCCACAAGGACTGTTAGGAGGGACACTGTATATCCCACCAATTGCATGGTGAAGCACTTCACTTTAACAATGCTGCAAAGCTTCATGTTGACCTACATGTTGCACCTTAGTGCCTACAAAACCAGTACAATGTAGTAAACAGTGCTGGCAAGTTCTGCTTCCATCCCTATAGCAGTTTCATTTGTCTATGGGTACTGGCCCTGGAGAAATTTTCCTAGAAGTGTAGTTTTGAGCAGGAAGCCTTCACCTTTCAAATGAAATTGCATTTTCACAAGATGGATTTCCATGGAAGTGCTCTAAGCTCAGAGCATATTTAATGTTGGCTCAGTATAAAGTACCAGGATTGCCCATACTGGAGTTAGTATCCCAGACACAGTACAGCAGATTTCCTATTGTCTAACTTTAAAGTGACTGTGGTCTTAGAATGAAATGGCATCTATAGACTCATACAATTGAATGCTTGGGCCCCAGTTGGTGGGAACTGTTTGGGAAGGATTAGGAGGTGTGGCCTTGTCACAAGAGGTGAGTCACTGGGGTGGTCTTTGAGGTTACAGAATCCCATGCCCTTTCCAGTTATCTTTCTCTGCCTCCTACTGGAGATCAAGATGTAAGCTGTCTGCTCCCGCTCCAAAACCAGGCCTGCCTGCCTGCTGACATGCTCCCTATAGAGGACTTTTCAGCTCTTTAACCACAAGCAGCAAATCAAACTTCATGATGTGTTGTGCACTGCAATTAATAAGACCCTCAGTTGTGTGATCTTCCAATATGGAAGCGTAAGTCTGTCTGCTGACCTGAAAGCAGGTTCTAGTGACAGACAGAGCAAAGCTTCTATCCAAGTCCCTGTCTTTGTGAATCAACCAGTTTAAAGGGGTTTTGGACAGTTTGATTGACAGGTGAGAACAGAAAAATAGATGACTCAAGGCAGCAACAGCAACAATACTAAAAACCTGAGTGGACTCTGGGTTAGAACTCAGGAAAGTTACATTCCTGCAGGACCCTTCTTTAGAAAAAGCCAAATTCTACTCTGCCTTTCTGTGGTGTCCTCATTTTCAGCCCTTTGGCTAGAAAAACCTTTTTCCCCAGTTGCTCTTCCTGGGACCATTTCTTGCTGCTGTTATGGGAAGCTTTTTGTCTTCAGGGTGTGTCTGACACTAGTCTGCTTCTACTCTCTTTTACAGAGACAAGAACAATTTTCCTAAAGAGACAGAGCTTTGAAGCCATTTTGTTTTGTGGGAGGGTTTGTGCCTCTACCCAGGACTTTTCTCAGGTTACTTTTGATTCTATGCTCCATGTGTGGTATGCCATTACATTGTAAGATCTTTTCCTCAAGGCCTGGAATAACGACAGACTGAAAATATATTTACAAATACCTAGACCATACACCCAGGCTCCTTTCCTGATTAGCTTATAACTGATAACCTAGCCACATGGCTGGTTATCTCTGCTCATGAACCATGCATCTGTCCTCTTTGATGTTTCCCGGGCAAATCTCCCATGCCTGGCTCCATCCCAGAATATGTTCTACTTAAAGGATGTCCCACCTTCTATGCTACCCTTTCCTATAGGCCATGGGTTTCCATAGGTGACGCATCTATACAATACAAAAGCTTTTCCTTTTACACTCGAGTGTGGGAGAAAAAATAATGCATGTGCAAACATAGGATTTAAAGCCTGAAGCTTACACCCTTTCTTTCCCATCTACTCTAGAGGTTTATTCAGTTCTCTGTGTCTTATTTAATGTGTCAACGACATTTACATGTAAAAGCTTTTTTCTTCCAAGTCACTTATAAAAAATATGTGATGTGAAGTCCATTTGACTGGAAGACTCCTTGCCTAACTTTAATAATGATGGATAACAAGGAACCAAAGCAGCTGTGACAACCGTGTATAGAGAAGGGAGGCCAGGGAGGGTGAGGCCATTGCTCATCTTTCCTCTGCTGTACTCGCGGCAAAGCCAAGAGTAAGATACAAGGTGGGTCTCACTGCAGCTCATCTCTTGGTACCATCCCTGTCCCTTCTCTAAAGTTACACTGCTACAGGGCTCCTTAGTCCTCAGCCTCTGAGCCTGTCTGGGAATCTCTCTTGCTCCCTCCTGATGACTTCCCAGTAAGATGCTGGCCCTCTGTAAACTTTATGACAGCCTGAGTTGTGTGCTGCAATCACTGCTAAAACAGGTCAAGTTTGGTTATGTCCAAAACCAAGAGGGTTTAAAATGATCCTTATTGTGGGAAAATTTCAGTACATGAATATTGTGTTTGATTCAAACCTCCTCCACAATGTTTCACCTCAAATTATTTAATATTCTTAACAATTTACACTCCAATGTCTTGAGCTTTCTTTAATTTCTTCATTCCACTTAGTTCCCCCACTATGTGTAGGGGTGTAGGACAATTGACTAGAGACTGGAAGCCTCTTAGATTGACTGTTTCCCTCAAGAGCCATAGCTCTTCCACTCAGGGTGAAACATAATGAGGCTCTTAGGCCACCAAAGTTGTGGCATGGTTTTAATTTGTGCAGATGTTCTCCACATAGTATTAGCGACTGCGTGATTATGAATGAAATGGTCCTGACATTTCTAGCAAATTCTTTTCACTGTAGACATCTACTGCATCTGGCTCTGACCATCTTTCTACTTGTCTTCCCTCAGAGATCCCTGGGTTTTGGCATTAGCAGATAGATGTAGGTGTGCGATTTAGGTCAGTACTCTCTACAGGGTATATTATTCTCCACACTCTGACAAATTGTGAATCTGTGTAGTAGTCTCCATCTCCCACACAATTAAGATTTCTGGTAGGACATTAGGAGGTGCCTGAATCTGTGGATATAAAGATAAGAACATAGGTTCATTTAGTTACCACTCATAAGAATAGCAGTCTTAGGTTCTCCCTAGGGCAGATCATGTAGACAGGCACAGGTTTGCCATGTGAGCAACACCACAGGTGTTACAGTCAGTGGAATGAGATTTAAATTCAACCAGAAAATGTTTGCTACTTCCACTACTTCCATAACTTTGCTGTCATTATTGCTCCAGGGGCCTATCTTGCCAGGCCATTATTCTACTTCTTGGGTTCACAGGTGGGTAAGACAACTGTTACTTCCATAGTAGAATACCTAGATTGTGTCTCCACTATGAAAGCTAGCCAGAAGAGAGGAAGCATCTAAGTTTGTAACACTTGATTTTACAGCCACTGTTCATAGACTTCTATCTTTACTACAGAAATGGTAAATGAAATAATCCGTGTGACAAAGTTACAAATCACTCTGATGATTAAGCCATTTAGGTGTACAAGTGAGCAAGCGTGGGCTCCCACCTCAGAAAGCCTAATGAAAAGTGAGGGTAGGGTTTTAAAAGTCAAAAGGTTAAACTCACATTATATGAGATCTATACTGAAGTATCATGTTATGTTTCACTGTACCATTCCACAGTACAGAAGAAGGGACCCATCCTTCTATAAAACACAATATAAAGGCCAATTTTTAAGCAGGACCTTTTGTATACATCTAGATCTGCTTCCAGCACGGAAGCAATCCTTCTCCAGATGGGAGGCACAATGTACTTGCTTGAAGAGGCTCCAGAGCGGATGATGTAATGTCAGTGTAACCTGACCTGGCCTAATCACTTCATTCCCCTCTTCTTTTCAAATCCTTGATTATTGCAAAGGCTAGGGACCAGGCCCTTGATATCGTTTTTTACTGAAGTGACCTGCCATTTGAAAAAGTTTAACAACCAGTTAATTAGCCAGGGCCAGATTGTACGAGCAGATATAGCAGAGGAGACAGGAGCAGCAGACTCTCACAAAGCCTCTCCCTTGCATCCTTGTCAGGTTATATGTTATGTGGCTAGCACACGATTTGATCTGATAGGGTCTGTGAACATCCAAGGGAAACAGTCATACGTGAGCCTGGGGATGGCCTGCCACCGAAGAATATAGTAAATTTAACACCTTTAGCTCTAGAATTCTATTTCCAGATCAGGATCTTCAAAAATATTACAGTTGATTTTTAAATTTATGTTGTATTAAACATACGTTTATTTTAAACATGTTTTAGGTATATTTTTTAGGATGTACCATGTACAGAAGACTATAAAATCAGAGATATAAATTGTCCTCTCCTTCTCATCTTATTTCTGCAAATAAATTTCATTTATACTTAGCATGACTAAAACCACAATTTTTGGTAGAGACATTTAGTCATTTATAAGTTAGATTGTTAACTTTCCGGTTTTAATTGCCCTTCTTTAACTGTTTACATAAATTAGTAAATTCAAATTTGATAGGACTTTTTAGGATCTGTATCAATAGTTAAGTAAGAACTGTACCTATAATGCTTCATGATTGACAAGCACATATCCACTGATCAAACACTTCACTCCTGCTGAGTGGGTGCATGTGGCCTGGGTCCTTATTTCAGTATGACCCCAAGTTTCTATGACAGGGCAGTTGACGTCATATGAGAAACACTGTTCTGAACTAAAGAGAGTAAGAGATTCTTTATTCTAAACCAAATATGATTGACAACGTGTTGTTAGCTTTTCCTGGCGAGACAAACACTAGTGCCCACTCACCCAGGTTAGACACCGTGTAGACCATTTTACTAAAGTCAACCTGGTGACACATGTGAGTTGATGGAGCTTCTTAGACACTCAGAGATGATGATACGACAGGGGTTGGGTGACACAACAGGGAAAACAACAGTACCTACACCGCAGCCCCGATCTCAGATTCAGGGCACTCAAAGGACCAAGTTACAACATGGCAACTGTTTCAGGGAACATTAATAGTTCCAGAGAAAAGAAACCCACCAGTTAATGCCAGATTCAAACACATTGGTTGAACACACTGGTGGGGAGGTTATAGTCGTCTGTGGATTCATGAGTTGGAGGAGGTTTGAATTTACCACACTGCACACACTAATAGAGTTTGTATTCAGAATAAATCATTTGGTGTCTTTTAAGGGCTAAACAAGAGTAAACTTTTAGCATTTTTCTCCAGTATGGACTGTCATGTGTCGACTAAGGCTACAAGCCTTAACAAAGGCTTTGCCACATTTCCCACACTTGTGTGTCTTGATTCTAGAGTGAATTTTTTCATGTCTTCTAAGGTATTTAGATGAGCAAAAAGATTTGCCACACTCTTCACACTTGTAGAATTTCTCTCTAGTATGAACTATCTTATGTCTCTTAAGAGATGAATGATAACGAAAGGTTTTGCGACATTTGTCACAACCGTGGGGTTTCTCTCCAGTATGAATTGTTTGATGTTCCTGAAGGCTTGCAGAACAGGAAAACCGTCTGTAACATTTTTCACACTTGTAGGAATTATCTTCAGAGTGAATCTTTTGATGTCTTCTAAGCCACGATGGTAAAGAAAAACACCTGGCACACTCTTCACACTTGTAGGGTTTCTGTCCAGTGTGAACTGTCTTGTGTAGTCTAAGGGCTGAGTAATAACGAAAGGCTTTGTGACATTCTTCACACTTGTAGGGTTTCTCTCCAGTATGAACTACCTTGTGTGCTCTAAGGCCGGAGTAAAAACGAAAGGCTTTGTGACATTCTTCACAATTGTGTGGTTTTGTTACTGTATGAATTTGATGTTCCTGCAGGTGTGGAGAACAGGATAATGTTTTTCCACATTCTTCATTGTTGTATGGATTTTCTGCACAGTGAATTCTTTGATGTTGCTTAAGAAATGAGGGATGGCAAAAGGATTGTCCACATTCTTCACACTTGTAGAGTTTTGCTCCAGGATGAATTCTTAGATGTTGCTTCAGCATTGAAGGATAGTAAAACATTCTGCCACATTCTTCACACTTGTAGGTTTTTTCATCAGTATGATTTTTCTGGTGTATAAACAGTGATGAGCTAGTGCTAAAGGCCTTATGACATTCTTTACACTTGTAGGGTTTTTCTCCAGTATGAAGTCTCTGGTGTATAGAGAGTGTTCTACGAGAACTGAGGTGCTTGCCACATTCTTCACACTTGTAGGGTTTCTTCCCTGTATGAATTCTTTGGCGTTGAACAAGGAGTGATTTATAATCAATGGCCTTGATGTGATAGTTATGATCACTAAGTGTTATTCCTGTTGAACCAAAGTTGAGATACAGAAAGTTAAGCAATATTCTTTATACTTATAAAGCTTATCTTTTTTCTTTTTTAAAATTTAATTTTATTTATTATTATTTATAATTTTATTATTTATTAATTTATTTATTTATTACAATTTATTCATTTTGTATCGCTGCTGCAGCCCCCACCCTTGTCTCCTACCAGTTCCACTCACCCTCCTTCTTCTCCCCCTATGCCCTTTCCCTAGTCCCGATAGGGGAGGTCCTCCTCCCCTTCGATCTGACCCTAGCCTATCAGATGGTCTCATCAGAACTGTCTGCATTGTCTTCCTCTGTGGCCTGGCAAGGCTGTACCACCCAGGGGGAAGTTATCACAGCGCCAGCCACTGAGTTCATGTGAGAGACAGCCCCTGCTCCCCTTACTAGGAAACCAACTGGGAAACTGAGCAGCCAATGGGCTTCCTTTGAACAGGGGATCTAGGTATAAGATTAATCTTTTAAAATGGAAACGTCTACCCATATATACGGAAGCATCCATGAGAAACTACTATATATTTCAACACCAAAATTCACCGAGCATAATTCACAAGATAGAGTAGGTGGAAACAATCTATCTTTCTATTGAAGTAAGAGCACAATCAAATAGAACATAGAAGAAATGGCATTATTCAAAGCTAAATAGCTAAGGAAGGTATAAAGGCATTTTACTAGATAAACCCATCAAGCAACAGAGATATTATATGGCCTGACAGTTGTGAAATTATATAGCAAAGCATAGAAAATAAAGATAATTGTGATTGCGTGAGATTGGATAAACATCAAATGTGTTTTATCCATTCACCAAAGTATATAGGATATGTGTAAGAAATGATTATAGGTAATGCACACTTATACATGACAATTGCACAGTAAAACAAATCTTGAATCCACAAAATTCTGAAAGCTTATTGACGAGCTGCTAACCATTCTCTAGTTTTAGTCTTTACATATCCACAAAGGGCACACGTTTTAAAGTCTTACTACCAAGTATGTGATAGAAAAACATTTTAGAAAATGACTTTCATTAACATGAGTATGTTATGAAAAAAAACCTGTGAAGTTACTTTCTTCATGATGATTTCATACCTAGGTCTGTAGAAAAGTATACAAACTTTCAGATGCACACGAACAGTGCAAAGTCTGTTACAGAACTGTCCAAAGGGACTCCATTTTGGCTGAGTTTTACCCAACTCCTCAGGCTAACCAGTGGTGCTGAGAAAACACTGTCATGCAGCCTCACCTGCAGGATTCAAAGATCTACTGTTTGAATTGTTTGAATCGATGGAACTGAAATGTTTGAAATTTTAGGCCCCTGGCCTGCCTCTGGTATGAGTAATTGTAGGTTTGGCTTGATAAACCCAACGCAATCAGGACCAGAGAGTCCCAGAATGACCAATGTATTTTCTGACATCAAAACCCAACCTACTCCTTCTTGTACTACAAGAAGGTAGGTGGAGATGTTTTTCTTTTGAACAGAGTCTAGTAAATGAAAAAATTACTGACAGAACCTCTTTCCCTAGCTTGCCTTTTTTTTCTCCCCTTCTGCAACAGGGTTTCTCCGTGAAGCCTTGGCTGTCCTGAACTCACTTTGTAGACCAGGATGGCCTAGAACTCACACTGATCTGCCTGCCTCTGCCTCCCGAGTACTGGGATTACAGGCGTGCATCACTGCCCCTGGCTCTCCTTCTAACCATAAAGATGTTGACTGAAGAAGTGGAGCATGACAATTTTCAATTAAATCCATGCCTTATGTAATTTCTATGGATGCTGAGTGAATAACGGAATAATCTACTTAATGTATGCTGTCTCAGCTATTGTTCTGTGCCTTAGGTTTTGTACCTTTTTCTGACCTTCATCGTGAAATAGGGAGCCAGGCCACTGTCTGAGCTCAAGTTGGAACTGAGGTGACTGGAAACTGCGGGTTCCTCTGTCCTGCCTGTGTGCAATTATATAAAGTATATTATCCTAAACACTGGTATCTGTATAAGAGGGAAAATACATGCTGAGCTTCTCAGGTTATCTGCCCATACCTGAAGACACAGAAACCAGTTCTGGATATGTTAGTGACAGGGTTCAGTCTTACAGAGAAACAAATGCCTTTTCATTATGGATAATATGTTTATAAATTACATATTTTAGCTCACTGAAAAGTTGACCTAGAGATAGGATATGTCCCACCCACTTCAAAACAAACATATCTGTCACAGAACTTCTTTCTTTCAAAGCCTCTGTCCTGGGTTAGGCTTGCTCCTTGTCTCTGTGACAAGCAGAGGGAGAACAACAACAGTGCAGGAAACTCAGGAAGTAAGGGTAAAACTCAGCCTAAATGGAGTTGCTTTGGACAGTTCTGAGCAGACTTTGCACTGTTCATGTGCATCTGAAAATTTGCACACTTTTCTACAGACCTAGGTATGAAAGCATTGTAAGAAAGTAACTTCACAGGTTTTTTTTTCATATCACTTACACTCATGTTAACTGAAGTCATCCCAAAAGTTCTTTGTGAATGATGAAAATTTTCTAAAATGTTTTTCTATCACATACTTGGTACTAAGGCTTTAAAATTTGTGCCCTTTGTAGATATGTAAAGAATAAAACTAGAGAATGATTAGCATCTCATCAATAAGCTTTCAGAATTAGGCTTATTAAAAATCTTAACAGGCTTCTGTGTCATTTATTTCTATAATAGTATGTTAAATAATAGCTGCATCAATATTAAATACTAATAATCTTCTACAACATATACTCTGCAGGCTAACCACAATCACTACATATGATAGGACTCTGAAACAAAACAGTTTACTATCTCTGACGTATCTGGGAATGTTGGCTTTATAAATAAACTTTTCTGATTTGTTTAATGATTCATGACTGTGCATGTATTTGAATAACAGTCCTTGTACACGATAAAAATATTTTCCTTAAAAAAATTAATAAATAGAGCATTACAACTCAGTAAAAGGCCTAAACCTATTAACTGGCATGAAACAGAGGTATGCAATTGCTGGTTGGATGGGAATCCATGAATAAACACCTAAAGGATTTGAAAGACCTCTGATCTTTCTATCTTAGGTATAATGGCATGGCCCTGATAATCAACTGCTGGTAAAACTTCGTTGAAAAAACAAAACAGCCTCTGTCAAATTAGTGTACCTGTTGGTCCAATACAACATCTTATACAGTAAGTCAGTGCTTCAACTCTTCCCTAAGATCAGTGGGGAAGGAACTGCCCAAAGTGACTTTGACTTTGTTTGTCTGACTTTCATCCAACTGTTCAACATCCTAATTGTTCTAATCAACAGAGCTGAAACTGCTGACCCTTCTGCTCCTGCCTGCCTGTGTGATGGAATTGTGGGTTTGGCTTTATAAACCAGTTCACCTTGGTATAGAAATCTTTCTGACATGTACCTGCTCTGAATCCCAGAATAAATGACTCTCAGTCTGACCAGCACTGACTGGTATTTCCCTAAGTCTTACATTACAATGGAGACTGAAAAAAAAAAAAAAAAACCTTGAAAGTCACTGGAAATACAAGCACAACTCAATGTTGGGGAAAGCCTCAGAGAATTAAAGCACCATAAATGCTTGAGAGATATGCTTCTTTGACAACAAAGACAAGAAGGCGAGACCTCAAGAATTATTCCCATATTATGTTTCAAGGCACATAGGAAAGCCTGTACCTCAACTCTGTTCCTGACCTCTCATTTCTACAGACCTGAATTCACAGGGGCTGCTCCTTGTCTCTTCACACCCATAGGCCCTTGTCTTTGCTCCAGAAATGTCACCAGATGTGGCTTAGAGCCAGCAAGACCTGTTTGTAGGAAAAGGGAACAAGATTGTTAAGTGTTCTTATATTAGGAATTGACATGTCCCTTCCAAGACACTGTACATAAGGAAGGAAATGATGCATTAATGACTGTGGTCAATTAGTTCCTTAAATGGATTCTAACAGGTATACCATAATACATGAAGAATGTACAATGTCCAGATTCTCAGTTTCATTTAAAGGGAAAAATATTAAAATTGAATTGTCAAACACTTTAATTAACAAGTGTGCTCCATGCCTCATGCCATTAAATTTCTAATAATGAAGGATGTATGCTTAAAACACAGACAGGTAAAACACAAGAAGAGAAAAGCAATGAGAAAAACAATAAAGGTTGTTCTTGGAACAACCTGCCTCATTTTTTTTAAAGGATATAAAACTCACCACTGAAACCCAAATTCTCCCACAAGATATTGCACAAAGTGGGGAAGCTACATGCTGAGGGTGAGATACAAATTCACTATAAATGAAATCCTCACCCAGGAACACAAGGTTGCTGTAATTCTCCAACATCACGTCCCTGTACAAATCCCACTGAGCAGGCTCCAGGCATTCCTTCTCTTCTGGAGAGAAATCAATAGCCACATCCCTGAAGGACAGCACTTCCTGAAATACAGACCAATGAATACAATCTAACTTTAATTAACCATTAACACTCATATAAATAATGAGATGCACTGGGCCGGATACTTCTGTCAACACGACACTAGCTAGGGTCATCTGAGAGGAGAGAAGCACAATGAGAAAATGTCTCCAGGAGACTGTCCTAGACAGAAACCTATGGCATTTTCTCAATTGGTGACTGATGGGAGGTAGCACAGCACACTATCGCTGGTGCTCACCCAAGGCAGGTGGTTCTATATGGTATAGAAACGCACAAGAATGTATATTAGTGCCACATGCTTTCATTGTATATGTACAAACATACATACATATATATATACATACATACATACATACATACATACACACCTACATTTCTCACAGGAGAAAGTCATGGTGTGGAAGAAGGACTTTCCCAACACTTAATATGCACAATCACGAAAGTGAAATAAGATGAAAATACAGGCTCTGCTGCAGTGGCTCTGGCTGAAGTCTGAGTTTTTGAGTCTGTACAGAGTGCAGTCGTGATGCAAAACTGACAGTGACAGGAAACCTGAGATGGGGCAGGCAAAGGTAAGAACTATACAGGAAGAACTCAGAAAAAACATAAATATGTGAACACGAAAAAAATCACCAAATAGAGGACTAACACCACTGTTTGAGAATTCAAAATAGAACAGAGATCACGCTGATCTTTAGTCATTTTCCCAGAGGAAATGTATTAAGAACTCTTGTAGTTCCGGTCAGTGCCCCTCAGATAGCTTTTCAGAGAATCAGGTAAAACTAAAGGCTAGCAGGACACTGGACGGCAGTCAACATGAGATGCAAAAAGGGCTGGACTCCTGATGAGATTCCAAACAACAGTGACCCTCCATTCAAAACCAGCCTATCTACACACTATGCAACATAGTGGTTAAAATACACACAACACACACCACATCTTTGTCCCAGGGTTTTAATCACATAACGGTGCATGAAACAATCATTATTCATTAAAAACAGGAAATGTATTTCTTGAAAATACATTTTCTTGAAAAATATATGTATTTCTTGAAACATATAGATTATATAATGAGAATATTTTAGTTTTCAAATAAATACCACATGCTTAGCTCTGAACATTAGATGTCCAGATGTATCCATGGATTTTAATAGCCCATATATTGTTACTCAGTTTTCTTAAAGCACCAGTAAGTGGAGTACTGCAATAAAGAGTAAGGACTTACACTCTGATCCATCTCTATTAGTCAGCGGTCTCTGAATCACAGAATCACTGAATCCCTCAGTGGCAGAAATTATACAATGAATGTATATAAATAAAGGGAATTTATTGGAATGATTTACAGGCTACAGTCCAACTAAGCAAACGATGGGCTGCGTTGAATGGAAGTTCAGTAATCTAAGAGTTACTCAGTCCCATGAGGCTGGGTATTTCAGCTGGTCATCTGTATACACTGAAATCCTGAAGAAGTAGGTCCCAGTGGATGTGCTGGCAGTCAGGGCAAGTGGGTGAAGAATGGAAAAACCCTTCCTTCTTCTATTATTCTGATACAGGCCTCCAGCAGAAGGTATGGCCCAGAACAAAAATGTGCCTTAAGATCTGGATTAAAGGTCTGTGTCAATCCGGAGAGACTGTATCACCCCTCAAGATTTGAATCAAAAGTCTATGTCTTCCAGCTTCAAGATCTGGTCAGAAGTATGCCCTCGACTTCTAGACTGTAGTTCATTCCAGATATAGTTAAGCTGACAATCAAGAATAGCCACTCCAATTAAAAAATGGGGTATGGAGCTAAAAAGAGAACTGACCGTAGAGGATTATAGAATGGCAGAAAAACACTTAAAGAAATGCTCAACGTCCTTAGCCATCAGAGAGATGCAAATCAAAACAACTCTGAGATT
>CM053743.1:74861940-74877694 GCA_028658305.1 Pachyuromys duprasi | reverse complement strand
ATTCACAGCCTGCAGTGGTGGTGATATTCTCCTTTAATCCAAGCACTCAGAGAAGCAGACACAGGTACTTATGTGATTTCCAGGACAGGATGGTTTATATGCTGAGCTCCAGAACAGCTGAGGCTACACAGAGAGACCCTGTTTCAAAAAACAAAACAAACAATCCAGATTCTGAACAGAAGATGGGTGTGAATCGAGCCTTTGCACAATTATTAGGTTTACAAGTTGTCTCTCATCCATACATTGTGATTTTAGTCTTCAATCTACATATTATAAAATATTAGTAAAGCTTGAACAAAAGTGAACTTCTAGGTGTTCTGGAATGTGCCTTCAGTTACTTGGGAGGAAGAGACAGGAGAGCCAGAGCCATAAGTGAGACTTTGTCCCCAAAAAGAGGAGGAACAATCAGGTTGGTCCAGTCCTACTTAGAAATAAGGGAAGCAGTAACCTAATGTGGGGATAAGGGTTATCTTTTTTAAATAGTTAGCTTTTTAAAAAAATATTTATTATTTATACAGTATTCTGCCTGCATGCCAGGAGAGGGCACCAGATCTCATTACAGATGGTTGTGAGCCACCATGTGGTTGCTGGGAATTGAACTCAGGAACTTTTGAAGAACAGCCAGTGCTCTTAACCTCTGAGCCATCTCTCCAATCCCTACAGTTATCTTTTTTAAATGATTTTTGAAACTCCTTTTGATGTCCTTGCTTATGCTTCCAGTTGCTCTGGAGCTTATGGCAGAAGAACCCTGAAACCAAAGCTGGTAGGGGAAATTGTTGAGACTGTTTGAAAATCAAAGGTAGAAAAACAGAAAGGGAGCTTCCTTAGTGGAAAGGCACTAGCCTAGAATAGTGGCAACTTTGGCTTAATATGTAAGGAAGCCTTGTCCTCCTGTGTTGACACCCTGTGTGAGCCCTTGTCAGTGTTCTGAGTTAGCAAGATGGTCTGAGAAATACAGACACTGTAATGATAAGCTTTAGATAAAGCATCAAATGAATCAGCTTCTTTTGCTTTCATTGCCTAGGAGCTTTGAGAAAGTCTTTTATTGATTCTTGCACAAATGGCTTTTTAGCAAGTCAATTCCCACATACCACAACCTCATATCTGATGAGGGAGTTGTCTTAGGGAACCATTACCTAAGAAGTCACAAACATTATGAGAATCTTGGATTTTTCAGGAATGTCTTATAACTGAGGTTTTAATTCCCAAGGAACAACAATTCAATGAATCTCAGAAAACAATCTTTGATCATTCAAAGGAGATTACCACAAGGCCTAAGAGCCATCATTCTTGAGTAAATGCCAGGTGCAATGGCTCTTCTAAAATTCAGCTAGGATCCATACAAAGATCATACATCAAGGATCAGACAACACAGCAGGAAAAAGTTTTCACGTGAACATTGGGATCTATATAAGTAGGAGTTTGGTTAAGAGACACATATTTTAAATCATTGAACAATGTTAAATCCAGCACTCTGCTATTACTAGCAAAGATCTCCCAGAATCCATTGCAGGGTCAGGGTCTCTCTGTCTGTAAGTCCTTTGTCCATATTTTCTTTTTTTGTTGTTGTTTTAAAGATTTATTATGTATACAAATTTGTGTTTGCATGTACACCTGCATGCCGGAAAAGGGGACCAGATCTCATTATAGATGGTTGTCAGCCACCATGTGGTTACTGGGAATGGAACTCATGACCTCTGGAAGAGCAGCCAGTGCTCTTAACCTCTGAGCCATCTCTCCAGCCCCTTTATCCATATTTTCATCTATTAATCTATGTAAAAAATTTAGTTTTTGTGAGATTTTACCAGAACTTCAGCAACATTTTCCCTAGGTTTTCACAACTCAGGCAAGTATTAACCATCAGATGTTCTCTGAGCTCATGCTTACCACTGCTGTCTCTCTCCCAAGATAAAGTATCCACAGTCTTGATTCTTCCTCAAGCACAAAGATATCAGAAATATATTCACAGATATACCAAATGAGCTTCTTGGAATTGAGGAACCTAATACTCATTTTAAGCCATAATCTTCCACCCTTATACCATCCAATTTTACTTTCATCTTTTACTATATTATTTAGTCCTTCTCTAAATGTCCCCATAGACTTTAATAGTTCCAACGGTAAATGTAAGTTTTATTTGCGAAATGCATTGTCATCTCAGAGGCTTATTGCTGAATAATCTCCCCTTTCTAGTTCTTTCTGAACTCTGGCTGGATGGTTCAATTCAGCTGTTCTGGCCCAAACTCCTCTTCAAGATGACTGATTCAAGCTGGCTCCTCATTGCTTCTCACTAATTGCTCTGCTTGGCCTCACACTAACTATGGAAATGTGTTTTAATCATCTGGGTCCTTCTTCTCTGGCTTCAGCTGCCTTTGCTGACCTACCCTGAACTATGTGTACGCACAAATGAACTCAACTCCGCTGCACTACACTTACTGTACTGACTACCAACTAACTGCACAGAGCTGCCTCTGTCTCCCTGCACTGCTCTTAAATAGCTTCTCTTTACTGTGTTGTTCTTGTGAGAGTTGGGCATATCCTATCTCTGACTGCTTTCTTCTACAAATTAATTTTATCTTAAAGATGTATACTAAGGGCATGTCTGTATTCCAGCCAGAGGAATTAAAGCTGTGTGGCCTGTCTGCATTCTAGTTGGATCACACAGACCTAGGTCTTTGGATGTGATCCCTTGCCAGAGCAGCCATGTTGCTGGATTAAAATTCATCTACACCCAACACTTTAAAAGGGGGAAAACAATCTAGAAAAGAAATAGTGGAACCAAGTAAGACATAAATGCAGGGGGACACTCAAATGCTATAGCATCACATACCTGGCTTCTAGGCCCCTAAGAAAATGGTCTAGACTACAAAGAATTGGGCAGCCCCAAATACCACCTCTGTGATATGAAGGGGGTATAGGTCTCGTTGTAGGTTAGCTGTTTCCCTTTCAAACAGGGTTTTTCAGTAGACAGTCTTGATTCTGACATGGGTACATGGTGGGGCTCCAATGAAACTTAGCTATCACATGCATTGTTCCATACAGTGACTACATATGGCCTGTAAGGAGGGACAATGAATGTCCCACAAATTGCCTGGTGAAGCAGTTCCTTGTTACAGTGCTTCAAAGCTCCATGGGACCCTACCTGTTGCATCATAAATGACCACAAAACCAATACTATTGGACATTGCTGTCAAGTTTTGCTTCCATTTTGGGATGATGACGAGTCCGAAGGCACAGTTTCATTTTAATCTGGGTGCTGATCCTGAGGAAACACTTTCCTAGAAGAATAGTTTTGAGCATAGAACCCTTTCAATGGAATTTTCATTGATCTCTCTCCTTTCAAACAAATTTGTACTTTCACAAAACAGAGACTTCCAAGTATGTGGTCTTGGCTCAGGGCACCTTTCATGCTGTCAGTAGAGTACCAGGATTCCCCTGATTGGAGCTAATCGCTCTAGCCAATTGCAGCAGACTTGACAGTTGTCTAGTCTGTAACTTTAAAGTCACTGTGATCTTAAATAAAAATGTCCCCAGTAGGCTTATGTATTTCATTATTGGTCCCCAGATGGCGGGAACTGTTTGGGAAGGATTGGGAGATGTGACCTTGTTGCCAGAGGTGTGTCACTGGGGGGGAGGGGGGCGTGGTCTGAAGTTCCAAGATCAATGTTATTTCCAGATATCTTTTTTCTGCCTCCTACCTGTGAATCAATGTATTAGCTCTCTGCTATTATTCTAGGACTATGCCTGCTAGCATATTACCATGCTCTCTACCAGGGGACTATTATACCCCTATGGAACCATGAACAACACATTCAATTCTTTCTTTTCTGAGTTGTCTCACATCAATTAAAACATTATCAGGATACTCACTCTATTCTGCAATGTTCTAATGAAAAGAGACAGAATGCTTACTTACCTCAGATTAGGCTGTAATCCCAGAGTAACCAAACATTCCACCTAATCCCAGAGTAACCAAACATTCCACCTAAGTGCCTGTCTTCATGAAGCAGTGAGCTTACTGGGATTACTGACAGGAGCAAGACTGAGGGATTAGAACAGGAGCAGGTGACTTAAAGGTAGCAGCAGCAGCTGAAGCAGCATTAAAATGCCCACTGGACTGATTTGCAGGCAGCTCTAGAGGTGAGGAGGTCTCCTTTAATCCCTCATCAGAGATGGTCCTGTGAACCTTGTAAATGTCTACATATTCTTCATGTCTATTGGTTGATCTGAAGTTCCACTCCACCTATTTCTAAGGTACTTCTTGAGGGCGAATGAGGCCATCTCTAGTTGGGATATTTCGCTTCAGAAAAAAAATTGCATGTACTGTCATGATGAAGGGAACAGTGAATGCTTCTATAAAGCACCGTTTATAGGGTCATGGACCCACTCCCATAAAATGAAGCCATACACATTTAGAGAGGTCTTGCCTCATTAATCTACCATAAAAGTCCCCTGACAGATATTAACAGAAAGTTTGTGTCCTAGGTGATTCTCAAGCCTATCATTTCAATAGTCATGCCCTCTAACAAATGCTTTTTATCTTAGTTACTGTATCTCACTTTGGACCTTGGTCTTCACATGAACCTAATGGACAGAAATCTGTAGGAGTCTCTGAGCAAACTGAGGTGGTACTCAAAGAGTAAGGTCCATCTGGATCTGACTATACTTGTGTTTGCTTAACCACTTCTCCAGCCCGCCACTCACCTTCCACATTTACATGGATTCTGTTGTTCAAAATCATGTCGTAAAGCTTGTGTGACCAGCAATTTTCACTATCCCTGGACATCTTGCTTGAAAGCCAAATTCTCCTGTGCACTTTATACATTGTTTAATCTGTTACTCATAAATACACTGTTCAGTAGTCTCACTCTTGTTTCTGACTTTCCATAATATTAGTCACCATAGAATTAGGAAAAAAATAAAATGGAACAGAAAAGAACAGAGATAACAAAAGCAATGATAAGAGAAAAGACAGTCAGGTATATCGTTTTAGCTGATCTCAAACCCTACTACAGAGCTACAGTGAGAAGGACTGAATGAGATTAATTAAAAACAAACATACAGATAATGCAATGTAAAGACCGACCCAAGGATAAATGCTAATGCAATGGAGATGTTAATTTTGACAAAAGTATAAAATCTGGGTACTGGAACTGACTGCCTTTTCAACAAATACTGTTGTTAAAACTAGATATACTCCTGAAGATGAAGCTAGAGCTTTGTCTCTCATCCTACACACACACAAGATAGTCAAACTAGATGACAGACATTAATTTAATAATGTCTGTCAAAAAGTGTCAAAATAACAACGGTTTTAGGGATCTCTAAAGGAATAGGACAGTGGGAGGTTAAGTAGTAAGGAGAATTTATTAAACAGCTTCACAGGTTGTAGTCTAGGTATTCTAACAGTATTGGTTTCACTACGAAAAGTGAATGAACCTTTTCATTTACTCAGTCCAGGAGGCTGGATGTCTCTGCAGTTCCAATCTGGTGCTGAAGAATTCTGTATACTTAAAGAGTTGCTGGTTTTATAGTCTATGTTGGAATCCAGAAGATGTTGGATTTAATAAAGACTGCAGCAAGTGGATGGAGGCTTAGGGCAAGCAGTGAGAAAGCAAAATTTATTTCTTCAGTATCCTGTTATCCAACTAAAAGTTATGGACTAGCTTTAGGGTAGTCTTTCTTTTCAATACAATATGAATAAGAAAAATCCCTTTTTAAGCGTGCTCAGCTTAGGATTTGGCTGATTCCAAGGCAGGCCATGGTGACAACCAATGAGTGAGTCATCATAGTAACTAACAGCATGAACACAATGCACATACAGTCAAACCACATAAGGCATTCAAATTTTTACTGAAAAAGGGATATTCATTTGCACATAGGCTATACGGATGTGTTAAGGTTATTTTTATAAAACTGTGTTGGTTTCTCAATTTCTCTCTTAACCTGGCTATCACACAAATAGTTGAGACTCTACTGTATTATTTTAGCAAGCTTCACAGCACAATACCTGAGCAGTTACTACTCTATTCTTAACTCTCTAAGCTAATCTGGCTTCCTCCCAGCATATGTCCCAGACATATTTCTACTTTGTGGCTTTCCTGCTCCAGGTCCTATTTCTTAATGTCTCCTGTACTTTCTTCCTCAACTCCTCCTCCCCTGGCTGGCAGGAAGTTCAGCCCTATTCTGTTCAGCAATTGGCTATAAGCTGCTTTGTTGGCATATCAGGGGACAATTGGGGAAGAGTGTTTACACAACATTGAGGAAGGATTCTCAGAACAAAGATTGCAACCAGATATGGGAAAAAGGGTTTAATATTGCTTATTGTTGAAAGTTACTGTCTACCATGGTAAGAAAATTAAGACAGCACAAACTTGAAGCAGCTGCTCATGTTGTCTCCATAGTCAGGAAGCAGCAGGAGATAGATGAGCACAGGTTGTTCTCAGTTGACTCTCCTTTACAATCAAGGATCCCAACCAACAAATAGGATCTACCTGTCCACCCACTATCAACAGGACTTTTGATATCAATTAAACTAACCAAGATAAACCCTTTAAAGGAATGCCCTGAGGCTTATCTGTGATTCTAGATTTAATCTATTGTCAACTGACCACTTCTCCACCCCTTGTTACTTGAACTCAAACACACCTTAAAAACATGTTTTAAGTTAATTGTGTGTGCTTGTACATATGTCTGTCAGTGTGGACCCATCCATGCAGGTCAAAAGGCCACTTTCAGGAGTTGGTTTCTTCCTTCTCTATTGTGTGGGTACTGGGGAACTTTTCCAGTCATCAGGATTGTTGCAAAGTACATTTAACCTACTGAGCCCCATCTGTATTGGCCCCAGCTATATCACTTTAATCATAATGTTCCTTTCCAGTACCAAGTCTTATATTCATCCCCTAAGTCAACTAGAGTCCATCTTTCAAAGTGCATAATTGATTTAGCAATTTCATGAGTTGAAAAGACCATAATCCACACTTTATCCAAGACTCAGGGCAATCTCTTCATTCTGACCTCCTCAAAAATAAAAACCTAGCTATACATTCCAACATACAATATAAACACGTCCATTCCAAAAGAGAATAATCAGAGAACAAGAATGATCAGACCAAAACCAAAAATCCAGCATGAGAAACACCCAATCGCACAGCTCCACTTTGGCATGGGCAGGGGGAGGGGTGTCTGTGATGAAATGTGGTTGACTCCAAATGGCTTAAGAAGTCATGCCTGGCTCTGCTGGCAGGACTCATTTTCTTTGTCCTATGTCAGCCCCTCAGCAGCTCTGTCAGCCCATTTCCGCAGCAGACCCTGTCCTTGCCTCGTAATCCTGCATCTCCAATATCCTTGGCCATGTATCGATTTGGTTATATAACAGATTGATATCTTCAGACTTGAGCATTTTTCAGGATCCTGATGTAATGACTTCTTTCAATCACATCAAATACATCATATTATTTGTAAGCAATGCCTCATGTTTATCCATACTCTGTATTAGTAGTATGTGTGTACTTCCATAAAATCCATTACTATGTAAGTTGTAAGAAAAGATATTGCTAGACTATCGATATTAACGTTGTTTCATTTGCTATTATGACGTGTATATACTAGAAAAGGATTCTACCAGACTCATTGTATATAAGTTTCTCTACAATATGAACTCATACTGGGCCCTAAGGTATGAACTCAGTTAAGGCTTTGTCACACTATTTAGTTTGTAGGATTTCCTAAAAAATGTTTTTCTGATATTATGGTGTGAAGAATAGAACACACAGCTTCTCTTAGCAACTGAATGTCTTAGTTTCATTCATGCATAAATTTTTCACAGAGTTTGAAACAATTGTTCAACATGTAGCTACTTTCTTTGCTTTTACAAAGTTCATCTACAGTATGAAATTTTTGGTGTTAAATAAAGAAACATAAAATTCTTTTTCGTAGTCTTTTCTCCAATATTATAAAAACTCTGGTGTCCAGTAGAGGATGAACACATCTAAAGGCTTTGTGACATTGTCTCTAGTACGAAGTCTGATAGCAACAGAGGTATGAAAAGGAAATGCCTCCCATGTTCTTTGTTTTCCTACACTGATTTGTTGGAGTCATGAATGGCATGGCCAAAAACAACTTTGGAGAAGAAATATTTTATTTCAACATAAGGGTCTCTGTTTCTCTTCCAGGGAAGGTACAGCAGGAAGTGAAGCAGAGACCATGCTTCCTGACATGTTCCGCAGCCTCCTCCTGCTCACCAATGATTCTTATGTAACCCAAGAACACCTTAAGATGGTTCTGCTTGTCCTGGATGGATACTCCTATACCACTTAACAATCAAGAAAATGACCCCTATACATGTCCTAAGGCACGCTGATCCAGGAATTCACAAATTCAGATAATGCTTGCTATGTGAAGTTGACAGCTGAAGCTAAGGAGGACATTTGCACCTTCAGGGTTTTTCACCCATATCAATGTTTTGATGTTACTGAAGACTGAAGTACTGTTCAAGGCTTAGCGACAATAATTATATGTGTAGAGTCTCCACAGTATGAAGTTTCTGCAGATAATTACAGTGTGAAGAACATGGAAATAACATGCCACACTGATTGCTTTCATAGGCTTCCTCATTAGAATAAATTATTTGATGCTTATATAGACAAGGAATAGCTAGGCCCTGGTCCTTTTCTGCACATGAGTAGGGTTTCACTCAGGAGTGAATTACTGATGTTGAACCAGGACCGATGGATAACTGAAATCTTCACCACATCCTCTACATGATAGCATTGAGGTTCAGGATGAAGATCATTACTTAAGATATGAAGAAACACTAAAAGCCTATCATTTCCTTCACATTTGGACAGTTTCTCTGCAGAATGAATTTAATGATGGTAGGAAGTAATGACTCCATGCTAAAGCACTCACCATTCTTCACATGTGCATGGCTTCTCTACTCAGTGGATTTATTTGTCTTGGGTAAGGTCTGAATCTTTAGCAAGATTTTTATCACAATGCACACGTGTCAAATTTCTATTAAGAATGAATTCCTTGATGTCTTTTAAGGGATGAAGACCGGAAAAAACATTTGCCACACTCTTCACATTTATAGGGTTTCTCTCCAGTATGAACAATAAGGTGCTGATTGAGGCTATCAAGCCTAGAAAAGGCTTTTCCACATTGTTCACATATGTGGGGTTTCTCTCCAGTATGAACTCTCTGGTGTGCAGTTAGGGCTGAGTAATTAGGAAAAGCATAGTGACATTCCCCACACTTATATGCATGAATTTTTTGATGTTTTTTAAGGTCTAAAGTAGAGTAAAACATTTTGCCACACATTTCACATTTGTAAGATTTCTCCCCAGAATGACGTAATTTGTGCCAAGGAAGGTATGAGAGAGTGGAAAATGTTTTCCCACATTGTTCACATTTATATGGTTTCTGTCCAGAATGAAATCTTTGGTGATCCTGAAGGTGTGGAAAAGAATAAAACCTTTTGCCACATTCTCCACACTTGTAGGAATTCTCTTCAGAATGAATCCTTTCATGACGCTTAAAGAATGCAGAAGAGCAAAATGCCTTGTCACAGTCTTTACACTTGTAGAGTTTCTCTCCAGCATGAATTCTTTGATGTCGCTTAAGCAATGAAGGATAATGAAATGCTTTGCCACATTCTGCACACTTGTAGGGTTTCTCTGCAGAATGAATTATTTGATGCTTCTTAAGCAATAAAGGACAGTAAAATAATTTCCCACATTCTTCACACTTGTAGGATTTTTCTGCAGAATGAACTCTTTGATGTACCTTAAGCAGTGAAGGGTAAGAAAATACTTTAGCACATTTTTCACACTTGTATGGTTTTTTTCCAGAATGATTTTTCTGGTGTCTATAATGGGTTGAGCGAGCACTAAAGGCCTTCCCACATTCTTCACACTTGTAGGGCTTTTCTCCAGAATGTATTCTCTGGTGTTCAGAAAGTTTTGAATGAGTATTAAAGGCCTTTCCACATTCTTCACACTTGTAGGGCTTTTCTCCAGTATGACTTCTCTGGTGTGTAGAAAGTCTTGAGCGAATACGAAAGGCCTTCCCACATTCTTCACACTTGTAGGGGTTCTCCCCTGGAAGAATTCTCTGGCATTGAATAAGCAGTGAATTACAATAAAAGGCCTTGCTGTAATCTTTACATTTATTGAGTGTTTTTCCTGTTGACCAAAAGTTCAGATATGAACAAAAGCTTAGTACATTTTTTATATTTATAATGCTTATCTTTAAATGGAGAAATTTACATATTCTTACATTATTGATAATCAAACAACACTATATTTCTACATCTATATTCACTAAGAATAATTTAGAAAATATAGTAGATGGAAATAATCTAAACTTCTATTGAAGTAAAAGCCTGATTAAATTGAATACAGAAATAATGGCACACCAGGTGGTGGTGACGCCTGTAATCCCAGCACTCTGGAGGTAAAGGCAGGTAGATATCTGTGAGTTTGAGATGAGCCTGGTCTACAAAATGAGTTCCAGGAGAGCCAAAGCTACACAGAGAAACCCTATCTCAAAACAGAACAAAAGAAAAAGAAAGAAAGAAAGAAAGGAAGGAAGGAAGGAAGGAAGGAAGGAAGGAAGGAAGGAAGGAAAAAGAAAAGAAAAAAGAAAAGAAAAAAAGATAAATTGGGCACAGTGACTGTAATCCTGTAATCCCAGCAATCTGGGGGGCAAAGGCAGGTGCATCCCTGTAAATTGGAGGATAGCCTGGTCTACAAAGTGAGTCCAGGATAGCCAAGGCTACATAGGGAAGCCCTGTCTCAAAAAGCAAAGCAAAACAAAAAAGAAATACCAAAACCCAAAACAAACAAATATATTACAAAAAAACGAAAAACCCAAGTATGATTTTCATGACAGCACTGTGTCTCAGTATGGGAAAGCCTGGCTTTCTGTTGGATCTTTGGACCTCAACTCTGTCATCTGATCCCTTCTTTCCTACACACCTGGATGCACAGTGGCTGCCTCTTGTCTCTTCACACCTGTAGGCCCTTGTCTTTGCTCCAGAAATGTCACCAGATGTGGCTTAGAGACAGCAAGACCTGTTTGTAGAAAGAGGGAACAAGACTGTTTATGTGTTCTTCTACTGGGAATTGACATGTTCCTCCTAGCACAGTGTGTATCAGGAAAGACATGATGCAATAAATGATTGCACACAATTAGTACCTTAAATGGTTTCTGACAGGATCATTACAATATGTAAAGACATTTACAATGCCAAGATTGAGTTTTATTTAAAGAGAAAGGCATTAAAACTGAATTGTGAAACATTTTCATTAATGTGTAAGATACATGCCTATAGCAACAGGGTTTCTAACATCCCCACTACTGTGAAGGATGCATTCTTCCAACACAGACACGCTAAAGGGAAAGCAATGTTTCTCAGCTAAACATATTCCGTAATTTTTCTTTAAAACCAAGAATATCAAACTTTCTATTGGAAAGGACAAACTCCCATGAGATAATGTATACAGTAAGGAAGTCACATGCTGACAGTGAAATAAGAATTCACTATGAAAGTGATCCTCACCCAGGAAATCAAGGTTGCTGTAATTCTCCAACATCACATCCCTATACAAATTCCACTGGGCAGAGTTCAGACATTCCCTCTCTTCTGGAGAAAAATCAATGGCCACATCCCAAAATGACAGCATATCCTGAAACGAATATCAATGAATGACACCACACTTTCAATCAATTATAGGCATAGTTCACTGACAGTGTGACACAGGTAGGGTAATTTGAGAAGCAGGAACGTCAGTTGAGAAAGTGCATCCACTGTCCTGTAAGCAACCCTGTAGGAGGCTGTTATTACTGATATGAGACAATGCAGCCCATTGTGAGCGGTGTAAACCCTGGGCAGATGGTCTTAGATGGTGGAAGAAAGCAGCATGAACAAGTCACGGACAGTACGCCAGTAAACAGTGTTCCTTCATTACCTACAGTCCAGATCCTGCCTACAGGTTCCTGCCTTGACTTCCCTCAATGATAGCCTTTTACCTGAAGTTCTAAATTGAAATAAATCCATTCTTCTCCAAGTTGCTTTGGTCATAGTACTTATCACTGTAATAGAAACTATCACTGTTATAGAAATGATGCAGCTGGGCTGCATCTGGGCTGAGGTCTGGATTCCTTAATTTGTACAGGCTTCAGTAGTGATCCTAATGACAATTCACCAAGAGACACAAGATGGAGCAACCAAGGGATAAAACAGCAACAACAACAAAAACAAAACAAAAACAACAACAACAAGGAACTCACAGACATGGCATAATTAAGGTATCAGAACAAATTAAAACCCAGCAGGTATAGGAATACCAACACTTTTCTTGCATATTTCAAATATACCAAACATCACTCTTATCTTCTTGTCATTTCCCTTTTTCATTTTTTCTCAGAGAATGTTTGATATACTCCTAAAGCATGTCTTAAATGTCTAATACCTCTGTCTCACTGTGTTATGTCCAAGAATTATAATTCGTGGTTGTGTGACTGAATTAAAATGGCCCCCAAAGGCACATATATTTGAATATTTTGTCCACAGTTGTGGAACTATTTGGGAAAGATTAGGTGATGTGGCCCTTTTAGAATATGGTCCAGTTGGAAGAGGTGTGTTCATAGAGTTGGCTTTGAGGCTTCAAAAGCCCAATCTAGGCCCAGTCTGCCTGCCTGCCTGCCTGCCTGCGTGTCTTGTCTCCCCCCAATCCCCTGTCTGTGGATCAGGATGTATGATCTCACATACTGCTCCAGCACCGTATCTATCTGCCTGTCATGCTCTTTGCCATGCTGATCATGAATTAACCATCTGAAACAATATGCAGGCCTCCAGTTAAATGTTCTGTTTTATATGTTGTTATGTTCTCTTCACAGCAATAGAACAGTGACTAAGAGAGCAGGGGTAATATTTTTTTATTTTTAAATTTACAATGTTTCAGTTTATTTTTTATATTATTGTATAAGTTCCCAAAATTACTTGAGAGAAATAATATTCTATCCCCCTTTTACTGAAAAAAGAAGAGATTTCTATATTAATAGTTTTGTTATAATTTTGTGGATAAACTTTGCATAGTTTTCCCAACAGTTTTAGTATGTTAATATCCTCAATAATAATTTTTATCATTAAAATGTCAAAAATGTTGTCTTACATGCTTCTGAAATGTACACATGTTTACATATATCCAGCATTCAGGACAACATTGCTGTGAGCTTTGTTTCAGAGCATCCAAATGTAGTATGTCTTCAAGCCTCAGCTTTCTGATGTCAATGGCCAATGAGAAAAACCATTATATTTTCAACTTCTGGGAGTTACAACTCTATGCATTTAACATATGGATGAAATTAGGTGATACAGGTCTTTCTGTGCCTGTAATAATTTCCAGTTTCAGCATATCTTCATAACTTACATTATTTTATCCCTTTTCTTCTGAAATATTATTTAATTAAAACATAATTATTATAACATTTCCAAATCTCTCTTCTAACTCCAATCAAGATCTCTTTGAAGTTCCATGACCTTATGCTCCAGACATATATTCTCTCCTAAGATCCATGCACTCTGAGTATCTGCCTAGGCTCCTAGTCCTCTTTATCAATTTAAGTCCAATTAGACAGCTGCTGTTTTTGCCAAGATGTGAGTGGCACTTGTGGCACCTTTAGAGATACCTGGCCATACTGGTCATTGCTGTGGTTCACTGGTATAAGGGCTAAGTAGGGTGACTTAATGCTCGTCTCCCTTGGAAGCTTGCAAAGCACCTTCTAGCACTGTGAAACCTCGTCCGTAGGTAGGAGACCTTCAGGTCAGATCCAGCTACAATCCTGAGTCTTGTGTCTGAAATGCAAGCTGTTTTCAGCACTAGAAGGAGCTACAGTCAAATGACTTTCGGTATGTAGCAAACATACACGTGGTAAAGAAAGATTATACCAAAAAAAAAAAAATTTTAATCATAAGGGTACAGTGAAGCAGCAGTGAGGAGGCCAATAGATTCCCAAGTCATAAGCAGACTGAAAGAAGTTAGTGAATAGAAAACCTTGTCATTTTTCAAAGAAAATGCAATCACTCTCTTGAAGGCATCTTTGTAGTTAGCAGAACACTTTCCACATTTACAAGTAAATGAGAACCATAGGTTCCACTCTTCTTTACCTCTGAGATCCAGACAGCAGAGAAAATGCTCAACATGGATAAAAGCAGGAATCCAGAGCAGAGGGAAGAAGGCAACAATGTTCCTGAGAAAAGCGGAGCAGATCCGATAGAGAACTGACTGCAAGGATCACTCTCTAATGCTGCCCAGCACAGGCCACCACTGTTCCTTATGCAGAAGCGTCTGCTGTGCTCAGTCCACTGTCATTAGTGTGGACTTCCTGTGAAGGGAGGGCAGAAGGCCTGCCATCATAGTCTCATTTAGTTGGGATTTTAACCAACATAATTAAAGCAAACATTTCAGGGGAAGTTGAGACTGGCAATGTTTACTTCCTGTGGAGTGGAAATGCAAATAATGTCTGACGGGGTTGGGGGTGGGTGTGGGGGTGGGTAGGAGTGGGGGGTGGGAGGTGGGAGGGGCATACACTGTGACTCACTGAATGCTGCTGCAAAGTCATTCTAATCCTGAACTGAGACTCCAGTTGTTCTCACCTTGGATGGAGGCTGGTCCTAGAGACAAGCTTAACAACAAGTGGACACAACTATACTCATGAGCACTCCTGTATCTGTGTTCCTCAGAGATAGTTTTTGACAGAAGCCAGACAAACTTCAGTCCTAGGAGACTGTGGGGAAACCAACGCTAGAAGGAAAGCAAGGACTGTATTACTGACCAGGCTCAAAACACTAAGGACTCTCCATTCAGACCGGGCTTATTCATCAATTACTGAACATACTGCTTTAGAAACATACTAAAGGCATCATTAAGTACCAGTGTACTGATCTGTCCCAACCTTTGACACACATAACTGTGGCACACAGCAATGATTAATTTTTGCTTTATAGTAACATGTTTTTACAATACAATGACTCAGATACTGTAATTGGAACACTAAAAAAGACATATGTGTTTATTGAAAAAAATGTAATAAACAGCAAGATTTTTAGCTTCAATACAAATATCAGATGCTTTCCTTTGGACGTCAGATGTCTAGACACATCCAGATTTTAAATAATCAGTATACCATTACTGAATCTTCTTAATGTAACAGTAAGTGGTAGATATCCAGCAAAGAGTTGGGACTAAACCCTAATCCACCAACTTACTTTTATGTAGCTACCACAAAGACAAGAACAATGGTGCAGAATTTAAGGAGTTGGCCAACCAACTCAAACACACACTTTTCAACTCAAAATAATGTCACTGAGTTTGAAAATAATTTTGGCTGGAGTCAGGGCCAGAAAGTTTTATAAACCCAAAAGACAAAGTAATGAAAATCTGCAATTCTCAAGCATATGTGTTTGGTTTCTATTTCATTTTGTTCAATTGACGTCTAGAATTTCTTTCAATGGTCTCTGACATACAGATGACCAGGAACTGAGTGACATTATCCAGCATACTTCCCCTCACAGTTTTCCAAGAAATGGCCTGTGTAACACAGCAAGGTTAGTACACTAGTGTGTGAAAACCAGTAACTTCTTCCCTCATATCCTCACACGAACAGTAGTACACAAGGATAAGCTCCTAGAAGGAACAGGCAGGACACTATAGGGTACTACACTCCTCCCCATGGAAGAGGAAGGAAT
>CM053743.1:74848538-74861440 GCA_028658305.1 Pachyuromys duprasi | reverse complement strand
AAAATAATGTAATTAATTTTTGTTTATTTAATTGCAAAAAAATAAAAGAGAAAATACATTGTATGAAATTCCAAAGACTAAGAACAGTATTTTAAAAACCAGCAGCATGAGCATTGATGCAAGAGATGGTGTCTGCTTCCAAAATGTGGTACTGGTGTTGATTATATCAGGAAGTATATTCTTGTGACAGTGGAAAGGGTGAACGCCTAATCTGTCCTAAGAAAAGGTTGTAACCATTAAATTACTGTGCAGTAAAACTGATCAGATACACATTTTCTAACTATATTTTCACAATTCTTAGTAAAACACTAGCGATCTTGCAGGATTCTAACTTGCACTCTTGTATTAGCGCTTCCTATTCACCACAGTCTGCATTATCCATTTTCCTGTGTCCATTACAATATAAAGACTACATTTCTGGGGCAGCAGAGATGGCTTAGGTGTTAAAAGCACTGTCTCTTCCAGAGGTCCTGGGTTCAATTCCCAGCAACGACACCATGGTTCACAGCCATCTGTAATATGATCTGATGCCCCCTTCTGGCATGCAGCTATACATGCAGATAGAGCACTCATACAAAAAAATAAATATTTTTAAAAAGACTACAGGGCTGGAGAGATGGCTCAGCTGTTAAAGGCTAGGCTCACAACCATAAAAAACATTCCTGTCACCTAATACAAACTGAAATCTTGTCAGTTACTGAAAGAAAGTTTTTAAGAAGATGTGAGAGGGTTCTACTGCCAATGCTGTGTTGTCCTATCTTTGCTTAGAAACCAGCATTTCTCTTCCATGTGTCAATGCTTATTTCTGATAGTTTGTGTATAAGTGATCTCGAGGATGACAAATCCAGGAGTAGCAGTATATAAGAGAAAATGGGCTCACATTAATACATGCAGTGGTGAGTTCCTGTATTCCAAGTAGCTCATTTTGTCTCCCAAGAATTCAGTTCTGATTACTTATTCGTGGAATCTTCCTGTGTTGTGGGAACTGAGTGAAACTAAAGAGAATATTTTGGACTTTAAGAAGCTATCACTCAGGCACAATTTCAGAATTAGACAAAATTGAAGATGCTAAGCGATGCAGATCAAAGCTTAGGCAGGTGATACACATTCTGACGTGGGGCCAAGAATCAGTACACTCAGCACTCCAGCTCAAGACCACAAAGCCATGTATCTCTCCCTCTGAGAAAAGAGCAGAGGAAGAAAATGTGAACACAGTTCCTTGTGAACACTTGGCCTCTATTCTGAAAATGAGGCATGGAAGGGTGAAGTTCTGGTTCAGTAGTCATACAAATAAAAGAAAAATTCTTAAATTGCTTAAAGGATGAATGGATGTTTTAATCACTTTCTCCTGGCGGGACTGCCTTGCCAGGCCACGGGAAGAGGACTTGCTTAGTCGTGATCAACTTGATGAACTGGGATGGATAGGAAAGAGAGCTTCCCTTTTCTGAGGAATAGGTGATGGGGGTAGAGGGAGGATGGAACTGGAAGGGGTGGAGGGATGGGGCTACAAGGATGCAAAAGTGAATTAAAAAAAAAAAGGATGAATGGATGTACTGAGGGGCTTAGGTGGATCCCACTTCGTGGTTTATTAATAAAAACACACTTTATAGATGTCTATAAGGTTTAAGGCTGTTGCCTGGGGCAGTCTCTCAGCTAGTTACAACCTTGACTTCTTCAGCACTGTTCTGCCACAAGGTTCTCATTACCATCCTGCTCCAGTACCCTCCCATCTCCTGCTTCTGTGCATGTCTGCCTGTGTCTCCATCTGCCTGGAAGTTTCACCTGAACTTCCTGCCCCAGCTCTGGCAGCCAGCTCTTTATTATGCAAAAGGCCACATTCCTTGGGCACCTTGCCTTATTTTTAAAGGCAGGCGAGGAGGTGATATTTACATATCCTACAAGCCTGGCACTGCTGGGTTCAAATAACAAGAACACACATTTTCTCCAGAAAATACAATATTTGTGAATCACCCCAACATGAATGTATGGACTGAACAAGTGGTGAACAGATGGAAAGATATTGAGTAGACTTTGGAAGTTTCTTTGTATGAAAACAGAAACCTGGGGTGCTTTGTTTTTGTTGGTTTGGTTTTTTGTTTGTTTTGTTTCTTCTATTTTTCCTTATACAGGGTCTCATTGTGTTTCCTGGGTAGTCTGGAACTTGCTATGTAGCACAGTTTGTTCTCAAACTCACACTGGTCCTTCTGACTGCCTAGTTTGGGGATTTAAGGAGTGTTCCACCATGCCCCACCTAGGAAGCATGACTTTTAGCTTTGTGTAAGTATTCTGAACAATCCTTCGGCCCATCACCTACACAATGTCACACTGAAATTGTTTTTCTAGCTGTGGAATCAGATTCATCTGTGGCTTGCACAATATCTGACTAGGCGAGATCAAGGTTTTGTTTTGTTTTCTTATGTAGGTTATTGAGATCAAGTCCTCCTGCGGTAAGGGATGGGCCCCAGAATTGGCCACTCTCCCATCCCTATTTGTTGTTTTTGTTTCTTCTTCATTAACGTTTTCCCTAAATTGCTCTGGCCAGCTTTGAACTCACTCTCACCCAGTCAGGCCTTTGGATGTGATCATCCTACCTCAGGGATTACAGGTGGTTGCCACCAGTACTGGCTTCAAAATTTATTTTTACAGACGAGCAATGAGTTACCATATTAGTTTCTAGCAGACTACTTTAAAGTTTAAATTGAATCACTATGAATGTTCCATTGTGGACTAAATTTTAAAGCACAATAAAATGGCCAGAAACAAATAAATGTAATAAGCATTACTATGAAAGGCTGGACTCACATCCAAACGTCATGTGTTGTGAATCTTGGATGTTAAAACAGCCTGCTAGTTTCTTTCCATCCTCACCTGCAGGTGGGCAGAAGCCCAACCTTCTGTATATTCCTAGAACTCTTTCGCACAGACTGGTGGAAAATTAGTCCATCCTGTGACCTCATGAGCCAATGCTCTGGTAACTGCATTTTTGTGTTCGGTCTGCACATGTACTTCTTCCCCAAAGTTAGGTAAGTATTAGATCCTGCACAGGGCTTTAGTTGGATCTCCTACTTTAAGATTGGTTCAAGGCACAGTACAACCCTGCAAGTTGGAGGTACTGTACAGGGTAGGCGTGGTCAAGCTTGAAGGGAGGCATGTCATGCAGGAAGACGCTCACATGGGAATGCTGTTTTAACCCAGGCTGGGACAAAACCTCAGGGTACAGGTCAGGGTTAGGGAGAAGGTGATGAGGGCAGTGATGGGAATGAAAGCTACTACCCAAGTCTACACTACCGTTCTAGGACAAGACACCTCGCTTCTTAGCCCAGGAAAGGAGATAGGTAGAGAGTCTAGGATAGCCCTGCAAGAGCCCTGGAAGGTTGTAATTACTTTACTCACTATGGTCTTTCCTTGTTCTAGCCACTTACCCACAAGTTTAATTTTCTTTACAACTGAATAGTATTCCACGCTGGATATGTACCATATTTTCATTGTTCATCTGTTCAAGTTGGTTCTATTCCCCAGCTATTTTGAATAGGCGGCAATAGAACATGACAGAACATTTATCAATGGAAGACGATATCAAGTCCTTTGATCATATGCCAAGAAGTGGTACAGCTAGATCATGTGTTAGCTTTATTTTTAGCTTTTTATGGTTCTTCCCACTCATCCCTGGAGTACCTGCCAACAGTTTTCCAACTGTCGTAGGTCAGCTTTGACACGGTCAGGGAAAAAACTGGGAAGGTATGTGTAGTCAGTGATAAGCCACACAGCAGACTTTTCTCTAAGGGTACTAAACTTAATTATCTGGTGCTTGTGCTCTCTGTGACTGGCAAGAGATTCTGAAATCTTTTAACTGTTCGGGGGCTGGCAAGAAAGAAAAGAGAGGAAAGAATCATTTTCACACAAACAGCAGCTCCAACAAACTTCCAACAGGCTTCAACTTTTACACACACACACACTATATATATATATGTAAAATATAAACAAGCAGACAGACATATATGCATGCATACATTGCAAAAGATGGAGCAAACTCTAAGGACTGAGCTCCAACAAGCAGGCTCCAAGAGGCTCCAACCATCACCCTGCATATATATGCACACATACATATTGGGTGTATTGAGAAAACTTGGGCAGCTCCAACAAACAAATTCTAACAAACCTCAATAACATCAGACATATATATGGACATACACACACTGGGTGGGTGGAGCAAAGGTCCAACAACAACCACACGTTATTTTTTCTCTTATATTTCCTAAAACAGAGTTCTTTATGTGAGAAGGAAAATTACCTCATAGCCATAAAAGCAATCATAAAAAGAAGATAAATTTGTTACACAATTGGGAGTTACGACAGAGTTGATTACTTGTTTTTCTATCAAAACTCACACCTAACCAAACATTTTTTATATAGCTTTCAAAGCAATAGTTTGTATATCTATCTTCCATTGCACAAGCACATTATAAGTTCAAAGCAATAGTTTCTTATGTCCTAGGTTAGCAAGGGTTTTTTTTTGTTGTTTTGTTTTTTTACTAAGAAACAGGTAGTTTATCTTAGGTCTTATTTTTATAGTATTATATAGTTAGAGTAGCTAATCATCCATGTTTCTGGCCTTTTTTATCATGGTGCACATCAAGATTCATGATCTCATCCCTAGATCTAACTTAGAATGAATGTTTTCCTAGATCTTAAGTTTATCCCAAGCCTGTTCTTCTACCTAGTACAGTTTACATGCTTGTGACACAAGAAGGTTCACAGCTTTTGCTATTCTTCAGGAGGGCTTAAAGTTACTTGAATCACTGGGTACAGTGGTGCACGCCTATAATCCCAGCTCTCGGGGAGGCAGAGGCAGACAGATCTCTGAGTTCGAGGCCAGCCTAGTCTACAAAGTGGGTCCAAGACAGCTAAGGCTACACAGAGAAACCCTGTCTCAAAAAAAAAAAAAAGTTACTTGAATCAAATCAGGAATTCTATAAAATCATTATAAAAATTATAAAATGCTCAGTTCCTCTAAACAGCATTACTTTATGAAAGTACAGCTTTATATTGATCCTGCAGGAAATCTGCCCAACAGAGTGAGTAAACACCCAAGAAAAAACAAGCAGTGAGGACTGCTCCACGCCAAGCCAGATAGATGAGGGGTATAACAATGACAAACTTGAGAAGGCCTCTCAGCAGCAAGAAACAATCATGAGACGAAGCCCCTGGGGCCGTGCCTCTCAAGGTGCACCCATCACAGCTATGCAAAATGGTAAGCTATCTACAAAATGCTCAGTTGCTCACTGCAGTTCTACTTTCATGGCCTGTGCCAACCAACTGTAGGCAGTATTGTTTTACAACTTGTTATTTTAGAGATGTCACTGGGAAAATTTTGAAGGGATGGTGTGCTGGGTGTTGAGATTCAGTTCCTGATAGTCTGTGTGACATATTAGAGGCCATTGAATATATAAAGAAGAAGATATTTTTAACAGATTTGAATAAAAATATGAAAACAATGAAAAATGCAAGTACATATTTTCATCATTTTCTCCTTTCAGGTTATAAATACTTCTGTCAATGAGCCCATCCATAGTTGTTTCAAGTGCAGTGGTGTAGTTTGAGTTGAAAAGTATGTACTAAATTGGGTGGCAGACTCTTCCAAGGACTGTATTCAATTGTTCTCATCTTAGAGGTAATCATATTTTTAAAAGCCAGATGGATAATAGCATGAGGCCCAGCTATTTACAAGAGAAAACTAATAATTCACCTAATATTTCACTGGGAATAAGCAGTGACTATATGCTGAGCATTTAAAATTCACATTTACATTTAGACATCTAGCATGTAGAATGAAGTATGTTATTTATTTTGAAATATTCTATCTCAGTATTATCTATGGCTTCTCATATCTTTCTCAGTGTTCCAATGATATTCTCTGCGTCAATGTGTTACAAAATGTCTTGACCTACAAGTGTAAATGATTGCTTCCCACCTCACTTATGTGGAATAAGACCCTGGACGGATGGTAATTGGCAACTTGATGATGTTTCTGGTATTTTTAAAAAGCATTTTGTTATATAAATGATAGTTATCCCAAGTTTGAAGTTATGGCTGGCTGAAGGCTGATCAGGAATCTGTCCCTTTCTTTGCAACTAGCTTTGACTTTCTATACCTTCCTGGTAGTCAGGCTTGTCTGGCTTCTCTTACAGATAACTTTGAGGGACACAGGAGATGCAAGATTTCTTATGAGCTCTCCTATGTCCACTCTGTTGGTCCAGGCTTCTGTCCAACAACAGCCTTCATTAATGGGGAGGATGTTAGACTCCACCTCCCAAGTATGGAATTCATTTCAATTTGCAGCACTTTTGCTTTTTAATGAATCAAGTTTGCCTCACTCCATGCTAGAAGTTATTTGTATTTCTTCCACATAGAAAATAGACTTTGCCAATCTCAGGTAGCCCTGAATTTCTTGCTTTTAATGGTATTGGCTAAAATTCCAAGGAAATGAGATTCTGGTAGCATGCCCTTGTCCCTTCACACATAAGCAGCCCGCAGCAAGAAGACTGGCATGCCAGCAAACACTCCCCATAAACACATTGGTGGTCTGTGCAGAGCGCCGTACATAGTGACCTCAGCAGTTAACTCTGCCACTGGGGCCTGCTCCAGCTCTTTATCTTCCCCCTGCTCTCTGGGCTCTTGTCATTCTTCAAGCTGAGAATTTCCCAGCCAATGGTCATCTCATAGATAAAAACGAGTGGAGGCTGCGATTTTCACTTTCAGCTCTAGAGCTTGGAAAGTGTTCAGTTGGCTACAAAGATGTTTTCAATCGTCTATCTTTCTCCTTAGAAATTACTGACTTCCCAATTAATCAGCTTTCTTCGTTCTCCTTGTGACTTGGAGATCCATTAGCCACCTCTGTGTTGCTGCTTCCCTCTACTATTTTGACATAAAACATTTTTTTCAGTATCATTCTTTATAAAACATAGGTCATTTGTATACCAAAGGTCTTTTGACTAAATTTCCCTTCCAGCTATGGGACAGGATCCTTGTTCTGTGGCCTCCTCTCCTCCTTACCTCACATCTCCCCTTTGTTCCCCTCCTCTTCCCTCCTCTCCAGATCTGTTAGGGAACAACTGGCTGAGAAGCCACAGGCTTCCAGACTCTGCGTATATATTCATGCTGTTCTTTTTGTGCTGTATTGTCACTCAGCTTCCCCATGGTAATTTTTGTTGAGATAACCTAGTAGGATTTTACAGAAGCTCCTTTTTATGGGTTCCCAAGCCCAATGAGGGATGGTGGAGCACTTTTTTCTGGGATGTCTTCATGTAGCATAGGCTAGCCTTGAAGTACCTATGTAGATGAAGCCAGTCTTGAATACTTCATTTTCCTACTGATATCTTTCAGCAACTAATATTGTAGACATCTGCCACCATTCTGGCTTCTTCTCTTTTATTTTCTACATGCAGCATCCCCAAAATCCTTTATAGTTTCTTCAGTGTTCCCCACTAGAAGTATTTATGTATTATGTCTGTTCATGTATGTGTGGGTACATGTGCCATGCTGTGCCTATGCATGTTTCAGTACAACTTGTAAGAGTCAGTTTTTTCCATTCACCATGTGGGTACCAAGGATCCACCTCAGGTAATGAGGCTGGGTACTAAGTACCTCTGTCTGCTGAGCCATCTTGAAGACAATCAGTGTCCTTTAATGTCTTTCTTTACATTCCCTTACCTTCGTCCAGCATTTATGTTTGCCAGGCTTCCTCTTTTTTTTTAAACCAGTACTTAAGATGTAGTTATTATTACAATACATTACAGTTTATCAGAATATAAACTGATTTTGTATGAAGACTGAAACTTTTGAAAGTATATGTAAGATAAAATTATTATAATTTCACCTTCCAACTCTGAAAATATATTGGGAGTTAGATCTTTAAAAAAAGGGAATCTAAATTGCTTCATAGAGAAAGCCACTGAGCATAAAAATATGTGGTTCAAAACTAAAAGAAACCCAATCAAGGAATAGATTCCTCAAACTCTGTTACTCCTTCAATTTTAAATAAATGATCTCCCCCCCCCCATGGGGGAGCAGCCTTATCGGGCCACAGAGGAAGACAATGCTGCCAGTCCTGATGAGACCTGATAGGCTAGGGTCAGAGGGAAGGGGAGGAGGACCTCCCCCATCAGTGGACTTGGAGAGGGGCATGGGAGGAGATGAGGGAGAGAGGGTGGGATTGAGAGGGAATGGGGGAGGGGCTACAGCTGAGATACAAAGTGAATATAATGTAATTAATATAAAAATTTAAATAATCTCCCAAGAGAAAAATAACCCCACTATCACATCAATTTGGTGAATAAAAGGAGAGCCACACTCTTAAAAGGAAAATCTATCATGTTTAAGAAAAAATAATAAATCTTTTAGAAAATAGGAACGTAATCTCCACGTTGGAAAACATGCATACTAAATACTTCATGTTCACTTTGCTAGAAGTTGAAACTTCTGCCCATATATTAAAGTGACATGAACATGGATACATACAATCAAGCTTCTTAACTGTTATTTTAGTTGAGCATCAACAGAATTTACTAAGGATAGACTGGTCCCAAAGCATCTCCTCTGTCCTTTCTTCGCCTTGCTCCTTTCTCTCCTTCTGATGCTTACCGTCTTCTTTCTTAAAGGATGCATCTTGGCTCCCTCCCACTTTTTTCTGTTCCTAACTGTTTTTTGTACCCTCCTGTACAGTTTTCACTTCTGCCTTTGTTTTCTTTCTTTGAATGCTCCTATGTTTGTTTAAATCCATTTCCTCAGAAGTCCTTTACCTCTCATGTTTGGGCCATTCTTCCTGCTTTTCTCTGCCCTTCTCTAGATGTCTTTTTCTCTTCTGGTACATTTGTCTATAATGGCCTGAAGGCTGATAATGCTGTGTCCTGGACAGAGCCCCTTGTGAACTAGAGATTCTACACTATATGAGCCACAATTGTATTCTTGCTGACTAAGGTTCAAGGGGACTTGTCTTTCTGCGAAGCTGTCCCTGGTAAATTGACAGCTCAGAGAGTTTAGTCTTTGCTTGCCATGAGCTGGTAACCACAAGGGTAACTGGTCTTTTGTCTGTGAACTACTGCATGATCTTGGGTAAGTATAGTTGGTCCCAGATGGGAGTCTTTGATCAAACATTTTACACTGGGCCTAGAATCAAACTCTTCTCTGTACCCATAGCTTTCCAAATAGTCCTCTCTTGTCCTTCTGAAACAAGTCTTTGACTCTAGGCCTCTGGCTTTCTGTACTTTGATATAATCTTCAGGTTCATCTTGAGAAGAGTCATATGACTTGTCTGAATGAATCACTGGGTTGAGGAAAAGGGACTCTCATTATCAGGCTGAGATCTTCATGGTAAGATGTGATCATATCCAACCACTAATTACTTCAGTTTTTCAGCATGAATGATCCACAAAGTGAAGACTGAAACAATCAGGGAGCCAAACCACAGGGGAGGGATTATACCTATTTTTGTCTAACACTCAATTCTCATTCACCTTCTCTGAGTCAGGTGCGTGCATCTACAATGACGCTTCTTCTCCCTGCCAACAATGGTGAACAGGGGGCAGAGGCTGCAAAAGAGGTGACAGAGGGGAGGGGACATGGCAGCAACCACCGTTAGCACAGAGAGCCTCTTTTTTTTTTTTTAACCATGTCTGGTTATGAAACCTTTATTCTAGCTCCATCCTTTGTGCTTTTCATATTTTATTGTATGGTTGGTTGGTTTCTTTTTTAGTTTTATCTTACTATTTTATAGGCATTCTGCCTGCATGTATCCCCACTTACCTGCCTGGTGTCCACAGAGGACATAAGAGGGTGACCGATCTCTTGGAACTGGAGTTACAAATAGTTGTCAGCCAATATGTTGGTGCTGGGAACCAAATCCTTGTCCTCTGGAATAGCAGCCACTGTTTATAGCACAGAGCCTCCTCTCTAGACCCTGCATGATCAATTTCCAATACTGACACTTACATATGCAGTTAATATGCTGATTTCTTTATATAGTTGTTTGAGTCCCTCTTCAGCTCATTAAGATTAACACAAGAAATGTCTTCAGAGCAGTATTAGAAGTACTTTTGTTTTTGTTTTTTGGATTTTGCTTTTTTTCCTTCTGCTCCACATTTCCAAGTCCTACGTCTGATAATGCTTATTGAAATTGAGCTTTGAGAATACCAGCAATCCCTCCTGGGCTTTATTTTCTAGGACTTTCATAATGTATTCAAAAACTATGTCCACTGGCCTATAACCTCTTTTCACTGTCCTTAAATGATAGAAAGTATAATTCTTTTCCCATTTGCCTTATTGAGCAAGAGAAGTCAGAATTCAGTGTCTTGGATGGGCCTAAAACAAGACAGGAATTGGATGCCTATTCCACACTTAACATCTGGGGAAAGGAGCCAGCCCGGCCTTGCTACTCTACATGTAAGTTGGCAAGCATAACATCACGACTTTTCTTACTGTTCATGTTCTGTCCTGAGACCTTGACCTCACATCTGAGCATGTTCCTACAGGGAGTTTTGCTTCCAGCCCCTTCTCTATTTAATACACTTCTGTTTGTCATCTTCTTCACTGTCTCAATTCATCATCAATTTGTGCATTTCTCACCAAAATTTATTTGTTATATCTTGTGTTCTCAGGAGGCAGTGTTACAGCGTGGTATTTGTATTCAGATGTTAATTGCTTGCCCCCTCCCCAAGAGCCTTAGTGTTCTACCTTCATGTATTCCAAAGTGATGCCATGTACCTTTGCCTCCCAAATCATCCGTGATTGGCTAAATAAATCTGCCTACATACCAGGGTTGGCTAGAAATGAGGTAGGGCGCTAAGGTTTGCTGGCTTGGAAGACACGATCACCATAGGAAGAAGAGGTAGAAGAAAGCAGGAGAGGAGGGGAAGAAAAAGTAGATTCATCATGGATTACCTTGGAGAAAAACATATGATCGGGAGGAGCCTACTATGAGGATTGGCATGATTGAAGAAAGAAGCCCAGATGGAAAGCATGTGCAAGTATTTATGGGATTATAGATGGCAAGTAGCCAAGATAAGAATGGTAAGAGCATGACATGGGATGTCGGACTGGGAAATAAAAAGATAGTTTAGGAGGTCAGTTTCTGCCCAGTTCCAGTGTATAGGCATATTAAACATCTACCCATGTCTGTGTCTTTTATTACTGTGATAGCAGTTAAATAATAACTGCCAAAATAATTACAGGCCATTGATAGTAAGTACTAATAGGCTTTGATTATTTTCCACAAGGCAAACATGATCTGCCTCTCTGGACATCTACTTTATATTTTTGGTATATGTCTAGTCATACAATTTTCTTTTCTTTACATATATATGTATATATTTGTATTGGGGGGAGGGAGTAGAAGAGAAAGTAGCCCCTATACTGGGCCCTATTCAGTGGCAGCTTCTTGTTCCATAGGGTTAAGGAAGACTTTGAGGAAATAAAAGTTGTTTGGAAAAATCCAAGTGTAGTTGCTTTGTATGCTGTGATGGGTAAAAGAGGTAAAGTGAAGTGTGTAGGTCCCTCACACCTTTCATCTTGCCTCAAACTATGTCCTGGAACCCTGGGGCAGAAAGAACGCCACTTTCATTCCTGCTTCTTGGGATTGTTGACTGTCACGTGTGGTAGAGAACCATGAGCAAGAAAAGCGACATGCCCAGCATGCTGGCGAAGATGGGAGGCTGCACATCCGTGATCATCCTGACCAGCTTCACTCGACTCTGACTCTACCACCGCACAAGCTTCAGGAGCCAGAACTGTGTAGTCTTTTTTTTTCTTTTTTTTAAATGGGCTTATTTGAATGAGCATAATGTCATTAAGAGTTTTTGTTATTATGTATGTAACAACTTCCTTAGAAGTTTAAGCTTAAATAATATTCTGTTGCTTCTGTGTCTATCTAATATTTTTCACTTGAATTTTAGATTGTTTCTACTTACTGTATTTTATAAATTATACTACAGTGAATATAGATGTGTTTTGTCTATAGTTTCTCACTTATATATATAAATATAAGTGTGATTAAAAGTCTGCGTACTGTAGACACACATCATAAATACAAGAAAATGTCTCTCAGCTTTAATGCATTATCAATTTTACTCACCAGGAGCAAAGCCTGGTGATGAAGCCTTTGACTGGAACCCATTCCGTATTAAACACCAGAGAATTCACACACTAGTAAACCCAATATAGTTTGCTTAGCACAAATTACTACATACTGAGGAAGAACCTTACAAATGTGAAGAATTTGGGAAAATGTTCCACTTACTTCAAGCCTTAGGCAATATCAAATAATACATTCTGGAAATAAGCCATACATAATGAAAACTGTGACAAAATGTTTGGTGTGGTTCAGCCCTAGCACACAACTTTAATCTAAGAACTTTCTGTTTATTGTGATGTAAACAGGTGGTTATGGTATGGCTCAGCCAGCCCTAGCACACACCATTAATCCAAGAGCTTCTTACATACAAGATTTAATAAAGTTATCCCTAGGACAAAAGGTAAAGCAAGAAACCAGCTGACAGGGACTAAACAGTAAGGAGAGACTTTGACAGAAAAAGAAGGAACTCTTTAGCTCTTTGCTCCTTGGCTTTAGCTCTCTAGTCTTTGGGCTTTTAGCTGTTGGCTTTCTCCTCCTGGGTTGTTGAGCAGGCCAGCAGGCTTTTTCCTCCTGTGTTGTCAGCTTTTAGCTTTGGGCTTTTGGCCTTTTCCTTCTGGAATGTGAGCTGAGAAGGAAGATCAGCTGGAACCTGCCTCTCTGAGCTAGCAGGTTTCCCCCCTACCATCTGGTTTCTGAGTCTTCATTTGTAAAATAAAACGGTTGGGATTTTCATTTTTTTTATAACAACAAACTACACAAATATAAGCAATATGGCTAA
>CM053743.1:74837592-74848438 GCA_028658305.1 Pachyuromys duprasi | reverse complement strand
TTCTGTGCACCTTCAGGAACATCAAAGAACTCATACTGGAGAGAAACCATACAAGTGTGAAGAGTGTCACAAAGTCTTTCGTTACCAGGCATCCCTGAAGTACCACAAGGCAGTTCACACTGGAAAGAAAGCCTACAATGGGGACCTGAATGGAGAAGGGTTTACTAAGCCCGCTTTTTTTATTGAATGCAATGCAATTCATACTCCATTGAAAGCTTATAAGTGTGAAGAGTGTGGCAAATGTTTTTCCTTATGTTCATACCTTAGACGACATAAAAAAATCCATTCTGAAGACAATCCCTACAAGTGTGCAACCTGTGGCAAAGGGTTTTCCTGTTCTTTTAACCTTCGAGAACATCAAACAGTTCATACTGGAGAGAAACCATACAAGTGTGAAGAGTGTGGGAAATGTTTTCGTTTATCTTCATCATTCAGAAGACATCAAACAATTCACTCTAAAGACAATCTTTATTCGTGAAAAGGGTGTGGCAGATGGTTTTGCTCTTCTTCTGAACTTAGAGGACATCAAATAATCCATTCTGAAGACAATCCCTACAAGTGTAAAGAGTGTGACCAAAAGTTTTCCTGTTCTCTACATCTTCAGGAACATCAAACAATTCATACTGGAGTGAAACCATACAAGTATGAAAAATGTCACAAAGACTTTCGTCAGGCTGGAGATATGGATCAGAGATTAAAAGCACTGCTTCCTCTTCTAGAGGTCCTGAGTTCAATTCCCTGCAACCATGTGTTTGCTCACAACCATCTATAATGACATCTTGTGCCCTCTTCTGGCCTACAGGTGTACATGCAGGCAGAGCATTGTTTTCATAATAAAATAAACAGATTAAAAAAACAAAACCAAAAGAAAAACAAAGCCTTTCTCAGCCCTTAGAATATACAAGACAGTTCATACTGGAGAGAAACCTTTCAAGTGTCCAGAGTGTGGAAAATAGTCTTTCTTTTACAGCCCTTAGAAGACATCAAATAATCCATTCTGAAGATACTCCCCATGAGTGTGTAGAATGTGGCAAAAGGTTTTATTGTTCTGCACACCTTCAGAAACATCAAAAAGTTCACACTGGAGAGAAACCATTGCAAATGTGAAGAGCGTCACAAAACCTTTATCACTTATTTCTTAGGAGACACAGAGCAGTTCATCCTGCAGAGAAACCCTACAAGTGTGGAGACTGTGGCAGATGTTTTCCTTGTCTTCATTTCTTATATGACATCAAATAATTCATTCTAATGCCAGTTCCTACAAGTGTGCAGAATGTGGCAGAGCCTTTTCTATGCTGTCTGCTCTTACTAAGCTCAAGCTGGGTCATTCCAGAGAAAAACCATAAAAATGTGAAGTATATGGGAAAGTCTTTTCTTCTAATCCTTTCTTAATTCAGCACAAGTTATGTTATACTGGAGTAAAATCTTATCAGTGTAAATGTAGCAAAATGTTTTATTCTAATTCAAAACTGAAGAAACATAAAAAGAATTCATTGTCAAGAGAAAACATAGAAATGTGATGTGTGTGGAACAGCCTTTTCCATTAATTGTTCCCTGATTCGGCATAAAATAGTTCATATTGGAGAGAAACACCACAAGTGTGTGACATGTTTGCTTGTACCTCAAAACTGAAGAGACATAAACCAATTCATTGTCAAGAGAAACCCTACAAACGTGAAGGATATGTCAAGGACTTTTATACTCGCCAAGAACTTTCTGTACACATGAGAGCTCACACCAAAGAAAAACCATACAAATGTGAAGCATGTTAAAGAATCTTTTCTGTTCTCTTAAACCTTCTAACAAATTATGTCACACTGGGGAGAAATCTTTTTTTGTTGTTTTTTTTTGACTAATAAGCCAAGAGCTTTATTGATGCAGCAGGCACTTTAACAATGAACCCAAGAGAGCCTGTCTTCTCTGGGAAGACAGGACATCGGTACAATCTCTCAGGCATTTTCCACTTCAGAATCCAAGCTGTCCTTTTACCACAGAACCTCGGATCTGCACCTGCCCAAACAGGCTCTCCCCATTTCAGAGAGACTGTGCCCAAAGGGACACCTGCCATAAACTGGCCAGCCGCCCTGATAGTCAAGTGTTGTTCTGTGTTACTCTGTAGACAAAGGCAGACACTGATCCTGCAAAGAATTTAGGAAACAATAAGACAATGTCTCCCTCCACCTCAAAAGTAAAATACATTCCAGCAGGTGTGTTCTGAACTGTTTAGTTGGGAGTTCTAGGAAGATGGTCCATTGTCAGTCCCTTCTTCACCAGCCTGGGCATCCAAAATTCTTCTCAATGTAATTTTTTTTTAAAACAAGCTTTCTTGCTGTAAGAACTCTTCTAATGGAGCCTAGTTCTCCTAGTCCAGCTAAGGCCTTTTCATGCCACCGGAGTAACACTGCACTGCTATTCTCTGTGAGCTTCCCAAACCCTTTATAAAATGTACTTCATTGACAAGTCATTGCCATTTCTGTTCAGTGACACACAGTCTGATCAACTTCGCCGCTCTTAAAGTTTGTGAGTATTTTCAGGATTACACCCTGGGCCTGTTCCTTCACAGCTTGATTCTTGGTGTTGATTGGAGAGTTGCGCAAGGCTGCATGGAAAACCCGGAGCATGTCTCCTTGCTGCAGGAGCCTGTCCACCTCGCTGGGGTCTGAACTTGGCTCGGCCGCTGCCACTGCCGCTTTTTCCTGCTATGAATTTATTGATATCCACGTGGAAGCATGAGGACAGCATGTTCTGGGCCATAGCGGGAGCTCTGTGGTCACCTTTTGACGCTTGGCTTCTCTCCATACCGGCTCCCCTGTGCACTAGCTACCCTCGGAGAAATCTTATTAATGTGAAGAATGTGGCAAAATGTTTTATACTATGTTAGACCTTAAACATCACAATCCTCATACTGGAGAAGAACCATATAAGTGGGAAGAATGTCTCACTCTGTAACCTTACATCTGTGTAACAATTAAGTTAATTATTTTGGCATATTAAAATATCTAATGTCGACCAGCACAAATGCTAAAAATACAGAGAACTGTAGAGATGTATCTTTGGTGCATCTCCTCACCATGTTGTAAAGTAGAGTGTTTGAACCATGCCTTGAGTGATAAATTTTTCTTCTGTAACTATCAATGTACCATGAAACTGTTACCATGTTGTTACACAGTTCTTTGGGTGACTAAATCTGAGTTCTGGGCCATGGTGTAGTTATTATGCTTTTCTAGGTGGGGGTCACCCACTTTCCTTTAATAATGTCTCTTCTGAGTGGGCATAAACTCACATTTCACACAATGTTGGGCTTTGGTGAAATGATCTGCATTGGTACCAATCTGAGGTGAATGGGTTTAGTGTTTCTCTCCCCAGGAAATGTGATAGAGCACATTGTCAGTAATATTTGGTTCCAGAATAAAGAAACTCTTATCAAGTTCACAAAAGTGTTGGTGTGTGTGTGCCAATACCTTCATTGTCATAGCAACAAACTCCTGTACTGTAATAAGAATCAAAGCCAAATGCATTCACAGAGCAGAGGATGGACGTACTTACCAGATGCCTGATCTACCAATCTGAAGCATTGTATGTGCTGGTCTTGCTTTACTATAGATGCCTATTCCCAAGAGCTTCTCAAACTTTCTCACCTGGGTTATTTCATTTGCCATAATGAAGTGAAGATAGAATTCTCATTTTGTGAACTATAGCTCTAATATCCAGTGGTACTAACATGTGGGAGTCCTCCCTACTGGCTAACTTTCATAGTGTTTTTTGTGTATACTCTCATGGGTGTAAATAATAAATATTCTTACCTGGCTATAAGCCCTGGGAGTATAAGTGGCTTAGCAAGATGTGCCTTCTGGTGCCATGGCACCTAAAAGTTATGGGAATAACCAAATATCTTCTAACTGGTTTTAAAGCTCATTTCACAGGCTGTAACTAATAACTGTTGGTGTTGATGTGATGAACCTTTGCCTGGCAAAGTGATCAGCCCTAGGGAGAATGTAACTGTTACTCTGGTAAGTGGGCATAATAACTAAATTAAACCAAGTGCTTTTAGTTTGTTTTCTTTTTGCTTTTTGTGCCCACAGGTTTAGGTACTTTCAATATCCACCAAAAAATATGAATTGTGTGATACCTCAAGAATAATACACAGACTCACAATTGCTCAAAGTGTAGAGCATAGTAGCCTGTGGAGGGCACTGATAAAAGGGGGCTTCCTACATCACATCCCTAATGCCAAAACTCTCAAGGAGAAAAGGTAGAAAGATGGTCAGAGCCAAATGAAGGAGAAAAGGTAGAAAGATGGTCAGAGCCAAATGTTGTGATGTCTACAGAGCAACAGTATTTGCCAGAAATGGCAGTACCATTGCCTGCATGAACAAGCTGTGGCTAATAATACGTGGACATCTGCAGAAGCTAAAGCCAAACATAAAACATGTGTGGATGCTTAAGGGCCTTAGTATGCCTCACCCTGAGTTGAGGAGCTATTGGCAATTAATGAAAATTAATGCCTACTATGGGAGACAGTCAGTCTGGAAAGCTTACAGGTTCCACTCAATTGTTCTACACCCCCTACACACAGAGCAAACACTAGATGAAAACATGTAAGGAACTCTAATGGTCTGCAATCATTTATTGCATCATCTCTTTCCTTATGCACATGTACTGGGAGGAACATGTCAATTCCCAGTAGAAGAGCATTCCGGGTCTGCCTGTCTCGAAGCCACAGCTGGTGACATAGCTGAAACAAAGACAAGGGCCTAGTGGTGTTAAGAGACCAGCAGCAGCTCCCCTGCATTCAGGTCTGTAGGGATGAGGTCAGGAACAGACTTGCAGCGGCTTTCCCATGTGCCTGGAAACATGATAATAGTGGAATAATTCTTGAGGTCTCACCTTGTCTTTGTTGTCAAAGAAACAGAGCTCTCAAACATTTATGGTGCTTTAATTCTCTGAGGCTTTCCCCAACAGTGAGTTGTGCTTGTATTTACAGTGACATCCAGGGTTTTCCTTTTTGTTCGGTCTCCATTGTAATGTAAGACTTAGGGAAATACCACTCAGTGCTGGGCAGACTGAGAGTCATTTATTCTGGGGTTGAGAGCAGGCTCATGACAGAAAGATCTCTACACTGAGGTGAGCATGGCTGGGTCTAAATGGCCAAACCCACAATTCCATCACACAGGCAGGCAGGAGCAGAAGGGTCAGCAGTTTCAGCCTGTCGATTGGAACAATTTGGGGGTGGCAAGCAGTTGGATAAAAGTCAGACAAACCAGAGTCACTTTGAGCAGTTCCTTTCCCACTGATCTTAGGGAAGAATGAAAGTATTGACTTATTGTTTAAGGTATTGTATTGGGCCATTTGGTACACTAGTTTAACAGAGGCTGTATTGTTTTTTAGCAAAATTTTACAGCTAGTTAACCACTAGGGCCAGATCATTAGACCTTGGATAGAAGGATGAGAGGTCTTTGGAATCCTTCAGCTCTTCAGCCATCGATCCCCACCGCACCAATTATGGATCCAGTGATTGTATACCTGTTTCATGGCAGTTAGTAGATTTAGGTCTTTTACTGAGTTGTAAGGCTCCTTTTTTTTTTTTAAAGGAAAATACTGACATCATATACAAGGAGTAACTGCTATTAAAATATATACATCCATCAATCATTTTTAAAAATCAGAAACTTTTATTTATTTATTTTAGAAAATTATTTATTTTTATTTTTATTTTTATGTACATTGGTGTTTTGCCAGTATGTCTGTGCGAGGGTGACAGATCTTGGAGTTAGAGTTGTAAACTGCCATGTGGCTGCTGGGAGTTGAACCTGGGCCCTCTGGAAGAGCAATAACTGCTCTTAACCACTGAGCCATCCCTCCAGTCCCAGAAAATTTTATTAAGCCGACATTCCCAGATACATCTGAGCTAGAGAAGTGTTTTCTTTCAGAGTCCTGTCCTCCTTACCTCAGGATTTGAACACAAGAAAGCAGCACACTTCCAGTCAGCTCACCTTGCACTGAGTTCTTTTAAGGTAACTGGAAACTTAGGAAACACCCAGCAAATCCTTGTGACCCCCTGAGTTGACATGGAATTAGCAAGTACATACTGGCTGTTTCTCAGCAAGAGGAGCTGTTTTGGGGATAACATAGTGAATAATGATTTTAAAACAGTGTCAGGTGTGCTAAAGTTGAAAGGCCACTAGTTATGGTGCTGGACAAATATTTTATAAGTGTGTCATCTCAGGCAGGACATTCTGAGTGAGCACGAGGAGCAAGGAGGCATCAAGAGCCACTGGGAGATAAAACAATGAATCTTAAGATGATTTTCATTCCCACATTTAGTGTACTACTTCCTTAAAGTACAACTGAGCCAGGGTGTTTTTTTTTTTTTTTCAGACTGTAGTAGGATTAAAATTTCACCATATGAAGTGAAAGTGACTTGGAGGCCTATCATTTCTGTCAAAGGCTTGACTGGAATCTCCTATTGTGGATCTGGAAATTAAAAGCACCTGACTCTCCATGGTTATCCTGGCTAGGAAGGCAGGATCAGAGGAGAAAGGAGAGGAGAGAGCAGGAGAGGAGGGGAAGAGAAAGCAGGGTCAGCATGGTCAGCTTGGAGAGAAGCAAGTCTGCATACTATAGACACATCATAAATATAAACAAAGTCTCTCAGCTTTAATTCATAATCAATTTTTACTCACCAGGAGCAAAGCCCTATACTTATAAAGAATGTGGTGAAGCCTTTGATTGGAACTCACTTGTTACTAAACACCAGAGAATTCACATACTAGTGAAACCCAATAAATGTTAACTATGTTGCAAGGCTTTTAGTGTTCCATCAGTAAACTTTTTCCCTTCAGTACTTTTTGGGGGCCATAAATTTCATACAACTTTCTTTATTCTGAAGAAAATGGGTCATGCAGGACTGAAATCCTGTAGATGTGAAGTGTAGCAAAAAAGTTTTACTATCCTTCTCGCCTTAAGGACCATCAAAGAATCCGTTCTCATGAGAATCCCTAAGAATGGGAAGTGTGTGACAAGGCCTTTAAAACTCCATGACATTCTAACCACCTGTGAATCCATTCACAAGTGTGAGCAAAATTTGACAAGTGTGAAGAATGTGGTAAAGCCTTTTGTAATTTTACATAGTTTGCTTAGTACAAATTACTACATACTGAGGAAGAACCTTACAAATGTGAAGAATTCAGGGAAATGTTCCACTTCAAGCCTTAGGCAATAGCAAATAATTCATTCTAGAAATAAGTCTTGCAAATGTGAAGACTGTGACAAAATATTTTACTATCTTTCTCAACTGAAGAAACAGCAAATAACTCATTAGGGAAAGAAACTATTGTTGCAGGATATTTGATCCCATTGTGAACCCTAAGATTGTGAACTCTAAAGAAAAATGTGTCTTTTGTTTGGTGTGGTTCAGCCCCGGCACATGCCTTTAATCTAAGAACATTTTGTGCACAGGACTTAAAGTTCACCCTAGATGTAGAAGGTGAGTAAGAAACCAGCTGACAGCAGTAAGGAGGTGATGGTGACAAATTAAATAATGACGATTAGGTGCACAACAGACTTTATATGAAAGAAGTTATTAGATGGAGATGAAGAGAGGGGCGGGGGGGGGAGCGGGACATGATGAGGGAAAGAAAAAGGGGGGCGCCCCGACAGAGAAAGGGGAAAGGGCCAGAAGGCAAGAGGCCAAGAGCAAGAGAGGGACCACCTGGCAGATTGTTCCCTTTTAAGGAGCAAAGTAACCACGCCTTCCAGGTGTGGCCACCTGGCCAGCAACACACGATGGCATCATAGGTTGCTAGGCAACCCAGAAGCAGGTTCGGTTCCTAAGTACTAACAGGAGGGACTTTAAGAGAAGGGTATTTAAGACAGCATGGAAAAAACGAAGGGGCTCTTACCTCTTTGCTCCTTGGCTTTAGCTTTCTATCTCTTGGGTTTTTAGCTGTTGGCTTTCTCCTCCTGGCCCGTTGGGTGAGCCAGCAGGCTTTTCCTCCTGTGCTGTCATCTGAACTAGCAAGCTTTTAGCTTTGGGCTTTTGGTCTTTTTCCTTCCTGGACGTGAGCTGAGAAGGAAGGTTAGCTGTTTTCTCTGCCTCTCTGAGCTAGCAGGTTCCCCCCCCCCCCCTACCATCTGGTTCCTGAGTCTTCATTTGTAAAATAGAACAGTTGGGATTTTCATTTTTTATAACAAACTACACAAATATAAGCAATATGGCTAAGTATTTTATAGTCACTGAGGACTTTTCAGATGGCAGGTAATTCATACTGGAAGGCCACAAATACAGAAAATGTGACTTCTAAATGAAGCGAACCCATCTTTATTTTCACTTTACACGAATTTCTAGTTACAATGAATCCCATTGGCCAGGGGTCATTACACACACCAGTGTGATCCCAGGAGCTGTGTTCCTCCACTTGGGAGAGGAGCAAGGGAGGTAAGTATGAACTCAAAACACACCAGTAGAGTTTGTGGAAAAGTGGAGTTGAAGTTCTAGTACCTCTCTTACAAAAACTAAATTTCTTACATGGATTAATGGATGAAAAGTGTTAACAAGGGACTTACAGATGGAAAGATGTTGAGATAGATTCTGGGAATCTTGTGCAAATAAACTTCAGAGAACTGAACTTTTTACTTTGTTCAATGACTCAAACCATCCGTGGTCCACTTCCTAACTGTATGGGTTCCAGTGTTGACAGGAACAGTCTCACCAGCTGCAGAGTCTGATGGGTGTATGGCTCACACAGGGTATCAGTACAGGAGAACATGGATTATTTATGTGTATGTAGAGCTGAGCCAAAGCCCTATAGCACCCAAGGGCTTTACCCTAAAGTAGCTCCCTGTCTATTGTTTCTACTTTTTATTTAGAAAGAGTATAATTGTCCAGTCAGCCTTGGGTCCTGGGCCCTTCTGCCATAAGCGGCTGAGCAGCTGAAAGCACAATCAAGCCCACCAAGGTTCGTTTGAAAATCATCTTTAAGATACTTTTTATTCCCATTTTAGTATATAGCTTCATTTAAAAGTAAAACTGAGTCAGTGTGATTTTTTTCAGGCTGTGGTAAAATTAAACATGTGGAACCAGAACATATGGACCAGAAAGGACTTGTGAGCCTAGTATTTCTGTCACAGGCTCGACTCACATTCGTATTATCTGTTGTGTCTCTGGGGATGAACACCCGCCTGAAGGCCAAGGCTGTCCTGCAGAGAAGGCTTCTGCCTCTGCTCTACAGTGGGTTGCCAGGGACTAACCTAGGAACTGTAGAAACCGCCTACCTGAATACCAGAAGTTGCTTCGCACAGACTTCTGGGAAATGTAGTCTGGTCACACTGTGTCGTCACAGGGACCTACTCCGGAAACAGTACTTGTTAATTCTGTCTGAAAGTGAGTTGTTTCCCCAAAGTTGGACGAGAGTCCCGTCCTGCTCAGCTCTCAAGTTGCGTCCCTGACTTGGAGGTCGGTCCAGGGAGCAGCGCGGCTTGAGGCCCTGGTCGGGGGGCGGGTCCGCGTAGGAGGGAGCGGCGCTGCGGCGGGCGGGAGACCGGAAGAAGCTGACCTGTAGGTGCTGCGCTGACCTCAGGTGCTGGTCCGTAAGGGTACAGGTCAGGGCTGGGAAGAGGGCGTGTCTGCTGGCGCCCTGACTCAAGGTCTGGTTAGCATTCTGAGCACAACCGAGCTTGTGGGACAGGAGGGCAGGATGGTTGCGCAGTAGTGGAGTGTGGTGTAAGGATCAGGATTGCCTGGGCTTGGTGGATCCGCTGACTACCTGCCCCTTAGGTGGTGCTGGGAATTCACTTTTCGGCCTGGCTGGGGAAACATGGTTACTAGCTGACCCACTCTCAGATGAATGTGGATGTTTTTTTCAATACGTCTAGAGTAGGCGGGTTTTCTGTTTTTCATGTGCTCCACGGCAGACTAGTTATGATCATGGGGTATTAACTGTCTATGTTCTGCTGGCCATTTGGTGAATGAAACGGAAAAAACCATCTGAGACCCCAAAGGTGGCAGCTGGTAAATTCTGGGACAGTGTAGACAACTCGGCCAGAATCACCAGATAAAGAAAGTTTTGACAGCTGTGTGCGGTGACACACTCCTTTAATCCAAGCAGTCAGGGAAGCAGAGGCAGGCGGATTGCTGTGGGTTCGAGGCCAATTAGGTCTACAAAGCGAGTTGAGGACAGCCAAAGCTACAAAAAGAAACCCTTTTTTCAGAAAAAAAAAAAAAAGGAACGGAGGGAGGGAAAGGAAAAAAAGGAAGGAAGAAAGAAAAGCTTTGGCTAGGTGTGAGGGAACACAAAGCTGAATGAGGCCTAGGGAAGCTGATACCCAACTTCACCCTGAGGTCTGGAGTTGTTTAAGCTTCTGAATGTCTTCTGCCCCTAAGTTATGTTAATTGCTTTCAAGAAAGACAGGATAACTGCTTGGCACGCAACTGTTGTGTAAACATGCCTTGATCTGGCCTTGAACATGTTAAGCCAGTCCATCAGTAGGTAGCCTCCTGAGCAGATGAAAAAAAAAAAAAAACACCAAAAAACACCTCACCCTGTTTTAGGCTGCCAGGCTTTTGTGTCAGGTCAGCAGGCCTGTGTGTAGTCACGTGGCTTAAACAGACCTCATTCCCACTCTGGGATTCTTGACTGATGCAGCCCACAGCTAGTTACACCCCTCCCTGCTTCTCTGCCTGTTGGATGCCCTGTCCTTCCTTACACTACAGGTTAACCTGGGTGTGGAATGCTTCTCTACAGTTAGCCAGAGCAGGACCCCTACTCTGCATGTGGCTAATGACACCCACACCCTCCACTGTCATTTTCAGGTGGTATTGTGTTATCCAACCAGCAAAACAAAGGGC
>CM053743.1:74819565-74837092 GCA_028658305.1 Pachyuromys duprasi | reverse complement strand
ATTCACAGCCTGCAGTGGTGGTGATATTCTCCTTTAATCCAAGCACTCAGAAAAGCAGACACAGGTACTTATGTGATTTCCAGGACAGGATGGTTTATATGCTGAGCTCCAGGACAGCTGAGGTTACACAGAGAAACCCTGTTTCAAAAAACAAAACAAACAAACAATCCAGATTCTGAACAAAAGATGGGTGTGAATCGAGCCTTTGCACAATTATTAGGTTTACAAGTTGTCTGTCATACATACACTGTTATTTTAGTCTTCAATATGCATATTATAAAATGTTAGTAAAGCTTGAACAAAAGTGAACTTCTAGGTGTTCTGGAATGTGCCTTCAGTTACTTGGGAGGAAGAGACAGAAGAGCTAGAGTCATAAGTGAGACTTTGTCCCCAAATAAGAAGAGGGGCGGAAAAATCAGGTTGGTCCAGTCCTACTTAGAAATAAGGGAAACAGTAATCTAATGTGGGGATGAGGGTTATCTTTTTAAAATATCTTTATCTTTTTTTAAATATTTATTATTTATACAGTATTCTGCCTGCATGCCAGGAGAGGGCACCAGATCTCATTACAGATGGTTGTGAGCCATCATTTGGTTGCTGGGAATTGAACTCAGAAACTTTTGAAGAACAGCCAGTGCTCTTAACCTCTGAGCCATCTCTCCAATCCCTACAGTTATCTTTTTTAAATAATTTTTGAAACTCCTTTTGATGTCCTTGCTTATGCTTCCAGTTGCTCTGGAGCTTATGGCAGATAACCCTGAAACTGAAGCTGGTAGGGGAAATTGTTGAGACTCTGTTTGAAAATCAAAAGTAGAAAAACAGATAGAGAGCTTCCTTAGTGGAAAGGCACTAGCCTAGAACAGTGGCAGCTTTAGCTTAATATCCAGTACTGCACATATGTAAGGAAGCCTTGTTCTCCTGTGTTGACACCCTGTGTGAGCCCTTGTCAGTGTTCTGAGTTAGCAAGATGGTCTGAGAAATACAGACACTGTAATGATAAGCTTTAGAAAAAGCATCAGATGAATCAGCTTCTTTTGGTTTCACTGCCTAGGAGCTTTGCAGAAGACCTTTTATTGATTCTTGCACAAATGGCTTTTTAGCAAGTCAATTCCCACATACCACAACCTCATATCTGATCAAGGAGTTGTAGGGAACCATTACCTAAGAAGTCACAACAGTTATGAGAATGTTGGATTTGTCAGGATCATTTTATAACTGAGGTCATGCTAGGCTTCTGAAATTCCCAAGGAATAACAATTCTTTGAATCTCAGATAACAATCTCTGCTTATTCACACATTACCACAAAGCCTAAGAGCCATCACTACAAATCTTACAAAGATCGACAACACAGTAGGAAAAACACTTTTCCTGTTTTATGCCCAAGTCTCATGGACCCCAACGACCACCAAGGAGCTGATTCCGATGCATCTTTATTACAAGCTGGAGCTCAGACCCATAAGGTCAGTGACACAGGGGTTCTTGAGTGTGGAGCCCCAAGTTCAGGGAAAGAAGGGTTTTTATTTAGGGTTACAGCAAGGTTTGGGAAATTCCAGTTTATAGTTACATGACTGGGTGACATTCCAGCAAAGGGCACGCTTGTTACAAAGTGGTGACACTGTGGGAGTTATCTACAGACCTCAGCAATGTTAGGTATTTCTGTGCCATGAATGTTCTACTATAAGGTTGGTGGGCTGCCCAGCACAGATGCCCCACCCTGAGGTAAGATACCTTCCCATTCTTGTGGTTACCTCCAGGCTATTCCTTGGGTAGGGGATTTTATTGTCTTGTTCCTGGAATTGATAACATGGTTTAGTTCCTGGGACTGGTGGCTTTTTTTGGGGGGGGGGGTGCGGGGTGAGGCCTGGGGTCCTCTCATCAAAATGGTACAAGCCAAAGAAAACAGGGCAATTCCAGCGTGCTCTTCTTTTTCCACTGCTTTAAGGGAACTGGACACGCAGTAAAGATTTAACAAATGCTTGTGAGAAAACTAACTACAAACTTTTTTTTTTAGGGAACAATAGTCTCTGTCATCAGGATAAAACAAAACAAAACAAAACAGATGATATTCCCAAGAGATATTAAAACATGGGATGAGTAGGGATTTTCTTAGAAAAGTTTCAAAAGGTTGTGAGTCATTCTATGTCAAGGGTTTAAAGTAAGAGGGAAGGTAGAGGAATACTGAGCAAGCATGGAAACTGGAAAAGGCACCAAGTGCCTAAATATTAGTGTCTCCAGGTTCAGGAAAATTTAATGAAGAAATGGGACATTTCAGACATACACTGTTACAAATAGAAATCCATCTCTTATATGATACATATGTCACCTTGAATTGTTTATATGTTTCCATAAACTGCCAGGCTGATAAAGGAGGATAGGTCAAGTAAGTGCATCAACACTCAAAGTGACATAGAGTTTTAAAATAACCAAATTAAAATGGGTTGGCCAAGAAATTATTTATATTATGAAAAGAGAGGGGCTGGAGAGATGGCTCAGTGGTTAAGAGTACTGTCTACTCTTTCAAAGGACCCGGGTTCAATTCCCAGCATCCACATGGCAGCTCACAACTGTCTGTAATTTCAGTTCTGAGGGATCTGACCTCTTCACGCTGATGAACATAAAATAAAAAATTAAATAAAAAAAGAAAGAAAAGAGAGAAGCAATCTTAATACTAAGCATTCCATTGATAACAGCATAAATAAAGTGCAAAGAACACAAAGTCAAATGAATACTGAAAACAACATATCCAGGGACAGTGGATAGCTCAATAGGAAAAGGTGCTAGTCCCGCAAGCCTTAAAACAGGTCTGAAAAACAGAATCCACATAAATGTAGAAGGAAATAATCAAGTCCACAAAGATGTCCTTTGGTTTCCTCATGTGCACTGTTGCATGACTGTGCCCATATATAAACATACACACTGAGAAATAATATTACTTAAAAATTAAAAACAAGATGTCCTAAAATTAGGAAGAGATAGTAAGCATCTTACACTTAACTGCTTTCTGAAAAGATACACTCCAAGTTTGGAATGGGAAGTGAACATATAGTATTTATATGAATTTGATGACTGGGAATTCTTTGGACTGAATTTTGTAGAATCCTGCACGTTCCCGTCCATTGGGGTCATGTAAAGGCCATCTTCTAGGTTGAGGTACTGTAACAAATATAAGATATATTACCAAGACTAGCTACTAGGACACCTATACCTCATGTGGCCACCCCTGCCTTAGGGTGACTCTCAAACTAAATAGCCCAGAGTGAAAGATTGTTCACTTGATGAGAACTAAAATCACAGAGGTGACAGATTTCTGGGAATGACTAGACAGAGTTTTTCGAGTCAATGACTGAGTCAAGATGACCCTCTCTAAAGGAGGACAGCACCGCTAGTCTGTTTTTCACAACTTGGCAGGAACTTTCATCTGGGAAAAGAAACCCTCAGCAGAGACTGTCAGATTATCTTGTAGACGAATCTGCCAGGCAATTATTGATGGTTGATATGGGGCAGGCTCAGTCCAATGTGAATGGTGGCCACCCTGGGTAAGTCATCTTGGTTGGTATAAGAAAAGGAGCTGGATGTGAGCCTGGAGAGTACACCAGTAAGCTGTGTTCCTATATGTTCTCTGCTTCAGTTCCTGCCTTGAACTTGTGCTCTGTCTTCCCTCAGTGAGTGACTATCAACTGGGAGTGGAAAGATGAAATAGACTGTTTTCTCTCACGTTTGGTCATGTTTGCTGTAGAAAGCAAAGTAATACGGAAAGCATAATATGCAATGGACCCTGGTTGGATTAGAACTAGAAAGGGAACTGAACACAAGCATCCATTGCTTCCTTCATCATTACTGGGAATGCAATGTGTCCAATATCTTCTGCTCTTGGTGTCCATGCCTCACACTGGATAGCTGGGACTCCAAGTTTTGTTCCAAAATGAATAAACTTTTCCTAAGTTTAGTTTGATAAGATACTTTACCAAAGAAACAAGGGGGAAAAAAAACAAGGAAGTTGATACCTAGAAGGGAGAGCATTGCCAGGCCATTATCAGGCCTTAAACTGATTTTCAGGATTTGGATCCTCACGATTGACAATCTCTAGGGCTCAGAAAGCATAGCTCAGTAATACACTTGCCTGGGAGCTTCAAAGAGCCTTGACAAAGTGGACATTGGCCACCTGGCTAAGAAGGTGTCGGAGGAAAGAAGGGTCTCTCTGGAATTTGAGTAACATTCATGTGTGTTCAGGCAAGGAATATGCCTTCATTTGCCCATGTTTTGAAAACTGAGTGAGGCTGAATTTAAAGTTACTGGACTGTTAAGTTTGGCTTACTGCACACATAAGCATTTCCATCTACATCTAACCTGCATGTAAGGAGAGGAGCTGACCCGTGAGAAACCACCTGTGCTGCTAGCAGCAACGGTGGAAAATTAGCATAGACCAAGCCCTTTGGGGTCCAGATTATTCTGTCAGGAACCTCAGTTGCTGTGCATGTGAAGCTGTAGGGTTTGCACTGGTCCCACTTGGTTTCTGTCTCAGTCTTGTTTGTCCTTGCTACATGGCTATCACAGTCCCATTGTATATTGAAGTAGTAATCGTATAAACACTGTGGGATTAGCAACTGTTTGAATTTTAAAGTCAAGAGTCTTTGGACTTTGACAGGCTTGGGGCTATTATAGTCTATAGAAACATTTGGAGATAGATTATATGCCTTTGCTAGTAAAAGATAAGAATGAAACCAGAGGATGCCCAAGGTAGAAGGTTATAGTTTAAAGTGAGGTATTTGGGTATCAAGTTGACCAAAGGTGAAGCTGCAATGATTTATCTGAATAGTCAATTCTATGTTCAGAATAACCATGGCAAACAACCTCAGGACCTGTTTGTGAAGAAATTTCTAGATTGAGTTAAATAATTATGACCTCATCTACGTATGGACAACATAATCCCATTGACTGGGTTAGTAGAATAAAAATCGGCAACAACAACCAAAAAAAAAAAAAAAACTTGAGTAAGCAGTAGTGTTCACCTAGCTTCCTCGCTTGGGTACTGTCACTTCACACTCTGTTATGCCCAAGTCTCCTGGACCCCAAAGACCCCCAAGGAGCCAATTCCAATGCAAACACAGTAGGGGATTTTTATTACAAGCTCCAGCGCTTAGGGGGTGGTGGGCTTTTATTTAGGGTTACAGCAAGGTTGGGAAATTCCAGCTAGGCAGTTTTATGATTGATTGGCATTTAACAAATGTCCTGTGTCCAGAGGAAATTGTTTGCCAAAGGGCCAAGCCAAACCTAAATTGTTTTACTCATCCTATTGTAAAGAACACTTGGGTAAATTCCAGTTATTCACTGATTAGCTGTTGCTAGGAGTGATGGTTAAATATTACTGCATTTTCTCCAGGCAATACCTTGGGTAGGGGACGCCATTGTCTTCTTCCTGGAATTGGTGACCTATTCCTTGGACTGGTGGCTTTTGGGGTGAGGGTGGGGGTCAGGCCTGGTTCTCTCAATACTACCACATACGTCCTTCCATAATGGACATTGTCTGTAGGCTTCGATTTTCCAAAACCCTACTTTATTTAGTGCTCTTAATTGCTTCTACCTCCCTTCCAACACATTGACCAGAGGTAGGGGAGAAAGAAGGTTATTAGGAAAATGGGGTTGTGGACCTTTTCAGACATAGTTCTTCAGGGCAATTCCACTTTTCATTGCCCGTGTTAAATAGCAAATCATCCAGTTAAATAGCAAACAGCAAACAGCATGAATGAACAGCAGCAGCATGATTCAGCAGAAGCAGAAAGGCCTCCCCACCACACCCCCCCAATCAGCATGAGCCAGCAAAAGTGGTGAGACTCAGCTGGAGTTCTCTGGACAGTTTCTCTCTGAGAAGTGAAGTGTAGAAAAATGAAGATCAGCAAAGCAATGTGTATCTCACAAAGTGTAGTGATGAACAAAACAAAACCAACAAAAAGTGTCTCCCTGTCCTTGGGCTTCTATTTATCCCTTCTCGGAGTTCAGACAAGGCTGTTTTCCAGCTGGCAAAAGAATGAGACTGCTTCCAGCAAGGCATCACACAACCTCTCACAAGTTTGTTTTCAACAGAGGATGAACTACAAACATATCCACATTTGGGACCAAAACAAACAAACAAACAAAAACACGTGAAAGAAGCCAAAACCTTCACTACAATTATCCTCAAACTGTTAGACAAAATAAACATTAATTCCTGTGGCTTGTCACCTGCCTTAGCAAAGCAACAAGGAAGAAATGTAGGTGGAGTCTGCTGGCCACTCCCAGTGCTGAGGCCGCAGCAGCGGGAAGAGATGACAGTGTCATGCTGCCCTGCTGAGGCCTGCTCTGTCGCCCTGCTGAGGCCTGCTCTGTCGCCCTGCTGAGGCCTGCTCGTCTCAAAACAAGGAAGGTTCTAATTCTGGATGGTTACACTACATATGTTGAACTTATTTTCATTCAATTCAGTATTTCATACTTCAGAGTCTCCTATACAAAAGTTGACTTTCCTCGTGGATGTTATGCATTCCAATTGTGTTCCAAAATGAGCAGCATTACTGCATGTGACAATGTCTCCTGCATGTTCGCTGGACTATCATGATAATTCTCTTAGGCAGTATATCTTTGGTGATAGAAAGAGGTGTAAAGCTCATATCTCTGTCATTTTTAGAAGTTATATTAATTTGTCAAGTTACTACGAAACAAAAACACCAGATATATAGTTTCCTGATTGCATATTTTTATTAAGGGCCTGTAGGAGTACACTGTAATTATTCCTCTTTGTAAAAAGTCATGTTTAATCATTCTAAGGAGAAAAAAATAGGAAGGAGAATATGAGTTCCTTGTGGTTGTAAAAAAACGAAACAAGCTGCCAGGTGGTGTTGGGGCACATCTTCAATCCCAGCCCTTGGGAGGCGGAGGCAGGTGGAGCTGCACATAGGAGGATAGCCTGGTCAGTTCCAGGACAGCCAAGGCTACACAGAGAAACCCTCTCATAAGGGGAAAGGAAGGGAGGGCGGGTGACAGACAGAAAGAACGGGGTTAGGGGAAGTCGAATCCAAACAAAAACCCAGCAAGATCCTGTGTTTCCATCAGAAATACTTCCTTGTGAAACACTATCCATCTCGTGGACTTTGACTCTAAGGCATGACAAGTACATGAATAAACATTTCTGAGACAAGAAAGCAGGTCTAATTTCTGCACCAATCTACCTTCTGGGTTCCAATAAGCAAACCTAACATCCCCTTGATTGTATTTCCGATATCTGACTTTCAAAACAAAAGCAACGTCAGGATCAGAGAAGAGAGAAGAAAATGAACCAGATAGCTCATGCATAATGCAGACAAAAAGTCTACAGCGATATGATGGGGCCAGGAGTACACACACTGCTCTGATACTAGGAAGTGTGTCTTAATTGGGAGAGAGCCGAGGAGGTAGTCAGGCTCAGGGAACATCTGCTGGTGCACAGTACGGTTCTCATAAAATTAAGTTTCTTGTACAGTTAATGGATGAAAGTAAAACAAGGAACCTATGGACAGATGAAAGATCCTCTGGTGGATTCTGGGAGGTCTTTACATGTAAATATCAGAGTAGGACTTAACTCTGTTGTGTGTTTTGTTTTGTTTTTTTAAAAAACGTCTATGTCCCTGACCTACCTCCTACACTGTATGGATTCCAGCGTTCACTGGAAAACTGTTTTTCCAATTGTGGACTCTTGATACATGTATGGCTCACAGGAGAACACGGAGTACCTATTTACAAGTGTTATGTTATTTGTAAGTGCTAGGTATGAAGCCAAGCCTTCTTTCACTCTAGGCATGTACTTTACTCCCAAGATACCTCCCTATTCCGTTTTGTACTTATTTTGAGACAAGGCCTCTATAAATTGGCCAGGCTGTCTTGCATTTAGAATACTTTCATCTTAAACGGTCGAGGACATCAAAGTTAATTTAAAAAATTCATCTTGAAGTAATAGCGCTCACTCCCACTTTAGCCTCTTGCTTCGTTAAAGTACAACTGAGTGAATGTCAATTTTCCCTGTGGATAGCAAGATTTTATAATTAGTAGGCGAGTCTTCAAACGACAGTTTGACCAGATATAACTAATAAACTTTCCTACCAACACCTCAACTGACGTTCAAACACGTCCTGTTTTCAACTGGGACTTTTAAAACAGCCTAACTCCTTTTAAAAGCAGCACTAGCAGAGTTGAAGTCGCTCGTTTCGAGCCATCCTCCTCCGCTGACAGCAGGAAGAACACAGAATTCTGGGAAATGTAGTCGTGCTCACTGTGGCGTCACAAGCAGCCGCGCTGCGAACCGCACTTCCGCATCCCGTCTGCAGAGGTTTGTCTTCCCCCAAGTTCCGCGGTGTTGGCGTCTGCTCCTCGCTCTCCGTCGGATCTCTGACATGGAGGTTGGTCCAGGGAGCAGCGCAGCCTGAGGGACCGTGCGGGGTGCGGGGTCCGTCTTGGAGGGAGCGGAACTGAGGTGGACCAGAGGCGGGAAGAAGCCGACTTGGAGATGCTGTGCTGCTGACCTCAGCTGGGCCACTGAGCTTGGATGCAGATCTGGGGTGGGGAGAGCTGTATGGGGGTGGAGCTGTGAGTGAAAGCTTTGTTAGGACGCGGCAGGGTTGGTTTCAGGGTTGGGAGAGCAGGCTCCGTAGCCTAGAAGTGTGGAAAGGTGGAAGGCTTAGTATTGCCCCCCCCCCCCCCGGCAGGGTGGGCCGGCTTACTGCTTGCGCCTGAGGTCTTGATAGGAGCCCGCATTCCAATAGCTTGTCTGGGGAAGCATGTTAGTACTAGCTGACCCACTCTCATTTGTCTGCAGTCAGATTTCTCAGGACTTCTACATCTAGTGGAGATCTGGCCCCTCCTGTACTCTATGGCCGGCCTAATACTCTTGGTCAGATTTGATAGACGTTCCTATTTTCCAGGGACAGTTCTGCTAGGGAGGTTTGTGTATAGCTGCCAGCCCCATTTTCTTTGGAATAAATTAGAGATTTCTGGATTGTTGTTTTAAATGGGAATCTTTCGTGGCCACCTCTGTGATCTGAATGTGATTTAACACTCACATGTACAGACAGTATAATGTCCTAAAGGAGAAGGTTTGAGTTCTGCATCATTCAAGCAGTTATTCCTCCTATATTGCAGAGTAAAAATTACTAGAAAATAATACCTGATCCAAATATGTCAGAGATTTGTGATGCCAGAAGTTTTTGGACTCCTTTTCAGAAACAAGTGATGAGTTGATGGGAGGGGAGAGCTGCCTTGGAGAATGTCCCTGGGTCGAAGTGATCCTTGGGCACTACAGGGCACACTACACTCTCAGGGCACACTACAGTGTCTAAACTCCCTGGCAACTACTCTGTCACTGTCCCTGAATGTGGCTTCCAGGTTTCCTGATGCTCCCCGAACCGCCTTCTGGAAACATTTACCCAAGTATTTCTACAGTGTCAGAAAGCTTGGAGGGTGAACTTGAAGAGCTGTTGCTCATTCGGGGTTCTTTGATTTCCTCGGCCTGTCTTTTGTATGGTTTCATATTTCACAGTAGTTCAAGTCAAATCAAGTGCTTGTGCGGCATTAAAGTCTGTTCATAAGGAATATGGGCTTTAAGCCATCTTCGGTCCAAGCATTTCTGTGGACTGTGTAACTATAAAGTAAGACAAGACACTTCCTAGTTATGTCACTAGCCTGTGGGATGAGAACAGCATTGGCTTTAAAGTGGGATGAGTACCCTGCCTTGTGCACTAAAAGTAGTTTCCTGTGAAGTAGGCATGATGCAGAGGTATGCTTTCCTGTAACTTACAGACCCATCATGTATGTACCCCTTAAACACACCTGTGTTTGAAGAAACAAAACAAAATGGAAGCCTGTTCTTGGTACATCCTTATCATCTCTGTATTGTGAAGTGAAGGCAGGGAATGAGGAGTTCAGGGTCACCTTTTATATCATAGATTATTCAAGAATAAGATTCTGTTAAAAAATTAAAGGTTTTGTAAACATAGTTTCTGGATATGCTAACTACTTCTGGTGGCTTCTATCACTTGGCTTAGCACCAGCCTGACAGAAACTTGTCTAATTGACACTTGCTGACTTTCAAAACACACTTGAGAAAGTCTATCTATTGTATTTAAAAATCTCCCACTAACATGTTTTTGTTAAAGGCATTAAATTTTGATAATTAGATAATTGCATTTACTGTGTGAGGGAGGATTTTATTCTTTGCCTTACTTGAATATTCCTCCATATTTGCAGAAAATGTTCATTTTCTCTGATTAGTCATTTGTATCAGTTTTTGTCAAGACCTTAATGTTTTCTTCTGGTTTTCCCTGAGTTCTTCCAATTTGTGATCCTTAAACATCAGATCTGAGACTTCAGTTGTTCCCCATTTTCCTTGATGCAGCGCTCCATAGTTTCCACTCCCTCTCTGCGCTCAGTGCTTACACCACAGCCTCAGCCGTGTGTGCCGTGCTTCTTCACATTTAGCCGGAACAGAACTCCAGCTGCACATGTGGATGAGGACAACCACATCCTCCCTGGCCCACTGGATGTGCGGACAGGAAACCACACTCCGCCTTAGCGAGGAGTCTAACATTTCATGGTGTTCATTCCACGTCCCTTTCTTTACAGACTATTTTATTGTTAGTGGTTTGAGGAGGGACCTTCTGAGGGAAGGAATTTTTTTTTTTCTTCAAGTAGTAAGCTTGTGTTAGACATGTCATTTTTGGAAGGTGTGGAAGGGAAGTTGTGCTGGGTGATGATATTCAGTTACTGGTGTTCTCTGTGACACATGTCAGAGAACAAGGAGAGAAGAAATAGAGGGTATTGAGAAGGATTGAAATAAAAGTCAAAAACAAATATAAGGAATAAGTACAAGTTTTCATCATTTTCTCCATTCCAGTTATAAATATTTCTGTCAGTGAGCGCTGGTTGTTTTCAAGTGCAGCGGTTTATGGTGAGTTGAGATGCTAAGTGTGTTTGTCCAGCAGACTCTTTCAAAGACTGTATTTAATGTTCTCATTTATGTACATAACATTTTTGTACATAAAAATCTTATGGATAGGCATTTAAGTCCCAGCTGTTTTCAGGGCAAATTGCACTTACTGTTTCATTAGGAACATGCTGTAACAGTGTACTAACTGTTTTAGACATCTGTCATTGATATGAGGAGTAACGGTCTAAATAAATTTACAGTGTGTTTCTAATGAAAATACGGCATGTGACCTCCACAGTTCCATACTGTGAATCATAGTATTGCAAAATGTGTTGACTCCAAACAGAAATGGTTGCTGCACAACACACTTATGTGAGTAGTGTTGGTTGGGAAAGAGGCCTGAGGAGACCCTGATGAGTGGATGCCCTGGTGGAAGTAGACAGGAGGAAGAAGCTAATGGAACTGTGGCCCAGAATGGTGGCTGTAGGTGACCCTAATGTGGTGTATGTTCCAGATGCTTGAGAAAAAGATTTTGGACATTGTAAACAGGGGGAAAAAGTGTTTGACCAGATGAGCATATGAAATGGGTATAAAGACTACAAAGTACACCTGTAACAATTATTAAAAAATAATTCATTAAAATGCACATTTCTCATATTTTTGACATTTAATCATAGAAAGGCAAATTGTTATTATGGCTCTCATAGATCATTTTGGGAATTCTATGTGATTTTAAAAAAACACTAAGCTGTAGAAAATGTTGAAATAAGAGAAAATAGCAAGTAGCATCACAAATTACAATTCTTGGCCTAAGGCACAGGTCTCATGAACTCAAAGCCTCTAGCTATCCTCCAGACTTCCTCTCACTATCTGTAGTTTTTTTCCCATGTTCACTTTCTGTTAACTGGTTGGCGGGTCTCCTCTTTTCCTATGATTGGGTTTATTTAACTCTTGTTTACAAAAAGCTCTTGGGTTAAAGGTGTGTGCTAGGGCTTAGCCACACCAGAACAAGAAACAGGTTTTTCCAGTACACAGTCTTGGGGTTCACAGTGTAATCAAATAACCTGCAACAACAGATAGCTCCCTGAAAAATGAAGGCATACAAATAAACAAATAAATAAATAAATAAATAAATAGGAAAGGGAAGTGAGAAAAGTTAATGTTGTCTAGTCTTTTAAATCTTCAAATAATGTGATTATTATACTTACGAAGTTATAATTTGTTGAAATACTTGTTATTCTGTTTTGTCTGTGAATTCTTCCTTTACTGTTAAACCTTTTGGCTGCCCCATCTCATGTTTCCTGTTGCACTGGCATTAGCATCACTATTGAACTCTGTACAAATTCAGAAATCTAGACCTCTACCAGAGCTGCTACATCATAATCTACATTTTCGTTGCATTTTACATTCATGATTTTGCATATTAAGTGTTGATAAATACCTTCTTCACCTTGACTTTCTCTTCTGAGAAACGTGTGTGTGGAGTATAAAACAAGCATAAGACAAATGCATATGTTCCTGTAAATGCATTCATTGCCTTTTTATCTTTCCTAAAAGTCCATATGGGATAGTAGGATCCCCATTCCCTTTTCATGAAGATGCATCAGGGATGAGATCATGTGACTACATCAAGTATCTTAGGAATGTTATTCACCTGTGTCAGAAGCATTCTAGCTCTTCTCTTATCCTGTGCAAAACTTGGAATTGTGTTCACAAGCACATAATGCTACTGCTTATGTTGTTATTATGATTTTAATTGACATGTATTATATTCATGTATTTTTATTCCAGGAAATGCTGTCATTCAGGGATGTGGCCATTGATTTCTCTGCAGAGGAGTGGGAATGCCTGGACTTTGCTCAGTGGAATTTGTACAGGGATGTGATGTTGGAGAATTACAGCAACCTTGTCTTCCTGGGTGAGGCTTACTTCCATAAATGAGCAATTCTTTCACCACCAAAATGTAACTTCCTCTCTTTTTAGAACGTCCCCTGGCAATTTGTGCCATCAACATTGACTTTTGTATACCTACTTTTGCTGATAGTGTAAAGAATACTGTTTCTTCTCGTGTTTTTTTTTTAAATTTTGTTTTTATTTTATATGCATTAGTATTTTATCTGCATGTATGTCTCTGTGAGGGTCTTGGATCTTAGAGTTATAGACAGTTGTGAGCTGCCATGTGGGTGCTGGCAATTGAGCCTCTGGAAGAACAGTCAGTGCTCCTAACTGCTAAGCCATCTCTCCAGCCCTTCTTCTTGTATCTTTAATGTGGCTTTTTGGCTTTGTTTGTTTGTTTGTTTTTTGAAATATGCATCCTTCATTCTGGTTGTAATTTTGTAAACTCAGTGGCATGAGGCATGGGGCAAACAGGTTAAAGGGAATGTTTCATCCTTCAGCCTTCATGTTTACCTTGTAAATAAAGCTAAGGAACTTCAGATTATAGGTACCTCCTACATATTCTATATGTGCTTCTTCGGAAATGTTTGATGAGCTAATTTTCTACAATTCTTGTTTTCTTTTTTTAAAAAAAAAATATGTATGTGTGTATGTATATATATTAGTGCTCCACTTGCATGTACACCTCAGGCCAGAAGAGGGCATCAGATCCCAGTATGTAGTTACTGGGAATAGAACTCAGGACCTCTGGAAGGGCAGACAGTGCTCTTAACTGCTGAGCCATCTCTCCATCCCCTTCATATCTTTTCTTAGGATATTAATTCCCAGAGGAGCACAAACATTGTTGTTCTCTTTTCCCACAAACAGGTCTTGCGTCCTGTAAGCCATACCTAGTCACATTTCTGGAACAAAAACAAGGGCCTTCAGATGTGAAGAGACCAGCAGCTGCCACCATGCATCCAGGTGTGTAGGAACTAAGAGGTCAGAGAACAGATTGGGGGATCAGAGATCCCAGAGAAAGCCAGGCATTACCCTGAGCATTGAGACACAGTGTTCTGGTGGAAATCATATTTAAGGGATCTCCTTTTATGTTGTTTGTTGTCGCAGAAGGACACCTGCCATATGTCTGTGGTAATTTAAGTCTCTAAGCTTGTTTGTCCCCTCCAATGAGCTCTGCTTGTGTTTACAGTGAGACAGAGTTCTTCATTTTGCTGAGTCTACATTGTAATTGACTTTATACTGTTTTCAACACCTTTGAAAATTCCCACATATTTCTAAAGTACAGTAACTTTAAACATGAATTTCTTCCATATCAGGTACATCCTTGTTAATAACATACTTCCCATCAAGATATGAGTGATCATATTGTATTCTAATGTTTCTTTTCTACAACATATTCAGTATCAATTTAAAATGCATTCCCTTTTTGGATATAACATCTTCAATAAAAATATGTAGAAGCATATTTTTAATAGATCATCAGTAGGTCTTCAGAACTTTGTACGCTCTCGAATCTTTTTCTTTTGTAGTTCTATTTTCTGTGTTACTGTCTTGTATTCTAGGTTGCTTTAAATTATTTCTTCACATGCAGCCTACATATTTCTGTGGGTAGAATATCCAGTGCTAAACATTTTACAATGTAAGGTTTTTGGGGTTTTTTGTTTTGTTTTGTTTTTTGGTTTTTTTAATGTATGAGCTCTAGTTTTGTGAGCATCGGGACTACATGTTTCCCCTTCATTGACAAATATGAGTCTCACATTTTCATGTCTTGTATATTATGTTTTTCAGTTGTTTTATCTTATGAATGAATATTTTTACAAACAGGATAACTTTACGATAGACTCATTGACAGCAATGTTGCCTTTAGCAAAAATCTGTCATTTAGACATGAAATTAAAAGTCTGTATTGTTCGGGAATTTATTTCCTTATTATGAAAATATAACATAAATTACTGTCTTCAGCTCTTGAAATCTATAGTTTCACAGTGTTATAGATGGTAAACTTGCATTAAGCAAATATTTTCAAAATTCTAAAACTAAAACTCTATTCTTAAGATTAAAAAGTCCATATCTCTTTATTCATTTAATTTAAGGACAATCAAAATTAACATCCAAATGTCCAAGTTTGGCTACTATAGTTGAATGAGAATATCATCATGTGGATTTCTGTATTTGAATTCTTGGGTCCCAGTTGGTGGTGCAGCCTTGCTTCAGGCAGTAATAAGTGTCACCACACTTTAAATTCAGGGTTAAATTCTTCCATGAGCTGTTAGTTTGTACCTCTCTTTATGGTTTGGGTTCACAATATGAGCCTCAGTTTCTGCTGTGGCCACCGTGCCTGCTGGTTGCTTTCATATAGTCCTCTATGATGAATTCATGTTTTTCTGTAATCATAAGCCTAATTAAGTCTTTTCTATAAGTTGCCTTGATAATGGTGTTTTATCACAGCAATAGAAAAGTGTCCAATATAGATACTTTATACATTTGTGTATGTCTAATCAGTTTATCTAGTAGGCTTTCTTTCTTTCTGTCTCTCTCTCTCTCTTTTTTTCAGAGCTGAGGACCTAACCCAGGGCCTTGTGCTTGCTAGGCAAGCACTGTACCACTGAGCTAAATCCCCAACTCCTAGTAGGCTTACTTCTGTTAGCATAATGCCCTTAAAAGTTTCCATTATTATTGATGGTACTACTTCCTTAGCCACTTCACTTTGGGTAATGGCTTCAGTATTTCTGTATTCTGCTTTGTCTTCATCTTTCAGTAGAAGTTTATATTGTTTCCCTCTACAGTGTTTTCTGAATTTCACTACATTGAATATAGATATGGAAATGTGTTACAGTTTCTCATTTGTCTATAGAAATGTAGGTATAACTAACAGTCTCACTAAAAGATAAGTACTATAAATATAAAGAATGTCACTTTGGATTTCATTCATATCTAAACTTTTACTCACTAGGGGGAAAGCCTTATAAATGTCAAGAATTTGACAAGGCCTTTGATTGGAACTCACTCCTTATTCAACACCAGAGAATTCATCCTGTGGAGAAACCTTACAAATGTGAAGAATGTGGTAAGGCCTTTAGTGCTCACTCAGCACTTTCTATACACCGGAGAAGTCATACAGGAGAAAAACCCTACAAGTGTGAAGAATGTGGCAAGGCCTTTAGTACTCGTTCAGCACTTTACATACACAAGAAAATTCATTCTGGAGAAAAACCCTACAAGTGTGAAGAATGTGCGAAAGCATTTTATTTCCCTTCATTACTTAAGCAACATCAAAGAACTCATTCTGCAGAGAATCTCTGCAAGTGTGAAGAATGTGGCAAAGCATTTTATTTACCTTCATTTCTTAAGCAACATCAAAGAATTCATTCTGCAGAGAATCCTTACAGGTGTGAAGAATGTGGTAAAGCCTTTTCCTATCCCTCAACCCTAAAACAACATCAAAGAATTCATTCTGGAGAGAAACCATACCGTTGTGAAGAATGTGGCAAAGCATTTCGTAGGTCTACATACTTTCACCAACACCAAAGAATTCACACTGGAGAGAAACCCTACCAGTGTGAAGAATGTGGGAAAACGTTTTACTATCGGTCAAACCTGAAAGGACATCAAATTATTCATTCTGGAGTGAAACCCTACAAGTGTGAAGTATGTGGCAGTATGTTTAGAACTAGCTCAGACCTTTCTAAGCACCAGAGAATTCATGCTGAAGTGAAACTCTACAGTTGTGAAGAATGTGGCAAAGCTTTTTCTACTCATTCATACCTCATTCGGCACAAATTAGGCCATTCTAGAGAGAAACCATACAAATGTGAAGAATGTGGCAAAACGTTTTGTTATCCTTCAATCCTTAAGGAACATCAAAGAATTCATTCTGGAGTGAAACCCTACAGTTGTGAAATATGTGGCAGCATGTTTAGAACTCGCTCAGAACTTTCTAAGCACCAGAGAATTCATGCTGAAGTGAAACTCTACAGTTGTGAGGAATGTGGAAAAGCTTTTTCTACTCACTCATACCTTATGCGGCATAGACTGGGTCATTCTGGAGAAAAACCCTACAAATGTGAGGAGTGTGGAAAATCATATAGCTATCCTTCACTCCTTAAGGAACATCAAAGAATTCATTCTCAAAACCCCTACAAGTGTGAAGTATGTGGGAAGGTCTTTTGTACTCGCTCAGGACGTTCTAAACACCAGAGAATTCACACTGGAGAAAAACCCTACAAGTGTCAAGAATGTGGAAAGGGCTTTTCTACTCATTCCTACCTTACTCTGCACAAATTACTCCATACTGGAGAGAAACCTTACAAATGGGAAGAATGTGGTGAGGTATTTTATACTTGCTGAAGACTTACTAAACACCAGTATATTCACACTGGAGAGAAACACCACAAATGGAATGGATATGTCAAAACTCTTTACTTTGGACTTTACACAACACCAAGAAAATTCATATGGAAGATAAACCATACCTGTATTAATCTTTAAGCCTTTACTAAACCCAAGGGGCTTCCTGCTGTAGAAACACCCTACAGATGTAAAGAATGTAGCAAAGTGTTTTACCAAACTTTAAGAAACAGCAAAGGCTCATTCTCAAGAGAATTCCTTCAAGTGTGAAGTGTGTGACAAGGTACTGGGTGCCACCTTGAGCCTTCTGTCTAACAGAGCATTTATCCAGGAGAGAAACTGCAAGTGTGATGAATTTG
>CM053743.1:74782262-74819065 GCA_028658305.1 Pachyuromys duprasi | reverse complement strand
TCTCCAGTATGAATTCTCTGGTGTCTAGAACGTCCTGAGCGAGTACAAAAGTCCTTGCCACATTCATCACACCTGTATGGTTTCTTTCCAGAATGAATTGCTTGGTGTTCCTTAAGGATTGAAGGATAGTAAAAGGTTTTACCACATTCCTCACATTTGTAAGGTTTCTCCCCAGTGTGACCTAATTTGTGCTGAGTAAAGTATGAGTGAGTATAAAAGGCTTTGCCACATATTTCACACTTGTAAGGATTCTCTTGAGAATGGATTCTTTGATGTTCCTTAAGGCGAGAAGGATAGTAAAACTTCTTGCCACATTCTTCACACTTGTAGGGCTTATGACCAGTGTGAACTATCTTGTGATGAGAAAGGTATGAATGAGTAGAAAAGGCCTTTCCACACTGCTCACACTTGTAAGGTTTCTCTCCAGTATGAATTCTCTGGTGTCTAGAACGTCCTGAGCGAGTACAAAAGTCCTTGCCACATTCATCACACCTGTATGGTTTCTCTCCAGAATGAATTGCTTGGTGTTCTTTAAGGACTGAAGGATAGTAAAAGGTTTTACCACATTCCTCACATTTGTAAGGTTTCTCCCCAGTGTGACCTAATTTGTGCTGAGTAAGGTATGAGAGAGTATAAAAGGCTTTGCCACATTCCTCACACTTGTACGGTTTCTCTCCAGAATGGATTCTCAGGTGTTTAGAAAGTTGCCAGCAAGTTCTAAAAACCTTGCCACATACTTCACACTTGTAGGGTTTCTCTTGAGAATGAGTTATTTGATGTTGCTTAAGGTTTGAAGTACAGTAAAACATTTTCCCACATTCTTCACATTGGTAAGGTTTCTCTCGTGTATGACCTATCTTATGCTGAATCAGGGAAAGATGACTAGCAAAGGCTTTCCCACATTCTTCACACCTGTAGGATTTCACTTCACAATGAATTTTCAGGTGTTTAGATACTGAATGGAGTGTACAAAAGGCATTACCACATTCTTCACACTTGTAGGCTTTCTCTCCTGGGTGTTCAGAAAGTACTGAGCAAGCAGTAAAGGTCTTGACACAGTCTTCATATTTATAGGGCTTCTCTTCAGTACAAAATCTCTGGTCCTCAGAAAGTTCTATGGGAACACAAAAGACTTCACTACATACCTCAATCTTAAAGGGGTTCTCTTGAGAATGAAGTTTTTGATGTTCTGTCAATTGAGAAGGACAATAAAACAGTTTGCCACATTCTTCACAGTTATAGAATTTCTGTCCAGTGTGTTCTACCTCATGCTGAATAAGATATGATTGAGTAGAAAAGGTTTTTCCACATTCTTCACACTTGTAGTGATTCTCTTCACTACAAATTCTCTGGTAGCTAGAATTTTCTGAGCAAGTACAAATGACTTCGCCACATTCTTCACACTTGTAGGATGTCTCCCCTATATCAATTATCTGGTGTTCAGAAGGTACTAAGCAAGAACCAGAAGCCTTACCACATTCTTCACACTTGTAAGCTTTCTCTCCCGGATACATTGTTTGGTGTTCAAGGAGTGAGTTCCAATCACAGGCTTTGCCACATTCTTTACATGTATATGGTTTTATATCTGGCGAGTAAAAGTTGAGATATGAATAAAAACCGAGTAACAATCTTTATGTTTATAATGCTTAGCTTTAATATAAATACCTTTATTCACATTTTTACAGGTAATGAGAAATTACATATTTCCACACCTATATTCACTACAGTGTAATTCAGAAAATTCAGTGAGTGGAAACAATTTAAATTTCCACTGAAATAAGACCAAATAGAACATAGAAATAATATTAGTAACAGTTAAATAGCAAAGAAGGTTCTACCATCAACAATATTGGGAATTCCTAAGGACATTATGGTAACAGAAATGAAGCCACTAAAAATATAGAAATTATACAACATATATATAAAAAATATAAATAGCTAAATGGAGAAAATGTTATATTAATGGTGATTTCTGAAGTTGGAAGAATATGTAGAAATATACACTTTTTATCCTAAATATAGTTTTAATTTGGAAGATACAAAATATATACTGCATAACAATTAGTTATTTTTTAAAACAACTTTTCTTTAAAGATTTATTTATTATGTATGTAGTATTCTGCCTGCATGTACACCTGCACGCCAGAAGAGGGCACCAGATCCCATTATAGATGATTGTGAGCCACCATGTGATTGGGAATTGAACTCAGGACCTTTGGAAGAGCAGTCAGTGCTCTTAACATCTGAGCCATCTCTCCAGCCCCAATTAGAGTTATTTTAATTATATTTTTATTAAGTATTATATTTCATGGAGAAGCTTTATGTTGTATTTTCATAATACAGTAAGTATTTGAATTATGTTATGAACAGAAAAGAAAAAACCATTCAAGTTCAAGAACCTCTGTTAAAGGCAAATATCAAGGCTACAGGATAAAACTAGCCTAAGTTTTAAGAATATCTGCTTACAAGTTAACACAATCTATAATAAGTAGTGAAGAGTTGATATACAGGGCATGAACACAGGAGACTCGTGCTTTCACATAAAGTGGAAACAGTTCTGAGGCCCACAGAACCAAAGCTCACTGATATAACCTCACATTGTCCTAAAGTGTTTAGTATTGTATACCCTGTCCACAAACACATTTACCTTGCATGTAAAAACATCCCCAAAGGGTATGTATTTTAAATAGGTAACAAACATAGTGTGAGAGAGAAAAAACTTTATGAGAATACATTTTAATCATTCATAGCACTTAAGAAAAATTTAATTACCATACATGTAAGTAATATGAAAAAGTTTGTGATTTAGTATACTATGATGGCTTCATACACAAGTCTTTAAACACATGTACAAATTTTCCTAAGTATAGGGAAGAGTAAAAAATCTGCTGCAATGCAGACTGTCGGCAACAGTGACAACTTTGTCAGTCACTGTGGCCATGGGCAGAGCTCTCTGGAGGGAACAAAGCTTGGAGACTTAAGGAAGCATTTGACTGATGTCCTCTGAGAGAAATGAGTCAATACGTGGGGTACCTAAAAGCTGATTCCCATCACAATATAACACCTCAGTGTACATGGTAAAGTCTGGCTTTCTGACCTCCCGCTCTGTCCTCTGACCCTTCATTCCTACACACCTGCATGCATGGTGACTGCTGCTCGTCTTGTCACATCTGAAGGCTCTTGTCTTTGCTCCAGAAATGTGACCAGGTATGGCTTAGGGAAAGCAAGACCTGTTTGTGGAGAAAAAGGAATAAGATTGTGTGTTGTTCACCTAGGAAACTAAATATCTATTTCAGAATTGTGCTCTTGGGTGGGTGGGGGGGGGGGCACTGAGCTTCATTTTCTTCATTTACAAGAGAAAATATTAAAACTCAAGGTTGTGCCTCATGTCTGTGGACTTTACCACTACAGTAAAGGACACCAATGAGGCCAAGCATCCTGACGGCACTACTTGACAAAGTTCCTGTACTGGGAAGACCTGCACTGACCCTTTATTGCCGTTGGTGGAAAATTGCTGCACATTTTTTTACTTCCTGTTAAAGGCCTCTCTCCAAAAGCTACAGCTGGGAAATGTAACAAGAACTGGTGTTAATAAGAATAAAGCTAATGGAAATTTCCTGGGAAAAACAGCTATGCAGAAAATTGAGTCTTTTATAGAATTTATTATTTAGACACATACTTGGATTATCAAATAAGTGATATTAGTAAGCATGAGAAAGAAGATCCAAAAAAATTCTTTAAGAAAAACTTTTAGGGAAATTCTAGAAGCTGACAAGCTGTAACTGAATCACTGGGTTTTCATGTCTAGCTTAGAAACAAGAAACTAGTATGGACAGAAAAAGATTTTGATCGTGCTATTAATAACAAACCTCGGTGCCTTCCTGAAGGCAAAGTAAGCAGTTTAAGGAATCCTGATCTTCTCCTATCCTTTACAGGACTGTAATAAATACAGGAATAGTATTGAAACAAGGTTCATGACAGAGGCACAGAGAAAAGCTCAGTGAACTGCCAGCCTTCCTGAGCAGACTCGTCAGACCAGGACCTTTCTGATATTGGAGAAAACAAAGGACAGACTTTGTTTACACAAAAGGCTGTGTAACTTTTTAAGATCTAAGAAGGGAGAGGTGGTTCAGAGGTTAAGAGCACTGGCTGCTATTTCCGAGGTTCTGATTTCAGTTCTCAGCACCCACACGGTGGCTCACAACTGACTATAGCTGTAGTCCCATGAAATCTGATGACCTGTTCTGGTATGCAGATATAAATACTGACAAAACACCTGTACACATAAAATATATAAATAAATAAACATAAAAAAGAATCAAAGTATGGTGGTCTTCTGTTAAATATGAAAGAAAAACAGAGAAAGGAAAGGAAGAATTAAACAAGGGTCAGAGAGATTGGACTTCTGCAGAAATATAAGTTTGATGTAACAGGCAGAAGGAAATAACTTCTCACCTATTAATTCTATGCCAAACTGAAATAAAATCAAATTCAAATAGAGTCATCCAGTCTAGTATTTCTGTAACTGCAAGGTCTTATGACACCAATCTTAAGGAAGAAAACTTTGAATTTATTTTATCATAATGTTACTTTTTAGTTCTCATGAAATTTGCTTTTTGCTCACTGTTTATTTCAATATATGTATGTAATCAAGGAAGACTTTGGAAAGAATGTATTCTAAAAAGCTGTGTAATCAATGATTAAAGTTTCTAAGGAAATATTTTATGTATAAATAAAGCCCTGTAAGAGACACAGGTTGTCAGAGTAGGTCAGGCCATGCAAGATGTGCTTCCTCTCTGTCCCGTCTCTCATGAAACAAAACTGAAAAGTGTCCTGTGTGTGATTCTTCCCTCATGGTTCTTGCATCCACCCACTTCAAGCCCTGTCCTCACCCAGGGCTGGACCCTGGAAGGATATTTCTAAGAAACAAGTTAAAATAACAGGAAGGAAAAAAAAACAACCTCCTCCCAATTCTTCCTTAGATAAAGGCACATGAATATTAGCACTTAAGAGGCAGAGGCAGAAGGATCTTTGAGCCAGTCTGTTCTACAAAGAGTTCCAGAACAGCCAGGGCTACATAGAAAGACTCTCGCTCAAAATATAAAACCACCACCAACAACCCCACAGACATACAGAAAGGAGAATTTACTATGGAAGTGATTCTCACCCAGGAACACAAGGTTGCTGTAATTCTCCAACATCACATCCCTGTACAAATTCCACTGAGCAGGCTCCAGGCATTCCCACTCTTCTGCAGAGAAGTCAATAGCCACATCCCTGAATGACAGCATTTCCTGAGGTAAAGATAAATGAATAAATAACAGAGTATAATAATAACTAATAATATAAATGCCAATAAACATTCTGTGCTCATGAATACAGTCGTAGGAAGTACAGCAATAACACTTTAAGATTTAAAATAACTAGATACCACTTTAACATTCTTTCATTAACTCTTTCCAGCCTTCTATGTGTTTATCTTTCTTTGACAAGTATTCATGTGTTTAGCATATTCATAAAATAGCTTTTGAACTCATGACAATTTTACCTTAATCTGCTGAGTTTAAAAATTACAATTTATGATTCTATCATGATTTTTTCTTTATTTTTAATTTTTTTACATTTTAGTGTTGGATTGCTTTTCACCTCATTGCATAAAGTTCTCAAATGTTCAATGAAGCAGTACATTATTTTTCCTTTCTATGGCTAAATAATAGAAAACCAGATTTATATGTTAAAAGGGGTATTTTATACTACTGTTACTGGTGGGTGCTGCATTGTCTTTCTATCAGTTTTAGAATGGTCATTTCCTTAGCCACTTAACTTTTAAGTTTAAAATGTCCAAAGTCCTTAAACCAGGTGTGGTGATGCATGTCATTAATCCCAGAACTTGAGAGGCAAAGGCAGGTGGTTTCTTTGAGTTCCAGGCCAGCTCGGTTTACATAGCAAGTTCTAGGACAGCCAGGACTACATAGAGAGACCCTGTCTCTAAACAAAACAAAACAAAACAAAACAAAACAAAACCAAAACAAAACAAAACAACAACCAACCAAACAACAAAAATCTGTCTTATAATCTTCTGTAATATATACTACAAAATGGTTACTTACAGTCCCCATTCTGGGCAACATTTACTATTGTTTCTTCCTTCTACCTCATTGTATAAGAGCACCAATATTTTCCAATGTCTCCCTTTCCTGATGTAGGTGGCTGATGGGGAAAAAACATTATTTCTCCAACTTCTGTAAGTTAAAATTCTTTAGACTCAACCTATGTTGCAGACCATGTGATAGTTGTCTTTCTCTATCTAAAATAATCATTTCTAGTCTCTTCCATACTGAACCAAATTACAAGATTTTATGTTTTGTGTGACAGAACAGTTTTGCATTATATACATGTGCACCACAACGTCACTGTCAAAAATCAAGAAAATAATAGATTTCAGTCACATTTGAGTGATTTCAAAATTATAGAAAAACTATAGAAAAGTATAGAAAAGGGAATATAAAGTAAAATTCAGGTATTCATGCTAAAAGAATACTGAGATCAGTGTAACTGAAAGGAGTAAAGGAAACTTGAAGGGTCAGAAAAACAAATCTAGTTAAATGTTATTTGCACTTGCTGCAGCACTAGTAAAAGCAGGAAGTAAACTTAGAAAAGCATCAGGAAGTATTCATGGCTCTGACAACAGGAAAATGTACAACTGTGTATCAAATGAGGATGGTACTTTTGCTCTTTTTAATGACACCGCTGAGATGTGTTTAAGAACAAGAATGAGATAGTTATTGACCCCGGTATTATTTCCAGTTACTTATGATTTTATTTGAGCTTCATTTTACAATTTTTATTAACTTGTCAACTTTCTATTAATATCCTTTACTGTATGGATTTTGTGTATGAAGCCAAACTACACTTAATTGTTTAGCAAAGCCATGTTGCTACGCTTGTCACATACTACTCACGTGTGGACAAGCAAGGCAAGGTTTAGAGGATAGCCTCCAGTTTCCTAGTCCTTTCTCATGATGGTAAAGAGTAGAACCGTCCTATAAATTCTAGCTCAAGATGGCTGGTCACTGTAATTCCCAAAGGCCAAATATCAATAAGCATTATAAAGAATACAATTAGGAAACATGGACCAGACAAAGAAAAAACAAAACATTCCAAAGATGCCCTGAACATCCTACCTGTGTTTATGACCTAAAGGAGAATTCAGACAAACAAAAAGCTAAGATAATAACTCCATATGTAAACAAGAGCATCGGATATCAACCAGGCAATAAATATAAAAAGCAAGCCAGGTGAAGTGGTGCACGTCTGTAATCCCAGCACTTAGGGAGCAGAGGCAGGCAGATCTCTATTAGTTCAAGGCCAGTCTGGCCTACAGAATGAGTCCAGGACAGCCAAGGCTACACAGAGAAACCCTGCCTTGAAAAACTAGTAAGTAAGTAAGTAAACAAACAAACAAACATGTACACAGTGATAGAGCTGAAAATGCCATAAACAGCAAATAATAAGGGACTGAACACTAGAAAGGGTCTGGCAGAAGGAAGCCTCAGTAAACAGGAAGGCTGCCAGAAGTTACAAGCACATAAAAAAAAAAAAAAAAAGACATTAAGAATTCTGAAGGCCTGTAGGGTGGCACTTAGAGACCAGTGTAATGACCTGAAGTAGATCCCTGGTACAATGATTTATTTTAAAGACTTATTTATTATATATACAACGTTGTGCTTGCATGTACACCTGCACACCAGAAGAGGTCACCAGATTTTTATTATAGATGGTTGTGAGCCACTATGTGGTTGCTGAGAATTGAACCCAGGACCTCTGGAAGAGCAGCAAGTGCTCTTAACCTCTGAGCCATTTCTATAGCATGGTATGTGTCCTATATATACAAGCAGACACAATAAGGAAAGAAAGAAATATAAAGAAGAAAAGAAAGGAAAAAAACTGAAGAGAGTGTAAAGGATTTATGAAACACCATACACAGAATAAAAGGGGGAAAACAGAATGGTGTTACATGATTGCAATTTCAATCCTTGAATGGTGTAGGTAGGGATACCAGGTGTTCAAGGCCAGCCTCATCTGCACAGGGTGTTTAAGGCTAGCCTGTGATATGTGAAGACCTCCCTTATTTAAAAAAACAAAACAAAAAAAACATATAAAAGAGAAAAATGATTTTTAAACTTACATTATGTGAAATTAGTGATGAAAACTAATTAAAACTTTCAACAAACACCAATCTAGATAACATTGAAGAAATTGAAGAAGGCTAAGCAAGTTGTGTTAAGTAATTCTAATAGGAGCAGAAAAACAAAGGCTTCTCACCCAGAAGGCACTTTTGTAAAATCCTTACTAGGTTATCTCAGCAGAAATAGTAGCCAGGAAAGGTGAGGGATGGTACGTCACACATGATGGATGGAAAAGAACAAGCATGGCTACATAAACGAAGCTGCTCCCTAACAGATAAGGCCACAAAAGAAAAGTCTTGTCTCAAGAGTCTGTGGGAGAGCCGCAATGAAGAGAAAGCTATACATTGGAAATAGTCTTCTACCAAAACAGCAGAGGAAAACAGTGACAAGGACAGATCCTCAAGTCACAAGTGGAATGATAAAATATGGCTAAACACAGTAACACCATGAAGCTCTGGATGTCCTGGAACTCATTATGTAGATGAGGCTGGCCTTAAACTCAGAGAGATCCACCTGCTTCTGTCTCCCAAGCTCTAGGATTAAAGAAGGTTGTGACACCTGACCCAGTCATTTCTCATTTCTCCTCCTCCTTCTCCTCCTTCTTCTCTCTCTCTCTCTCTCTCTCTCTCTCTCTCTCTCACACACACACACACACACACACACACACACACACACACACACACACACACACACACACACACACACAGGGTCTCTCTATGTGTCCTGGACTCACTCTGTAGACCAGGCTGACCTCACACTCACAGAGATCTCCTGCCCTTGCCTCCCGAGTGCTGGGTTACAGGCGTGTACCACCGTGCCTGCCCCAGTCACTTTTAAAGAAAAATTAAGACTCGTAGAGATGAAAGTGAGAGATGAGAAGCACATCCTTCACTGTTCTTTACCTATGAGACAGCTCAGGTGGTAAATTTTAACTTCCACTTCTTTTGGATGGAGGCTGGTCCTAGACACAAGCCTAGACCAACAAAATGGAAAGAGTAGAAGTCCTAAGAACTCTGCACACCATGCCTGTGTCTCTCCGAGACAGTCCTTTATAAAAACAGAACAGTCCTGACTAGCAGGAGCTTATGGGGAAGTCAAAGCTAGATGCACAGAGAGGGCTAGATTCCCAATTAGCTCTGAGCCATAAGCGACTACACTGGAAACAGTATCTACGGATTAAAGAACATGCTGTCTTAAAGACACACCAGATGTATGATAAAGTACCCAACCCACAGGTCTCTGGCCCAGCTCTTGACCCACATGCATCTGACACGCAGCAATCATTAATTCTTGTTTTTTCAGTCAACACATTTTGCAATACTATGACTCAGAGTGCCTATTTGGAACACTAAAAATGATATGGGAGAAAACAGGTTATGTATTTATATGAAACATGGGATGCATATTTAGACAGCATATTAGTTTCCAGGTAAATAACATATACTTTATTTTATATGTTCAATGTGCAAATGTAACAGTGATTTTAAATATTCAGTATGTTATTCTTTGTTCCTAATGAAATGTTAACAGTTGAGGCTCATGCTTTCATCCATCTGATTTATCTTAATGCAACTACCCAAAGAAGGTAATAATTGTACTTTATCATACATCTGGTGTATTTTTAAGACAGAGTGTTCTTTAATAATTGCATCTCTTTGAAAAGAGTCTGCCACACAATCCGGTACATATTTTTCAACTCAAAATATGTTACTGTATTTGAAAACAGCTATGTATAGCCTGAAGGACAGAAATATTTATAAACCCTCATTTTCATTCCTTGTGACTTTATGTTTCCTATTCCCCAATCTATACAAATAACTTCTGTATCTTCTCTCCATGCTTTCCAACATATGTCACACAGATCATCAGAAAATGAATATCATCATCATCATCCTACAAACTTTACCGTTGGAGTTTTCCCAAGAACAGTCTAACATAACAATGTCACTATGTATGTACACGTACGTACACACACGAGTTTCTAAAATAAATCACTCCTTCCCTATCTTCACTTAAACATTAGAATACAAAGAGCCTGTAAGGAAAGGGGCAGAGCTTCACACCATGGGAGACAGCACTCCTCCCTGAAAGAGGGAGAAATCCCACTTTAGCCGTCTACTGGCTGAATGGGAAGGACAGTGGAGAATGTGGTTGTCGTTATCCACATGCGGAGCTGGAGTTCCCCACACAGTTGAACCTGTTGTGCAAATACTGGGCAAGCCATCCAAGCTGCATAGACAGAGGAATGGAAAACTGTGGAGGGCTGCATCAGTCACATCCACAGAGTGAAAAATGAGGGAATGATGGAAGTCTCAGGTCAGATGGGAAGGAGCAGATTGGAAGAAATCAGGAAAGAAACAGAAGAGAGCACCATGAGGGCACTACAGAAACTAACAAAAATTAATAATGTAATCAATTAGTAAACAATGTTCTCTGAATATAGTTAAGGCAAAGAATTGTTCCCCACACAGCAAACAAAAACAAGTATCTAATTCTAAAATTTAATGTCTATAACAAAAGTATGTTAGTGAGAAAAATATTAAATTTGATGTCAAACAGGGTCAAAAGAACTTCTCAACCACAAGTAGAAATTTTGAAAATCAGCAAAATGTCAATTAGAAGGATTTCTGTCTGGTTGCTGGTGCTAAACCAGATGACAGGAACCATAAAATGTATTTAGTACATAGAAAACTATTGTTTTATTTAGCCTAGGCTGACCTTAAATTTTCTAAGCAGAGGGTAACCTCAAACTCCCAATTTCCTGCTTCCACCTCCCAAATGTAGATGGCAGGGTTACTTTACAGACAGGCTTCAGTCACAGGTGCTTACTTTAAATTATGCATACTTGAAGGGTTAAGTTATAACTGGGCATGCTGCTGCATCATCTGTACATTGTAAAAAAAACCAGCTTTAATGCACAAGGCAATGTGAACATTGTATTTCCTACAGATTATTGACATTAACTAGCAACCATCTATTTTAATTATAGTTACAAATTCCACAGAAAATTCTGGTATGTAAGATAAGGTGGTTTAAAGACCAGGCTAATCGTATAAAACTTAGAAAAAGAAATCACGTGCTGAAATTAACCAGACCCAAAGTCTGCACAACCTCAGTGAACTTGTACATAGCTAGAAATGTTTGGAACAGAAGCTGCGGAGCTTCACATTCATTTTATAATTTAGTTAGAAAAGTTTAATAAGAGGTCCTGAAATTCGCTCTGTTAACCAGGCTGGCCTCGAACTCAGAGATCCACATGCCTCTGCTCCCCAGGGCTGGGACTAAAGGTGTGCCTCACTACTACTGGGCTAAAAATACCATGTTTCTCATGACTAGACTTTATAGCATACGCCAGTCTCTAGCACGTAAACAGCTGGTTTGAATGGTGTGACAAAATAGGAAATAGCACAACAGACAGTAGCTGAGGCCTACTGTGTACAAATTACAGGACCCTGAGGGAACCACAGCTCTTCAAATTCATCTTTTACTCTTTTGAAACAGTATAAATAATTGGGTAAACCCTTCCAGAAGAACTGTTTAAGAAGAATCACTGAACCCAGATACCACATTCTGTGACAGTCAGTTTTAGAGAATTTAGACACTGCACCTAGGCCAACGACGCAAGAAAGTGTGTGATTAGAGAGCAATTAAAAAGCCTGTCGGGTATGCAGACTATTTCTCCTTCCCAGAGAAACTCAAGCACCTTTGTCCCTTTACTGGCAATCCCTAGACACACTTCTACACTCAAACCAACTCATGTTGCACTAACTAATGGAAGTGGATGAGGTATTTTCTAGAATTTTTCATTCTACGGTATAGAATCAGTAATTTCTTGTTTTGCAAAGCTCGAATTTTCCCTTTAAGGGATTATTCTGGCACTACATGGGAGTGGTAGTCTCAGAATTCAGGTCAGTGTTGATCATGAAGGATTCCTATTCAAAATAGCAGTTTATAAATTTAACAGCCTATTCCAAAGAAAATAGGAGTAACATACATACACCAATCTCCCTAGCAAAAACACTCCGACCTTGGAAACTAGTAACTTTATAAACTTCTACCAACTCAAAGTTCTAGGCACGGGAAGAGCCAGGCCTCCACTTGGTCTAGGTGTCCTGGGAAAACTGACAAAAGCCGGGTAAGCGTGGGTCAGCTTGGAATGTGTGAGCCCAGCACCACCTGCAGTCGTGAGCAGACCCATCATCTGCCCGAGCAACCCTGGATTTTCCACACTTCCCAATTCCTTCCCTACCAAGCCAGCCCCTATAACAGAAGCTCAGGGTGGACCCAGGCATCCGCCCCGGGCTCACAGAGCCTTCACTTCCAGCCCCATCCGCACCCCAACAGTCTTCCAGACGCTGCGGCCCAGCCTAGGTCAGCATGACTCCAAGTCTGCTCTTCCCGCCTCCGGTCCACCCTTCCTCCGCTCCCTCAGCGCCGGACCCGCCCACCCCGCGCGGCTCCTCCGACCTGCAGAGGTGCGCGGCGCCCTGGACCAACCTCCATGTCAGCGACGCAACCCGAGCGCGGAGCAGGACTCAAGAATCCACCAACTTTGCGAGAAAACGCACCAGCGCAAACGCAATGCGGAAGTGCGGTTTCCACAATGGCTCCTGGTGAAGCGTTACAGCGGAAGACTACGCTTCCCACAAGTCTGTGCGAAGAGGCCCCAGAAACACAGGCTGGTGATTTGAGTGTTTCCTGTGTTTCTTAGACTCTGTAGGTGAGGATGGATCGGTGCAAGTGGTCTCTCCACTGTGACATCCATAGGTACAGGAGGTGTTTGAATTTGAGTCGAGCCTTGGACAGTAACGTTTATTAGGTTTGCTGGTTATTTCTGGTCAATATGTTGCAATTTAAAACTTAAAGTCTACTTAATATGGAATTTATTCCACAGGTAAAATTCACACTGACTCAATTTTGCTTTAAAATAACTCAGACAAAAATTATGTGGAATTGACTACTATACCTTTAAGATTATTTCTGAAACTAGCCTATGTGGCCCTCCCTGTCGTTGGAGCTGCTCAGGAGCTTAAGACAGAAGAAACTCAAATCCAAGGCTAACCTGGACAAAAAAAAAAAAAAAAAAAAAGGAGAGAGAGAGACCTACTCTCAAACTACAAAATACAAAAAGGGTTTCGAATTATTTCAGGGGTAAAGCCCTTCCTTGGCTGGGATGAAGGAAGCTTTTGTTATAAACACCACTACAATAAACAGTCCTGTCCTGTAGTAAAATAACTCGTGTGTCACGGCTGGAAAAAAAAAGTCGTAGTGTGAACATTGGAATCCATAGAGTGTAGTGCATGGGCTAGGGGACACAGAGATGATTTAAAATCATAGAACAAAGCTAAAAGCTCGGCTCTCTAGCATTTACATGCAAAGAACTCCCAGAATCCCTCTAAGAATCTTTCCATATGTCCGCAAGCCCCTTCTTCATATGTTAATCCATTGATCTGCGTAAGAAAATGTAATGTTTGTCAGTTGCAGCAGGACACACGGATGCCCCACCACCACCGCGGAAGAGCACCGGTGAGAGGGCTGACTCCCGGCCCATCACCCACTGTAGTCTGTCTCTGCATTAGGTTCTATGTTTCTTCTGCCTTCTTTCATACTGAAACTCTTCCTGTGTGACAGCATTTTAAGGCCAAAGCTATCTGCCTTGAACTGCCCTCAATTCCTTTAACTTGGGACGTAAAGATGATTCTTGATAAATGAATAAAGCTAAATTGGCACCACTGGGACATTCTATCTCTTCTTCAGAATTTAGTTAAGTACTGGTCATGCCAGAGACAAACTCTACAGAAGGAAGCATCTATACTCATGTGATGGACACTGATTCACAAGGAAGCTATATCTCAGCTAAGACGGAAAATCACGCACATTTTTTAATCACCATAAGAAACTCATGTTTTTTTCTTTCCTGAAAATTTTAAGCACAATTTTTAATAATATTTGATGGCACTAATCCAATATTTCTATAGCATTAGATATAGGAAAATGGATAATACAGTCCCAGTGGTAAATATGAATTGAATTTGGAGAAGAGAGTGTTAGAAGTTCCAATCTCTAGGAATGGTTAGTATATGTTCACAGGTCCTTAGAGATGAATTGCAAGTCAGGCACTGGGTATTTGGTCCTTTTTGCTTTCATTTTACAAAGATATAACCTCTACAAATAACACCCATCTCCATCACCTAAATGACTACTTTCTGAGAAAATTATTCATCCAGCATTTATGCAGAAGACATTTTCACTTTGCTGTACTCTTCATATTTACATAGAAATAGGAGATATATCACCCAGGAGCTAAGTTACATTTTATATAGCTTTGGACTAGAAAATTTGTTATAGAAAATGTGAAATAATTCAACAGATGTACTGTTGAACTGTAACCATTTTTATATTTAAGATAGACATTCATATAGCCCAAATGGACCTCGCACTATGTGGCTGAAAAGTTTGTACTCCTAAAATCCCTGCTTTTACTCTCTAATTGTTGAGATTATGAACCAGCAACACCATACCTGAAGCATCATAACTTTTTCTGTTTGAAACTTTCCTTCTTGCTCTCATAAAATATATTAACAAGACCCTTAAGGAAGGAAAAGTTTCATTTTACTCACCATCCGGAGGTAGTGTTCATTATGGCAGGAAATGCCTGGAAGGATGATATAAAGTGACAATGACCTTGCACCCCTCACAAAAACAACAACGACAAAAACCAAAACCAAATAAAACATATGCTTATGTTCACTCATATCAAAACTCAGCAAGTCTCAGTGATTGCCACCCATGAATTTGGATATCATAAATGTACAGAGAGATGTAATCTTTCTGTGAAGGCAGAATCAGAGCAAGAGAGAAGGTTCTCCGAAGCACCATGCTCAGCTGCTGAAGGCTGTGGATATTTACTTCTGTGGTCCTGCAGGGAAAAGAAAGGAGTTGGAGATGATGTGTGACCAGATTCATCCTGTATCTTCAACTTAGGTTTACCAAGAAAGGAATTATGAACAGTGGCTCCTTCACTCTTTTTCTTTTCTTTCTTTTTTTTTTTTACATACATTTTAAATTCTGTTAGTCACTTGTTACTAATCATTACTAAACTTGGGAAATCAGCATAATATTCAATGAACCTGGAAGAGAGAAAAAAGGTAAAAATCTAGAAAGCTACTTACCATCTATTCTAGATGTTTTCTGAACACTGATAATTAAACAGGTTGTTCAACTAATCTAGATATTTCATCAATGACCCTTTCTCTCTCTGAACTTTCTAACATCAACTACTTTTCAAATCATTTAACTCTGGTTCAAAGGAGAAGAAGATGAGGGCATTGGATGAAGGACGGTGGCAGTTTCTCATAGGACCTTTTAATGGATTGGTTAGTAAGGAGAACTTCCATTTCAACTGACCTAGATCTTCTTCCAACTCACTTGCTAGAGTGAAAACACTTTACAGTCATCCTCAATCCTTGTCAATGTTGTCTCCATTATGAAGCCCTGGTATGCCTTTAGTGTAGTTTCATCTAGTTGTACTATTGTAACTTACGAGTCAGACTGGAAAGGTCCCCTTGTTAAACTAATGTAATTGTGTATTCTATGATCATTGTAACAGAAGAAAACATCTTTTAAAATAAAATCTAGAATACGTAATGCTACCAGTGATTGGACTGAAGAGGTAAGGACAATCTTTCTTTATTTCTTCCATAAAAGACTTATTAAACACAAAGGAAAAAAAAGAGAAAAAGATTAAAGAAACAAATGAAAATCATGTTGCTATAAGCATTTCCCTGTTACCTCTTTTGCTTTCGGATAAACTATTTTGAGATGGCTTGTTTGGATACGTGCAGGTAGGCAAGTAAGAACACCAGTTACAATGTTCCACACTTGACAACGAACTGTTAACACTCCAGTACTCATCTTACATGTTAGATCATTTCATGTGGCCTTGTGTTCCTCTGTCAGTACAGGCCTGATCACATGAGAGTCAGGATAGTGCCAAAATAAAGAAGAAAGGAGACCATTTGTGGTGGCTGGAATGAAAATGGCCTCCATGGGCACGTAAGGAGTGGCTTGCGTGGCCTTGCTGGGGTAGGTGTGGCTTTGTTGGAGGACTGCGGCACTGGAGGTGGGATTTGCTGTTTCAGATGCTTAAGCAAGGACCAGTGTCGCTCTTTCTCTTCCTGCTGACTACTGATTCAGATATAGAACTCTCAATTTTCAAGCTTCCACCATAATAATGGATTAAACCTTAGAAACTGTAAGCCATTCCCAATTCAATGTTTTCTTTTTTAAGAATTATCATGGTGGTTGAAGAGATGGCTTAGTGGTTAAGAGCACTAAGAGGTCTTGAGTTCAATGCCCCGCAACCACCTGGTGGCTCACAACCATTTTTACTGGGATATAATGCCTTCTTCTGGCGTGCAGGTGCACATGTAGATAGAGTACTCATACATAAAATAAATAAATCTTTTGTTTGTTTTTTTTCTTTTTAAAATTTATTTATTATTAATTAATTACAGTTTATTCACTTTGAATCCCAGCTATAAACCCCTCCCAACTCTGCCCTCCCTCCCCCATCTCCTCCCATGCCCTTCCCCAAGTCTACTGATAGGGGAGATCCTCCTCCCCTTCCCTCTGATCCTAGCCTATCAGGTCTCATCAGGACTGGCTGCATTGTCCTCCTGTGTGGCTCGGTAAGGCTGCTTCCCAACCAGGGGGCGGTAATCAAAGAGCCAGCCATTGAGTTCATGTCAGAGACAGTCCCTGTTCCCATTACTAGGGAAACCACTTGGACACTGAGCTGCCATGGGCTACATCTGTGCAGGAGTACTAGGTTATTTCCATGCATGGTCCTTGGTTGGAGTATCAGTCTCAGAAAAGACCCCTGTGCCCGGATTTTTTGGTTCTGTTGCTCTTTTTGTGGAGCTCCTGTCCCTTCCAGGTCTTTCTGTGTCCCCCTTCTTTCCTAAGATTCCCTGCACTCTGCCCAAAGTTTGGCTATGAGTCTCAGCATCTGCTTTGATACACTGCTGGGTAGCATCTTTCAGAGTCCTTTTGTGGTAGGCTCCTGTCCTGTTCCCTGTTTTCTCCCTCTTCCTATGTCTGTCCCATTTGCCTTTCTGAATGAGGACTGATCATCTTACCCAAGGTCCTCCTTCTTGCTTAGCTTCTTTAGGTGTACAGTTTTTAGTATGTTTATCCTATATTGTATGTCTAATATCCACTTACAAGTAAGTATATTCCATGTGTGTCTTTCTGCTTCTAGGATAGCTCACTCAAGATGATCTCTAGTTCCCACCATTTGCCTGCAAATTCCATGATTTCCTTGTGTTTAATTGCTGAGTAGTATTCTGTTGTGTAAATGTACCACAATTTCTGTATCCATTCTTCAGTTGAGGAACATCTGGGTTGTTTCCAGATCCTGGCTATTATGAACAAAGCTGCTACGAACATGATTGAACAGATGTCCTTGTTATGTACTTGAGCATCTTTTGGATATTTGCCTAGGAGTGGTATAGCAGGATCTTGAGGTAACACTATTCCTAATTGTCTGAGAAACCACCTGGTGGCTCACAACCATTTATTCTGGGATATGATGCCCTCTTCTGGCATGCAAGTGCACATGCAGATACATAAAATAAATAAAACTTAAAAAAAAAAAAAGAGTTGTCGTGGTCATGGTGGCCTTTTGCAGCAATAGAAACCCTAAGACACCATTTTCCCCAGAAAGAGATATTTTTTTTTTATTTTGGGGCCAAATATAAGTGACTGTGTTTCATGGAAGGCATTGTTAGGGAGACATACACCAAAAAAATGCATATTCACCCCAGATAGGCATTAATGGCAGAACAATACAGAAATTTACCAAAGTCCAAGTTGGTGAGGTAGGTGGGTTGATTGAGCTTTCTTCTAGACCTGAGGAGGGGCTAATTACAGGATTGTGTAAGTAACTAACACGGAAAACTGCTATAAAATACCATGGTCCAGGACCCCAGGTTCTGATTACCTTCAAGTACTGTAATACAGCACAGTATTGGTTTCATGAAACACTTATAATTATGTAACAATGAAATTTTTGAATCAGTGCATCTTGAACACATGTTGGTTGAAACAACAGGGAGTAGGTTACAATGAACTGAGTCCCTGCTGTAGGACTCAGATGTGCTTAGCATTAGTCTCAGGTGACACTCTTACCATTTGTGTTGGTGAGAGATAGGTGTTTGTTTCTCTACTACAAAATAATACATCTAACAGCAGTAAATTTGTTACATCACACAAAAGTTAAGGCATGAAGTGGCTGTTTACAGTGTAAGACAGATTTCAAAATTTGAATCATGTCTTGCAAAATAGTTCAATCAGCTTTATATGTTTACTGCAGAAACAGGGTTATTCTTCCAGGGAACCTCGGGTCGTGCTTGTTCTGAACATATCTAGATCTCATATGTTTTACTTTTGTTTCCAGTGCCTTCTGAACACGTGCCAGCACTGGAGGCAAGCAAAAAGGCTTTAATATGGAGAGAAAATAAACAATGTGCATTATATGGCAAATAATACAAAAACACTGAAGATGTGTGTTTAAAGCTATAACTGAGGAGGGTTGGCTGTAATTTATGAGATCCCACCTGCCTGTAAATTTTATTGGACCAACTGCTTTCTAAGTCATTTAACGCTGGTTTTAATAGAGAATGTATGGACACTGAGTGAAGAACAGGTGATGGTTTCTCAAAGGACCTTATTATGGATTGGTTTGTAAGGAAAACTTCCTTTTTTACATTTTCTTCTAATACATTGCCCTACGTAATAGACTTTACAATTATCTTCAATGTCTGTTAATATTATCTCTTTTCGAATAATACTGGTATGTCTTCAGTTGATCTTTTTCTAGTTATAATCTTGTAACTTAGGTGTCATCTGGAAAGGTGCTCTTATGAAACTGAATATAACGGTTTACCATGACCACTATATCAGAAGAAAAGAGCTTTTAACATAAAATCCAGGATACACAACGCTACCAGTAATTGATGTGGCACAGATGGTACTTGTATATTCTCTGCAAAAAGGCATGAGTTAAAGGCTGTAGAGATGGCTCAGTGGTTAAGTACATTCGTTATTCTTGCAGAGGACTGAGTTCCGTTCCCAGCACCCACATGGTGGCTCACAATCATCTATAACTTCAGTTCCAGAGGCTCTGGTGCCTTTTTATAAACATGTGCACACATTGTGCACAGACATACATTTAAGCAAAGCACACATAAAATAAATAAATCTATTTTAAAAACAAAGGCATGAATTACGTCAAATTCAAAAAGGAAAAATATTGAATGAAAGAAATCTATTGCTAAGAACATTTCAATATTACCTCTTTTGCTCTCAGAAAAAAAATGTAATTTTGAGGAGGCTTTTGGGAAGTGTACAAATATTGAAGTAAGGACCTCAGTTACAGTGCTTCATACTTCTGACTGAGGTCATTTGGCTCATCTCCCTTTTCAATACAGATCTCTGTTTCTATGGAAATGAGGAGGGTCACTACATATTGTCAAAAGGACATAACTATTGTAAATAGTAATAAATAATAAATGTTGCAATAATATTGTAATAATTTTATAAATAATAAGGCACTTCAGTATTCTATTCTTATATCTACGTTGGTCTTCCCACAATAAAACACAAAGATTCCCCATAGATGAATACCCCAAATATCAACTCAACTTAAATATATCTATGAAGCATTATACAAACACATAGGAAGCACAATCTGCTCAGTGGCAAAAAGAGCCTTCTCTAAAATGGATCACATTCTAGACCACAAGCCAAGCATTTGCAAAGAAAAAGAAAAAAATAACTTGTAGATTCTATTGGTGCACATTGGGATAAAGCAGAAATGAATAGAGAGACTAGCCTTGGAAAATGCATAATTGGGGATTAAATAATATACCTTTTCATAAACAGTGGCTCATTGAAGAAGTAAGTCAGAGAAGAAGGCAGTCCTACAAGGAATGGTTATATTGAGTTTGTAATTTAAATATCAGAGAGGGCTCCAGTAAATAATGTACTTCAAAGTTGGAGAAAGCAAGAAGTCAAACCAATAACAAATGAATAATAAATAAATAAAATCAGGATAGAATTCATGAATTGGAGACTTGAAAACCAGTATACAGAATTAACCAAATAATTCAGTGGTTCTCAACTTTCCCAATACTGCAAAATCAATGGCTAAATCCCTGAACAAAAGCATTTGTGGAAATAAAGATAAATGAATGACTACTATACATATATATCAAAACCATCAATAATAATGTAAATACCAGCAGGCATCTTGTGCTGGTGGATATCACTATGGATTTTGCCCAGGATGAAAAGAGAGCTAAAACTACTTCTAACATAATGATCTTTTTCAGACACTTCTGATGTGGTCACTGATATCACATTAGACCCATCTTCAAGAAAAGAAAAGGCAAGAAGATCCAATGAGCTCATATATTTATATGGCTTTTAAGAAAGTTAAAAAGTAAAATGAATGGATTCATAGGAACATATACATTTATACTTGTATTATATACCCTAAATATATACATTTCTCACAGGAGAAAGTAATCATAAGGGAAAGGTGCTTCTCAGCACAATATGCACAATCACAAATGAGAAAAACGATGAAACTGAAGATTGTGATTCAGCAGCTCTGGCTGAGGTCTGGTGTTTGAGCATGTATAGAGTTCAGTAATAACAGTACACTAAAGGCTATGGGTTTAAGCAGCCAAGGAATAGAACAGTAAAAGAATTATTCATAGACAAAATGGAATTACAAGCAGTTTAACAAAACCCAGCAAGTACAGCAGTAACAAAACTGAATATTTAAAATACAGTAGACATCACCCTGAGGCTTTCCTCTTCCTTGCTCTGTTTCTTCTCAGACAGGTATCCATGTGTTTGGTATATTCCCAAAGCAGTCTCTGAACTCATAATGTCTGTGACTTAATCTGCTGTGTCCCAGAATTTTAATTTGTGGTGCTTCTTAGTAGTTTCTCCTATTTTTTAAATTTTCTACATTGTGCGCCAGGTGCAGTGGCACACACCTGCAATCCCAGCACTCCGGGAGGCAGAGGCAGGAGGATCTCAGTGAGTTTGAGGCCAGCCTGGTCTACAAAGCAAGTCCAGGACAGCCAACGCTACACAGGGAATCCCTGTCTTGTAAAAAAAAGAAGGAAGGAGAGGATGGAAGGAAAAGAAAGAAAAAGAAGGAAAGAGAGAAAAAAGAAAGAGAGAGAGAGAGAGAAAGAACTGGATAAGCTGGCTCATGCCTTTAATTCCAGCACTCAGAGAAGCAGAGGCAGGCGGTCTACAAAGTGAGTCCAGGATAGCCATGGCTACACAGAGAAACCCTGTCTCAAAAAAAAAAAATCTACATTGTAGTCTTTTTTTTATCATATTACATAAAACTCACAAATAATTATAAAAGTAGTAATGTTACTTTTCCTTTCTATGATTAAGTAACAAAAACATTGAAATGAGGTATTTTGTAATAATTGTTACAGGTATAATTTTCATACTCTTCGCATCTATTTCAATATGTTTGCTCATCTCCTCAATTCTTTTTTTCAGTTTAAAATGTCCAAAATGCTGTCCTCGAGGCTTCTGAAATACACACTACATACTAGTTACTCACAGTTACCATTCTGGGCCACAGGGACATAAGCTTCTTCCTGTCTGTCTGTAGTAGGGCATCCACTGACCAGTATTACTCCAGGACTTCTCTTCCTGAAGACAGTGGTTGATGCGAGAAGGTATTTATATCTTCCAATTTTCTGGCTTGTTCTTCAGGATGTAAATAATGGGACAGATATCTAATTTTTGTATTATTTCAGGCCTAAAACAAGGAACTGATTTGTGACTTGCCTTCCACAGGGAGCTGATGGAAAGCAAAGACCTTGCAGTTTTTCATGGTCAACGCCAAAGAGAGACTACAACATAGTAGACATGTCCGTATAATACATTTGAGAAGTCTTCGACATTTCAGCCTAGAACAGTCACTGTTATTCTCAAGGCCTCAAATTAAGAAGCAGTAGAATACATATAAACAGGAAACACAGACAAAGAAAAGCAGAAAAGCAAAACCAAAACACACGAAACCCAGAATACTCCAAAGGTGCCCTGAACACCCTACCTCTGTTAACATTAATGATTGAAGAATTCAGACAGCTAAACGAAGGTTAAGATAATAAGTGCATATATCATCAAGAATATAGAGATCAATAAAGTAATGGAGAGGCTAAGGCTGGAGCTGGAAATGCCATACTAAGTGAGGGGGAATATTTTCTCACCAGATATGGTCCTGCAGAAAGAAGCCTTAACACAGATGAAGACCGCCAGAGGTTAAAACCTCCTCCCTCCTCCTCGCCAGTGGACAAAGAGGCACCTTGTTGGTGGTGTTCTTATGTCAGCCAGGGGCAGAGCAGATGGCATACCCCTTGTTCATCCTAGCTTGACGCCTGGCTTGGTGGCCAACGCTGCCTTTGCTGTGCGTAATTGGCCCTCACTGGCTAAGGAGGTCTGGAGAGCTGGCCCCATCTTTAAGCCATGGTAGCACTTGAAAGAGCAGGGCTCGCACCTCACCCAGGCAGCACAGCAGAGCTGGCCCAGGCAGCAGGGGTGTGGGTGAGCTGGCCCAGTGGCATGGATGTAGGAGAGCTGACCCTGCCACCCATCTGCTATCTGCCATGGGTGGCACAGGCGCAGACGTGATGCCAGTCCCTGCCCCTGCCACCTCTAGAAATCAGGAAAGCTGCCCCTGGTGTAGGCTCAAGCTGTTCCACATGAGCTCAGGAAAGCTAGCCCTGTCCATTGCCATCTGTAGCACTCAGGAGAGAAGGCCCAGGGGTATGCACTTCCCCATCTATGGCAATTGGGAGAACTGGCGCTGGGGTCATGAGAGCAGGTGAGCTGGCCTTGCTTCCCACTGGCTGTAGCACTCGGGAGAGTGGGCCACGCACCTTCTAGGCAGCAGAGTAAAGCTAGCCCTGGTGGTAGGGGCTTGGTGAGGCAGCCCCAAAGCCAAGAGGGCAGGAGAGCTGGCCCTGAAACTCATTTGGTGTGAAGTGGGGGAGGCATGCGGGGGGGGGGAGGGTTGATGCCCTCTCCCATTGCCCCTCACCACCACAGTATCCAGGGAAGCTAGCCCTGGAAACATGAGAGCAGGAGACCTAGCCCTGTCCCCTTAATGGTGTGGCATTTGGAGAAGTGGGCCCTGCACCTTGCCTGGGCTAACACAGTGGAGCTGGCCCTGATAGCAAAGGCACTGGTGAGCCAGCCCTGAGGGTGTAAAAGCAGATGAGCTGGCCCAGTCCCTCAGGCTGTGGCACCTTGACTGGGAAACACAGTGGAGCTGGCTCTGGAGGTATGGGTGTGGATGTGAGTGAGCCTGCCCCTGAGGGCGGGAGAGCAGGAGAGCTGACCCTGCCTCTTGCTGATGGCGGTGGTAGGTGGCTTAGATGGAGCAGTGCTAGAGAGCTTGCCCTAGTGATGTGGGTAAGGGAGAGCTGGCAGGCTGACCAGTTCAGCTACCACCCAGGCCCAGATGCAGGGTTCTGAATTGGCCCACCCCCAAATCTGTGTAAACTGTGAATGGTTGGTATGCATGAAAAGGTAAGTCTTGCTGTCCCAAGCTGCAGGAGCCTTATAACATAGGGCAATGACAAGATAACTGAAAGGAGTCCCAATAAGGATCAGTTGGGATGGGGGGATGTTTTTTGTGCACTGTGTGTTCATATGTTGATTTCTGTATCCACAGATCTAGTTGCAGTTGGACATTATTATTGTCATTATTATTTAAGCATCTCCTTTCTCAATGTTATATAGAAATTGTTCTCCATCATCACTGATTGGTTAATAAAGAGCTGAATACCCTAGAGCAGGGCAAAAGAGTTAAGGCAGGACTTCTGATCCCAGGGAGAGGGTCCCCATGAGAGAAGGTCCCCGTGAGGGAGCCATGAGGGTGAGGATGGAGCAGGAGCATCCAGGGAGAGACTAAGATGGCAGGTAACAGGGCACATGGCTGGGAAGTAGTCCAGATCACTGTAGAGAGGTTAGGATAGTTCGACATCTGCCCAGCTACAGTGCTTGTAGCTTATTAATAAATATAATAGCTCTCTGTGTCATCATTTGGGAGCAAGAGCGGATATAGAAAAGCTCATACTTTTAATTAGGATCTATATTGATGGTGTCACAGAAGCCAGAGATCTCAAACCAGACCAATGACTCATTCAATGAACATTTGCAAGTGAAGATGTGTGTGCAGACAGGTATACTGTGGGACACACTGTGACATGCTACAGCTTCCACGATGAGATAATTTCTATGCTTTGTTTCTACTGGTGTGTGCATGTGTGTGTGTGTTTGTGTCTCTGTGTGTGTGTTTTAATTTAGATGGGAAGGTTGCAAGGGCAAAGGGCAGATAAAAGGAGATGGGGAAACGAACAGAACTGGGGTGCATGATGGGAATCTAATGAATCAATAAAAATGTCATTTAAAAAGCAAGAAGAAATGCATAGAAACACAAAGAAATACAAAGCTAGATGCAAAGAGAGAGCTGGTTTCATGATAATCCCCCAAACAGTAGTAACCCTCCATGTCAGACTTGGGATTTCTGTCAAATACAGAACACACTGCCATAAAAACACACTAGAAATATCATGAAATAGCCAACACAGAGATCTCTTGTCAGGCTTCTTACACATACGAGGGTGACACACAGCAATCTTGAACTCTCATTTTAATGTTTTGCAATACTATGATTCAAACATATAGAGTACTAAAAAAGATATGGAAGATCGTAAGTAATGCCTTCATTTAACTATGGAATGTAGATTTAGATGGGCTACTAGCTTCAAAATAAATGACATTTTGTATGATAGATGTCTACATGTAATTGTGATTTTAAAATTTTGAATAGACAGCTGCTGTTTGTTCCTAATGAAATATAAGTGAGGTTCGTTATGTAAACAGCTAGAACTCAAACTCTCATCCTTGTGATTTATGTTTATGTAGATATCACAAAGAAAACATTGAATAAATTATTTGAAAGAGTCTGCTATACAAACTGCCATAACTTTTCAACTGACAGTATACCATTGGATTTGAAAACAATTGTGGAGAGGACTTACAGAAATATTTACAACCCAAAGAAGAAAATTATGAAAATGTATTTTTCTCCTGATTTATTCTGTATGTGTTTGACTCCTATTCAAATCTGGCCAAATATATTCTGTTTTCTCTAAACAGAAACTGAATGTCATCACCCAGTACACTTTCCCTTTGGGTTTCCAAGAACAACATAGCTAACATAAAAAGGTAGCTATGTGAGTGTATAAAAACAAGCAGTTCTTTCCATTGTACGGTCATGCAAACAAAGACTAGAATAAAATGACACGTACGTGGAAGGAAAGAGGGTGGGACTGGGCATCATGGGATTCTGGAGTCCTTGCTGAGGAAAAGGAACAAATCTCACTATGCAGCTTAGTTTGCTGTCATTACCACATGTAAAGGACAGTGGAGGGTGTGTTTGTCCTTGTCCACATGTAGAAGTGGAGCCTGGCTCCAGCTAAATGTAAACAAGCATTCCACACACAGTTGAACCTGTGGTGTAAAGATGGTGGAAGGCAGCCAAGTTGCAGACAGGTATCAGTGTAAACACAGAGGGCTGCAGTAGTCAAGGAGAATTGGAAATAATGGAAGTCTCATATAAGATGTGTAAAGAACACAAAGGGGAATAATTAAGGGATAAGCTGAATCAGAGATTCTAATTAGAGAGTAATGCACACAGATGGTCAGGTATGTAGGCCTAGTTCTCTTCTCCAGAGATATTAAAGGCCGCTCTCTGCCCTTACTAACAATGGGATCATGTTTATGGGATCATGCCTATCCTCACACAAACTCATCACTTGTTTCTAAAAAGGAGTCCAAACTTCTAACATCAATCTCTGATGGAATTGGATGTGGCATTACTCTCTAGCAGTTTTTATTCTGAAATGTAAAATCAGTAATTATAGGGTCAGATGAAAGGGGAGGAGGCCCTCCTCTGTCAGTGGACTTGGAAAGGGGCAGGGAGGAGAAGAGGGAGGGAAGGTAGGATTGGGAGGGAATGAGGGAGTGGGATACAGCTGGGATACAAACTGTAATAATATTAATAAACTGTAACTAATATTTAAAAAATCAGTAATTATTTGGATTATGAAAAGCTTAGAGGCAGAATGCAGGGAATCATATGAAAGAAGGGGGAGTTAGTATGACCTGGAGAGGACAGGAACTACCCAAGGACCAAATATATCAGGGCACAGGGGTCTTTTATGAGACTGTCTCTCTAACCAGGACCATGTATGGATATAACCTAGAACCCCTGATTATATATAGCAAATGGTAGCTCAATATCCAAGTGGGTACACTAGTAAGGGGAACAGGGACTATTTTGGACATGAACTCAATGGCTGGCTCTTCGACCTTCCCACCCTCTGAGGGAGGAGCAGCCTTGCTAGGCCACAGAAGAGGACATTGCAGCCATTCCTGAAGAGACCTGATAAGCTAGAGTTAGATGGAAGGGGAGGAGGTCCTCCCCTATCAGTGGACTTGGAAAGGGGCAGGAAGGAGATGAGGGAGGGAAGGGGGGGATAAGGAGGGAATGTGAGAGGGGGCTATGGCAAGGATACAAAGTACATAGCCTGTGATTAATATAAAATAAAAATGTTAAAATTTAAAAAACCAAACAAACAAACAAAAAAGAAAAGCTTAGAATGTCCCTTTTATGGAATTATTCTGTCTTTAAATGGGAGTGTTAGTCTGAGGGTTTAGGTCACAGTAGTGGTCATGTATGATTCGTATTAAAAATAAATCAAATAGTTTATTCCAAAGAAAATAGGGCTAACATCCCATACACCAAACCCTTGCACAGAACTCTGTCCCTGGAAAGTAGCAACTTTATGAACTTCTGTCAGCCAAATCAAGAGTATTAAGCCAGCCATAAAGTATAGAAGGGGCCAGATCTCTACTTGTTCTAGACATTCTGAGAAATCTGACAATGGCCAAATGAGAGTAGGTCAGCTAGTAACAGCATGCTTCCCCATACAACCTGCAACTTGAACTCTCAGCACAGCCTCAGAGGCAGGCACTCAGCAGACACACCCTTCTCAAGCAGTACTGTGCTTTCCATCATTCTCCAGTCCTGTGGAAAATGCATGTGCTGGACTTAGAAAGGAGGTCTGTACTAATTCCCATCTCCATCCCCATGCCCTCTCTCCTGCCCAGCCTAGCTCTGCTCAGCACAGCACCTCTAAGTCAACTTTTCTAGCCTCCCATCCATCAGACATCAGCTCCCTCCAAGTGGGATCAGCCTACCCTACATGTCCCTCAAGGCTGTATGTCTGTACTGCACCTAAGACCACCCTCTATATTAGAGATCCAACCCACATAGAGCAGGACCCAATAAAAAGAGGCCACAATATAGTGGACGTGTTCTATAATATATAAGAGAGGTACTAGAAATTCTAACAGGACAGTCAGTTATTTCCAAAGCCCAAATATCAATAAGTGGTATAGGCATGGAGCAGGAAAGAAACAAAACCAAACCAAACAACAGCAAAGTACAAGAAAACCACCCAAAGATACCTTAAATACACAACCTATACTAATGATTAATGACCTTATGGTAAATTTAGATAATTAAAATGTCAAGATAATGCTTAACATAACTAAACAAGAGTATTAGAAATCAAACAATCAGTAAAGTATGAAAAGCTCAAAAGGTACAACGGAAAATGCCAAAACTTATGGCGAGCAATGCCAGATCCAACACCAGATGGAGCTGTGCAGAAGTAAGACTTAGAAAACATGGATTCCACCATATGCAAGGAGAGCGTGAAGGAAAAGCCTAAAGAACCCTGAGTCTGCGGGATGCTCAGTAGATGAATACTCTTGTGCCCAGCCTGTGATCAGAGATCAACAGACAGGACAGACATGGTGAAAACAATGAACAGATTTCCCTTAGTTTTCAGACTTGCACAGGCATACAAGGGTATGTGTACCACACACACACACACACACACACACACACACACATCACAGTAAATAAATGTAGCAAAGAACACTGAAGAGAGTATAAGTAATTTATGTGACACAATACATGGCATAAAAAAGAAAACATAAAGCCAGAACAGTGGCACATGTCTGTAATCTTAGTTCATGGAAGGTTTAGATAGAGGGCCAGCCTCATCTACACAGAGTTAAAAAGCTAGTCTTTGCCCTATGATGTCATTCCTAAGAAACCACAACCCAGAAAAAAAAACATTTTAAGAAATGTCATATTTAAATTACATTATGTGAAGAAAGTAATGAACACAAATTACAAGTTTCAACAGGCTCCAGTCTAGAGAATTTTTCATGAGGCCAAACCAGCCATCCGACTGGACTGAAGCAATGGCTCCTCACCCAGGAGAAACATCTCTAAAGTCCTCACTAGGCTACATCTGCAGAAAGTGCACTCATGAGAGCTGATGAATGCTACATCAAAAATGATGGATGGGAAGGAACAAGCACAGGTACAGAAAGAGCCCGAGAACAGTAAGCTGCTTGGGCAGTTCCTCCCTAGCAGGCTGGGAGATGAGTGGAGGCCAGAGCACAAGTGGCTTGCTCCAGAGTCTTTGAGGGAAAGCTGCAGCAAAGAGCCTGGGTGAATGCTTTGTAAAGAATGACCACTGGGTACCCGGGTCTGTTATCAAAAGAGCAGAGCGAAACTACAATGAGGAGAAGGCCAATGGACCCCAAGTCACAAGTAAAGTAATAAACACTGATTAATATACAAGGCAGTCATTTCTTAAGAAGAAAGGCGGGCGGGTAGGGGAGGACTGGAAAGAAAGCCCAGTGGTTAAGAGCACTGTCTGCTCTTCCAAAGGACCTGGGTTCAATTCCCAGCACCCACATGGCAGCTCACAACTGTCTGTAAAGCCAATTCCAAGGGATCTGACACCTTCACATTAAAGCATATAAAATAAAAAAATTTTAAAAAGAAGAAAGGGAGATTACACTATGTTGAATGCTTCTTGACCTGGATGCTACTATTGTTCTCCTTTGAAGCCCTTGATCTGGGGGCTTCCACATTACACACAGCTCTCAGAGCTACTGGCTTTCAGTTTCCTACTAGGACAGGCAATTATTCTCTGTACATAGCGTTCAACCACTTTCTAAACCAAAGATGTAAAGCCTTCACATTTCTCCCAAACCCAACACTATGATGTTACTTACAGCCGCAGCCCACTCCCTGGAACTAACTTCTGTATTTGTTACATTTCTATTGCTGTGATAAAATACCATGACTAAAACAGGTTGTAGGTTGTAAAAGGAACAGTTTATTGAGCATATGGTTACTGAGGGATGGGGTCTGTCCTTACTGGGAAAGCATGGCATCAACCAATCAGAGCAGCAATCTAAGAACTCAAAACTTGAACCACAAACATCAAGCAGAGAATACCCTGTGAGCGGCATGAGTTTTTAACCTCAAACCCTGACCCAGTGACATAATTCCTCCAGCAACACCATACCACAGAATAAGAGATGATCAGTTGCTCAAAGGAAAGTCTGCATTACTCACCCACTCCGGAAGACTTAAGGACATTAATGGAGGGAGGCACTGGAACTGTGTGTGAGCCAGAGAGGAAAACTGTAGTGACTGTTATTTTCCTGAAGTGGTAGGGTAATTGAAATACGAACTAAGAATGTTTGTTACAGTATGCACAAGGTCTATGTAATTTAAGCCAGACAAAAATCACAGTAAGAAGGGGTGTGGTAGTCATGAAGTGCCACCCTTAGATGAGAGCTATAAAATAGCATTTTATAGTTGTTAGAAGATGATTTAGTTTTCAGGAAGGATGTGACTCCTTGTAGGTTGACCAAACTCTATTGTAGGGTCTACATTTAAGAGTATTGGGTGAGGGGCTGGAGAGGTGGCTCAGAGGTTAAGAGCGCTGGCTGCTCTTCCTAAAGGTCATGAGTTCAATTACCAGCAATCACATTGTGGTTTACAACCATCTCAAATGAAATCTGGTACCCTCTTCTGGCATGCAGGTGTACATGCAAACACACAGTGTATACATAATAAATAAATAAATCTTTTAAAAAAAGAGTATTGGGTGAAACAAATAGGGATTGATTGAATTTATAAAGAAAGAACACAAAATTGTGTAGGTAGGGAAGTTGGAGAAGCTCTTGTTGGAGGATCTTTTTGTGTAATTGTATTCAAATAATGATTTCTGTACCCACAGATCTGTGTACAAGTAACTTTTATTCATCTGATGTAATTGTCATCTTGGATGCTACTGCATCCATCTGCTAACCTAAGCTAGTCCAGGAAGTTTCTAGCCTTTGTACAATCTAATCTAGGCCTAGAATTTTTTCAGCCTTTGAGACTTACTGCTGAATATGCTCATACTTTCTAGCTTTTTCTAAACTCTTGCTGACTCATTCAATTCAGCTGTTCTGGCTCAAACTCCTCTCCAAGCTGACAGATTCAAATGGCTTCTCTCAGTTTCTCAGTGAATTGTTCTGCTTGGCTTTAAACTAACTCTTGCAGTTGTGCTAATATGCCTTCACCTGTGTCTAGCTTGTTCTCTCTTCAACTTCTCTGTAAACTCTCCCAGTAAAAACTGCATCTGAATTCCATGAACAGAGGTGCCACAAACTCAACTACATTGATATAGTATAGGATTCTTATTCCCACATTGCTTACAATGAGACAAATTACTTGACTACACATACAGTTTCATACCATGTCTGAATACATACTGTGCTAGAGGGGCTGGAGAGATGGCTCAGCAGTTAAGAGCACTGTCTGCTCTTCCTAGAGGACCCGGCTTCAAATCCCAGCATCCACAAGGCAACTCAAAACTGTAACTCCAATTCCATGGGATCCGATACCCTCACACAGACATACTTTCAGGCAAACATAAATAAATTAAAAAATAAATAAAAGTAACATACTGTGCTAGAATAGGGACCCTGATAACAAACTTTACAAGAATGACTGAATTTCATTATGACTGAACATTACATCCATACAATTAAGGTTGTGTTACCCATTTATGGAAAACATTTGTTTTCTGAGCTTACAAAGCCTGTGTCTTTTTGCTCTCTATCCCTACCTCTGTCTGTTTATTTTGTGATTTTGCATCATTTCCCCTGCTTCACATCTGATATTATTGGGTCTATCCCAAGTATGAGATTACAGGGGTTTTCACGAGCATAGGCAGAATATGAACATTCCAGTTTAAGAAAAGAGAAAAAAGCTTGGAATAAGCATCTCTGCCATAATGATTGACAAATGCCAGTAAGTGTTAGTGAATAGATTTAGCCTGGCACCATTTGCTACCATTTTGATTATATTACCATATTAGAATGTAGGTACTTTGCATTTTGTACATTGTTGCAAGTAAAGACATATTTCTTTTCATTCCATTACTTTCCATATATGATGGCTAATCTTGGTTGTCAACTTGATTGGATATAGAATCAAGGAAGACACATGCATCTGACCACTGAAGTCTTGGATTTTCTTCATCAGGTTTCAATCAATAATGACTCAGCTAACTGTGAATGGAAGCGTATGGTGGCAGTCCAGGTGAAAAGATATGGAAGAAACTTTAGAAGCTGCCTGCCTGCACTCAGGGTTATTATCAAGACTATCTTTTTGTTGAGGCATTCCTTTACTGATACTAGAGCCAGCTTCTTCTAAGGTATACTGAAGCCCAGCAACTCTCCAGTGTTGTAAATGAAATTGGCGCTGGGCTAAATAATGTTATTTATTATTATCTCTGTAATTATTTTGGTGGTGTTATTTAACCCAGTATCACAACTAATAAGACATAGACACCTGTTAGATTTTGTAACTGCCTTATTTACCTTGCCTGGGCAGATATTCCCACCTACACTACCTCAATAACTTCACCATCCACCTCCCAGCTCCCGTCCAATGCCATTTGCTTTAACTGTCCTTATCTGGGCTACCTTCCATCCATAATCTTATAAATACTTGATTGTATTTTTCATCTGGACCTTTCCACACCATTATTGGAGTCCTTCCTCCTGACCCACATGATTCGTTCTCCATGCTAACCCATCATGGCATCCTCTTTCCTTCTGTCTGCCTCCCCTGATTCTCCTCTTCCCATTAGCCATGCCTTCCCCATTCTGCTCTGCCTAGGTTTTGCCCTTTTAATCAACCAATCAGGTATAATGTCTGAGGCAGGTTTGCACAACAAAGATAGGTGTATTCTGGAAGTAATCAGATGTTGGGGGTCAGTAATTAACATCAAAATACAAGCATCAGACCAACTACAAACACTCCAGGGATCTTCCAGGCCACTAGTATCAGAGTGGGAAGGTATCCAGGTGTTTAAAATGAGCACCTGTCACATTCTCAGCGGCTCCAGTGTGGGGCAGCCACCACCAGATTACTGGTCTACATCAAGAAAGCCAACCTAATGAATCTCTCTTTAAAAATTTATATATGCACATATAAATTTCATTTATATAAATAGAAATATACATATATGTAAATACATATGTATTTATACACACATATTGTGTATATTACATTCAGTCAGAGAACCCTGACTAATACAGACTGTGATGCAGGAGTGGTTTTAGAGAAAGAGAATTAAGAGGATTAATTTCTCTAGTTGATTTGGTGTTGTCTGGAACTGACCATCTCCTTCAGTATAATCTAGGTACTATAGAATCTCTCGGTAGCATGGAGAGTACTGGAAATTCCATGGTGCAAGTACTTAGAATATTTGTCAAGATAAATGCGCTAATAGCTCCTGACTCATCTTTGTGAGGAACAAGGAATTTTGTGATGCTGTACTGTATATATGATTTAAAATATTGTCATAAATTTGAACTTTGTGTGTGTGTGCGCGTGCGCGTGCCCTTACACTTCACTTGCAGCTATTTTTGTATTCCACATGTGTGTCTGATGTCCACAGAAGCCAGCAGGGGGCATTGGATCCCCTTGAACTGGAGTTACAAATGGTCGTGAGTCTCTGTGTAGTGCTGTGAATCCAATATGAATCATCTTGAAGAATGGCCAATGCTCATGTCCACTTACCTATCTCTTCACTCCCATTAATTTTTTTTTTTTAATTTCACACAAGGTTGCTCTGTGTAGCCCTGGCTGTTCTAGAATGCACTCTGTAGACCAGGCTGACCTTGAACTCAGAGATCTACCTGCCTCTGCCTCCCAAGTGCTGGGATTAAAGAATGCATCACCACTGCCTGGCTTCCATTTAAAATATTTTTTTTAATGTTTTTTAAAAAGAAGGAGAACAACGATTTTAGTTGATTGCTTCTAGAAATTCTGGAACAGGTGAAAACAAACAAAACAAAAGAGCTGAGTAAGAAAACTAATGGGTTCTAGATTCACATATACATAGAGCATAGTGTCAGGGGACACAGATGTTTCAAAGTCAATGAATAAATAAAAAAAATTTTAAATCCTGCTTTCTGAAATTCACTTACAAAGAACCTCCCATAATAATTATGATAAGCTTTCCTTCTGTCTTCTTATTCATGCATCAACAAGCCTGTGTAAGAAATTTTTGTGTGGGCTATACTATAGCTTCATTCACTTCTCCCTGGAGTGTCACAAACTCAGGCAAGTATATAACGTAGGGTACTCTGAGCTCATGCTTACCTCCTGTGCTCTGCCCCCAACCTGAAGGACAGAGCTGGAGGGATCAGTTGGCATCACTCACTGAAGGATTTCTCCCTATGTTACGTTTGATTTATCCTGCTCAAAGTCCACTGCCAGCTCTGAACCTGCCCCTATGCTACATTATTTCAAAAGTCAAGGAAGCACGTTTCCATTGGACTTCCCTCATTTCCCCCAACTCAGGGCATTGGAACAATAAAACTAAGCTGGCATAGTGAAGTAATTAGTCCTCCTGCCTTCTCTTTAGGTATTTTATTCTTCTACTGTTCATGCCTCGAGGCCAAAGTACAAATCAGAAGAGCTCAAACCCAAGTGATGGATAATCATTCATAAGGAAGCTATTACATTGTTTAAATCAGTGAGTGGGAACAGCACACTTATTTTTTTCATCACTATAAACAATGCATACCTTCTTTCTGATTTATTTTTCTTCTTTGTAATGACTGAGCCTACTTTAGAGTAGCTATGTGATGACAGAAATATCAATGTTTCTATTGTATTAGGCACAGGAGATAAGTTATACACTCTTTGTGGTAAATAGCATCAACAGAAGAGTGTTATTTAGAATTCTCTTGGGTCTAGGAAATGATTAGTGCCTTTGTAGGGGCCCTCATTAAAAAATATATATGGTCATGTAACTGTTTCTGTTATTTGTGTTTGATGATAATTTAACAGGTTAGTAAACCTTCTAAAAATGAAATCCATGTAAGTGTCATTCCTCTGTCATGCAGAGGTGATTATCCAGCATATCTGCACCAGATTCTCACTGGCAATAATACTTGTGTTTACATATTAATGGGACAAGTGAAACCCATGAGAATTTAAATTTAACCCATATAAATTTAAAGGTGGAACACTATGGCAAAAAAATATGCAAAAAATTAAATAATGCAATAAAGGTATAATTCTCAAGAACTGCAATTCTTTTTACTCTGATAAGTCTAATATACTCCAGACTGGCTTTTTTCTCCAGTATGATCTATTTTATGTTGAGTAAGGATACCAGTGTTCCTAAAGGCTTCGCCACATTCTCCTCACTTGTGTGCATATTCTCTAGAATGAGTACTTTGATGGCTTTTAAGGTATGAGCTACAGGAAAAACCTTTGTCACACTCTTCACATTTGAAGGGTTTCTCTACAGAATGGATCCTTTGATGACCCTTTAAGTTATAAAAGAAAGGAAAATGCTTTGCCACACTCTTCATGTATGTGTAACTTCTGTCCAGTGTGAGTTTGTTGGTGCTGTCGAAGGCCTGCACACATATGAAAAACTTTGCCATACCTTCACACATGTAGCGTTTCTCTCCAGTATGAATCACCTTGTGTTGATTAAGCAATGAAGGACAGTTAAATGCTTTGCCACATTCTTCACATCTGTACCATTTCTCACCACTATGAATTTTTTATATTGATTAAGCAATGTAGGATAGTAAAATGCATGAGCCCCTCTGCCTTCACTGCTTTTAATGAACTGTAATATAGAGCTGTGAGTGAAGTAAACCCTTTCCTCCCCAATTTGCTTTTGGTCATGGTGCTTGATCACAACAATAGTGACCATTAATAAGACAATACTTATTCATATCTGTAAAAATAACCTCAGACATCATTGGCACGAGGAGCACTGCAGAGTGGGAAATGGGGAAGTTGTGTAGGTCTCAGATGGGATGGAAAAGAAGTGCAAACTGGAAGAATTCAGGTTAAATCAGAGGAAATCACCATGGAGTTCTGACAGAATAGAACATAAGGAATGTGCAAAGATAATGAACATTGCCTGCACATTAAGAAAGCAAGGAGGATTAATAAAGCAAAACAGGAGAATCCTCTACAGAGTAAATACAAACACATGCCTAATCACCAAGTTTAATATATTTTTTATTTCTTGTTTGTTTGTTTGTTTTTGAGACATTACTCTGGAATTAAAGTGTGCACCACCACACCCTTCTAAGTTTAATGTCTTAACAAAAGTATGTTAATAAGAAAAAGACAAATTACATGTCAGAAACAGTCCAAAATAAGTTCTCAAGCAATGGAGAAGTTTGTTAAAAACAAACAAACAGAACCCCCACAAAACCCCATTGGGTTGCTTTCTGCCAGTTATCTGGTGCTAAGACAAGTGATACAAGGGGGAAAAAAAGGAATTTAGTATGTGTGTCAGGAGCCGGCATTCACCATTACAAGATGGCGCTGGTTTCCGAGTTCTTCATGGACACGGCAGTGGCAAACAACTGGTGTGCGCATGTGCATAGCCCGCCAGGGGTTATGCTAATGAGGGTTTGAGATACGGACCAATCATGGAAGTACACGCCTTCTTAAGTCCTATTTAAGCAGCGTCAGTCCGGAGCTCAGGGTCTTCCGCCTTTTACTGCTAGCTAAGCAGCTGAATAGCATGATGTATTCCCAATAAAGCGTGCTCCAGAAGAATCCTGTTGTGGTGTCTTCCTTGCTGGCGAGGTGAGCGCGACAAGTGGTGCTGAAACCCGGGAAGAAACATCAACAGAGCACCAGCGGAGACCCCTCTTTGAGGTGGATTCAGAACTGACACGCGGGAAGGATCGGATCCGACTTTCTACTGAAAGGTATGCTTGTTGCAGGAGTAAATCCTCTTCTTTTCGTTTGCCTGGTCATCGCGATCCTCATACTTTGTTTAGAGGATAAACGATGTGAAGAAAAAGTCAGGGAGGGACAAAAACTGCTGGTAGAACACCAAGAGAGCATGTCAGAATCAGACAGAAAGGGAGAAAAGTCTAGACACAAGTCAAAACAGGATAAAGTAAAGAAAAAAGGAAAGGGTCATGACACATTTAAAGAGAGAAAGAAAAAAGGGGAAAAGGGTTTATATCCTCTATTGAAAGAATTCACAAACCTTGAGATCTCAG
>CM053743.1:74724625-74781762 GCA_028658305.1 Pachyuromys duprasi | reverse complement strand
AAGCATTTCCAGTTTTTGAAGATGAAAACCAAGGAAGGTTTCACAGACCGCTGGAGCATAAGCAATTAAAGGAGCTTGCTGAATCTGCTAGAACCTATGGTGTTAACGCATCCTTTACTCAGGCACAAATTGATAGATTGGCAGCTATAGCCATGACGCCCGATGATTGGCATTTTACCGTAAGGGCTTGTCTTACTATGGGTCAATATTTGGATTGGAAATCAATCTTTTATGATATATGTCAGAACCAAGCCAAGGCTAATGCTGCCGCAGGCCAGCCTCATTGGACTTTTGATATACTTACAGGGCAAGGGCAATGGACAGCAAATCAGACAGCCTTGCCTGTGGAAGTTTATATGCAGATAAATTCAGCTGCTATTAAGGCATGGAAGCGCATACCTAATAGAGATAGCAGGAAATTTAACAAAGATTATTTAAGGCGCTAATGAGCCCTTCTCCGATTTTGTGGCTAGGATGGTAGAGACGGCTGGAAAAATTTTTAATGATCTTGATGCAGCTATGCCTTTGGTAGAACAGCTAATATATGAACAGTGTACTAAAGAATGTAGAAATGCCATTACACCCTGGAAAGAAAAAGGGTTAAATGCTTGGATGAAGGCTTGTAGAGAGATAGGAGGACCCTTACCTAATTCAGGAATTGCTGCAGCAGTTTTAGCTGCTCAGAGGTCTAATGGCATGATTTGTTTTAACTATGGAAAGAGAGGACATATGAAAAAGCAGTGTCGACAGCCTAAAAAATTACCTGAGAAAATTCACCACAATTACGACAAGTGGTGCCTTGTCGCGCCCACCTTGCCAGCAAGGAAGACGCCACAACAGGATTCTTCTGGAGCACGCTTTATTGGGAATACATCATGCTATTCAGCTGCTTAGCTAGCAGTAAAAGGCGGAAGACCCTGAGCTCCGGACTGACGCTGCTTAAATAGGACTTAAGAAGGCGTGTACTTCCATGATTGGTCCGTATCTCAAATCCTCATTAGCATACGGCAGGCTATGCACATGCGCACACGAGTTGTTTGCCACTGCCGTGTCCACAAAGAATGCCGGCTCCTGACATATGTGTTCAGTTCCAAACCTGGGACAAGGGGCACAGGTACCCACTTAACATATCTAAGTGGACCTGACCTTCAGGTTGTCCCCAGCATCCACCAGTCCCCACCTGTTACAGAGTAAGGCTGGCATACCCTGTCCCCTGCCCTGAACTCTCCGTCCCCTGCCCTGAACTCTCCAGCCCAGGAGTTGGGCTTCCCTTCCCCAGAGGCTTTTCCTTATATTATCCAGACAGTTCATTTAAGAGCCCCTTCTTTGGCACCGTTGGCCTCCTGGCTGCTGTACATGGTTCCCCTCTCCTTTTCCCTCCCCTTCACCCCACATAGTTCAGGGCCATGACCACTTTGGACTCTCCCAGATGTGTCTGCCTCTGGCTACGTCTCCCTTATATCTATAATAACCTTCTCCTCCAACATACCTAGGAGCTGTCATTTCCTTTCCTTTTTATTTCTTTCAGTGTGTGGATAAAATGTGTATAAAAACTTGAGGGTGCACAGTGTACTTTAAATTTGTATGGCTTTGAATTTGCTATGAAGTAGAGGGTGACACTGAACTCATAATTTCCTGCCTGCACCTTCCAAGTGCAGAGATGATAGGGATGAACCACAGATTAGCCTTCAGTTTTGCCATCAGTCATTGATGTGCTTACATTATATATACATGAAGCATCTGTAAGTTATAACTGAGCATGCTGTTGCTTCATCTCTAAATTGGAAGAAAAAAAGCTTTGACACAGAAGACAGTGTACCTTAAATAATGTAAAACAATGCTGTTATTTTCCTGCAGATTAGTGACATTAGAAAATGTCTATTATTTTACTTATAATTATATAATCCCTAGACAACACTTATATTTAAGATAAGGTGGTTTAGGGGTTGGGGATTTAGCTTAGTGGTAGAGCACTTGCCTAGCAAGCGCAAGGCCCTGGGTTCGGTCCTCAGCTCCGGGAAAAAAGAAAGAAAGAAAGAAAAGATAAGGTCGTTTGAAGTCCATGTTTCTTATGAGTCAACTTTAATTTCGTAAGCCAAGCTCCAGCACTTGCTTTGACAGAAATGTGTCAAAGTATGGAACAGCACGAAAGGTGAGGAGCCTTCCGTGTGGGAATCGCAGGCCCCCAAGTGAAGCAGAGCTCTTCAAATCCATCGTTTAATCTTCATGACAGAGTAAAAATATTCAGGACACTTCCAGAACTATCTAGGGAGCACTGGAAAACTTGGAGACCACATTCAGTTTTGGTGTAAACCAGTTTACGCATTCAAGATACATGTAAACTCAGAAGAAAAGTGTGTAACTGGAGAGTAATGTAGATGTAATGTAGACATCTTACCAGGTATGTGGGACTTTTCCTCCCGAGAGGCATTCAGTACTCCTCCCCTCACAACCCGTCTCTACCCTCATAGTTACCTTACACCAGCTCATCACCTTTTGGAAAAGGTGTCTACATTTGCAACACAGTCATTGAAGGAACACATGATGTTTTACTTTCTAGTACTTTTCACTCAGCAGTATTGAGTGAATAAGTGCTTATATGATGATATGATGCACAGCTAAGATGGACCCCTTTATGGGATTATTCAGCCCCTGAAAGGGAGCATCATTTTATGACTGAAGTCACTGGGGTGTACAGTGGGGATTCCCATTCAAACTGAGGCATTCACGAATACAATGATCCATTATAAAGGGGCGGAGGGACTAACATCCAATATACCAATTGTTCTCCAGAAATCTCTGTACCTAGAAACTGCACACTTAATGAACTTTTGTTGTTACGCCCAGATCTTAAGGTCCCCAAAGACCACCAGATGTTAGTATTCTGCAACAACCTTGCTTCTGGTTACCTAGCAACAACGACATCATGTATCACCCAGCCAGGTGGCCACACCTGGGGGCGTGGTTAATAATTACCTGACCTATAAAAGGACCACCAGACACGTGTTCACTCTCTTATTCCTCTACCCTCTCATTCCCCTCACCCTCTTACCCTCTCTATGGGGCACCCCACCCCTCCTCCCCTTTCCTCCTCTCCCTTCCCCATCATGGCCCACGCCTGTTCCCCCTTCTCCCCTAATAAACCCCTTTTCATAGAAAACCTGTTGTAAGCCTCATCTTATTTTTTATTTCTAATATTGGCGAGCTTCATCTTATTTTTTATTTCTAATACCAGGAGCTAGACTCTGTATGCAAGAGCAAAGCGCTTTATTCCAGATAAAGTTTCGTCTCTCCACAATCACCAAGGCAGTGGATCAGAGAGGAGAGCCTGAGCAGCTGCATGGCAGGGTGTTTACTGGGGTTTTAGCAAGAACCAGGAATTCCCAGTTTAGCAGATACACGATTGGATGACATTCAGCAAGGGCAAGCTTGTTACATAACTAACATTGAGAGAGCTTTCTATAGACCTCAGGTCAAGGGCTGCCCAGCATAGATGCCCCACCCTGAGATAAGATACCTTCCCATTCTTGTGCTTACTTCCCAGACTAGTCCTTGAGTAGGGAATTTTATGGTTTTATTCCTGGAATTGGTGACCTATGGCCTAGTTCCTGGGATGGATTTTTTTTTTTAGGGGGAGGGGGTTAAACCTGGCTCTCTCATTGTCAACTGAAACCAAGAGTAGTCCTGGGCAGGATATGAAGTACAGGGGGGACCAGAAACCCATTGCTCTGGATGTCCTGAGAAATGACAAAAGCCACTTGAGTGTGGGCCAGCTAGACAGAGCATGCTTCCCCCAGCCAAACTGAAGAGGGCGCACAGCCTCAGGCAGTCATCCTGCCCTGGGGATCCTTCCACGTTCTCCATTCAGAGTTACCCAGCAACTTTCCTGTCCGCAAACCTCATGGTGCACTCAGGCAGCTTCCCCGAGCTTACAGTGTCCATTCCTACACCATCTGGATCTCCCTCTCTCAGGCCGTCAGCACAGTGCATCCAAGTCGGCTTCTCCCGCCTCCCACCCACCTTGGGTGGGCCCCTGCAAACCCACTGGCCGCTCTACACAAATCTGAAGTGCTGCACTGCACCGTGACTCAGACTCCAAGCCAGAGAGCAACAGGAACAGACCGTTACAAATACTCCTTGACCTTCCGGGAAAATGAAGGCCTGCAGACAGAACGCGCAAGCGCAGTGGACAGAGCGGCTGCGTGTGACGACGTCATAGTGGGGGTGGGAAGCGGAGACTACACTTCCCACAACTCCGTGCGAGGATATTCCAGGATCCCACTGAGCGTGTTGGACGTTTAACAGTTCAGTTCCAGCCCGGCAGATAACAAAACAAGGTAGATTGGAACAAGCAGTCTAAGAACAGGACAGCTACCGGAAGTCTGCTGCTTTTAAAATCTGGAATTCCGAATGTGAGCCGAGCCTTTCCCAGTAGTTTATTAGGTTTTATAGTTACTCTGGTCATGTTTTTGTGATTATAAACCTCAGGCCTACTTAATGTAGACTCTTACTGGAGCAAGGAAAGTTCACATTAGCTCAGTTTTACTGTAAAATAACGTAGCAAGAAGCTAACGTGGGACTGAGAAGTAACTGTTTCACATGAATTTGAGGCCAACTTCTTCTGTGTTCTGCCTGTCATCCCAGCTGCTCTAGAGCTTAACGTACAGGGATCTTAAATCCAAGGCTAACATGGACAATTTACAGATACCTTGTCTCTAAAATACAAAGTACACAAAGGGACAGTTAGCTACCTAGAACTAAACGGGCCTGGACTTAACGGCAGTACTACAAATAAATGAAAAACAAAAACACAAAACTCTTTCTCCTGGACTGACTCACTGTGGAGCCAAGCATGACACTCCATACCTGGAAAATCAATTATCATGTGAGCATAGTAATCCATACAGAGTAGGGTGTGGGGCAGCACACAGATGTTTCAGAATCATTGAACAACTGCAAAATTCCTATAAGCAAAAAACTCCAGGAATCCTGTTGAGTACCCTTCCATATGTCCGTAAGTGCCTTGTGCACACTTTTATCCACTAATAGGTGTTTTAAGAGAATTTTAATTTTTGTTGAGGGTTGTACTAGAAAACCACCCTCTTCTCCCTGGTCTTTCAAAAACTCAGCAAATAGTCACGACCCGGCTGTTCTCTGAGTGGTATTTAGCTCCTCTCAACTCCCCTGGGCTGAGGTGTATGTATTGCTTCCTGCCCGATCATCATTGTAGTGCTCCTTCTGCACTAGGCTTGGTTATTCTTTCTTCCATCCTCCCTACCTTTTCTCTACCTTTGTGACAGTATGTTAAAAGCCAAGAGTTACTGCCTTGAACGTCCCTCAGTTCCTCCAGTTGGGAACACAGAGATGATGATTCTTTGAATACAAAGATATTAGAAATACATTTGTCACAATTTCAAATGAGCTCACTGGAATAAAGAAGCTACACTGGAACCATGTAGCAATGGAGCCTTCTCTCTCTTCTTAGTAATGTCCATTTCCGGACTGGGCAAGCCAAATTGCAACCCTCTATGGAAGGAGAGGTTTAAAAAAAATCACAGGATGGGGGCTGGAGGGACCACTCAGAGGTTAAGAGCTCTGTTCAATTCCCAGCAACCACAAGGTGGCTTATAACCATATGTGTGATCTGGTGCCCTCTTCTGGCCTTTAGGCACGTAAGTAGGCAGAACACTATATAAATAATAAATTAAAAAAAACTTGAAAAAAATCACATGATTGACCATGATCCATCAGGAAGATGTTTCTGAGCTGAGATGGTAGAAAGATCACATTGTAATTTTTATCACTGTGAGGAACTCGTATCTTGTTTTATTTTTCCTTACACAATGACTGAGCATTTTTGTTTGTTTAGCAACATGAATACCAGAAGCTGCATAGTAAATTAGTCACAGGAGAATAAGTATACAGAGAATTAAATTTTTGTAGTAAATATTAACAGTTTTGATGGGCGCATGTTGGTTAGAAACATGCAGTGTTTATGAATACTTTGTACACTCCTATAGGCCCACTTTAATGGAAAATGTGCAGTCAGGGACTGTGTATTTGTCAATTCTGTTTTACAGTAATCTGACAAACTAGTATAGATTCTAAAAAAATGACATAAGATAAGCCTCACACCTCTATCACTCAAAGAACAGATTCCCTGAGGTAATGGTCATTACCTGGAGCAGACGTGCAATGACTGTTACTTGCAGTAATGCTCGTTAATGCTCACAGATATAAAAGACATATCATCCAAAGACAATTCACATTTGATAAAGATTGGACTTGGTAATTTTGCAATAGAAAATATTAAATGAATTGTCAATAATTCAATATGTACACAATTAAATTTGATAAATCATAACCTTATTCCATTTGAGATCATTTCATATATCCCATGACTTAGGGTTTCTATTGCTGTGAAGAGACACCATGTTGATGGCAACTCTTACAAAGAAAAACATTTAATTAGGGCTGGCTTACAGTTCAGAGGTTTGGTCCATTTTCATAATGGCGGGGAGCATGGTGGCATGCAGGCTAACATGGTGTTGGAGGAGCTGAGAGTTCTACCTCTCAATTTACAGGCAGCAGGAAGAAACTGAGACACATTAGCCCTGATTTGGGGCTTCTGAGACCTCAAAGCCCACTGCCAGTGACACATTTCCTTCAACAAAGAAAGACATACTCCAACAAGGCCACAAATTCTAATAGGGCCACACTGTGGGTCTACAGGGGCCATTTTCATTCCATCCACCACATCCCAGGTGGACTTCACACACTGTGAAGCTGAGGTGAGGCTAACTTTGTGCTCCTGATCTTCCTGCTTCTATACTCCACGTGCAAGGATTATGAAACAACAATACCATACTGTATGGCCTTCTGTATTTGCTACTAATTTTGTTGGTCAGGCAAGGTGTCTGTGTATTAGTCAGTGCTCTCCAGAGGACACAACCAATAGTGTGAAAACAAGTATGTGTATTACACACATTATTTATGAGAACTTATTAATTCCACTTTAAAACCACAATACCTAACTCACACCTGACACACTCAGACCTTGTTACTGGGAGCCTCAGGTGGCAGAATAGTCCCACAGTAGATGTCTCACTTTGGGGTCAACCACCTGCTGTTACTTAGGCCAAAAGGCAGGAGACCTTAGTAGTTCCAATCTGGCACTGGACGCCTGAAAGTCTGCTCTAGAGTTACTCTTCCCTAGTCAAAAACAAAAGCTTGGAAGTGCCGGTTCCGCCATTACAGAAGACAGTAGTAGTAGCATCGGGAGCATGACCAAGGCAAAGCAACTTGACCTTGGCTGTTACCAGCAGGCCGCCCACAACTGGGGTGGGTGCTCCCACAGTTCCCAAAACAATCACCAGAGTTCTTCAGCTGAGGATTCTCATTTGTGGCAAGTTGATAGTAAAACGCACCCAGATAATACCTGAGGCTACAAAAGGCAGGACAAGGTTTTTTAGCTCACACCATGACGTTGTAGTCCATCATGGTAGGAAATGCTTGGGGCAGGATCATGATGTGATATTGCATCCAATAAAAGAGGATCAGAGAGAGGTGAATACAGGAGCTCACTCATTTTCTTTTTATTCAGTGTAGGTTTCCAATCTACAGAGTGCTACTGTCCACATCAAAAGTAGGTCTTTAAAAAAAAAGATTTGTTTATGAATATGAGTACTCTATCTGCATGTATACCTGTATGGTAGAAAGGGATCGGATCATGTTATTGATGGTTGTGACCCACCATCTGGTTGTTAGGAATTGAACTCACGACCTCTGGAAGAGCAGTCAGTGCTCTTCACCACTGAACCATCTCTCCAGCCCCAAAATAGGTTTTCATTACACAGAACAATCAAGAAACTAATGGGTTTACATGCTCAGCGGGCTGTTTCTATGGTGATTCTAAATTCAATATAATTAACTTTATTAAGTTAAATCACAGCTTCATCCTTTGTCAACTCAACACTTAAGTACATCAATTTACACCATAACTTTTTACTCCATGCCCAAAAAACTTCACTCTCATCTCTAGGACAGGCATTTAGTCTATCTCTAAATGTCCTCATGGTGTTTTATAGTGCCAGCACAATTCCAATGTTTAGTCTCTTGACTGTAAAATTTAAACAGTCGCTTATCTCAGAGACACAAGACTACTATATTTAATATGCGGTGGAACAGTGGGAACTTTCCTATTTCAAAGGAGAGTAATAGACATCTAAGAAAATGTTTTAAAAGTAAGACAAAAGCCCAGAAGGGCAAACCCAAGTCCTATACATGGCATCTGATACTCAAAATAGAATCATCTGGACTCCAAAGGATCTGGCCTACACCAACCCTCCATCTCTGATGCTGAAGAACAGAGAGCCTCTCCCTTAGGTCACCTCCTGTCCTTACAAGCAGGATCCCTCACTGGACAGCCTATGGCTTCAGACATTTCTAACAGGTTTGACTTTTAATGCAACTTATCTGTCACTCTCCACACAGGGACTGTTATGACACTGAGTGTCCTCAAAATTGCCTGTCTCAAGCAGCATGATGTCACAATGGTTCAATACCCAATGACCTCTTCAATGTTACATCTTATGTTATTTTTATAAAAATGTGTTTCTCAGTTTCTCTCTTAACCCAGCTATCACATAATTATGATTCACATATATTATTTGTTTATCAAGATTTACAGCATAATCCTGAGCAGTCTTAATCTCTTTTTAATCCTCTAAACTAATCTGGTTTCTCCTAGTATAAATCCCAGGGATACTTGTACTTGATGGCATTCTCTGCTCAGCTGCTGTCTCCTGGAACTCTGCCTATGGTTGAATTTACTAATTGTACCATGGGAGGTATGTTTTGTTAACTGAGAGCAATTGACTTTTGGAGTTGCAGTTGCTAAGTAACCACTGTTGTGTCACAGTAGGAGACTCCTCTGGCCAGTACTTAAGTCCTCCCTCTGAGGCATGCAGGCCTGCTTGCTTTCCAGGCAGGAGCGAACTGCCTGGTTCTGGGGCCATGCCCTGCTTACCTTGCTTGTGCTCTCAGAGCTGCCTAATTTCTCTAAGTAATGAAGCTCTGGAGGGTGGCCATCCTTTCAAACCCCAGAGTTGGATTAAGCCTCAGCTGAAGCAGTTAGACTTTTTCCTCCTCCCCTCACTAAACTATCTTAGGTCTCAGAGCGTGCTAGTTTGCACTTTCCTTCCTGAAGGTTTCTAAATATCTAATAATGAATTTTTAGAGTATGAATAACATGTCCCATGTTGGATGCCATGTGTAGAGGGATTATTAATGATACAAATCATAGATTTAGTGCAGCGACAGTTTATCTTTAGCCAGCTATTTACCCAAGTAATGACACATGGATACTATTATTTATTTAATTAGCCCAGAGCTCAATACTGAGCAATAATTACTCTGTCCTAAATATACAATCTAGTCTAGCTTCCACACAGCCAAATTTCCCATTACAGATACTTTTCAAATCATTTCTTAGTTCTGGTTAATTCCTCCTGATGGAGCTTGGTCCTCTCTGGCTTATTTCCCTACCTCCTTTCTCTTTCTCCACCCTTCCACGGAACCAGATGTCCCACCGATTTCCTGTATTGCTTGGCATTGGCTGGTTGGCCTTTTTTTTGACAAAACAGAGAAGAAAAGGTAGGCATGTTTACACAAACTTGAGACAACGGAAACTTACAACAAACATTACAATGCCATGTTTGGACTGAAACCAGATAATGGGGTAAAGAAATCAACATTTAAATGAACAAGGGTAAACTGTACACAGTGCACAGTGATTATGCCAACAGTGAGTTAATTTATGCTGACATAGGATTGACTGGAGAGAAGGCTTTTCCACATTTCTCCCATTTGTAGGGTTTCTCTCCAGTATGAGCTATCAAATGTGTAAACAGAATCTGGGAAGGTCTAAACAGTTGCCACATACTTCACACTTGTAGTGTTTCTCTCCTGTATACATTTCCTTGTGTTCAGAAAGTACTGATGGAAAATGGAAGGCTTGGAACATACTTTACTTCTGTATATATTTTCCTCCTGTATGCATTCTTTTGTGTTTAGAAAGTAATGATGGACAGTGAAAGGCCTTGTCGCAAACTTGACATTTGTAGGGTTTCTCTCCTGTATGAAGTCTCTTGTGTATAGAAAGTTTTGAAGGACGATTGTACGCCTTACCACAAACTTCACATTTGTAGGGATTTTCTGCTGTATGAAGTCTCATGTGTTTAGAAAGTAATGATGGACAATGGAAGGCCTTGTCACATACTTCACACTTGTAAGGTTTCTCTCCTGTATGAAGACTCTTGTGATTAGAAAGTAATGATGAAACATGGAAGGCCTTGCCACAAACTTCACACTGGTAGGGTTTCTCTCCTGTATGAATTCTACTGTGTTTAGAAAGAAATGATGAAATACGGAAGGCCTTGCCACACACTTCACACTTGTACGGTTTCTCTCCTGTATGAATTCTGTTGTGTTCTGAAAGTAATGATGGCAAATGGAAGGCCTTGCCACATACTTCACATTTGTAGGGTTTCTCTCCTGTATGAAGTCTCTTGTGTATAGAAAGTTTTGATGGACGATTGTACACTTTGCCACAAACTTCACATTTGTAGGGATTTTCTCCTGTATGATGTCGCTTGTGTATAGAAAGTTCTGATGGACTTTTGTATACCTTGCCACAAAGTTCACATTTGTAGGGTTTTCCACCTGTATGTATTCTCTTGTGTTTAGAAAGTAGTGATGGACAATGAAAGGCCTTATCACATACTTCACATTTGTAGGGTTTCTCTCCTGTATGGATTCTCTTGTGTTTAGAAACTAATGATGGATAATGGAAGGCCTTGCCACAAACTTCACACTTATAGGGCTTCTCTCCTGTATGAAGACTTTTGTGGTTAGAAAGTAATGATGAAATACGAAAGGCCTTGCCACAAACTTCACACTGGTAGGGTTTTTCTCCTGTATGAATTCTACTATGTTTAGAAAGTAATGATGAAATACGGAAGGCCTTGTCACATACCTCACACTTGTAGGGTTTCTCTCCTGTATGAATTCTGATATGTTCAGAACGTAATGATGGTAAACGGAAGGCTTTGTCACATATTTCACACTTGTATGGTTTCTCTCCTGTATGAATTCTCTTGTGTCCTGAAAGAAATGATGAAGTACGGAAAGCCTTGCCACATATTTCACATTTGTAGGGTTTCTCTCCCGTATGAATTTTCATATGTTTATAAAGTACTGATGGATAATGGAAGGTAGTTCCACATACTTGACACTTGTAGGGTTTCTCTCCTGTATGAATTCTCTTGTGGTTAGAAAGTACTGATGGATAATGAAAGGCCTTGCCACATACTTCACACTTGTAGCGTTTCTCTCCTGTATGAATTTTATTGTGTTTAGAAAGTAGTGATGAAATACGGAAGGCTTTGCCACACACTTCACACTTGTACGGTTTCTCTCCTGTATGAATTCTGTTGTGTTCTGAAAGTAATGATGGTAAATGGAAGACTTTGCCACATATTTCACACTTGTAGTATTTTTCTCCTGTATGAAGTCTCTTGTGTCCTGAAAGTAATGATGGCAAAGAGAAGGCTCTGCCACATACTTCACATCTGTAGGGTTTCTCTCCTGTATGAAGACTCTTGTGTACAGAATGTAATGTTGAATAATAGAAGGCCTTGCCACATACTTGATATTTATGGGGTTTTTCTCCTGTATGAATTCTTTTGTGTTCAGAAAGTAATGATGGAAAATGAAAGTACTTGTCAGAGTCTTCAAGCTTGCAGGGCTTCACTCTTAAATGAATTCTCTGGTGGTTATTAACATTTTCTTTCCAATCAAAGGCTTTGCCACATTCTTTGGATGCACAGCACTTTTTTCCTGATGAGGAAAGGTTGAGAAATGAATAACTGAGCAAAATTCTTTATATTTACAATGTTAATTTTAAAAAACAAACACTCATACTTGCAAGTTTCTATATGAATGATAAGCTACACTCAAATTTCTATACTGGTATTCAATAAAGTCTAATTTAAAAAATTTAATTGGTGAAAATCATGTAACCTACCACTGAAGCAAGAAAACCGTTACAACAGAGAACACAGAAATTAAGAAATGTTAATCAAAGTCGAACATATAAGGCATAACATCAAAAAAGAAGACCCATAATAGCATTGTACAAATGCAAATTAGCCTTTTAAACTTTTATGAGTAAATGAAAACAAATTAAAAGTAGTGTAACTTTTAAAACATCTCTATATACAATTTATATATATCCCAAATACAGAGTTTTAGTTTTGGAAGTTATAAAAATTTGGCTGCATGTGAAGATGGTCCATAATAACATTAAATGATACATTTCAAGGATTCAAGTTTTATGCATAACTTATGAAGAAAATAAATAGCCAAGCTAAAAATCACTTAGAAGCAACAGAGCAGGGACTGAAGAGATGGCTCAACCGTCAAGAGCTCTGAATGCTCTTCCAGAGGACCCAGGTTCAATTTCTAGTCTCTACATGGTAGCTTACACCTGTCTGTAACTTCAAGATCTAACACACTCATACAGACATAATATGCAGACAAAACACAAATGCACATAAAATAAATTTAAAAAAGAGAAAGAAAAGAGCTTTGGATGTCATGGTAAACATAAGCTAACCTCACGGTAGGAAACAAAGCTTATGAGGCTCAACGCATCGTGAATATCACATAAATGTCCGCCAATGACAACAAAAGACAGAAAATGAGATTTTTGAAAAGATGATTCCCCTCCAAACATTGTGTCTCAATGGCTTTATGCTGTGTCTTTGAATCTCCCACTTTGTTCTCTAACTTCATCCCACCATACCTGGGTGCACGGTGGCAGCTGCTTGTCTAGTAATATCTGAAGTCTCTTGTTTTTGCTCCAGAAATGTGACCAAGGATGGCTTGGAGGAAGCAAGACCTGTTTGTGAGAAAAGGAAACAACACTGTTAGTGTGTTGTCGTGGGTAATAAAATGTTGTTTCTAAGACTGTGTGTATTAGGAAGGAGAAGACAAAATAAAAGAGTGCAGAGGATTAGTTTTTTATGTTTTCTTGATAGGAGGGATTTAGGATTTTTTGGGTCCCAAGCTTCATATTTTTTAATTACAAGGAAAACTTGTAAAACTGAAGTATGTTAGAAAGTCTCTTTCAGGTCTATCACTATTGATCATGTCACTTGCTTTCTAATATAAAGCATATATTTAAAAAGGGTGTGGGGTTATGAACACAAGAAGAGTTCTAAGGTATATGAATAATTTTAATTTTCCTTAAAGGTAGCCCTTTAAAGGTAGCCCTATAAAGCTCATTGTTGGAAGCATAAGTTCCTATGAGGTATTGTACAAAGGGAACAAATTTCATGCTGACATTTAATTAAGACTTCATCATGAAAGTGATCCTCACCCAGGAACACAAGGTTGTTGTAATTCTCCAACATCACATCCCTGTACAAATTCCACTGAGCAGGGCCCAGGCATGCCCACTCCTCTGCAGAGAAATAAATGGCCACATCACTGAATGACAGCATATCCTGAAATAAAGAAAAAAAAGAGTGACTACCACACATTATGCTAATAACATAAACACCAAGAGGTGTCATGTCTTCTGCATACCACCCAGAATGAGAGGAGAGCTGAAAATGTTTCTGATACGGGTAATATTACGAATATATTTCTGATGTAGTGCTGGAATGTTACAGAGGACTCATCTTTAAGGAAAGCTGATGGAAGATTCTAGAAATTACGGATATTGTACTTTTAAGAACCATAAAATGAAGAAAGAGTGCATCTAAAAACAGTATATTGGGACTGGAGAGGCGGTTCAGCAGTTAAGAACACTGGCTACTCTTCTAAAGGACCTGGGGTTCATTCCAAGAAGCCATAATCCGCTCACAACTAAGTGAGCCATATGGCAGCTCTCACACTTAGAGAGGATCAGACATGTATGCTACCAAATTACAATCACATATATGCCTTAGTTGGAGCTTGTATTCCTGTCATTAAGCTCCATGACCAAAAATCAACTTGGGGATGAGAGGCTTTATTGGGCTTAAACTTCCATAGCACTGTTCATCACTGAAGGAAGTCAGGTCAGGGTCTCAAATAGGAACCTGGAGGCAGGAGCTGATACAGAGGTCATAGAGGGGTTCTGCTTACAGTCTTGTTATACGTGGCCTGCTCAGCCTAATTCTTTATAGAACCCAGCGCCACCAGCCCAGGGGTAGCAGCTCCCATATCAGGCTGTGCCATGTTCTGTCAATCACTCATTAAAATGCTCCATAGGCTTTGACAGCCCAATCTTATAAAGGCATTTCCTAAACTGAAATTCCCTACACTCCCATAACTATAGTTTATTAGACGTTCACATGAATACAGCCAGCACAACAACAACAACAACAACAACAAAATACTAATAATTTGAAAAAATATACTTTAGTGTCCCGTGCTTATATTATAATATAGCACACATTATATACATTTTTCACAGTAGGGAGCCATGGTGATGGAGAAGTTACTTCTCAACCCAATATGCACAATCACAAATGACACATACAATAAAAATGCAGATCTGATGCAGCAGCTCTGGGTTAAGGTCTGCCTTCCTGAGCATGACAGGAGTGATGCAAATGACAGCACTCCAAGGAACAGGAGTTTGAACAGCCAATGGGTAGAACAATAAATGAATTTGTAGGCAAATGGAATCAAAGTGTATTTAACATAGTTATAATAAAAAAAAATTTAGCCATAAGTGAAGCCATTGCAGGGACCTATACTGACCTAAGACTGTCTCAGGGGCGCCCATGAAAGGACAAGTGGAACTTTAGTTCTTTGTCCCTGTCCAGTGGTGGAATTGGACAGGCAAGTCTTACACAGGATCCAGGGCTACAACCTCCTGGTCTCAGTATTGTCTTCTTTATGTCTTTTTCTTATTTCTCATTTCTGGTCCCCCTATTCCACAGATAGCCACTTGAGAACTTTATCCCTGTGGGTTCAGGTCAGAATCAGTACCCTAAGATTCCTTCATCTTATCTAAATGAAAAACATCTATTAAGCAATGTTTCTCCAGGTTTCTTCTTCCTGATGGTACTGGACAATGGGATAAAAATTACAGCTCTCAGTTGATTTAAAATCCTTTAGTTTCAACATCTGACTGTTAGATTTCTGAGGCAGCATAAAGGGCCCAAGGACAGAAAAGAGGTAAGAGTCTGACCGTCAACAGACAGCACTGTGGCTACTACCTCACACACTGAAAGACAGACTCGCTCCCACGAGTAATGGAGGAGTCTAAAGGGGAGGGGCCACAACCCTTTCTAGGAGCAGAATAAGGGGCTTGGGAATGAGGAAACTGTTGCATCAGGAAGTCCCCTTTCTCTCCTGAAGTCTCTCCTTCATCAAACTGTTGGTCAAAGTTGAGACAGGTTGACCCAGCAGACACTAGACTCTTGAAAGAGTGACAAGGCTGCTGGCAGAGTCACCTGTGATCTCAGGTCAGTCCTGCTTTACCACAAGCACAGTGGATCAGTTCCAGTGATCGTAGCTGGAAGTGCTTGAGACACAGGTAAGTCAGTCTGATAGAGCAAGAAACATGGTCACACATCATGTGGGACTTGCCTTTTTATGCCTGAAATAATAATGTCCTGTCTCATGTGATAGAGTTTTGCTTGTAAAAACCGAAATCCTTTGTGATTACACTTTGCCCTCCTCAACCTTATTGGTCAGCTACAACCCAGTGAGGAATGTTTTTGGAGACAGCCTATCTCCCAAGATAATGTGTCTTGCCTAAACAGACAATACCAGGAAGAAGAGACTGCAGACTTGCAGGGTTCCCTAAAGCAGCATCAGCTTCCTCATTCCCAAGGGCCCCACCTGCCTCTCTATAAGGTCCCAGGTAGTTTTCTTAGCCTCACACAAACTCCCAATCCCACACTTTTAGGAGTGTTGGAATCCCTCTCTGTGAGGATTAATAAACATCTCATTTCTTGCTGTCAGCCTCTTTCCCGCCTTTGATTTCTTTACTCTGTACTCAAAAATCTTACATCATCCATATTGTCACAAATGATCATATTTTATCCTTTAATGTAGTGAAATACTATCCCAAATAAAACATGTGTACTACAATTCCTTGATTGTTTTATATTTATGGTTTATTTAATATTTATGCAAATTAAAGAACTTCATTTCCAACCTCATTAAGATGACCTCAAAATCACAGAAAAGGGGAATATAAAAAGTAAAGTACTGTGTTAAAAGGATACAGAGCTGTTTTATAACTGAAAAGAATAGCAGATCTCTGTGAGTTTGAGGCCTGGTCTACAGAGTGATTCTAGAACAGCCAGAGCTACACACAGAGAAACCCTGTCTCAAAAAGCAAGCAAGCAACAACAACTCCCCCCCCCCCCTTCACAAAAGGTCACACTGGCATCTCCCATCAACACCCTACACATTCTGTAGAAATATTTGCCAATAATATTACTTAGATAAAATCCAAGACACAGATTGTAAGAGTATAATCACGAACTTCATGAAAAACCATGAAAAGTTTAGAAAAGGCATGAAAAAAAAACCATCTCAATGGCATTAACAACAATACAGTTAAGGAGAATAAATGCTTGAGTGATGCCCAAGGAGCCAAAAAGATAAGAATGATGAAAAATCACAAAGGCAATCCAGGATTTGAAACTGGAATTCAATAAGGAAAAATGCTGAAGAGGACTCAAGCTGCAGTGAAGACAGAACTAGGAAACCTAATAATCCAAATAGGGAACAAAAAGAAAAACTCAGAATAAGACAAACCAGCAGAAGATACATTATCAGGACTTGTTCCTCAAGGAGATTTATATAGGCTTTTTTGTGCATAGAGGGCTGACTTAACTACCCCCAGAAGAGTTTTCACCTAATTGTGCTTATGCAAAAATGTGCCTAAAATAACACATAGGGGACAGACTCCTGACATTTGAATCAGTACCTGCTACTGAGTTGTGTTGGGCCAGCCATAAAGACACTGGCAGTGAAGCTGTTTGGGAATGGTAGAGACATAATGGAGGGTACCTATGATCTCACAGGGAAATGGGGAAGACCTGAGGGACAATAATTAGGGAGGTGGAAGAACATAAATATGGATTTGAAGAGTGTCCTTCCACTCACTGACTGAAATATTTTAACGCAAAAGCAGAAATGATACCACCTTGTGCTTCTCAGGTTTATCCCTTTACCCTTTTGATGTCTATCAAATGCTGTCCAAAGAACAGTTTGTGTCCTTTTTTTCATGACCTCTGACATGTACACAGCCATCGCCAGAAACTGAATAACATAAAGGTTCCTTCAGAGTTTTCCTAGAAAAACTTGTCAAAAATGACTATTTGAGTCTGTTAAAACCAGTAAGTCCTTGAATCATACCATTCCTCACACTAACATTAGGATGAAATAAAACCAGCGTGCAGGGTAAGGGTGAGACTGCACACCGTAGGAGACCGGACACCTTCCTGAGGAAGAGGAAGGAATACCACTTTAACAGTTTCCTGGCTGGAGGGCCGTGATATCACATGTGAAGGACAGTGGTAGATGTGGCTGTCATTTTCCATTTGTAGAGTTTGAATTCTCTTATGGAAAAATATGAAGAAAGCACCTTGAGATCATGACAAAATAACAGAGAAAAGTATGCAAAGATAACTAACATTCTCTCCAAATAGAGAGGAATAGTCAAACAAGCAAAGAGGAGACTCTTTCCCCACACAGTAAATGCAAACAAGTTCCTAATTAACACATGATGTCATTAACAAAAGGATGCTACTGAAAACCTGGAAATTAGATTCAAACACAGTCAAAAGAACTTCTCTAAGCACCTGTGTAAGAGATGATTATTTGTAAGATGTCAATTGGATGGATTTCTATCAGGTTGCTGGTGCTCAGAAGTGAGAGGAACCAGAAGAAGTAATTACTACTCCCAATAAACTGTTTTCGAGAATCTTTTAAAAACAGCATCTCATGTAGCGTAGGCTCACCGTGCATGCCTATGAATCAGAGGATGACTATGAACTCCACGTCTCTTGACTCCTCCTCAAAATGGAGATATGAGAGAGATGAATCATAGAATAGGCTTAAGTTCTCTTTTCAATCATCGGAATGTTTAATTGAAAAATAAATGAATAAATAAATCAATATTTGGTGCCAGTAAGTCATATATGAGCATGCTGCTGTATCATCCCTACACTGTAAGGAAGCTGTTCTGCTGTACAAGGCAGTGAGCTTTTCCCACTTTATATACTTTATATACTGTTATTATTTTTCCTACACTTAGCAACATTATCTATGGACTGTCTATTATTTCATATACCGTTGGAAACTCACTGAGGATTCCAGTAGACAGGACAAGGTGGTCTGAAGCCCATGCTTCCTAAGAGTAGACTTCAATGTCATAAGCCAGTCTCCAGTTCAAAACACTTGGTTTGACTGAAGAGTGACAATATGTGCAAGGTCACCTGAGAAAGGGAGAGTGGATGTGGAGGGAAAATCCTGAAAAAACCTGTATCTGGCAGTGAGTGAAGAACTCTTGTGAGGAGGCTGTGTCTGCAGTAAATGATGGCCCATGTGGACATTCAGGGCTGTGCAGAGACTGGAAAATTTCAGGTTTGGGGGTAGTTGCCTTACCTTGGAGTGGATGAAACACATGTGACAAATAAAAAAACCCCTAGAATCCACCAATGTGGCAGAACATGAGCTTCTATCAGTCCAAAAGCTAAGACTGTCATCAGATAGTACCTTAGGAAAATGGAACAGCTCCCCATGACATAGGACCTGCCTCTCTGCGGCACCCACAAACTTCCCTTGATTAAGGATATCCTTTGTTCTGTAATACCATGAAACTGCTTTTATGTTAGAGCATGGAATTTGGGGTAACCTGAATCTGTATTCATAGTTCATGGCCACTCAAATGGCTCCAGACTAAACTATCTCTTAACCTGTTAAGAACTGTGGGTTTTACATCTTCAGGAACCTATCATGTGCAAATCACAAAACCATGAGTGTGCCTCAACTTTCCAAATTCATCTTATATTCTGTAACACAGCACAAAAATTTGGGCGAATCTTCTAGAACTATTCAGGGAGCATCAGTGAACCTGGATGCCACATTCAGTATCAGAGTACATTTAAGGGAGTTGAGAAACTGCTATAATGTGAACAGATAAAAACATGCCCCAAAGTAAAATATACTGAGCTGGCAGCAGGGCCATTCTCCCCTCCCTTTCAGACACACCAGCCCCTCCCAGAGATCATGAGCTCCATTTCTGCCATCACACCCAGCAGTCTCAAACAAACTTCAGACACTAGACAGCCTCAGAATTCATGAGGTATTAGTGATTTTACTCAAGTGTAAAGTCTATGATTATGTGGATTGTGCAAGGATCGGTTCCTACCAATTACAAGGTTATTTTATAAACAGTGTACTATGGCAATTCACGTCACTAGGAATTCCTATTCAAACATTCAAGCCCCTCCCAGAGATCATAAGCTCCATTTCTGTCATCAAACAAAGTCATGTCTCACATCTGAAAAAGAGTCCAAACTTCAGGCACTACATGGTCCCAGAAATGATGAAGCACTACTGTCTAGTAATTTTCACTCTGAACTGTAAAATCTGTAATTATGTGGATTGTGCAAGGTCAGACTCATACCTCTTACAAGATTATTCTGTGGTTATATACCAACAGATGGTGATGATTCAAAGCTCAGGGACATAGGGATTCCTGTCTAATGCCAGGTATCCATGAATCTAACAATTCATTCCCAAGGAAAAGGAACTAACATCCCAATCAACAATCACCCTCACAGGACTCTGTCCCTGCAAACTAGGAACTTCAGGAACCTCTGTGAGCTCCAACCAGGAATACCAAGCAGGACAGGAAGTATATGAGGCTAGATGTCCATGTGTTTAGGAGTCCTGAGCCATCTGACCATGTGAGTTTGGGTCAGCTGGGGAGAACTGGTTTACCCAGGAAAGATGAGTGAGCTCCTTCAGCTCCGCAGACACAGGCAGTCAGCAGACCTAACCTGCCCTGGAAATCCTGTTGTTTTTTGTCTCCCTGGTCAAATTTGCACCCGTGGGCAGTGGCCCAGCCTAAGTCAGCACAGCGCCTCCACGTCAGCTTCCCGGTTTTCCAAACAGCCCTCGTCAGCTCCCTCCGCGCGGGACCCGCTACCGTGAACAGTCCCTCAGAACTGCAGGACGCCCCAGCTCCCTGCACCAACCTCTACGTCAGAAATCCACGCCCAGCGCCGAGCAGCAGGACACCCGCCTAACTTGGGCGAGAAGCGAAGTTTGAATAAGGAATGCGGAAGCTTGAAACCTACAGCCCTTTTGTGTGACGTCACACTGCTCAGAACTACATTTCCCACAGGTCAGCGCGAAGGACTTCCAGGAATCCAGAGAAGAGGATTAGTACTTTCATATGGCTCCCGCCCAGCTGTGAGAAATTGAGGATGGAAGGAAACAGGCTTCCGCGCAGTCAGCCACAGGAAATTGAGTCTGTTTCGAAGTTCTGTGGTTGCAGCAGGGGGACCGGGGATCGAACCTTTCCCTGTAATGTTTATCACATTTGCTGCAAAACGTTGTGATTTTAAAGCTACGATCTACTTACAGCAGGGAAAATTCAGGTTCATATGCGTTACTTAAAAATAAGGAAGCAGGAAGCTAATGTAAGCCTGAGGATTATCTCTTTAAGATGCTTACTGAGGTCATCCTTGGTGACCCTGCCTATCATCCAGTGTCTCAACAGCTTAAGACAGAAGACTCAGAAATCAAGGCTTGTCACTACCAGGTGTTGTCTGATGACATGTTTTCCTCCTCTGTAACTCTCCCAAGAAGGGCACAGATCCTGGGATCACAGTTGCTATGTGTACTGACTCTTGGTACATTGTGCATTTTAGGATATTTCCAGCTGCTTTAGGTTTCATGTTCCTTATTGAATTTCCTGTCTCTCCCCTTACCTTATCAGTGTTCATATTTGACACTATTTGAACATCAACGGTATCTGCCTTGAACTTGCCTCACTTCTAAGCAGAACGTTGAGATTCTTCCTTGAATACAAAGGTATCAGAAATATGTCCTATGGACTGACAAATGAGCTCATTATAGTAATGAAGCTACATTTAATCATGGAGTGCTGAAAATGCTCATCTCTTTTTCGGAATGTTCATTCCTGTGCAGCTCATGCTTGGGACAAAGATACAAACCCCACCACAAGGAAGATTTCATGCTTTCATGATGCATACTAATTCACAAGGAAGCTGTTTCTGAGGGGAGACTGTGAGAAGTTCCTATTCAGTTCTTCTGTTGCAGTGTTAACCCAGTGACAGAGAACAGCTTCCTCAACTTAGACAAACTGGAGTCAACAAGAAATATAGCAACCTGGACCCTTGATGGGCAAGTCTGTTAAGAAGGAGGTCATGACTGGTCTCTCTTCCTGAAAGCAGCAGTGAAGGGCATTGTCAGCAACCTTAAGGACTTAGCATTTCTGAGCATGGCAAGGCTTCCAATATGTGTGTGTATGTGTGTACATGAATGTCTGTGACTATCACATGGAAAGCTAAGAAGGTGCTTATTTTATGAGAAGTGCTGATCATTGAGGATGCAGCATTCATTCACAATTCTTCAGCAATTTCCAGCTCTTCCTAGTGGGATTGTTTAATTCACGAAGAGGAGATACCATATTGTAGACACAAATTGAACATGCAGGATATAGGGGGAGCCCCATTCAGCAGGATAACAGGGAGCCAGGCATTCTAATGGAAAACTCTACCACAGCCTGATTCTCACACCTAATGTTTGTTTAGCCCAGGCTGTCAGTTTTACTTTTTTCCCTATAATGCCACATTTTATATCTTGATCATTTAATTTCCTCCCATTGACATATTCCACATTAGGTGTGATGTTTTTATGAATCACTCTAGAATCTATGATTACAGGCTAAAGAGATGGTTCAGTAGTTGAGAATATTTAATGTTCTTGCAGAGGATGTGAGTTTGTGTTCTATCATCGAGACGGTGGCTCCCAAGCACATGTAGCAGCGGTACTAGAGGAACAGACTCCTTTTGACATCCTCAGGTTCATGTTGAAAAGAAGGGTAGAAGGAAATAAACAGGCACACACATACATTCCTATTAAAATCAGTGAAAACCTTTTAATTAAATTTTATGCTATCCATGGTGGTGCGCACCTTTAATCCAGCAGTCAGGGGACAGAGGGAGTTGGACCTTTAAGTTGGAGCACAGCCTGGTCCACAGAGTGAGTTTCAGGAAGGTCAGCAACACACAGAGAAATCCTGTCTAGAACCAAAAGAACAAAACAAAACAAAACAAAACAACATAACAACAAAACGAAACAAAAAACCCTCAACTTTCACGTTTAGAAAAAAAGATTGATCTTTGAAAGTAATATTGTTTTTCCACTGTTGAAATATGCATACAAAAACAAATGGCTAAACGCCCGCCAGCTTTCACTTATTAAGACACATCCTCTCATCACTGACAACCAAGTGAAACAGACTCTTCGAGTGGGGTTCTTGAGACCCCATGTCCACCACACAGAGCCTGTACCACTTCCCCAGAGACAGTACAGGCCCCTTCATTGCCACCTCCCTCACAGGGAGACACAGGAGCTGTGTAGATAGTTCTACAGCTTCTCTGAAGACATACTGAGTTGGCTCAGGAGACCACAAAGCAAATAGTGACTGTAGAAGATGCACCGCTAAATATCAGTAGATAACTATAATCCACATCCACCCCTCATTCTGCCCCATGAAAGTCAATCTGTGCTATCCACTTGTGCACATGCCAGCATTTTCTTCCATCACTGGACATATATCTATGTGTCCACATGCGACTGTGCCTATTCTTTTCTTTCTCTCTTTTGATACTGGGTTTTGTGGCAATCCTGGAACTAGCTTTGTAGACCAGGCTGGCCTTGAATCTACAGAGATCTGCCTGCCTCTGCCTCTAGATTGCTGGGATTAAAGGCGTGGGTCACCAGTCTCACATTTTGTAAACATTTGTCATTCCTCCCTTGCCTTTTGGATGTAATAAACAGCTGAAGACCAGTAATGGGGCAGAAGGTGGAGGGGGTGGGAGTTAGGGACTCTCAGAGGAAGAGCACAAAGGCAGCACAATTGCAGCTGGGACACAGAGGTGCACAGAAGTGAACAGGGAGGCAGTCCTGTAGCAGACACCTAGAAAACTGGCTAGGAATCTGCCCAACTAAAATGCCTAAGCTTTAAAATATTTTAAAGTTTCTGTGTCATTATTTGCACCACTGGCGCATTGGAGAGTTATGCTATACATTCTAGAATGAAAAACAAAAAATCAAAACCAAATAAACACAACATCAAAAAACAAAACTAAGCGAAGTACCTTGGTACTTATCTCTTTGGGGAAAATAAAGACATGTTCCTTTTTTAATTTTTTTATTCATTTATTATTTGTGCTAGATCTCATGATAGATGGCTATTAGCCACCATGTGGTTGCTGGGTATTGAACTCAGGATCTCTGGAAGAACAGCCAGTGCTCTTAACCTCTGAGCCAACTCTCCAGCCTGACCTGTTCCTTTTTACTTCCTGACTATCTATTAGTTGGCTTCTCTCTTGTTCTGATAGAGCACTCAGACCAGAAGCAACATGCGGGAAAAATGCTTTGAGTGGCGTGCGTGTCTCAGACCACCATTAAAAGAGGACGGAGCAGGAGATCGGGTATTAAGCTGAAGGCAAGGACAGAAGCAGAGACCATGGAACAATGTGCTTTAAGGCTCTGCCCCACCCCATGACTATTTCAGTTTCCTTGCTATACACCCAGTTGTTGCAGAAAATACACAGGCTATTAATTTTTATTATTAAAAGCCTATACATATTACAGTGGTTTCATTTATTCCAGTATTAAATCAATAAATACACAGATACCTGGTAGACTTAAGATAAGCCTTATTTTACGTGGGGCTGGGCAGATATTAACTCCCTAAAGCACCCTTGTCTCCTAGCCCCCAGCCCATGCCAACTGCTCTAACAATTTCTACTGGGGCTGCTTCCTATCCATAATTCCACAAATACTTGCTAATGCTTTCCTTCTCAGCCGCTTCTCTCCATGCAAGTCCTCAGCCCACCTATTCTTTACCTATTCCATGGCAACTCTGCTCATTCTTTTTCCTTTGACTCTGCTCATTCCCTCTTCTTTGTGATCTTTCTTCCCCAAAGCACTCCAACCTTCGCTCCACCCTTCACCTCTGCCCTGCCCAGGTATAGGCCTTTTATTTAGTCAATCAGGGATAATTTCTCAAGCAAAGTTACAAACTTCATATTGGGGTGAGTGTCTCTTCATAAAAGACAGCAAGCAAATTAATTGACTATCAAACACAAAGCACCAGACCATGCTGTTACACCCAGTGATGGAAATGCCACCAGTGATCTGAGGCTTCCCAAAGCAATCATTAATCAAGGAATTATTTCACAGACTTTTCTTACAGCCTAATCTGATAGAGGCAATTCCTCAGGCCTTTACCCATATTACCATAGCTTCTCTCATGTCAGCAAATACTTCAAAGCACACTCTCAATTTGGCAGTCCATCCTGTTAATTGTAGTTACACTCAGTAAGTTTTCAGATGCTGGAGAAGGGAAGACACCCATCGAGGGTTGGAGAGCAGGGCTTTGGCAAAGCCGGGTTTTGAGTGAACAAAGTCATAAATCATTGCTGTTGTGTGTGTGGGTGTGGGTGTATCATTTCTGTTGTGTGTGGGTGGGTGTATCATTGCTGTTGTGTGTGTGTGGATGTATCATTGCTGTTGTGTGTGTGTGGGTGTATCATTGCTGTTGTGTGTGTGTGAGGGGGGGTTGCTGGGCAGGTAGAGGCAGCAGCAGTGGGTGTGTGTGATCCTCCCAGCCAGTCCTGGTTCCACTTGGTCTGCTCCCTTTGTACTGGCTCCAGGCTGGAGCAAGCTCCAGAGTGTCTTCACCTGTTTCAGGCCCAATTTCTGTCCTATCTCTGGGAAGCCTTTTGCCTATCGGTATGCCCCAAGACTCTGAGGCACTCTCTCTTAAGAGATGCCTAGGAGACTGCTTTTCACCCAAGTGTTCACAGGCTTTAAACTTTGGTTCTAATAGCCTTTCTATTGTTCACCCTTATGTTACATGTTTTTTTTTTTTAACTTCCAGTACCATGGTCTTAGAATAAAGACTCATGAGACTCATGAGACTCAAATGTATTTACAAATATGTAGGCCATATAGGTACACTCTTCTTTGACCAGCTCAGAACTCACAATAACCCATTTATTCTAATTTACATTCTGTCACTTGGCTGGTCCCATGCCTAGCTCTATTCTAGTATCCTTTCTGAAGATCACACCTCCTCTTTCCTGTCTAAGCTATATGCCATCAGTTTTATTACTGTTGTTTTAAAAAATGAAATCCCAACTGTTCTATTTTTACCAATAAAGTCTCAGGAACTAGATGCTGGGGTGAAAACCTGTTAGCTCAGAGAGGCAAAGAAAGCACCTAGCTGACCTTCCTTCTCAGCTTAGGTCCAGATGGAAAGACACCCAAAAGGCTCATTGGCTCAACTGACAGCCCAGTAGGAAAAGGCCAAAACAAAAAAACAAAACAAAACAAAAAACCCCAAGGCCTGAGGCTTGCTATCTCAAAGCCCAAAAGGTCCCAAAAGCCAGAGAGATAAAGCCTAAGCCAAAGTGCTAAAGCCAAAATGCTCTTTCTTCTCCACACAGTCTTAAATAACTCTCAACTCAAAGTCCCTCCTTTAATCCCTGTCAGCTAGTTTCTTGTTCCGCCTTTTGACCTAGGGTAAACTTTATTAAACCCTGTGTACAGAAAGCTCTTGGATTAAAGGTGTGTGACAGGGCTGGGTGACCCACACTTTTTTTACAATAAACAGAAAGTTCTTGGATTAAGGTGTGTGTTAGGGCTCAACCACACTAAACAAGAAACAGTGTTTTACAGTTGACAATGGGATCAAATATCCTGCAACTTATTACCAACAGGTGCTACATCCATGCAATAATGAAGATATTCTCTCTACAGATTTCTATATGCTATTGTTGATGTTGCATTAGTTTCTCCACCTTTCAAACTAGCTGCTGTGATTTTGGATGGTTCTTGGCAATTTGGCAAGGTTAAAAGTGCTAGGAAATATTGATTCATTATAATGATGTCTTAGGTTCCTGCCACCATGATTTTATGTCTGCTGCCAAAAGTCCAATAAGGCTACACGACAATGGACCACTCCGAGCGTTCCTGGTGCCTCCACCCTATTCCGAATCACCCCAGAACTCCTGTTTACTATGTCCCAGCCCTCAGCTCAGAGACCACCTTCTAGACCACAGGTCCAGCCAGATCCAGAAGCCTAGTCTCAACTTGTTTAGAAATCCCTGGCTCAACCACAGCCCCCAACTGCCAGAAAACCAGAGAGGAAACAGCAACCAAGGAAAAAAGCACCTATCAACCAAAGACAAACTCAGAAACCAGCACCTAGACCTATAATCATCTGAAAGCCAGATCTCTATATGCAAGAATATGAAACACTGTCATCAACAGCCAAGTAATATGTAACCACTAGAGTCTAGCAGTCCCATGACAGCAATCCCTGAATATCCAAATAAAGCTGGTATGTCCAGATCACGTGACCCCCAAGAGCCCACCAGGAACACGAGTCCGATGCAAACACACAGGAGTCTTAATTCAATCTCTGGTTTGGGCTGTCAATGATCCCTGACGCAGAAATTCAGAAAGAGCACCCCCCAGCCTTAGGAGGGCAGAGTTTTTAAAGGGAAAAACTGCAAGCTGGGAATTTCAAGCCTTGGTGTTACAGGATTGGGTAAGAGGGGAGTGAGTAGACTGATCTTTAAGCTGATTGGTTCGGGCCTTCTGGCCAAACCAAAAGAGGGAAACAGGCTATTGAAAAGAAATATCTTGACCTGGGCAAGACCCAAAACTGTGTGTGTACTTTTATTTCATTGGTTGGCTTCAGGTGCAGGACCTAATTATTCCTGTAGGCTTATTTGCTCTTGCCAAGTTCCTCCTGTGATTTTTCACTTGCCAATTTCTTCCTGTGGGTATTTTTATTTGCCAAGTTCCTGGAACTGAGATTGGGGAACTTGAGTCACCTAAAGGACAGAGCCGTTCAAAATGGTCTCTGAAAAACAAGATGGTGTTAGTTCTGCTCTTGCTCTGTCGGCTGAAGCACACACACAAAGACCTAAAACAAAGGTTGTGAGGATGATAGAAATCCTTTAAGAGGAAATAAATACATCTTTTAAGGAAATCAAGGAAAAGACAAAAAAATTCAAGGATATTAACAAATCCCTTCAGGAAAGATTAGAAAGCAAAACAGTTAAAGTAAATGAACAATGCTGTTCAGACCAGAAAATGGAAGTAGAAGAAAACACAAATTAGGAGAAATGAAATGAATGTTGAAAAATGAAGACTGAAAGTAAGTGAGGGAAACTTCTCCAATGGAATACAAGAGCTAGAAGAGAGAATCTTAGAAATTGAAGATACAGTAGAAGAATTAGCTATAGCAGTCAAAATGTTAAATCCATAGAACTGCTACAACACATTCAGGAAATCTGGGAAACTATGAAAAGATCAAATCTATTAATAAAGGGATAGAAGGAGGAGATGCCAGTTCAAAGACCCAGAAAACCATAGAAGAAAATTTTCCTGGGCTGGAGAGATGGCTCAGAGGTTAAGAACACTTGCGGTTCTTCCAACACTCAATTCCTGAGTTCAAGTCCCAGCAACCATATGTGGCTCATAACCATCTATAGTAAGATCTGGTGTACAGGCAGAATGTTGTATAAATAATAAATAAATCTTTAAAAAAAAAAGAAAAATTTCCTAATCTAGCCTAGAGAAGAAGATGAGTATAAAGGTGCAAGAACACGAAATACACTGGACCAGAAAAGAAAGTCAGCTTGATATATAATAATCAACACTAAACATTAAATTCAATTCCCCAATAAAAAGACATAGACTAATTGAATCATGTGAAAAAAAAATCCATCTTTCTGCGGCATACAAGAAACACACCTCAACATCAAAAAATGCCATTGCCTCAGAGTAAATAAAGGCTTAGAAAAATATTTTCCAAGTAAATGGACCTAAGACATAAGCTGATGTAGCTATTCTAACATGTAACAAAATAGAATTCAAACCAAAATTAATAAAAAAAACCAAATAATCCCAAACAAACAAAACAGGGAAGAACACTTTATACTCATCAAAGGAAAAATCCACCAAGATGATGTTTCAGTTCTTAAAATCTACATCCCAAATGCATGGGCACCTTTGTTTATAAGAGAAACATTACTAAAGCTTAAATCAACATTGACCCTCACACAATGAATATAGGTTATGCAGCCAAAAGCTAAACAAAAAATACTGGCTCTAAGAGAAATTATAAAACAAATAAACCTGACAGATACCTACAGAACATTTCACCCAAACACAAAAGAATTGACCTTCTTCACAGCTCTCATGGAACTTTCTACAAAAGTGACCACACACTCAGTTACAAAGCAAGCCTCAACAGATTCAAGGTCTGCATCCAAACAGACCACCATGGATTAGAGCTGAATTTCAACAAGCACAGAAACAACAGAGAGCTGACAATCTCAGGGAAACGGAACCATTCTCTCCTGAGAGATGATGGAAATAAAGAATTTAAAGACTTTATAGAAGTCAATAAAAAGGAATACACAACACGCCCAAACTCATGGGACAAAATGCTAAGAGGAAAGTTCATAGCACTAAGCGCCTACATAAAAATGTGTAGCAATTTCATACTAGCAACTTAATAGCACAACTGAAAGCTCAGAACAAAAAGAAGTAGACAAGTACTCAAGAGGAGTAGACAGCAGAAAATAATCAAACTGAGGGCTGAATAATACAAAGAATCAATCCAACAAAGAGTTAGTACTTTGAAAAAAAATCAACAATCTAGGCAAGCCCTTATCCAAACTAACTGAAAGAAAGATGGAGAATATTCAAATTAACAAAAATAGAAAAAAAAAAGGAGGGTAGGATATAGTAACAGTGAGGAAATCCAAATAATTAGTAGTTCATACTTTAAAAACCTATACACCACAAAATTGGAAAATGTAAAATAAATAAATAAACAGATAAATAAAGTACAACTTTCTTATAAGATACCACTTGCCAAAGTTAAATCAAGATCATATACACAATATAAACAGACTTATGGCTTAAGGAAATAGAAGCAGTCATTAAAATTGTCTCCAAACAACAAAAGCCCAGGGCCAGATGGTTTTTGTGCAGAATTCTAAAGACTTTCAAAGAATAACTAAGGTCAATAATCCTTAAATTATTCCACAAAAAGAGAAACAGAAGAAACAAACATTGCCCAATTCATTTCATGAGGGCACAATCACTCTGATACACAAATCATACCCAGATTCAGCAAAGAAAATTAAAATTATCCCATATGTACACAGATGCAAAAATATCAAATAAATGTCACACAAACCCAATCAAGGAACACATCAAAAACATTGTCCATCATGATCAAGTAGGCTTCATCCCAGAGATGAAGAGATAGTTCCACATAGGAAAATCAGTCACTATAATTTATCATATATCCAAAGGATGCTCCATTGTACCAAAAGGATACTTGCTTAACTATATTTACAGCAGCCTTATACATAATATCTAGATATTAGAAACAACCTAGATGTCCCTTAACTGAAGAATGGATAAAGATGTGATACATTTACGCAGTGGAGTATTACTCAGCTTAAATAAAAAATGACAGCATGAAATTTGTAGGCAGATGGATGAAACTAGTAAAAATCCTGTGTAAGGTATCCCAGACCCAGAAAGAAAAACATGGTATGTACTCACATGGAAGTAAATGATAATCATGCTTAAACCCACAGACCAAAGGAGGCTAAGTAACAAGGAGGATTCTAGGGGATGGAGGGATTCCATGAATTTCCCTGGGAAGGGAAAAATAGATGTTTTTGGTGGAGATAGAAATGTGAGGGAACGTGCGGGGGAGGGGGGAGGTGGAGGGAGGAAAAGAGCACTATGAGAAACAAATGGAATTTGAGGACATGTGTGGGGTAATGTGGAAATCTAGTGCAGTGGAAACTCCCTAGAACATATGAGGGTGACCCTACTGAGGACTCCCAGTAAGCTAGGATATGGAACCAGAACTGGCCATCTTCTGTACCCAGGCAAGGCTTTCAGCGTTGGAACTGGGACAGCAACCCAGCCACAAAACCTCCAACCTACCACCTGTCCTGCCTGCTCAATGGGATGGAGCAACGGTGGCACAGAATCTGTGGGAACGGCCAACCAATGAGTGGTCTTACTTGACAGCTATGCAGTAAGAAGGAGACCATGCCTGACACTGTTTTCAGAAATAATTTATATTATATTTAATTATATTATAATTATATATATATTATATATTATATTTAGCCCTGTAAATAATACAGCAGTACTATTTAACCTGCTTTCACAATCAATGAAGTAGACATCTGTTAGATTTTATAATTGCCTTATTTACCTTGGGCAGGGCAGAAATTCCACCTACACTGTCTCAGTAATCTCCCTATTCACCTCCCAGCCTCCATACAATGTCATCCACTTTAACCATTCCTATCTGGTCTCTCTTACATCCATAATCCCATAAATACTTGCTTATCCTTCATCTGGGTCACTTCTTCCATCCACACCATTCTCAGGAGTCCTTTCTCCTAGCAACATGGTTTCTTCTAGGCTAATTCATTGTGGCATCCTCCTTCCTTCCTCCTCTTCTGTCTGTCTGTCTCCTTCCCATGATTCTCCTACCACCAAAGCCCAGGAACCTTGGCCTTGATTACCTCCTTCTGCCCTGCCCAGGCATAAGTCTTTTTTTTTATTAACCAATCAGGAATAATGCCTTAGGCAGGTTTACAAAACAAGGATGGGTGTGTCCAGGCCATAACCAGATCTTGAGGTCCAGTAATTAGCATCAAAATACAAGCATTAGAATAACCCACAATACTCTAAGAAAGCAGGAATGGACAGAGAACCTTTCAACATCGTAAAGCCTGTGTATGACAAACACACAGCCAATCCTCAATCAAAGGACTAAAAAATGAAAACATGTCCACTAATATTTAGAGTAGGTGAGGGTTCCCTAATGCAAGAATTGGTTCATATACTTGACTAAAGAAATAAGAGAATAGTGAATAATAAAAGGGTAAAAATGAGAAGGAAATTATATTATTCTTGTTTGCAAATGACATAACCCCATACTTAAAAGGTTCTACACTCTATATCAAAAACTTGTGAATCTCATTTCAGTAAAACAGCAATTCAAAACCATCAGCATACAAAAATCGTTGCCTTGTATGTAACACCAACAACTGATGGGCTGAGAAAGTCATTGGGGGAAATGAACACTGTCCATCTACAGTAGCCCCATAAAGAGCAAAAAGTACAGGAGCAGTTGCTCACATTAACAGAGGAGGAGAATGATCTCCATATATAAAAATGAAAAATGAAAAAAAATTACCCCCAAAGATATTACAGGAATTTTATATTAATGTTCCTGGGTTTGCAAAACTTAAGTTGTAAAAATGGCTACATTAATACTCACACAAAATAAACATGTAGGCCAATGTACTTTAAGATAAATGATTTACGAAAGATAAGTCATTAAGTCAAGCAATGTGGGATTTTTGAACAAAACATCAAAACCATATTCTAAAATAGACAGCCCTTTGTACAAATAGTGCTAGCAAAACTGGCTGTCCAACTGTGGAGAAATGAAATGGTGCTCATCCTGCAGAAAAATCAATATGAATTGAAGAGACATTTATTTAATATTGAAATTGCAGGGGCTAGAGAGATGGCTCAGTGGTTAAGAGCACTGTCTGCTCTTCCAAAGGATCCGGGTTCAATTCCCAGCACCCACATGGCAGCTCACATCTGTCAGTACCGCCAGTTCCTAAGGATTTGATACCTTCACACTAATGCACATAAAAATAAAATAAATTAAATTAAAAGAAAGAAAATGCAGAAAAGTGATATATTAATTTAATACGAAACACAAATCTGCACAAACCCCACATAAATGATATCTACATTTTGCTAAAGAGAAACATTAAAAATACAAAAGGTTATAATGATACTATATCTGTGTGTGTTCATACAGCTGTGTGAGTAGGTTAATAAGTAAAGAGGAGAGAGAACACTTTCTACAGAGGTGGCAAAGAGATGACAATCATAGTAAAATGGACAGAATACCTGATTCATATATATTAAATGTAACATTGAAACTTTCATTTGGCATTAAGAATTAGTAAGCATTCCCATTGCAGTGATAAAATATGCACATAAGAGCAACTAAAATTGTTCAATTTGAACCATGTTTCAAGGTCAAGGTCACTGTCCACCATGGTGTCTTAGTCTGTGTTCTATTGCTGTGAGGAGACACCATGACTAAGGGAACTCTTATAACTGGGACATTTAATTGAGGCTTGCTTATAGTTTCAGCAGTTTTGTTCATAATCATTATCATGGGGAGCATGGTGGAATGCAAACTGACATGCAGCTAGAGAAGTAGCTGAGAATTCTACGTCTGGATGTATAGTCAGTATAAAGAGAGAGACACTGGACCTGGGCTTTTGAAACCTCAACACCCAACCCCAATGACACACTTACTCCAATGATGCCACACTTCTTAATCCGTTTCCAGTAGCGCTGCTACCTGATGATTAAGCATTCAAATCTATGAGCCCTTGGGGGCAATTCTTATTCCACCACCAAACATGGTCAAACAGATGCTTCCAAGCACAATTAACAGGTCTTCTGAATTAAAGTAATAAAAGTAAGCCCTGCAAATGTATAACCAGAGGATTTCCCCTCGCATGATTCTAGATCTCATGTGGTAACAACCAAGATTTAAGTATTACTTCTTGGACCTTGTCTACATAAACGCAATTCAAAAATATAATTTAAGTTTATTTTGGCAGCGCACACACACGTGTGTGTGTGTGTATGTGTGCATGTGTGTGTGCCCATGCATGGAGGTCAGAGGACAACCTCCAGAGGTAATTTCCTCTTTCTAATTTGTTCGTACTGGGACTACTAATACAGTTGTTGGTTTATTCCCAAAGCCATCATGATAGTTCCAGCTACAAAGCTTTAATTCATAACATTCCTTCCCATTTCCCCAATCTTACACTCATCTCATAAGGAAAATAGAATTCAACTTGAAAAGTCCACAAAGTACTGAACAGTTGCAAGAGAATGAAAGACCTCTAGCCCACATCTCATGTGAGACTCAAGGCAATCTCTTAGCTATGGGCTCATACAACAGAAAAACAAGTGAAGTAGGTTAGAATAATCGAATCCTAAAGCACAGGAAACATGAGAGAACAAGGAAGGATCAGCCTCAGACTCAGAAGGACAAGCACACAATCTGACAGCTCCACTTCTGACATCTGTGAATTCTGATGCGCTGGTATTGACTCCAAAGGACTTACGTGGGCCCATGCTTCCAGTTTCACCTGAAAGACACATAGCCTTTCTTCTAGGCATGCCCCACTCACTGCCTGCACCTTTTCTTAGTAGATCTGGTACTGCCCTCCTTCATACAACTGGCATCTCCAATATCTTGGGGGCATGCAATAGTCTGGTTTTATAACCAATTGATATTCCCAGGTCTGAGTGATCTGCTGGGTTCTGGCATCAATGGCTTGCTTCTTTGCAGCACAGCAAACAATGATGTCACATCAATTCCACACAAGATCTCACATGTTCAAAACACCCCATATTATTGACTTGATCTACTAAACTAATTCACTTCTATTCATTATTATCGAACGGAGCACGAAATACTTTGCTACACTTTTGCCTTCACACAGTATTTTCTACTATAACCTCATTTACTCTTGTGAGGTGGAAAAAGTTACTGCCAGAGTCACGTAGGTTTCTATATAATAGGAATTCACTCATGGTTAATTGGAATGGAGTATAAAGTAAAGGAATTCCACATTATATCTGTAGGGTTTCAAAACAAACAAACAAAAAAAATTCCTGATATGAAGGTACATAAACTAATCTGTTGGAGTTTATAGCAGTATCTCTTAAATATAAGTTTGCCATGTTCCATGTTAGATTTTGGTCTTGTTGGTTTTTAGGGGATTCCTTTTTACTATACGTTTTGGTGTTTAACTGCTAATAAAAGTCATAAGGTGTCTATTTCTTTGTAACAATGTAACCATTTTTTTTCTTTTTCAGCATAAATGCTCTAGAGCACAGTTACAGTTGAAGGAACCTTAAACCCTTGTGCCATTATCCAACAGTATGGTGTATCTGATAGCTAAGATATAAAAGGAGTGAAAAGTGCTGCATCCTTCACTACACCTGCTTTCCCCTTGTGTGATAAAAGCCACGGCAAACAACTACACAGGGAATAAGACGTGTTATTTCAGTTCACTGGCTGTATTTCATCATTCTTCAAAGCCAGGGCACAACACTGCTGAAATCTAGACACAACAGGTGAAACAGAAGCCATATGAAATGATGCATTCTTTTTTCTTCACTCTGGCTTCAGTTCATAATTCTTATACACCGCGAACCACCTGCCCAGGAGTGACATGTCCAAGGAACATTGATATCATCCAGTGGTCTGGACTTATCTATTTGAACTACTATTTCAGACAATGCCCTGCAGACATATCCATGGGTCAATCAGTTCCAGTCAAACACCCATTTGAGACTCCATCACACACTGCTTATCTGTGTGAAGCTGAGAGCAGAAGCAAAGTAGGGCACAGATATGTGCAAAACTTATCAATAAATATTCTTCAGTGTTGATTACAGGATTAGAAATATTACTGAAGCCTTATCTCTATGTGTAGAGTTTTGAGTTACTGTTGATTAAAATATTATTGAAGGTCATTATTTGGGCATGTAGTTTCTCACTAGTATGAAGTCTCAGAGGGCACTTGACATGAGAGTCAGCTAAAGGCCTTGCCATAATCTTAGCAGAGACAGTTCCTGTTCCCATTACTAGGGAACCCACTTGGATACTGAGCTGCCATAGGCTACATCTGTGCAGGGGTTCCAGGTTATCTCTATGCATGGTCTTTGGTTGGAGTATCAGTCTCAGAAAAGAACCCTGTGCCCAGATTTTTTGGTTCTGTTGTTCTCCTTGTGGAGCTCCTATCCCTTCCAGGTCTTTCATCTCCCCCTTCTTTCATAAGATCCCCTGCCCTCTGCCAAAGTTTGGCTCTGAGGCTTTCCTCCTGTATGTATTCTCTTGTGTCTAGTAAGTAATGATGTACAATGAAATGCCTTACCACATACTTCACATTTGTAGGGTTTCTCTCCTGTATGAATTCTCTTGTGTTTAAAAAGTAATGAAGGGTAATTGTAGGCCTTACCACATACTTCACATTTGTAGGGTTTCTCTCCTGTATGATTTCTCTTGTGTTTAGAAAGAAACGATGAAATGCGGAAGTCCTTGCCACATACTTCACACTTGAATGGTTTCTCTCCTGTATGAATTCTGTTGTGCACTGAAAGTAATGATGGCAAATGGAAGGTTTTGCCACATACTTCACACTTGTACAGTTTCTCTTCTGTGTGAATTCTGTTGTGGACTGAAAGTAATGATGGCAAATGGAAGGCTTTGCCACATACTTCACACTTGTAGGGTTTTTCTCCTGTATGAACTTTCTTATGTCCTGAAAGTTCTGATGGTAAATAGAAGGCCTTGCTACATATTTCACACTTGTATGGTTTCTCTCCTGTATGAATCTTCTTATGTTTAGTAAGAACTGATGCATAACAGAAGACCTTGTCACACACTTCACATTTGTGGGGTTTCTCTCCTGTATGAATTCTCTAGTGGTTAGAAAGTACTGATGGATAATGGAAGGCCTTGCCACATACTTCACACTTGCAGGGTTTCTTTCCTGTATGAATTCTCTTGTGGTAAGAAAGTAATGATGAAATACGGAAGGTCTTGCCACATACTTCACACTTGTAAGGTTTCTCACCTGTATGACGACTTTTGTGTACAGAAAGTACTGATGCAGCGTGGAAGGCCTTGTTACATACTTCACACTTATAGGGTGTTTCTCCTGTGTGAGTTATCTTATGTTCATAAAGTAGTGATGGATAACGGAAGGCCTTGCCACACACTTCACACTTGTAGGGTTTCTCTTTCTTATGAATTCTCTTATGTTTATAAAGTCTTGATGGACAATGGAAGGCTTTGCCACATAGTTCACATTTGTAGGGTTTGTCTCCTGTATGCATTCTCTTGTGTTCAGAAAGGAATACTGGAGCACGAAAGGCCTTGCCACAAATTTCACATTTGTAGGGTTTTTCTCCTATATGAGTTAGTTTGTGTTTAGAAAGTACTGATGGCACATGGAAGGCCTTGCCACATACCTCACACTTGTACGGCTTCTCTCCTGTATGGATTCTCTTGTGTTTAGAAAGTAATGTAGTATAATGGAAGGCCTTGTTACATATTTCACACTTGTAGGGTTTCTCTCCTGTATGAATTCTTTTGTGTTCGGAAAGTAGTGATGGGTAACGGAAGGACTTCTCACATTCTTTACACTTGTAGGGCTTTTCTCTTAAATGAACTCTCTGGTGGTTACTAAACGTTTTTTTCCGCTCAAAGACTTTACCACACTCTGCATGTATAGTGTTTTCCTCCTGGTGAGTAAAGGTTGAGAAATGAGTGAAAGCAGAGCAAAATTTTTTATATTTACAATGCTTATTTTTAAAACCAAACTTTTACTCACACTTGCATTTTATTATATAAATGATGAGCTACATTCAAAATTCTATACATGTATTCAATGTAGTGGAATTTAAAACACACAACAGGTGAGATTCAGGTAACTTTCCATTGAAATAAGAAGACCACAAAAACAGAGCACAGAAACCAAGGAATATTAATCAAAGTCAAACATGTAAGGAAGGCCTAATATCAACAACTACGAAAAGCCATAATAGCATTATGTAAATGCAAATCAGCTCCTTAAACACATACAGAAGTTTTATGATTAGATATAAACAAAGCATAAAAGTAATTTAATGTAGAAAACACTTGTATGCACAATTTGTATATATCCTAAGTACGAGTTTTAGTTTGGAAGTTATGAGTGTTAGGCATAAGAAGATGGCACACAATAACATTCAATAATAAATTTCAAGGATTGAAGATGAGAATTTTCATGCACCTCTTTTGAAGAAAATTAATACTCAAGTTAATGATTACTAAGAAACGACAGAGCTTTGGTAAACATAAGTTAAAATGGTAAGAAAAAACAAAGCTTATGAAACTCAAAGCACCAAAAACGTCACATAAATGTCCTCCACAGACAGCAAAAGACAGAAAATGAAATCACTAAGAGATGAATTTCCATCAGAACATTGTGTCTCAATGTCTTTCTGTTGGATGTTTGGATCTCCCACTCTGTCCTCTAACCCCCTCATTCTGGGTGCAGGGTGAGGGCTGCTTGTCTTTTCTCATCTGCATATTCTTGTCTTTGCTCTAGAAATGTGAGTAGGTATGGCTTAGAGGAAGCAAGACCTGTTCGTAGGAAAAGGGAAGAACATTGTTAATGTGCTCTCCTTGGAAAAAAGATGTCCTTTCCAGGATTTTGTGTATAAAGAAAGAGAAGATACAATAAAGGAGGGTAGAGGATCTGTTCTTTATGTGTTTTCTGATGGGCACATAGGAATCCTTAGAAGGGATTTAGGAATTGTAGGTCCTGAGCTTCACATTCGTCAGTAACAAAGAAAACTTTTAACACTGAAGGGCGTGACAGTCTCTTTAAGGCATACCACTCCTGTCCATGCCACTTACTTCCTAATACAAAGCATACATTTAAAAGGTAGGGGGTCATTACGAACATAAGAATACAGAGTTCTAAGGTACATGAACAATTTTAATTTTCCTTAAAGGTAGGCCTATGAATCTCAGAGGTGGAAGCACAAGCTCCCATGAGATTTTATTGTACAAAGGGAGCAAGTTTCATGCTGACATTTAATTAAAACTTCATCATGAAAGTGATCCTCACCCAGGAACACAAGGTTGTTATAATTCTCCAACATCATATCCCTGTACAATTTCCACTGTGCAGGGCCCAGGATTTCCCACTCCTCTGCAGAGAAATAAATGGCCACATCCCAGAATGACAGCATATCCTGAAATAAAGAAAAGAGTGGCTACCACACATTATGCTAATTACAACTATCAATAGTAACATAAATACCAAGAGGCATCATGTACTTCTCCACTCCAAACTAAAGGACACCCAGAGTGAGATGAGCTGGCAGTGCTTCTAATACAGGTAGTAACACCCCTAACATATTTCTGATTTAGTGCTGTAATGTTACAGAGGATCATTGTTGGGGGTTGGTTTGGTGCTTATATTTTGCTGCTAATTACGGGCCCTCAAGATCTGGCTCCTGCCCAGATATACCTTTCCTTCTGTGTAAACCTGTCTAAGATATTTTTTCTGATTGGTTAATAAAACAGACCTGTACCCAGGCAGAGGTGGAAGAAGGTAGGTATGGTGAAGGTTCCTGGGCTTTGGGGAGAGGAGAATCTTGAGAAGGAGACAGATAGGCAGGAGGAGAGGAGAAGGAAGCCATGATGGGTTAGCATGGAAAAGAAATCATGTGTGTCAGGAGGAAGAATTCCAAAAATGGCATGGAAAGGAGAGATCCAGATGAAGGATAAGCAAGTATTTATGGAATTATGGATGGGAGATAGGCCAGATAGGAATGGTTAAGGCAGAAGGCATTGTATAGAGACTGGGAGGTAGATGGGGAGGTTACTGAGATAGCTTTGTGGAATTATTTGCCCAGGCCAAGATGTTATAAGGCAACTATAAAATCTAACAGGTCCCTGTGTCATACCGCCGTAATAATTATAGGGCTAATAATAAACATATTTTGCCAAATACCATCAAATTTACCACAAGTCATAGTTAAAGAAAGTGGCTTACAGAAGATCCTGGAAACTCCTATGGACATTGTACTTTCAAGAACCGTAAAACAGTATGCTAGGGCCAGAGAGATGGCTCAGCAATTAAGAGCACTGGCTACTCTTCCAAAGGACCTGGGGTTGATTCTGAGAAACCATATGGCTGTTCACAAGTGTCTAACTGCAGTTAGAGAGGATCAGACAACCTCTCAGACATGTATGCTATCAGATTACAATCATATATATGCCTTAGTTGGAGCTTGTATTCCTGTCGTCAAACTCCATGAGCAAAATTCAATAGGTTTATTAGGCTTATACTTCATATCACTGTCCATCACTGAAGGAAGTTAGGACAGGACTCAAAAAGGACAGAAACCTGGAGGCAGGAGCTGACGCAGAGGTCAAAGAGGTGTTCGGCTTACAGTCTTGTTATATATGGCCTGCTCAGCCTGCTTCTTCAGAGAACCGAAGGCCACCAGCCCAGGGGTAGCAGCTCCCATATCCAGCTGTGCCATGCTCCATCAATCACTAATTAAGAAAATGCTCTACAGGCTCTCACATAATAGCCTGATCTTATAGAGGCATTTTCTAAATTAAGATTTCCTACACTTGCATAACTATAGTTTGTTTCAAGTTCACATGAATCGAGCCAGCAAAACAAGAAAAATAAGTAAATAAATATTAAAAGTTTGCAAAACTATACTTTAGTTTCTGGTGTTTATATTACAACACAGCACACATTACCTACATTTTTCACAGTAGGGAGCCATGGTGACGGAGAAGGTACTTCTCAACACAATATGTACAATCACGTGACAAATACAATGAAGATGCAAATATGATGCAGCAGCTCTGAGCTAAGTTCTGCCTTCCTGAGAAGGAACTGAGTGATGCAAAGTGATGCACCAAGGAGAATGGGTTTGAGCAGCCAATGGGTAGAGCAATAAATGAATTTGTAGACAAATGGAATCAAATATATTAACAAAGTTATAATTAGGAAATTCAACCACAAGTTAAGTCACTGTGGGGACCTATAATGACCTAAGACTGTCTCAGAGGCTCCCATGAAAGGACAAAGGGAACTTTAGTTCTTTGTCCTTATTCAGCAGTGGACTTGGCCAGGCCAGTCTGACATAGGATTCAGTGCCATGAAGGAGTCCATGTTGTAGTTACTAGAGGATCTAACTCTTCTCCTGAGACTGGCATTATTAGCCCTAAGGCAGCTGTGTCTGAGGTATCCTGTGCTTTCATTGCCAACGTTGTGTAATTTAGGTCTCTGGTGACTATGGCTATCTTAGATGTGCTAACTTCTTAATGAACTTGCTTGCCTCTGGGTCATCAGTTTATACAAGACCTCCTGGTCCCAGTATTGTCTTCTTTATGTCTTTTTCTTATTTCTCATTTCTGGTCCCCCTATTCCACAGATAGCAACTTGAGAACTTTATCCCTGTGGGTTCAGGTCAGAATCAGTACCCTAAGATTCCTTCATCTTATCTAAATGAAAAACATCTATTAAGCAATGTTTCTCCAGGTTTCTTCTTCCTGATGGTACTGGACAATGGGATAAAAATTACAGCTCTCAGTTGATTTAAAATCCTTTAGTTTCAACATCTGACTGTTAGATTTCTGAGGCAGCATAAAGGGCCCAAGGACAGAAAAGAGGTAAGAGTCTGACCGTCAACAGACAGCACTGTGGCTACTACCTCACACACTGAAAGACAGACTCGCTCCCACGAGTAATGGAGGAGTCTAAAGGGGAGGGGCCACAACCCTTTCTAGGAGCAGAATAAGGGGCTTGGGAATGAGGAAACTGTTGCATCAGGAAGTCCCCTTTCTCTCCTGAAGTCTCTCCTTCATCAAACTGTTGGTCAAAGTTGAGACAGGTTGACCCAGCAGACACTAGACTCTTGAAAGAGTGACAAGGCTGCTGGCAGAGTCACCTGTGATCTCAGGTCAGTCCTGCTTTACCACAAGCACAGTGGATCAGTTCCAGTGATCGTAGCTGGAAGTGCTTGAGACACAGGTAAGTCAGTCTGATAGAGCAAGAAACATGGTCACACATCATGTGGGACTTGCCTTTTTATGCCTGAAATAATAATGTCCTGTGTCATCAGAAAATTCTTGTTTGTCAAGCAGGATTCCTTTGTGATTACAGCTGACCTTCTTCAACCTTATTGGTCATCTACAACCAGAGAGGAATGTTTTGGGGGACAGCCTATCTCCCAAGATAATCCATCTTGCGTAAGCAGACAATACCAGGAAGGAGAGACTGCAGACCTGCAGTGGTCTCTGGAGCAGCATCAGCTTCCTCATTCCCAAGGCCTCCACCTGCCTCTCTATAAGTCCCAGACACTATTTTTACCTCACACAAACTCCCAATCCCGAGTATTAGTATTAGTACTCCTCTCTGTGAGTACTAATAAACAGTTTCACCTGTTGTTGTCAGCCTCTTTCCTACCTTTTGTCTCTTTACTCTGTGCTCAAAAATATAATACCTTCCGCATTGTCACAATGATCATGTTTCATCAAGAGAAATCTCTTGTGTTTTGTACAGAAGCATCACCTGTCAATAAAAAGCTAACGGCTTGCTGGCAGAAGTAGGAAGTAAGAAGGTAGAAGGTCCAGAGAGGGGCAGAGAGATGGGGGAGCACAATCCAGAGGCTAGTGTTGGCCTCGGGATTCTGAAATGGACATCAGAAACTGAGCAGAGGTAACCATACACCAAGAATAGAACAAACAGGATATTATTTATAAGCAAGTCAGGGAACATGCCTCGCTATATTGTCCTAGGCTTTTGTTAATTTAGTTAAGCATCAGAGTCATTACTTTGGGAGGTGGGGTGCAGGAGGAAAACATGCATTTACAAATGGTGGCCTTCATGGGAGGCATGTAGTCCAAACTTACCTAAAAATCCAAGCTTAAAACACAAGATTCGGGCTTTAAGCCAAGAATTCTGGACAAAAGAGCCAGACCGGAAAGCCAGGCAAGATCCCTTTAAGAACTGCTGAGGCCACACTTGAGTGGAGGCTGGTTAGCATGGGTAGGACTGGGAAATGTAACCTGATGCAACTTGCTAGCCAGACTGGAGGACTGGTCTCTTGAAAAGAGAATAAAAGCAGAGAAGAGCCTCAGGTAGGCCCAGAAGGCAAAGGGCTACCCAGAGCAAAGCAGGCCTGGGACAACCAGCTCAGGGCCTCAGAGCAGGGCAGCAGTAACTTCTCCCTTCTAGAGAAGGGTCAAATAGAGGGAAAAACACAGTCCAAATTTAGGTCTACACCAAAAATGTCTACAGCCTTGTCTGGGCAGACAGAGGCAACAAGCTGCGGGGAGTGGAGCCAGCGGCCTCTGTGCCAGCTGTGTAGATAGGCAGGTACAAAATGAGGAGCACCACACCTCTAAACTGGTAACAATTGAATCTGGACAACAGTAAAAGAAAAGGGAAGATGTGTACAAAAGTAAATCATTGGAGGAAGTGTTTGCTTAAAACATAAGAAAGTAAAGTCCTTAGGAAAAGGTTCTGAGATTAAAAAGAAAAAAAAATCATTTCCTATGTTAAAAGTAGAAGAAAACAAAATGACACAATACATCTGGATGAATTTGTTTCTTTTAGCATAAAAGTATTTTTAAAGTAACATTTACAGTTTTGTACATCCTCTTTAGGAGAGATCATATTAAGACTTAAATAAAGAAAAGACTGAGAAATGGGTTACTATATTAAAGGCCAGAGAACACAAATTAAAAGAAATAGTTCCAGGTGAGAGAAATGCACAGGGGCTTCAGGAATGTCACCCCATTGAGATGCTGGACAGAAAGGCTTTGGCTATACGCCAACATGGTCAGACTAGATATTGTATGTGTATCATCATCAAGGTTCAACTGCTGGATGAAGGTCTATATGCTAAATTAGAAATACACATCCTGTTTGGTGTTCCCTTGAGCAAGGTCAAGCAATGGCTTATATTTTTCATTTACCAGAGTATGAAGAACTAAAATAAAGGTACCGTCCATAGGTTCAAATTAAGAATTCCAATGGGCTTTTCCCTTGAATTCTGGAAAAGATGATCTTGAGACTGCACATTTGTTGGAAATGATGGCTATCTTGGAAATGTCTTTACGGATAAAAGCTTTTCCATACCCATTAGAATACAACAATATTTTACCCATTAGAATATTGTACCCATTAGAATACAACAATATTTTAGATTACACGGCTTAAAAATATTAGATATATCTTAGAACCTTACAAGACAAACAATTGTAGAAATAGGACTTAGAACACAAGGGAATTAAGGAATCTCCCAAGGATAGATTAAATGGTGCTTTGTTGACTTAAAATTCTTTAAATATCAATGAGACAAGTAGCACAGATACTGAAGTACACTGGACTTTAGAAAGGACTGGTGAATTAGATCAACAAATATATATGTGATAATCTCAGAATGGAAGAAATGAAATGTGTTGCACTGGGGAGGAGATTTTGCACTTCTTTCCAAGGGAGAAGAAAAATTTGTATTCCACCCAAATTGTTGAAAATAAGATTTAACTGAGGGAGACTCCCTGAACATCTTGGCAACAGAGAGACCAATAAGACATATAGAGTGTGCACTGATTCCTCTACATGGGGATAGCTCTGAGACTAGCTGAGACATGAATGTCTATGCATAGCCATAAATCTTGTTGGCTACAGAATCCTCATGACTTTTTAGTACATGTCATTCTTTCATAAGGTATGGGTGGAAATTTCTATTACAGTTTGCTTACAGTCTAAATTGGTTAATAAAAAAGAGACAAGCCATCTCCTAAGCATATCCCATTTCTCAACACCCATCCCCACCTGCAATCCCAGAAACTGGTACCCATCAGGGAACAGCAGAGACCACCAGCAGAGAAGTGGTCTGCCCCGGGGCCATCTGCACCCCATCCCTCCAGCATGTTCTATGGTCCTTTTCCTAATCCACATCCCCACCTGCAATCCCAGAGATTGGCAACCATCAGGGAACAGCAGATGAGAACCCTGACCCAACTCCTGGCCTGCTAGAGCCCAGCTGCAGAGGCACTGTCTGCCCTGGGCCCTCTGAGCTACATCGCACTAGCATGCTCCATGCTCAATCTCCCAGGTGCACCCTATTTCCCAGGTCCCATTGCCACCTGCAATCCTGGAACCTGGAAGCCACCAGGGAGCAACAGGTCCTGTTATACCCCATTTCCTGTTCCCCATCTCATCCTGTAATCCCAGAGACTGGTACTCACCAGAGACTACCAGTTCTTCCTGTATCCCCAGAAACCTGCTATCACACAGGAAAACCAGTAGACTGCTACCACCCAGTACCACCTACTCTACCTACAATCCTAGAAGCCTACTAACATCAGGCACCACCAGGGTTGCTAATACCAGGGACAGCCAAATGGTTAGAGGTCAGCATAAGAACACAAGCAACAAAACTCAGAGCCATATGGCATCATCAGAACCCAGCTATCCCACTTCAGCAAACCCTAGATACCCTAACACACATGAAGCATAAGAAATCTATCGTAAATCTGATGTTATAAAAATGATAGAGGCCTTGAAAGAGGAAAATAAATCCCTCAAAGAAATACAAGATAACACAAACAGGTCAAGGAATTTAATAAGTCCCTTAAAGAAATGCATGAAAATTCTGTCAAATGGGAGAAGGGAATAAATAAAACTGTCCATTACCTAAAAATGGAAATAGAGGCAATTAAAAAAAACCACAACACCACAATCTGAGGCAATCCTGGAGATGGAACACATAGGGAAGAGAGTAGAAACTACAGACATAAACATCATCCACAGAACACAGAGATGGAAGAGAGAATCTCGGGTGTAAAAGATATGATTGAAGAAATCGATACATCAGTCAAATAAAATGTTTAAATTAAAAAGATCCCAACACAAAACATCCACAAAATCTGGGACAGTATTAAAAGACCAAAGCTAAGGATAATAGGAATAGAAGAAGACCCTCAGCTCCATGACTCAAAAAATATTTTCAACAAAATCATAGATAACTCCCCCAAACTAAAGAAAGAGATGCCTATAAACATAAAAGCTTACAGAACACCAAATATAGACCAGAAAAGAAAATCCTCCTGCCACATAATAATTAACACATTAAATGTATAGAACAAAGAAAGAATGCTAAAAGCCTTGGAAAAAGGCCAAGTCACATGTAAAGGCAGACCTGTCAGAATTACACCTGACTTCTCAACAGAGACTCTAAAAGCCAGAAGGGCATCACAGATATTCTACAAACGCTGAGAGACCACAGATGTCAGCCCCGACTACTATATCGAACAAAAGTTTAATCATCATCGATGGGAAAAACAAGATATTCTACAACAAAAGTAAATCTGAACACTATCCATTCACAAATCAAGCCCTACAGAAGATACTAGATGGTAAACTCTAACCCAAACAAGGCTTACTACACACAGGAAAACACAGGAAATAACCACACATCAGCAAAACCAAAAGAAAAGGAAGCAAAAACACACCACAAACATGCACTCTACCACTACCAAGATCAAAATAACAGACATTAACAATCATTGTTCATTAATATCTGTCAATGTCAATGGACTCAATCCCCCAATAAAAAGACAGAGGCTAACAGAATGGATGTAAAAACAGGATCCATCAATTAACTGCATAAGAGAAACAAACCTCAGCAATAAAGATAAACATTATCTCAGAGTAAAGGGCAGGAAAAAGGTTTTCTAAGCAAACTGACCCCAAAAGCAAGCTGGAGTAGACATTCCCATATCTAATAAACTTTCAACCAAAATTAATCAAAAGAGATGAGGAAGGACACTTCATACTCACCAAAGGAAAAATCCACCAAGATGACACCTCAATTCTGAACATCTATGCCCCAAATGGAAAGGCACCCATATTTGTAAAAGAAACACTACTATAACTTAAAACATACACTGAACCATACATTAATAGTGGGAGACTTCAAGACCCAACTCTCACCAATGGACAGATCATCGAGACATAAACTAAACAGAGAAATAATGAAACTACAGACGTCATGAATCAAATGGACCTAACAGACATCTATAAAACTTGTCACCCAAACACAAAAGAATATACATTTTTGGCACCTCATGGCACCTTCTCCACAACTGACCACATACTGGGTCACAAGGCAAGCCTCAACAGATACAAGAAAACTGAAATAACCCCCTGCGTCGTATGAGAACATGATGGATTAAAGCTAGATTTCAACAACAACAGAAAAAAGAGAAAACCTGTAAACTCATGGAAACTGAGCAACTCTCTACTCAGTGACCACTCAGTCAGGGAAGAAATAAAAAAAAGAAATGAAAGACTTTCTAGAATCCAATGAAAATGAAGGCACAACATAGCCAAACTTATGGGACACAATGAAAGCAATGCTAAGAGGAAAGTTCATAGTACTAAGTGCCTTCATAAAGAAATTAGAGAGTTCTCATACTGGCAACTTAAAAGGCACACCTAAAAGCCCTAGAACAAAAAGAAGCAAACACACCCAAGATGAGTTGATGGCAGGAAATAATTAAACTGAGGTCTGAAATCAATAACTTAGAAACAAAGAGAACAACATAAGGAATCAATGAAACTAAGAGTTGGTTCTTTGAGAAAAATCAATGAGAGAGACAAACCCCTAGCCAAATGAACTAAAAGGTAGAGAGACAGCATCCAAAATCAGAAATAAAATGGTGGGCAAAGCAGGAGACACTCGGGAAATCCAAAGAAATCATTATGTCTCACTTCAAAACCCGTATTCCACAAGATTGGGAAATCTAAAGGAAATGAATGATTTTCTTGATAGATCTCACTTACCAAAGTTAAATCAATACTAGACAAACAGTTTAAACAGCCCTATAAACCCTAAAGAAATAGAAGCAGTCATCAGAAGTCTTCCAAAAACAACAACCACCACAACAAAAAAGCCCGGGGACAGATGGTTTTAGCACAACATTATGAGATATTCAAAGAAGAGCTAACACCAATACTCCCAATACTCCAAACTCTTCCACAAAATAGAAATAAAAGGAACACTGCCAAACTTGTTCTATAAAGCCACAGTCGCCATGACAAACAGCCACACAAAGCCTCAACAACAACAAAGAATTTCAGACCAATTTCCCTCATGAACACTGACGCAAAAACTATTAATAAAATACTTGCAAACCAAATCCAAGAACACATCAAATATACCATCCACCATGGTCAAGTAGGTCTCATGCCAGGGATGCATGAATGGTTTAACATAGGAAAATCCATCAAGGTAATCTACCATATAAATAAACTGAAAGAAAAAAAAATATGATCATCTCACTAGATGCAGTAAAAGCCTATGATAAAAGTCTTGGAGAGAACAGGGATACAATATCCATACCTAAATATAGTAAAGACAATATACAGCAAACTTATAGCTAACATCAAATGGAGAGAAACTCAAAGCATTTCCAGTAAATTCTGGGACAAAACAAGGATGCCTGTTCTTTCTCTATCTCTTCAATATAGTATTTGAAGTTCTAGCTAGAGCAATAAGATAACTAAAGAATATCAAGAGGATATAAATTAGAAAGGAAAAAGTCAAAGTATTCCTATTCACAGATGATATAATAGTATAAGTGACTCCCAAAAATTTTACCAGAGAACTCTTAAGCTGATAAATACCTTCAGCAAAGTAGCTAGATGCAAAATTGACTTTAAAAAAATCATTAGTCCTCCTGTATACAAATGACAAATGAGAAAAAAATTAGAGAAACTATACCCTTCACAATAGCCATGGATAATATAAAGTATGTTGGTATAATTCTAACCAAGCATGTGAAAGGTCTGAATGACAAGAATTTCACGTCTCTGAAAAAAGAAATTGAAGAAGCTATCAGAAGATGGAACGATATCCTATGCTCATGGATCAATAGGCTTAACATAGTAAAAATGGCTCTCTTAGCAAAGCAATCTATAGATTCAATGCAACTCTCATGAAAATATCAACATAGTTCTTTACAGACCTTGAAAGAACGACTCTCAACTTCATGTAGAAAAACAAAACCCAGAGCAGCTAATATAATCCTATACAATCAAAGAACTTCTGAAGTATCTCTATTCAACTTCAAGCTGTAGTACAGAGAAACAGTAGTAAAAACTTCATGGTACTGGCAGAGAAAAAGACTGTTTGATCTCTGGAATAAAACTGAACACCTAGACAGAAAGCCACATAGCTACGGACACTTGACTTTTGACAGAGAAGCAAAAACCATACAATGGAAAAAGAAAAGCATCTTCAACAAATGATGCTGGTCTAACTGGGTGTCTACATGTAGAAAAATGCAAATAGAAACACATTTTCACCCTGCATGAAACTGAAGTGTTGTAAATTAAAAATGAGTGTTGGGCTATTTATTATCAGCCCTATGATTATCACATCATTATTATTTAATCTGCTATCATAAATAATAAGACACAGACACCTGTTAGATTTTATAATTGTCATATTAACCTTGGGCCGGGCAGGTATTTCATCAACACTGGCTCAATATCCTCACCATCCATCTCCCAGTCCCCATCCAATGCCATCCACCTTAATCCTAAGCTGGTCTACCTTCCATCCATAATCCTATGGTACTCAGTGTTTGTATTCTCTATCTGGGCCTTTTCATGCCATTATTGAAGTCTTTTCTCCTCATCCACTTGATTCCCTCTCCATCTAACCCATTGTGGCATCCTCCTTCCTCCTCTCTTCCCGTCTGTCCATCTCTGTCCCATGATTCTCTGTCCTCCAAAGCCTGGGATCCTTAGCTACACCTACCCCATTCTGCCCTGCCCAAGCAAGAATAGGCTGTTTAATCGACCAATCAGGTATAATGACTTAGGCAGGTTTATACAACAAGGTTAGGTTTCCGTGAGAATGTGCTCTGAGCAGGGACAAGATCTGGGGGGCCAGTAACTAACATTAGAATACAAAGCACCAGGCCAAACCCCAACACTTAAGTCCAAGTGGATCAAAGACCTCAACAAAAACCAGATACACTAAATCTATTAAAGAAAAAGTGGGGAAGAGCTGTGAACTCTTTGGCACAGGAGACAACTTCTTGAACAGAATACCAAGAGCACAGATCAACAATTACTAGATGGGACCTCATCAAACTAAAATGTTTCTGTAAGGCAAAGGACCCTGTCAACCAAACAAAACGGCAGCTTACAGATTGGGAAAAGACCTTCACTGGCCCTAATTTGGGCTAATACCCAAATTATTTATGGAACTCATGAAATTAAACTTCAACAAACCAAATAATTCAATTAAAAATGGGATACAGAGCTAAACAGAATTCTCTACAGAACAATCTTGAATAGTTGAGAAGCACTTAAAGAAATGCTCAATGTCATTAATCATCAGGAAAATGCAAATCAAAATGACTCTGAGACTTGATCTTACACCACCAATGGCTAAGATCAAAAACTCAAGTAACAGGACACGCTGGTGAGGATGTGGAGCAAAGGGAACACTCCTTCATTATCAGTGGGAGTGCGAACTTGTACAACCACTTTGAAATTCAATCCGGTGCTTTCTCGGAAAATTGGGACCCAGCTTTCCTACTTCTGAGCCCACACCCAAGAGATGCCCCACCCTACCAAAAGGACTCCTTTTTTATTGGCTTTTTATTTTTATTTTTTAATTAGAATACAAAGTAGCAGGCTTTCTTCCTGTAAGCCTGCTTACATATTGTATTAGTGATCCTCTCCCTTCCTCCCCACCCCTGTTTCCTCTTAGACAAGCTGGAGACCTGCAACAAGGTGGGCTCCTCGGAGGACATGGGAGTGACTCTAGCTGAAACCTCTGGTGGCGGGGGTCATAGAGACTGGAGAGGACACCCTCTAACCAGGACTTTTGGTGGAGAGAGGGGAACACCAACCCACCTACAAAAACTTCATCCAGAATTTACCGTGCCTCAGGATATGTAGGGAATTAAGACACAGAGATCAAGGGAATGTGCAGCCTATGCCTGGCCCAACCTGAGACCCACTCCATGGGACAGAGCCAACCCCTCACACTATTGATGTGTTTGCAGATGGGAACCTTGCATGTCTGTCCTCTGAGAGGCTTCGCACAATGGATCAAATCATAAACCAAGACTCACAGCCAAACATTGGGTGGAGTGCATGGAGCTGTGTAGAAGATTCGGGGGAAGGATAACGATACAGAGGGGATAGGAGCTCTACAAGAAGACCAACAGTCACAACTATCCTGGACCTAGAGGAGCTTGCAGAGACTAAAGCACCAACCAAGGACCAGGCATGGACTATACCTAAACCCTTTAAACACATATACACAATAGGCATCTTAGCCTCCATGTGGGTTCCCCAGAAAGGACATGTTTCTGACATAATTTCTGTTGCATGCCATTCGATCACTTCACCCTGGGGTGCCTGCCTTGCCAGGACACTGTGAAAGAGGAAGTACACAGCCACCAAGACCTACCACCATATTAGTATTCCCAGTACTCACAAAATTCGAAGAGAAATTACCTCTGGTGGTTGTCCTCTGACTCCATGCATGGGTCCCCACACACACATACATAAATGTACACCAACAAAATAAACTTAAGTTGTGTTTTTGAACTGTGTTTGCATTTAATGTAGACGAGGTCCAAAAAGTAATGACCACGTTGGCTTCATCCCTTAAAATAAAGAATGGTTTGTCATATGCATGTCGGTTTTTTTTTTTTTAATTTTTATTATGTATACAGTGTTCTGCCTGCATGTCAGAAGAGGGCACCAGATCTCATTACAAACATTTGTAAGCCACACATGGGTGCTGGGAATTGAACTCAGGACCTCTGGAAGAACAGACTGTGCTCTTAACCTCTGAGCCATCTCTCCAGCTTGCTCATATGCATGTCAATAAATACAATAAATTACATAGTCTTACAGACAAAAACCACATGATCATTTTAACAGATTCAGAAAAGCCTTGGACAAAATCCAACATGCTTTCGTGATAAAAGTGCTAACGAATATAGGGCTAAAGGGTTGCTCCTTCAAGGGAAGAAATACAAAACCTGTTTCCATCCAAAGGCTACAGCCAATTTCTATGTGGTGACCTTTATTCTATCTCTGTGGTTAGAAACTCTATGGCCACTGACCCTCCACGAAGACCTTTATCATTCATTCTTAAATCTGTTTTCCCATTCAATCTATAGAACCTATCTTCATACACTTGACAAAGAGTATGCTCTTAGTGATGTATGATCTGTATGTAGCTAGCATTGTTGATCAAGGAGATTAATGTATGTTTTGATGTGCATACCGGATTGAGTTGACCATAACCAGAAGAGTTTTCCCCTATTTGTGCTTGTGCAAGGATGTACCTAAAACAAACACATGTGGACAGACTCCCGACATTTGAACCAACACCTGCTACTGTGTTGTGCTGAGCAGACTGCCTTCCTGCTTCCGCTGCCTTGTTATTCTTCTGACCATGGAGGCTATAAAGACCCCTACTGGGATGCTGTAGGGGAGCAAGAAATAGAGAAGGTGCGGGGAGGGTACATATGACCTCATGGGGAAACTGGGAAAAACTATGGGGCAATAATCAGGGAAGTGGAAGAACATAAACATGCATTTAAAGATTGTCCTTCGACTCACTGAAATATTTTAATTCAAAAGCAGGAAATGATGGCAACCTGTGCTTCTAAGGTTTACCACTTCCTCCTTTTGAGGCTCATCAAAATCAGTCCAACTAACATTGTATCTTCTTTGTATGGCCTCTGACAGGTACACAGCCATCACCAGGTATTGAATGACATCACCCAAAACAAGTTCCCTTCAGAGTTTTCCAGGAAGGATTTGTCCAACACACCAAGGTTACTGCTACTGAATCTGTTAAAATCAGCAAGTCCTTCATTCATATCATCATTCACATTAACATTAGGATGAAATGAAACAAGCCTGCAAGGAAAAGTTGAGAACTACGTACCACAGGGGACTGGATGGCTTCCTAAGAAAGAGGAAGGAATTTCACTTTAACAATTTACTGGTGGGATGGTAGTAACATCACATGTGAAGGACAGTGGTAGATGTGGTTGTCATTTTCCATTTGTAGAGTCTGAATTCTGTTCTAGGAAAATTCTGTTAAATTCTGAAGAAAGCATCATAAGGTCATGGCAGAAAATAACAGAGAAAAGTATGTAAAGACAACTAACATACCCTACAAATAGTGAGAAATAGTCAAGCAAGGCAAAGAGGAGAATATTTCCCCCCACAATAAATGCAAACAAGTTTCTAAACATTAACACATGATATCATTAACAAAAGGATGCTAGTGAAAAACTGGAAATTAGATTTCAAATACAGTCAATAGGAATTCTCTAAGCACATGTGTAAGTATTGATAATTGGTAGGATGTCAATTGGATGGATTTCTGTCAGGTCCCTGGTGCTCAGAAGTGAGAGGAACAAGAAGTAATCACTACACCCAAAAACTATGTTTTTGAGAATTTTTTTAAAACACAGAATCTCATCTGGCCTAGGCTCACCTTGAATGCCTATGAATCAGAGATGACTTTGAATTCCAGGATTCCTGACAACTCCTCAAAATGCAGAGATAAAAGAGATGATTCATAGAATAGGCTTAACTTCTCTTTTCACTCATAGGGCTGTTTAATTCAAAATACATGTAAATATTTGCTCCCTATAAGTTATATATGAGCATGCTGCTGTATCATCTCTACTTGTGCAAGGCAGTGTGCTTTTTCTACTTCATATACAGTTACTATTTTTCCTACACATTAGCAACATTATCTAGGGACTGTCTATTGTTTTAGATATGGTTGGAAGCTCACTGACATTCAGGTAGATAGGGCAAGGTGGTCTGAGGCCCATGCTTGCAAGAGTAGACTTCAATGTCATAAGCCAGTATCACCAACACTTGGTTTAACTGAAGCATGTAAGGACACCTGAGATAGAGAAAATGGCTGTGGAGGAAAATCCTGAAAAAACCTGTGCCTGGCTGTAAATGAAGAACTCTTGGGAGGGTGCTGTTTCTGCAGAGACAGATGGCCCATGTGGATATTCAGGGCTGTGCAGAGACTGGAATTTTTCATGTTGGGGTGGTAGTTGCCTTATCTTGGGCTGATTTTACCCTTCAGGAATAGTCAGTCCTTGCCTCACTCTGGAGTGGACCAGACAGCTTGTGATAACAGATAAAACCTCTTAGAATCCACCAACTTAGTATGACTTAAGCTTCTATCACTCCAAATGCAAAGACTGTCATCAGATAGTACCTTAGGAGAATAAAAATAGCTCCCCAATGTTATAATATCTCCTTCTCTGGTATACCCACCAATTCATTTCAAACTTTACTTGATTAATGACAGTCTTTGTTCTATAATACCATGAAAATGCTACCATATTGGAGCATAGAATTTGGGGCACCAAAATCTGTGTTCCCAGATTTTGATCACTCAGCTCCAGAATACTATCTCTTAACCATTCGAAATGAGAGCTGTGGGTTTTGCATCTTCAGGAGCCATGTGCAAATCACAAGACCCTGAGTGTTCCACACTTTCCAAATTCATCTTCTATCATCGGTAACACAGCACAAAAACTTGGGAAAATCTCCTAGAACTATTCAGGGAGCGTCAGTGAACCTGGATGCCACATTCAGTGACAGAGTACATGTAAGGGAGTTTAGACTCTACTGATAATGTGAACAGACAGAAGAAAATCAAGTACAAAAGAACAATGTACAGAGCCGGCCAGATTAGCAGCGTCCCGTCTCCCCCTCCCCTTTCAGAGACATTCCAGCCCCTCCCAGGGATGCATTTCTGTCATCACACCCAGTCACCTTTCACATCTGAAAAGGAGTCCAAACTTCAGACACTACACAGCCTCAGAATTGATGAGGTATTACTGTCTAGTAATTTTCACTCAAGTGTAAAGTCTGTGATTATGTGGATTGCGAAAGGATAGTTTCATTCCAATTCCAAGATTATTTTGCGGCTATAAACAGTGTATTGTGGTGACTCGGGTCACAGGGGAGGACATTAGGGATTCATGTCTAACGCCAGTTATCCATTAATCTAATAATTCATTCCAAAGGAAAAGGCACTAACAAAACCAATCAACAATCGCTTTCCTGTCCTTGGAAACTAGGAATCTGAGGAACCCCCTGAAGCTCAAACCAGGAGTAGTAGACCCGACAAAAAGTATAGGAGGGGCTAGATGTCCACGTGTTCTAGGAGTCCTGAGAAATCTGACTACAGCCATGTGAGCCTGGGTCAGCTATGTTGAGCATGTTTTCCCAGCAAAGATGAGTGAGCTTCCTTCAGCTCCTCAGGCACAGGCCGTCAGCAGACCCAGTCAGCCCTTGAAATCCCGTTGTTTCCAACCTTCTCCCGTTCAAACCTTCACCCAGGGGCAGTGGCCCAGCCTAGGTCAGCACAGCACCTCCATGTCACCTTCCAGGTCTTCCCAACCAGCCCAAGTCAGCTCCCTCCGCGTCGGACCGCCACCATGCACGGTCGCTCAGCTCTGCAGGACGCCGCTGCTCCCTGCACCAACCTCCAGGTCAGAGCGCCAGCCCAGCGCTGAACAGGACACTCGCCTAACTTTCGGGAGAAGCGAAGTTTGAATAAGTGATGCGGAAGTTTGCTCCCAATCGCCATATCCTGTGACGTCATGCTGCTCTGAACTACATTTCCCACAAGTCAGTGCGAAGAATTTCTAGGCTACAAGGAAAGGGTATTTGTGCAGTCCTTTAGGTCCTGACAAACTGCGTCCCAGTTAGAAGGAAACAGACACAAGGGTAGGGGCAACCACGGGAGATTCAGGCTGTTTTAAAGCCCTGTGGTCACAGTACCGGATCCTATTCTGGGAGTCGAGTATTTCACAGTAATATTAATCACGTTTCATAGTTATTTCTTTTAAAACATTGTGATTTTAAAGCTCCGACCTACTTATAGAATCTTACTACAGCATGGGAAATTCAGATTAATCACTTTTCTTATAAAGTATGAGAAAAATAAGAACCATAAATAAAATAGGTATTGGAGGTGGTCAGCAAGAAGGAACTGGGTAAGAGCAGATGGGGAGGCTGAGCAGCCCTAGAGTTTAGCAATGGTGGGGGCGGGGAGGGCCAGGGTTGAGAATAGAAATAGGTGGGGTCATCTCTGTGGCTTGCCAGAGACTTTGAATAGGAGGGGCCCTAGGAAGTCTATGGGGATTCCTCTAGCTGAGACTGCTAGCACCAGGGGATATGTGGCCTAAAGTGGCTGCTTCCTATAGCCAGGCAGGACTTCCAGTGCAGGAATAACCACACTAACCTACCCACAAAACCTTCAACCCCAAAGTTGTCTTGCCTACGAGATGTCCAGGGACAAAGATGGAGCAAAGATTGAGGGAACAGCCAACCAAAACCTGGCCCTAGTTGAGACCAATCCTATGGGAGAGAACCAATCCCTGACTCTATTAATGTTCCTCTGCTATTCTTGCAGACAGGAGCCTAGCATAATTCCTCTAAGAGGCTTCACCCAGCAGCTGATGGAAACAGATGCAGAGAACCACAGCCAAACATTAGGCAGAGCTTGGGAATCCTATGAGAGAGCGGAGGGAATGATTGAGGGAGCTGGAAAGGTCAAGGACTCCACAAGAAGAACTACAGTGTCAGTGAACCTGGGCCCATGAGGCCAGGCAGGTATTTCATCAACGCTGGCTCAATAACCTCACCATCCATCTCCCAGTTCCCATCCAATGCCATCCACGTTAATCCCAAAGCCCAAGAGGATAGATGCATGGACTGTTCCTAGCTCCCCTGGACATACGTAGTAGATGGGAAGTTTGCTTTTCATGTGTGTCCCCCAACAACCAGAGCAAGTGCCCTCTCTGACTCTGTTGCCTCCCTTTGAATCTTGTTCCTCATAACTTGTCTGCCTTCTTTGGCCACAGTGGGAAAGGATGTGCCTAGTTCTATAGCGACCTAATGTGCCAGGGAAGGTTGGTACCCATGAGGGATCTCCCCCTTCTCTGAGAAGGAGGGGAGGATGGGGTGTGTGTGTGGGACTGGGAGTAAAGGGGGGCTGCAATCAGGATGTAAGGTGAATAAATAAATTTAAAAGAAAAATAAGGAAGCAGGGAGCTAATGTAGGCCTGAGGATTGTCTCTTTAAGATGCTTATTGAAGCCATCCTTGGTGACCCTGCCTATCATCCAGTGACTCACCAGCTTAAGACAGAAGAATCAGAAACCAAGGCTCATCACTACCAGGTGTTGTCTGATGACATGCTTTCCTCCTCTGCAACTCTCCCAAGAAGAAGATACAGATCCTGGGATCACATTGGTGTGTGTATTGACTCTTGGTGCATTGTGCATTTTAGGATATTTCCAGCTGCTTTAGGTTTCATGTTCCTTATTGAATTTCCTGTCTCTCCTCTTATCAGTGTTCATATTTGACCCTATTTGAACATCAACGGTATCTGCCTTGAACTTCTTTCACTTTTCCTACAGAGAACACTGAGATGATTCCTTCTTGAATACAAAGGTATCAGAAATATGTTCTATGGGCTAACAAATGAGCTCAGTGTAGTAATGAATGTACATTGGAACCGTGGAGTACTGAGAATGCCCACATCTTCTTAGGAGTATTCATTCCTGTGCAGCTCATGCTTGGGGCAAAGATACAAACCCCACCACAAGGAAGGCTCCATGCTTCCACGATGCACACTTGCTTCACAAGGAAGCTGTTTCTGAGGGGAGACTGTGAGAAGTTCCCATTCAATTCAGTTGTAGGCAGTGTGCTAACCCAGTGACAGAACAGCTTCCTCAACTTAGAAGAAAAGAGTTACCAAGCAGTATAGCAACTTGGACCCTTGATTGGCAAGTCTGTTTAGAATGAGGTCACATGAGTGGTCTGTCCTCCTGAATGCTGCAGTGAGGGGTGTTGTCAACAACCTTAAAGACTTAGCACTTCTGAGAATGACTAGGTTTTCAGTATGTGTATGTGTGCACATGTGTGTTTGTGTCTGTTACATGGAGAGCTAAGAAGGGGCTCATTCATATGA
>CM053743.1:74708596-74724125 GCA_028658305.1 Pachyuromys duprasi | reverse complement strand
GCACATGTGTGTTTGTGTCTGTTACATGGAGAGCTAAGAAGGGGCTCATTCATATGAGAAGTGCTGATCCTTGAGGATGCAGCATTCTTTTCCATCTTCTTCAGTCACCAGTTCTTCCTAGAGGGATTGTTTAATTCAGAAGGAGGAGGAGCAACCAAGGTACAGGCACAAATGGAACTTCCAGGATCTAAGAGGGAGTTCCATTCAGGAGGATATTAGGGACAAAGGCATGCTTGTGGAAAAGTCTTCAAGACCTGAATTCTCAGGCCTAATATATTTGTTTAGACCCTGTTAACAATTTTATCTAACACCTCTAATTAAATATTTTGTATAATGTCTTAATCATTTAATTTTCTCCCATTGAAACATTCTGCTTTAGGTGTGATGTTTGGCAAAATCATTTCATATGATATGTTTACAGGTGTTGGTGTACTTCTAAAACACTTTTACTTACATTTGTTGTATCTCTTCCTCCCTCCTCCAGCCCAATCCCTTCCAACACCCCAGCACCAGGTTGGAGAGAGAAAGGGTGAGTGGGAGAAAGGGAGCAGTTCTCTTAGCTGCTTCCTGCTGGTTAGGGTTGTTGGGTTCCTTGGACCCAATCCAATCTTTGTTTCTGGAGATCTCCAACTTCTTGTTTCATTGCATGAATAGCAGCAGGAGCTGGGGCGGGGGGAAGTAGAAGCAGCTGTGTCCTGTCTGAGAGCTCCTCCACACTCTCTGGGCTCTGGCATTTATTCTCTCTCCAGAGTCCTCAAATTTGAACCATCTGCAGCAGGCAAAGAGCTCCTCTCAGAGTCCGCACAAGGCAAATAGTTTGCTGCTGTGGACCATCTGAATCAGTCCCACATCCCATACCCGGGACTAAAACAGAACCATGATTATATCTACAACAGTTCCTCCTTTCTGTTAAAAACAAACAAAATTTTATAAATTTTAATTTATATTAAAATTTCTTTTTAATATAAAAGAAATTTTCTGTTGCTTCCTTAAAAGCATATGATCAAGGAATTAAACCCTTTTTTGATCAATAATTTCTTTTATAATCTGATGACTGTATTCTGCTCTTGTCTAGGTCAGCTCATACTTGTTGCTATTGAGCTTCGAGCTAGGTTCCTAATGTCCAGAAGTTACCTGAACATTCTTGCAGAGAACCCAGTGCTGCCAGAAAGGGCTCATTTGCTTCTCTGGCAGAATATATCATATTTCTCAGAGTTAACACACTGGCTATTTTAAGATCTGAGGCTGCATTGAGCATTTTGATATCTAAACTTTTGGTGGCTACTGGGAAAACTTCCTGCTGGTTAGAGTAATGGGGTTCCTTGGAGCCAGTCCAATCCTCATTTCTGGAGATCTCCAACTTCTAGTCTCACTGCATCAACAGCACTGGATGCTGCAGGAGAAAGCAGCAGCAGCAGCCCGTTCTCTCTTGGAGCTCCTCCACATTCTGTGGGCTCTGGCATTTATTCTCTCTCCAGAGTCCTCAGATTTAAACCACGTACAGCTGGCAAAGAGCTCCTCTCAGAGCCTGCAGGAGGCAAATAGTTTGCTGCTGTGGACGAGCTGAATCAGTCTCACATCCCACACCTGGGATTAAAACAAAAACATGTTTATACCTAAAACATATGGGCTAGAGAGAGAGTTCAGTAGATAAGAGTGTTTAATGTTCTTCCAAAGGATTATGCCAGCATTTCCCCCTTTATGTCCAAGAAAAGGCTCTTTTTTTCAATAATAAACTAATATACAACAATAATTGTTGTTATAAAAAAAACCAAACATTTGATTTTACTAATAAAGACTGAGGAGCCAGATGCTGGGGTAAAAGCCTACTGCCTCAGAAAAGCAGAGCAAGCACCGAGCTGATCTTCCTCCTCAGCCAACATCCCAGTTGGCCCGTTCTCCATGTTGTCTTAAATACCATTCAACTCAATGTCCCTCCTTTCTATTTCCTGTCAGTTTTTCTATCTGTCCTCCAGACTTCTTCTCATTCTCTAACTTATTTTCCCCATGTTCCCTTCCTGTCAATCTGGTTGTTTGCTCTGCCTCTTGACCCAGGGTTAACTTTATTTAATCCTGTTTTCAGAAAGCTCTTAGATTAAAGGTGTGTGTTAGGGTTGAACCATACCACAAGTACTTGTAAATAGAAAGATATAGGCTCAAAGACAGAGCCATACTATAATTAGAAACAGTTTTTCACAGTTCACAATCTCGGGGTTCACAATGGGATCAAATATCCTGCAACATTTTCCCTTTTTTGTCAAAATAAAAGACTTTCTCTAACATCAACAGTCTACATATCATCTCATAAAAATTACATTCTTAGTGTCCAATTCATATTTATTAGCATCTTTGGAGAAAGTACCATTTTCTTTTGGTGAGTCCAAAGTTATGTACCTAATCATATTCTATCATAACTAGCATTTATCAACCAAAAAACACCCTTTTAGACCTTAAAACAATTTATTTATATCCTAAACAACTTCAGCTTAACTGTATGACTATAGTGTTTACCCCCATCAGAGACCTGAGAAGGATAAATATTATTTGAATAAACAGGGAGTACAGAGCAAGCAGTTTCTGAAACTATAGAAATTACAGAGACTGTTGGCTACCTGGACAGTCATCCTAAATATGCTATGTTATTACTCTAGAATACCAACAATACCAGTTAGGAGCTCTGTGTTTTTTCCCCTGGATGGTGGGATTAAAGGCATGTGCCACCACCACCTTGTTCATTATAGCTCTAGAATTTAGAAAACAACTAACTTATAGGGATGCACCTGTCTCTGCTGGGAGTAAAGACATGGGCACAACTGTACTGTTCAAAAATTTTATCTTAGCTCCAAATCACTTCAACTCTTAGAGATGTACAAAATACGTTTCAAATGTAACCCTTTGAATTTACCTAAAACATTTTAAATATATTAACTGTGTTTTAAAATAAAAACACATATTCTTTTCATTTAAGAAGAAAACTCAAAAGCAGAGATCCAAGATGATGTGGGCCATGTAGAAATCTACAGTCTAACATTCTAACATGGAATTAAGACATGTGGTTTAAGAAAAGTTATTTTTCTTGTGCCCTGCTTATCTAAAATCCGAATGGTCTATGACTGTTCTTGAAATACCTTTTAATTTTTTTCTCAGAAGCATTCCTTATTTTATTTTTTCCCTTCTGAGACTGGAGGAACATTAATCTGCATTTCCCATGGCTGCAACAAATCATGTCCCCATAAATTCATGGCTCTATTAGCTACATATGTTTTATTTGTCCTGTTTGTCCTTCTGGCCATATATACTCTACCCATCTTGCACTTTGTTTTACTGAGATAAAACTCCAATTTCTAGAAGCTGAATATTTACCCTCTAAAGCGACCAATCTGGATGCCAAGATTTTTGTGAAATTATTATTACATCTGCTCTTGTGTTTACTAAACCTTCAATTTCAATGTTATTTATCTGTATTTTGAGCTTTTGGCTCTGATCATTTATAGAAGGTTGCCTAAGAATACTTGTTTTCTTGTCTCTCCTGAATTTTTTTTTAAGCTACCAAAGCTGTTGATTATATCGAGAGCAGTGTTGTTTTAAACAACAGACATTAACTCTTTTAATTCCTCTGTGGATTAATTTCTCCAGGCTTACAAGAAATGAATAAATCAAATTTGATATTGGGACCTGGGAAAGGCTCCTTGTGCATTTTTCAATTGAAAAGGATTACCTCGCTTGTGATCTGTATTCATTAGCCCAATGCCAGACTTTGTTACACTTTCTGTATACTTCAGAAGGCTGGGGCCTTCTTTTTTGATTAGCTCTAGAAAAACCATTGTTTCTAGGAACACCTTGCCTAAAATGTTTTTAAATGACCTGGCTTACCACAATTGAATAATCTGCCATTTTGATTTTTCTTAGAACTTTTAGAAATTACTTTATCCTATCATAGTAGCATCATAAATGTGAGCTCCAATATCACATTAGAATGAATTTCTAATTCACTCATCTACTGGTGTAGATCTTGGCTTTAAGGTCTAATTACCCTTTTCCATTGTGAGTTAGCATTTTCAAAAGCCAGAGATTCGATTAATATTTTCTTAACTTCAGAACCTGATACTATTCTATTTACAGCTGAAGTCAATAATTTCAAAATCAGTGAAGGCTTCTTCTGTGTCTTGTATAATTTTGGTAAATGACTCAGATTTCTTTCTCAATTCAACCTTGTCTCAAGCATTTAAAGCTGCTAAATAACATAGCACTTTGGTGTTATTGTCAAATTTAAGCTACCTTTTTTATATTTTAACATTTTTTTTTATTAATCACAGGTTATATACTTTGTATCCCAGCCATAGCCCCCTCCCGCATTCCCTCTCTATCCCACCCTTCCCTCCCTCATCTCCTCCCTGCCCCTTTCCAAGTCCACTGATAGGGGAGGACCTCCTCCTCTTCGATCTAACTCTAGCTTATCAGGTCTCTTCAGGAATGGCTGCAATGTCCTCTTCTGTGGCCTAGCAAGGCTGCTCCTCCCTCAGGGGGTAGGGAGGTCGAAGAGCCAGCCATTGAGTTACCATTTTTAACTGAGCATATTGACATTCACCTAGCAACTGATGTTATTCGCGTATGGCCCATGCTTCTTCTTTGTATCACATTTACCATTGTAACTGAGGACCAGCTTCCAATATTACTGTTGCCAAATCTTTCTAGTCTCAGCGTATAATCCTGTTCTGAGTTGCCCATGTATAAATATCTGCTTCATTCTGTCTGAGGATTTTCCTGTCTTCACTTATAAGTATTTTTAAGGCTTGTAGCTTATCAATCCACTTTTCATATTTGGCACAAAAAACCCCACTATTGCTATTACAGCTAAAATATGAACTGACAGCCTGACAGTAATTATAATGGGCATAATGCCAATCTGAGTTAACGACATGTTCTTTTTCACTTCATGACTTACTCTTTCTTGGATTCTCTCTTTTTCCAATAGAGTATTCATACCAAAAGCAACATGGGAAGAGGAAATGATTTAAGTGTTGTACAGGTCATAGACCATCATTAAAGGAGAACAGATCGAGAGATCAAGTATTAAACTGGAGGCAAGAACAGAAGCAGAAACCATGGAAGAATGTTTTCAGGCTCTGCTCCCTCCCCCAGACCTCCAATGACCATCATAGTTTCCTTATTATACAACTAAGGATCACTTTCCCAGAGATGGAAATGCCACCAGTTGTCTGAGGCCCCAAAAGCAATCATTAATCAAGGAATTACATCATAGACTTTTGTACAGGCTAATCTGACAGATTAATTAATCTGATAGAGGTAATTCCTTAGGCAAAGTTCCCTCCACCCACATTACCATAGCTTCTTTCAAACCAATAAATACTTAGCAGCACACTCTCGATTTGGCAGTCTACTCTGTTAATTGTAAGTTGCAGTCAGTGAGTTTTCAGATCCTGGAGAAGGGAAAATATATTTGTCAGGGGACAGAGAGAGGTGCAGGCATAATGTTATTGTGCCCTGTGTAAAGATTCAAATGTTGATTTCTGTCTATATCTGGTTGCAATCCTTAGTCAGAGAATCTTCTGTTTCAATGGTGTATAAAAGCTGTTTTCCAATTGTTCCCTGATAAGTCAATTAAAGTAGCTTAACAGCTAATGACTGAGCAGGGGAGAGAATAGAAATGGACTTCCTCCCAGCCCGAGAGAAAGTGGATATTCAACCACAAGCAGAGGTCTAGGATACTTCATGAGAGAGCAGTTGGAGCCGAGAAAGCCACAAAACAAAAGTATCTTGGGGATTTATGCTGGGAGGAAGATAGATTAGCTTAGAGGCTTAAAATAGATTAACACTGCTCAGTTGTTGTGCCTTAAAGCTGTAGATCTATCTATCTATCTATCTATCTATCTATCTATCTATCTATCTATCTATCTATCTATTCATTCCATTCTCAGTTATTTGGAAGCTAGCTGGGATAAGAGAAAAACTGCAACCCTTTAAAAATTTACACTAACATTTCACATACCAAGTGGGGGAAGAATTTACATAGAATCTAAACTTAGAAACAAGTACTCCCAGTTCTGTTTATTAAGAGAAGAAGAAGAAGAAGAAGAAGGAGAAGAAGAAGAAAAAAAACCCAGTTTCTGAGCAACCACAGTTTCTCAGGCAGGGAGCTCATGGCTCTGTAGTAGTGCACTATACCAATATAAATCCTATGATGTGGATACAGGCATCAAAAACAGCTATGCACCTGGCCATACTTTAAATTTCAGGGAGTTGTGTGTGATATTTTTTATTTATGATAATTAAAACCTTTCAACACTCTTTACATTTGGAGGACTATTGCTCAGTAAGAGTGCTTTCCTTTCATTTAAGGGATGAGAAGCTTTTAAAGGCATTGCCATACTCTCAAAGTTGTGGTGTTTCTCTGCAGGATAAATTCTACAGAGGTCAGCAATGTTGACTGAATGGTAAATAACTCACTACATTCTTCACCCGTGTATAGCTGCCATCCACTATCGATTCTTTTGTGCTTTAGAATGAATAATTCTAAAGGGTTTACCACATTTCCCATGTTTATAGTGCTTCTATTAAGAAGGGATTTTTCTATCTTTTAGGGCCTGAAGAAAAGTGTAAACATTTTAAAATTGTGTTATTTCATTCCAGTTTGAACTCTGTTGTGTTGAGAGATGTAAGAAAGCTTATTAAAAGGTTTGTAACATTTTTCACACTTGTGTCAGTTCAATCTAGTGTCAATTATGAAATGTTTCAAAAGCTCTTTTTAAGACCTTTGCACATTCTTCACACTTGTGTGATTTCTCTCACAAATGAATCTTTTTATGTTGCTTAAGACCAGAAGACTGGTAATAGCTTTTGCCACATTCTTCACATTTGTACCGTTTTTCTCCAGTATGAATTATCCAGTGTTTAGAACGTGCTGTGGAACTTCTAAAGTCTTTGCCACATTCTTTACATTTGTAGGGTTTCTCACCAGAATGAATTCTTTGATGATTCCTAAAGTTTTTAGTATTGTTGAGCACTTTGCCACATTCTTTACATTTGTAAGGGTTCTCCACTTTGTGAGTTAATTTGTGCTGACATAGGTATGATTTTGTAGAGAAGGCTTTTCCACATTCCTCACATTTATAGGGTTTTTCTCCAGAATGGGCTATCAAATGAATAGAAAGAATCCGGGAAGTTCTAAAGGACTTGACACACACTTCACAACTGTAGGGTTTCTCACCAGTATGAATTCTCTTGTGTTCAGAAAGTAATGATGGACAATGGAGTCCCAGGCCACAAACGTCACACCTGTAGCGCTTCTCTCCTGTATGTCTTCTCTTGTGTTTAGAAAGTAATGATGGACAATGGAAGTCCTTGTCACATACTTCACATTTGTAGGGTTTCTCTCCTGTATGGATTCTCTTGTGTACAGAAAGTACTGATGGAAAACGAAAGGCCTTGCCACATACTTCACATTTGTAGAGTTTCTCTCCTGTATGTCTTCTCTTGTGTTTAGAAAGTACTGATGGACAATGGAAGGCCTTGCCACATGTTTCACACTTGGAGGGTTTTTCTCCTGTGTGAATTCTCTTGTGTACTGAAAGTAAGGATATAAAGTGGAAGGTGTTTCCACAGACTTCACACTTGAATGGTTTCTCTCCTGTATGAATTTTGTTGTGTTTAGAAAGTACTGATGGGTAATGGAAGGCCTTGCCACATTCTTCACACTTGTAGGGTTTTTCTCCTGTGTGAATTATCACGTGTTTAGAAAGTAATGATGGAACACGGAAGGACTTGCCACATACTTCATATTTGTATGGTTTCTCTGCGGTATGGATTCTCTTGTGTACAGAAAGTAAGGATGGAGCATGGAAGCCCTTGTCACATATTTCACATTTGTAGGGTTTCTCTCCGGTATGAATTCTCTTGTGTTCAGAAAGTAATGATGGAAAACGAAAAGACTTGCCACATACTTCACATTTGTATGGTTTCTCCCCTGTATAAATTTTATTATGTTCAGAAACTCCTGATGGAAAATGGGAAGCCTTGCCACTTACTTGACACTTGTAGGATTTCTCTCTTGTGTGAATTCTTTTGTGTTTAGTAAGTAATGATGGACCATGAAAAGCCTTGCCACATAATTCACACTTGTAGGGTTTCTCTCCTGTATGAGTTCTCTTGTGTTCAGAAAGCAATGATGGAACACGGAAGGCCTTACCACATTCTTCACACCTGTAGGGCTTCACTCTTAAATGAATTCTCTCATGCTTACTAAATTTTGATTTCCAATCAAAGGCTTTACCACATTCTTTGCATGTAAAGCATTTTTCCCCTGGTGATTAAAAGTTGAGAAATGAATGAAAGCAGAGCAAAATTCTTTATATTTCCAATGCTTATTTTTAAAATAAACATTTACTCATAATTGGATTTGTCTATATAAATGATAAGCTACATTTAAATTTCTAAACCTGTATTCAATGAAGTCTAATTTAAAACACAATTGGTGAAAGTCATTTAACCTTCCACTGAAGTAGGAAAACCATGAAAACTCAGAACACAGAAACCAAGGACCATTAATCAAATTCAAAAATACATGGAAGGTCTAACATCAGCAACTAAGAAAACCCATAATAGCATTATGAAAATGCAAATCAGTCCTTTAAAGAAATACAGAAAATTTATGACTAGGTAAAAACAATATATAAAAGTAGTCTTACATGAAAAATACCTGTAAACTGTACATGGGTTTTTTCACGTAAGATATATATATATTCTAAGTATGGGGCTATAGTTTTAGAAGTTATGAAAGTGAGGCTATATAAAAAGACTGTCCATAATAGCAATAAATAATAAACTCCAAGTATTCAAGACAAAAAGTCTTGATAAAAAAATCCAAGTTAAAGATCACTTAGAAATGACAGAGCTTTGCTTGTCATAGTAAACACACATTCACCTCATGATAGGGGAAAGCAAAACTCATGAGACTCAAAGCATCCTAAACATCACATAGATGTCCTCTTTTGACAGGAAAAAAAGAAAAAAAAGGAAATGAGATCTTTGAGAGATGATTTCTACCAGAACATTTTATCTCAATGGTTTTTTGTTGTATCTGGATCTACCACTCTGTCCTTTGACCCCCTCATTCTGACACACCTGGGTGAATGACAGTGACTGCTGGTCTCTTCATATCTGAAGGCTCTTGTCTTTGCTCCAGAAATGTGACCAGGTATGGCTTAGAAGAAGCAAGACCTGTTTGTGGGAAAAGGGAACAATATTTTTAGTTGGTTCTTCTGGGAAATAACATGTTCTTTCCAGGACTGTGGGCATAAGGAATGAGAAATTACAATAAAGAGATATAGAGCAGTATAGAGGTTTAGGTCTTTATGTGTTTTCTGATGGGCACAACAAAATGCTTAGGAGGAATTTAGGAATTCCAGGTCCTGAGCTTCACATCCCTTAGTTACAAGGAAAACTTTAACCGAAGGGTGTGACAATCTCTTTATGTCATATCACTCCTGCACATGACACGTACTTTCTAATATAAATCATACATTTAAATGGAGTGGGAGGTTATGAAAACAAGAAACAGTTCTAAGGTACATGAATAATATTTATTATCCTTAAGACTATTCCTATGAACCTCACTGGTGGAAGCACAAGCTCCCATGAGATATTGTATAAAGGGAGGAAGTTTCATGCTGACAGTTAATTAAGAATCAATCACAGGGGCCTGGAGAGATGACTCAGAGGTTAAGAGCACTGGCTGCTCTTCCAGAGGTCTTGAATTCAATTCCCAGCAACCACATGGTGGCTTACAACCATCTATAATGAGATCTGGTGCCCTTTCCTGGTGTGCAGGTGTATGTGCAGACAGAACTTTACATACATAATAAAAAAGACTTCATCATGGAAGTGATCCTCACCCAGGAACACAAGGTTGTTGTAATTCTCCAACATCACATCCCTGTACAATTTCCACTGTGCAGGACCCAGGCATTCCCACTCCTCTGCAGAGAAACAAATGACAACATCCCAGAATGACAGCATATCCTGAAATAAAGAAAAGAATACTCTTTGATTGAATTGATTAAAACTGTCAGTAATAACACAAATACCATGAAGATTCTTGTGCCCCAGCATACAAATCTAAACATCACCCAGAGTGAGAGGAGAGCCGGAAGTGCTTCTGACATAGGGAAGTAATGTCTAAAATACTTCTGATGTGGTATTGGGACGGTATAGAGCACGCATCAATAAGGAAAGTAGATGGCAGAGGATCCTAGAAACTCCGATGAATATTATATTTTAAATAACTATAAAATTACCAACAGAGCCAACTAACCAGGGCCAAAAGGAGCTTGCAGAGACTGAAGCATCAACCAAAAACCGTGCACAAAGTGGACATAGGCCCCCTACAAAGACGCAGCCAATGGGTAGCTTAGGCCTCATGTGGGTCCTCTAGTGAGGGAAGTGGGGACAGCACAGGATACTGAGTCACTTGCCAACTTTTTGATCACTTACCCCTGGGGGGGGGGTAGGTTTCAACAAGGATGTAAAGTGAATTTTAAAACAGAACTATAAAATGCAGAATAAGTGCATCCACAAAACAGTATGTTGGGACTGGAGAGATAGTTCAGCAGTTAAGAGCACTGGCTGCTCTTCCAAAGGACCAAGAGCCGATTCCTAGAAGACACGTAGCTGCTAACAACTAAGTGCCTAGCTGCAGTTCGAGAGGATCAACAACCTTAGACAAGCATATTTCCAAAATACAAACACACAGATGCCTGTTACAGCTCCTATTCCTTCCACTCTTCATTCCCCAAAGTAAACCAGGGCAGGAAAGAGTTTATTGGGATTATACTTCCATAGCACTGTTTATCACTGAAGAAAGTCAAGATAGGGAGTCAAAATGGATAGGAACCTGGAGGCAGAAGTATGGATCTCCCCTTCCTCAGGAGTCATTGGCCAATGGCCCACAAGGGCAAAGGAAGTAGAGATGGTGCAGTGTTTGGACAGCTGTCAGTATGACGGAACACTTCCAGGAAACAGTTTCAGTGTCAGAGCTCAACTTTATTTGGGGTAAACAAGGGCTACTTAGATCTTGGAGAGTAGGTAGGGTTTTCCAGGATGGGTAGACATTATTGGCTGGGCCTAAGGTGCCAGGGATGCTTCATTTACATGAAGAGGCATTCCAGAGACTTGCCGGCCAAGTTCACACTGGGAGAGAAGAAGCTGAACCTGTGATTTGGCCATAGACGTCATGACTGTCCTCAGAGGTGGTGGAGGCCAGGTTTGTGCACAGGAGCGTGTAGGCCCAGAACAGGGAGAGAAAGCTCCGACTCCTGCCAGTGTGAGATTTTCTGGGTTTGGCAAGTATTAATCTTGCTACAGGTGAGCTACCTCAGTACCATGTGCCCACATATTCCCCTATTTTGTTCTATAAGGAGGAGGTGTCATCATAGTCCTCAGTCTCTATTTTGGGAACGGTTTGGTATTGAACTAGAACCTGATTGACAGAGATTTTTACAATATTATGTAATTGCCACTTTAAGTATTGGAGGATGCAGGGTGCCAGCCATGGGGCTCTCATGGCCAGTCTGGGGACAAGGAAGGGAAGAAGACAAGCTACAAGATGGTTTGAGTACCCTGAGGTCGGAGTGTTGGGCGCATAACATGCCCAGAGATTCTGCTGGTGATCTTTGAGCATTTGTATGTCCTGTTCCACCAGGCTAGATTCATTAACATAGAAACTACATTCCTCCCCCAATACAACGCAAGTACTTCCCTGTTCAGCAGTCATTAATCCCAGAGACCTCTAGATTTGGAGAACAACTCCTACTAGGAAGGTGATCTGTCATTGAAAGGACTCAATGGAATTCCTTAGTGGAATCAACTGCCGGGTCAAGCTTGTCCTGGAAGGCTCTGGCCCGATGGTGTGTTTAAATGGGTGTTGCTCCAGTGGCTCCAGCTGTACCCAGTGAGATCCTGAGACCCAATCCAACAAGCACAAGGATGAAGATCTCTGTCTTCTTTCCCCAGCTATAAAGCAAGTTCTTCAAGCTCATAGAGATAAACCTGGGGAACAATCGTTACAGGGGTGCAGAAACCTTGAAAGGGGGGTTGATGAAGGAACCAGTAGTGCTACTGGACCAGAGAAGAGTGGAGGTTAGCAAATATTGCCTTAGTGATAGTGACGTTTCAGCAACACATAGGATTGGGTTCTTGAAGAAGGACCGGCAAGGCAAAGGGGAAGGGGTAGATTGAAGAGAAGGCTATTTGGTAACTTCTATATGGGTAAAGACCCATGGGGTTCATGAAGGAAGATATTCATGATGCTAATGAGAACAGCCTCCAATAACAGCTGGGAGAGGAAAGTGCAGAAGAAACACTGATAGGTTTAGATTAGGTGGTCCGGGGGAAAAGGTCGGCTGTATATTGGATGTACTGTAGCTAGAAAAGGGCAGTTTGGATCTCTTTCTGAGTTTGATTTTCCTGTTGAAGAATGTTAACGTGGGTAACAAACGATTTGGAGGCAGGGCAAGCTGCTGAAAGACATGTAGGTTGGCTATGGTGTATTTAGCAAATCCATTAGGGGTGAGCTTACCCACAACTCCTATTTGGCATTGTTTGTCCTAGGGATTGTTGATGAAAAGTTGAAACTGAGTTTCAAGGTTGGGAAAAATGCTGCGCTCATCATTACAGGATTCAATTTGGCATCCCTAATGTATGCCACCTCCATATATGGCGACCTTCTGGAGGCAGTCACCTGTGTGGCTGTAAGGAAAGCGGTGGGAATTGTGGAGATGGAATCAGGGCATAGAGGGATCTCAGTCCTGGTCCTGCATCCTTCCAGTGGACAGTCAATAAAGCAGTATTTATCCCACCTGCTTAAAGTAGCTGAGAAAGAAAACACCATGTCAATAATGTGCGTGACCTGTGTAAGGAGATTCTCTGTATGTATAAGAAACAATGAGATAAAAAGTGTTTCTTGGTAACCTTTCAAAATTGACTACACACGACACAGAAACATTAGAAACTAAGTTCCTGGAATTAATCTTGCTTTCATGAAGGAAATACATTAGTTTGGAGATTGTTGACTACTAGGATGTGTCATTACAAGAGATGATATAATGGCAATATACAATTTTTTTCTAGACTCAACAGTAATAGCTTGTCTGTGAAAAATACACTGGCTGAAGTAAGTGGTCTTACCTGTATAAATTGAAGACTAAATAATAAAAATAAAATAAAAGAGAACAAAACATATCTCCTAATTAATTGTTATATTGATTTTACATTGAAATGCACATTACATATATTATTAAATAAAGAGAAATATAAAAGTGTTAGTTTTACTTTAACCAAAGTACATTGATCAAATTAATATGAGCATTATTCAATCTATTCTTAAAGAGTCTGAAATCTATTGATGTAGTACTTTTGACCTGTGAGAGTTGCATGCAAGATGATTCTCTGAAGCTTAAAAGATTTTTTAAGTTTACAAAAGGAGATAAATTTTAGACATGTTAGCCTTGTTATTGTTTGTAATCTGTACTGAAATTCATATTGTAGAAGATGGCAGTAGACACATATCCTTGTGTCACAGTAGAGGCTTGGGAAACAATTTTGGGTTAAAAACATGAACACTTTTAGTTACTTTTGTTGTCAGGGAAAAAACAAACATTTCAACAAAATTCAAACAAAGAGACACGAAAATTCCAAGTTTTGGGTGAGCTTGGTCTGCCTGGAGGATTTACCTTAGCAGTGTGCATCCCCTGCACCAATGGTCTCTCCGACCTATCCGGCTAAGGTGCGACCCCCATGCCACTAAGGTGCGACCCAAGTCTGGCCTGGGGGATGACAACAGCTGTCACCTTTGGCGTTCCTGCTGAAGGCCTGATTGCAGTTTGGAGGGGATGCAGCGCCTGTCCCCGGGTGGACGTAGGACTATTCATCTGTGCTTGCCAGGCAGGAGCCTCCCCTTCCACCTGAGTGGCCCTTGGCATTGTACTGGTCCCTCGCTGCGCACTGGCACAGCCTGTCAGGTGGCAGCTGCTTTTGGAGGGGTGCAAATCTTTGTCTGTCCAAAAACTGAAAGTTTGACTGGAAACGGGGGGCAGGCACGGGATGTGCAGGCATGGGTGGAGGTGGCGTCCTGTGAGCCAGAGGGTGGGGCATTTGTTGTGCTGGCAGAGCCATGCTTGGCTGCAACACCTTGCTGTGGAAATATCTGTGTGTTTAAAATGGCAAGCTGACTCTGGGTGGCAGCCCATAGAGATGCTAGATCTAACAATATTCTAAAAACTAGTAATGGCTTATGGCATGCACTCACATGATATAAAACAGATAATTACTGGGCCATGCAAAATTGTATAATTCTAAAAGATTGGAGAGATTTGATGTCAGCCATCATAGAATCTGGCCCTCAACTACAATGGCTAAAATGGTAGAAAAATAAGGCTGCAGTTATGGATCATTGTAATCAGACTAGAGGCATCGATATTGTCAGCAACCAGGTGCTAGGGGAAGGTCAGTATGCCAAATTAAGAGTGCAGGTTCTGTTTAAAGGTACCATGCTAGAGCAATGTCATATCATATAATAACTTTAAATGCCTGGGGCAAGGTTGAACTGTTGTGTCTGATTCCCGAGACCCCCAAAAGACCACCAGGAGTCCAGTCCATTGCAAATCACATGAGGATCTTTATTCACAGCTTGAGCTGGGCCTCTCAGACACCAAGGCACTGGTATCCAACAGAAAGCCTCATGCTTGGGTTGGAGTTGATTTATAGGTCCTAGAACCTCCCAGAACACTTCAAGGCAGAATTCCAGCCTGACAAGCATCTATTGGTTGAAACACAAAGAGGGATGCTACATTTTGAAATGATTGGCTATGGGAAAGCACCAAAACCATTAACAGTTCTGACTTCCTTTGTTTTCTCTTGTGTGTGTGTGTGTGTGGGGGGGACCTGGTCTTGGGATTCAGTCCAAATGCCCTGTCCTGTGCTGATTGGCTGTTGATAGGGTACAGGGGCATCTGTTGGTATCTCCAGGAACAAGCCTATGTGACTTCTGTAATGAGTTGGGACCACCTGCACTGGTTTCCTAGCAACCGTATCTCTAGTGGTCAGAAAAGAATGCAATAAGGCCGGTTGCCCCCGCCAATAGCTAGTCTAACATGACTGGTCTTTGTCCAGGCTTGTTCCTTTAACCCAGAAACCTAATTTTTAATTCTTTTGGTTTCCCAGAACAACAGGGAAAACAATTTGAATCATTTAGAAAGACAACTCACGGTTCAGAGGAATCTCCCGCTGACTTTTTACAAAGATTAACTTCATCTCTAAACAGAGCAATATCAGATGGAGAAGCTAGAGAAATTTTAATTGAATCTTTAGCTTTTGAGAATGCTAATGCTTGATGCAAAAACACTATTACGCCTTTAAAGGCCAGATCCACACCTATTTATGAATGGATTAAAACTACTGCGGATATTGCACCTAATTTACAATTCAGTTGTGATTAGATAGACAGTTACAAAAGGTA
>CM053743.1:74690819-74708096 GCA_028658305.1 Pachyuromys duprasi | reverse complement strand
GATCCTGCTCTGACGGTTTCTCTCCTGTGTATAGGACCACAGTCTCTACAGAAGGAGCTTTAAAATGGCCCCCCTCTTGAGCCCATATTTGTTGTCTGATTTTTGTTGTCTCCTGGCGAACTTTCTCATAGCAATAGCCACAAACAACATGTTTCTGCTTCAGGTGACCACATTCAGGGCAAACGTCTATATTGTTCTTAATTTTAATAAGCTTCCGAGGGTTTCTTCTCCTACACCGATTAACTTCAACAGTGCGTCTGGTTTTGGGAGCTGCCATCCAAAAGATACTCTCTAAAAAGCTGGAATTCTCCTCATTTCTATTGGTATCATGTGGTAGTTCTGTGAGGACAGATGGACCCTGGACTGCTAATGCTGGTGCCCACTGAGGACTGGCAAAGCTGTTCCAGCTCTGCTGCAGCTGCCGTTGCAGCAGGTCCCAGCATCTCTGGAGCGGTCCGGGGCGCCCCGGCCACCTAAGCGACAGCAGCAGCAGCGCGGGAGCCATGTTCCTTTTGAGGTCATCTTAATGAGGTTGGAAATGAAGTTCTTTAGTTTGCATGAATTTTAACTAAATCATAAAAAAGGCATTGTGCACGTGTTTAATTTGAGATGCTATTCAGCTACATTAAAGGATGAAATATGATCATTGTGACAATATGGATGATGTTATATTTGTGAGCACAGAGTAAGGAGATGAAAGGCAGGAAAGAGGCTGACAGCAACAGGTGAGACTGTCTATGAGTACTCACAGAGAGGGACACCCACTCTCCTAAAAGTGTGGGATGGGGATTGTTGTGAGATGGGAAAACTGGCTGCTTTTAGAGAGGCTGGTGAGGGTCTTCAGAATGAGGTAGTTGATGCTGCTTAAGGGCCCTTGCAGTCTCTCCTTCCTGGTATTGTCTGCTCAGGCAAAACAGATTATCTTAGGAGACAGGCTGTCCCCCAAAACATCCCTCTCCGGTTGTCGATGACCAGTAAGTTTGAAGAAGGTCAGCCTTTCTGGCTCTCTGTGCTGCCTTAGAAATCTAACAATGTCAGTCAGATGTTGAAGGATTTTAGATCAAGTGAGAGATGTAATTTTCATCCCATTGGCCAGTAACATCAGGAAAAAGAAACCTGGAGAAACATTGGTCAGTGAGTGTTCGACTTCATTTAAATAAACTGAAGGAATCTTAGGGTACTGATGCTGACCTGAACCCATAGGAATAAGTGTCTAAGTGTGGAATGGTTAGACCAGGGGTGAGAAATAAAGAAGAGTCATAAAAAAAACAAAAGGAGGTCTTGTATAGATTGTTGATCCAAAGACAAGAAACGTTTATTAGGAAGTACACCACAACTAGGAACATTTTTCCATTAAACGCAATGTCCCTGTTCACAGTGTGATCAAATATCCTGCAACATGTTCTGCCTTTTCTCTAAATAAAAAGGATAGATTGTAACTCCAACACAATAAAGCTATTTATAACAATGAAGCTATTTCTGCCAAGCTTTCCACAATGTCCAGCTTTTTGAATTTGATAGTCTTTGGATTAAATACTTTTGAGTTCAGAAGTTCTGTAAAAATGTACATCAGTCTCATATGAACTCAGCAATTTGAATGCCCTAAGCAGTTTGTAGTTCAAAGCTGATCTTTGAGTGGCATCTGTCAGCTTAGTGATAATCCTGGCTAGGTAGAACACAGTAGTCAACCCAAAGATGTCCACTGTTTGAGTAGAACCTAGTGGCAGAAAAGTCGTGGGGCAGTTTTTCCCAGTGGTTAGCATTACCACAATCCAGGTGGATTTGTTATTGTAGGGCCCCATCATCTTGGAGACCTCAAAGGTTACTGTTAGGAATGTTCACGGTTTGTTGTAGAAAACTTTGTAAAAGGAACTTTTATTCATCTGTTGTCTCCAAGGATTACTGCCTCCTTCTGCTAACCTACGCCTACTCGTGGCAGTTTCTTGCATCCACACAATCTAACCTAGGCCTAGAAAGTTTTCACCATCTGAGACTTACTGTTTAATTAACTCACCCATTCTTGTTCTTACTGAGCTCTGGGATGACTGGTTCAGCTGAAACTACTCTTCCAGCTGACTTACTCAATCTGGTTTCTCTCTTGGTCCCTGAATTGCTCCGCTTGACCTCATACTAACTTAAGCAATATGCTCTAATCTTCCAGATCCTTCTTATTCTCTGGTTCATTCAGTCTTCACGTGAGTTCTGTGTCTGAAAACTGTCTCTCTATTACTGTCCTGGTAAAACTGTTTCTTTCTCTCTCTTGCATTGCCCCTTAAATAGCTTCTCTTTTCTCTCTCATCTTTTCAGATTTGGGCTTATCCTAGTCTGTCAAATCTTTCTCTGATTCAGCACTTTTTTCTGCCATTCAATTAGATATCACTTTCAAACATGGGTGCTTCCTTCTACAAACTACGTTTACCGTCATTGTTTGGGATAAAGGCATGAGCCTCCGTGCCTGGACTTGAGCTTTTCTGTACTAGAAACTTCCTTTATACCAGGCTGGCTTTGAACTCAGATTTGCTGTCTCCTGGATTAAAGGTATATTTGTATTCCAGCCAGATCACACAGACCTATGTCTTTGGACCTGATCTCTTGCCAGAGCAGTCAAGTTCTGAATTTAAATCCCTTTACAAAATTTAAGCATTTTAAATGCCATATATATATATAGCAGATTTCTTAAAGGCGTGAGAACCACAGTTTCTTAAGTACATCTTAAACACTGCTCCTAGTTATCTGCTTAAGACTCCAAATTGAAAACATATGCAGGAAGCTACATGAAGCTCATTTCTAGAATTAGTTAGAACTCTGTATGACTATTCATATCATGACTGAAAGCTTATATATTATAATAATCTTATAGATTTTGAGATAATATTTATACCTTAGAAAGATTTTAAAGAGTAAAATGGAGACCAGAAAATCATAAGATTAATAGTGATAGAATAGTCCCTTATTCTTTGCTTTCCTCTGTCTGATACCAGCTGGACAAAGATTTTGGATTTTCCTTTAACAAGCATGCATGGGTTTAGAGGAGAGAGCTACACTCCAGCCCAAAAAGCCAGCTTTTAATTTTTAATTGAATTGGGACCACATAAAGAGCATTTGCCACTTTTATCTGTAGAGGGCAGCAGAGACAAACTGGAGGTGAAGGATACCTCTTGGCCAATTTACTGTTTTTCTTGAGATATTTTCTCTTGATGATCCCTCCTGTTTCTTCAGATGTTTTACTTGTCCAGTAGTCTCGATTTTGTTGTTGTTGTTGGATGCTTTTATTCTCCTGGAAAGATAGCAGCAAAACCCTGCCCCAGCCCTAACTCTGGGTGGGAGTTCCTTTTTTGGCAGGTTATATCTTTCCTAGAGCAAAATGTTCTTTGGCAACAGTAAAAGTGTTTTCTTTCCATTGAAAATTTTAAAAAATATTTTGAAAATTTGAAACTAAATATAGCTTAGTGTGTGGGTGTGGATAAATCTACCTATATTCCCCTCTCTCTTTATATATAAATTTAAAGTATATGAGTATTTATTTATAGATCACAAAGGACATTCACTTTGAATTTCAGCCTGCCTTTTTAAAACGGCTTTTAAATTTAAATCACTGTAATTCTTATGTGCCTGCCTCTGCCTCCCAGTATTGGGATTAAAGGTGTGACCCACTGTCTTATAATAGTTACTCTCATAGGGTTGTCCTGGTTGAATTTAGTTTTCCATTTCCCCTTACTTTTTAGAGTTAGGGGTAAATTTCCAAGTTTTTTTGAATGTATAATGTATCGTTCTTGCTGGTTTATTCTGAATTTACCCTGGCAAAATTTCACATGCTATTCTTAATCAAACATAACAAAATTTTTTCCGTTGTTTTATTACTTTTCAGATGTTTTGTCTTTCTTGCCTATATGAGCTACATAAAATTTGATGTCTTTGATAAGTTTTGTTAGGTTTTGCCATTTCATTCATGCCTTCCATGACCAGATATTTTTACCATTTATCTGCAAGTTAGTGGTTTTCCATTTTGGTGACCATATAGCTATACTATTTCACGCACACCATGAATCACAGAAGATAGAGATTTTCGCTTTGCTTTCCTAGTTATTTGTTTTATAGCCAATAGTGCTGCCCTGATTTTGTGGTTCCTTCCTTAGTGTTGGCCATTCCATCCCCCAGTCTATAGGCTGCCATTTTCCATTAATTTCGGTTCCATCAGTGGTTGATGAACCATCAGTAAACTATGCCAAATGTGACCATTCTGTTGGTCCCAACAATTTAATAGGCATCTCTTTTGGGGCAGGGGTGAGCAGTTTAGAGATGAGGATTATAGGCAACTGAGCTGTTTTCTCAGTAAAGAAAGGCACAGACACCTTTGCCACCACATCCTGGTCACAAAAGACTTCAGCTCAGTACAAGTTCCACTACTAAGCCTGTAAAGGACACTGCCTTCCAAAGGATCCAATTCATTATTTAAAGGAGTACCCTTACGACCATAGGGTAGTTGGCAATGACTGAGTTTAAAGTTCTTCATGCCTCATAAAATCTCCAGATTTGTTTCCCAGAGAGAGAATGTTTTCTTTTTGTTTATGGAAAGCGTTTGTAATAGAAGCCCACAGGCAAATGTTGGTGGACTCCTTTTTGCTTTATGAATGTCCCCAGTTGCAAATTCACCAACAAATATGATATCCGTAATTAGGGTATCAACTGGTTCAATATTGATCAGCATTTAACTCATGGAGATGAACTTACTGGCAGTCTCAAAAGCCGTTCTTTGTTCCTGTCCCCATTGGAAGTTATCTGCCTTTCTAGTAGCCCTGTAAAGGGTTTCTATAAATATGGCATGTGATTGTTCTAGTGTGCAGACATGCCAATGAGGAGCTGTGTCTGATTTTCATCCCTAGGTAGTGGAATTTAAGGTGTGTGGCACCCACCTTGTTCACTGTAACTGTAGAATTTAGAAAACTAATGTATAGAGAGTCATCTGTCCCTGCTGGAATTAAAGGCATGGAATACCACACCCTGCTCAAAGATTTTATCTTAACTGCAGATCCTCCAACTCTTAGAGATTTAGAAAATAAGTTTGAACTGTAAATAACCCTTTGAATTTACTTTAAACATTTAAAATTTCTTAACTGTGTTTTTAATACAAATCAACAAAAAATATCCTTTTTTATTTAAAAAGAAATCTCAAAAGCTGATGTCCATGATGGTGTGGGCCACATGGCAATCTACAGTCTAACTTTCTAACATGGTTTAAGAAAACCCATTTTTCATTTCATGCCAGTAAAGCAATTATGCCTTTGGTAGATTGTCATTTGAAAATATTATTTTTTTTTCTTGCTTAATCAAATGAAAGGTATTTTTTTAGACTCTTTTGGACTGAATGGCCAAGCTGCTTGGTATACTATTGCCTCTTCTTATTCAGGAGGTCTCTCCTATTCAAATTATTCTTTATCAACTTTGATTGTATCCACAGCTTTCCTTCTCCTGAGGAAACAAAGGTAAAAACCTCTTTCCCAATGTAGCACAGATATTCTGGTTTCCATTCTGAGGTCAACACATCTTTAAAATATACAGGTTGATTTGATTCAGTTTCTGCCCCCGCCCTTCAATATATCTCTGCCGCTGTTGTTTCCTGCTTATGTATAACCTGAATGGTCTCTGAATTATTCTTGAAATACCTTTTAATATTTTTCTCAGAAGCATTCTTTATTTTATGGCTTGCTTTTGAGATTGGAGGAACATTAATCTTTGTTTTCCGTTGTTGAAACAAATCATGTCCCCATAAATCCATGACTATATTAGATACATATGGCTTTCGTTTTCCTGGCTTTGTTTTTCTGGCCCTGTACACTCAACCCATCTTGTACTTTGTATTACCTGAGATGAAGTTCTAATCCCTGGAAGCTGAATAGTAAAGTGGAATAATAAAGTGGAAGCTGAAATTTTAAAGTGGAAGCTTTTTCTACTCCCATTCTAGCTTCCAAATAATGAGACACAAAGCTCTATTGGATGTATTCAACAAGCCTCAAGTACTATACCTGGGCAGATATTCACCTATTCTAACGCAACTATGCTAGTCTGGCTGTTTCCTAGCTGCATGACCTGAGTTACTTGCCATCTTAGTCTTCATCTTCTAGGAATCAACCCCTGGTCCTTTAGATGCACTCATTCTTCATTTTATGATTCTTAAGAGTTTCTAGGATCCTCTGCTATTCACTTTCCTCAAAGATGAGTCATCTGTAACATCTCAGCATCACATTGGAAGTATTGAGGGATGTTACTTCCAACTCTCCTCTCACTCTGAATGATCTGTAGATTTGTATGCAGAAGTACATGGTGCCTCTTTGTATTTATGTTATTATTGATAGTCTTAGTCAATTTAATCAAATAGTATTCACCCTTTTTAAATTTATTTCAGGATATGCTGTCATTCTGGGATGTGGTTATTTATTTCTCTGCAGAGGAGTGGGAAATCCTGGGCCCTGCACAGTGGAAATTGTACAAGGATGTGATGCTGGAAAATTACAACAACCTTGTGTTCCTGGGTGAGGATCCCTTTCCTGATAAATTCTTAATGAATTGTCAGCATGAAACTTGCTCCCTTTGTACAATATCTGATGGAACTTACGCTTTTAACAAAGAAAGTTTCACACTGTTCAGTTTTAATGTTTTTCCTTATAACTAAGGGACATGAAGCTCAGGGCGTGAAAATCCTAAGTACCTCCTAAGCATTCTGACATGCCCCTCAGGTAACACATAGAGAACTAATCCTCTACAATCCTTTATTGTATCTTCTTATTCTTTATCTGTGGACATACTGTTAACCAGGAGAACACACAAACTATGATAGTTCTTTTTCCCACAAACAGGTCTTGCTTCCTCTAAACCATACCTGGTCACATTTTTGGAGCAAAGACAAGAGCCTTCAGATGTGAAAAGACAAGTAGCTGCCACCATGCACCCAGGTATTTTAGAATTAGGGGGTCAGTGGAGAGACTGGGAGGCCAAAGATCCAACAGAAAACCAGGCTATATCCTGAGCATTTGATTAATATTCCTTTGTTTCCATGTTCTATGTTGTCATAGTCTTATTTCAGTGAAAGACTACATAATTTTCACCTATCGTGTTTTTTGAGTTACACTCCATTGAGTACAGCTGTAGAAAACTGAATGTAGCCTATCAAAAACAAAGGGAAATTTAAGTATGAAAAAAATTTTTTAATGAGAATTATAACTACGAAGCATTTTTCTCAGCCTTCCTTCATTTTTCAATCTTTACTCACCAGGAAAAAAATGTTATCCCTGCAAAGAATGTGGCAAAACCTTTCGTTGGAACTCACAACTTACTAACCACCAGAGAATTCATTTAAAAATGAAGCCCTATAAGTGTGAAGAATGTGACAAATCCTTCTGTATTCCATCACTGCTTTCTGTACACAAGAGAATCCATACGGGAGAGAAACCCTTTAAGTGTGAAGTATGTGGCAAGGCCTTCCATGCTGCATCATTACTTTCTATACACAAGAGAATTCATACAGGAGAGAAACCATACAAGTGTGAAGTGTGTGGCAAGGCCTTCAATGTCCCATCAGTACTTTCTGACCACAAGAACATTCATACTGGTGACAAACCCTATAAGTGTGAAGTATGTGGCAAGGCCTTTCATACTCCATCATTACTTTCTGCTCACAAGCGAATTCATACAGGAGAAAAACCCTACAAGTGTAAACTATGTGGCAAGGCCTTTCATACTCCGTCCTTACTATCTGTACACAAGAGAATTCATACAGCATACTATACGTGTGAAGTATGTAGCCAGATCTTTAGCACATTCTGGCAAATTTCTAGTCATTTGGTAATCCATTATGGAGAAAAGCCATACAAATGTGAGGATTGTGGAAAAGCCTTCACTACAAAGCCATACCTAGCTAAGCATAAATTACTTCACAATGTGGAGAAACTTTACAAGTGTGACAAATGTGGCAAACAGGTCAACAGTTCTAGAAGCCTTCGGGAGCATCAAAGAATTCATTCTGGAGAGAAACCGTACAAGTGTAAAGAATGTGGCAAAGACTTCAGAACTTACACAGCACGTTCTAGACACTGGACAAGTCATTTTGGAGAGAAGCATTGTAAGTGTGGAGAATGTAGCAAAATGTTTCACCAGTCTTCTAGTCTTAAGCAACATCAAAGAATTCATCTATGAAAGAAACCACGCAAGTGTGAATAATGTGCCAAGGTCTTTTGGACTTAGTGAGAACTTTTGAAACACCTCATAATTCATACTGGAGAGAAATTCCACAAGTGTGAAAAATGTTGCAAACCCTTTAATAAGTTTTCTAATATTTCTCAACACAAGGTAGTTCATAGTACAGATAGTACAAATGATAAGATGTTCATAAAATGTTTTACACATCTTCAGATCCTAAACCATACCAAATTTTTCATTCTGAATAAGCTTTGCAGATGTGGAGAATGTGGTAAAACCTTTAGAATATTTCACACCTTAACAAACATGGAAGAATCCAGAGTGGAAGGCAGACATGCACACGTAATCAATATAGAAAGTTTACTAATCAATGAACACTTTCTGACATCCATAGAATTTATCTTTAAGAGAAACAACACAATTGTGAACGATGTAACAGTGCTTTTGAAGGATCCTCAGAAATTAAACAAAAAGAAATTTCTCATACTGAGCAACAACCCAATAAATGTTAAGAGTGTTGAGAAGATATTATTTATTATTCAGCCCTGCCAAATAAAAGTTTCAAATGTGGCATTTAATGTGTATGAATCATGTATTTTGTCCATTATTGTCCTCCCTTTCGCCACGTTCTCGGAGAGGCATTCCCTCTCCTCTTTACCTAGGTACCTTGTTCCACAGCCGTCTGAGCAAACACAGATGTAGTAGTGGTATGACCTTTTGTATTGTAGATGATGTTTTTTCATGCAAAATGTAGATATGATACATGTGGTTTCTGTGTGTGTACAGTTGAGTTTGGTATTAGCTAATGTATTACTTTTTTGCATTTGTCAATGTTAAATAAATGCCTCTTCATTTTAAATTGATTTTTCTGCAGAGTAAGCAATATTTCATTTTTCCAAAATTAGACATCCAGTTTTGGCAGCACTTTTTGTTGAAAAGGCTGTCTATTTCAGAATATGGTTTTGATGTCTTTGCCAAAATTCCCATATACATTGACTTAATAACTTGTCTTTGGTTGTTAACCTTAAAATCCATTGGGAAATGCAGAAATATGTAATCTTTTCTTCAGTAATGTCTTCTTTGGGCTATTTATTTGTTATAAATATGTACATCTGTATTTCACCTCCTCTGTTATCTACAGAATAGATATGGAGAGAATGAAGAACCTTGCATTGTTCTTGATTTTAGTGAAATTGCATTGAGTTGCTTTCCATTTAATTTGATGTTGTTTATAGGCTTGGTGTAAATTGCTCTTATTGTATTTAGGTATGTCCCTTGCATTCCTACTCTCCCCTAGACTTTTGTCATGAAGGGGTATTGGATTTTGTCAGTGGCTTTTATTGTCTAATGAGATTTTTTCTTCGGTATGTTTATATGGTAAATTGACTGATTTTCACTGATTTTGTATGTGGGAACAATCCCTTCAACTCTGGAATGAAGCCTACTTGGTCAATTTGGATGATGTTTTTAATGTATTCTTAGATTTGGTTTGAAGAATTTTATTGAGTATTTTTTTGCCTCTATGTTCATATGGGATATTTGTAGTTCGTTTTCTTTGTTGATTCTTTGTGTGGTTTGGGTGTCAGGGTGACTGTGCCCTCATAAAATGAATTTGGCAATGTTTCTATTTCTATGTTTGTGAAATAACTTAAGGATTATTGGCCTTAGCTGTTCTTTGAAAGTCTGGTAGAATTCGCACTAAAATCATGTGGCCCTGGGCTTTTATTGGTTGGAAATACTTTTAATGACTGCTTAAGAGATATAGGTCTGTTTAAATTGTTTATATGATCTTGATTTAACTTTGGTAATGGTATTTAACAAGAAAACTATCCATTTTTTATACTTTTCCAATTCTGTAGAGTACAGATTTTTCAAGTATGACCTACTGATCCTTGGATTTCCTCAGTATCTGTGACTATGTCCCCCTCCCTTTTCCTAATTTTGTTAATTTGAATATTCTCATCACCTTTTAGTTTAGTTGGATAAGGGCTTGCCAATATTGTTGATTTTTTCAAAAAACTCTTTGTTGGACCGATTCTTTGTATTGCTCTTTGTATTTTATTAATTTCAGCCCTCAGATTGATTATTTCCCACTCTCTACTCCTCTTGAGTATGCCTACTTCTTTCTGTTCTAGAGCTTTTCAGCTGTGTTGTTAAGTTGCTGGTATGAGATCGCTACACATTTTTATGTAGGCACTTTTGTTCTCGTTGTGTCCCATGAGTTTGGGTATGTTGTGTATTCCTTTTGATTGAATTCTACAATGTCCTTTTTTCTTTATTTCAGTCTTGACTCAGTTTTTGTTCAGGAGAGAGTTGTTCAGTTTCCCTGAGATTGACGGCTTTATGTTGTCACTGTTGTTGAAATTCTGCTCTAATCTGTGGTGATCTGATAAGATACAGTGGTTGGTTTCAATTTCCTTGTATCTATTGAGGCTTGCTTTGTGACCAAGTATGTGGTCACTTTTGTAGACAGTTCTGTGAGAACTGAGAAGAAGGTTAATTCTTTTGGTTTGAGTGAAATGTTCTGTAGATATGTCAGGTTCATTTGTTTTATAATTTCTGTTAGTGCCTGTATTTTTTGTTTAGCTTTTGGCTTCATAACCTATTCATTGTGTGAGAATCAATGTATGATTTAAGCTTTAGTGATGTTTCTCTTATAAACATGGGTGCACATGCATTTGGGATGTAGATGTTAAAAATTGAAACATCTTAGTGGATTTTTCCTTTGATGGGTATGAAGTATCCTTCCCTGTTTTGTTTGTTTGGAATTGTTTGTTGTTTTTTTTTTTTTTTTGTTAATTCTGGTTTGAATTCTATTTTGTTAAATGTTAGAATAGCTACATCAGCTTATGTCTTAGGTCCATTTGCTTGGAAAATATTTGTCCAAGCCTTTACTCTGAGGCAATGGCAATCTTTGATGTTGAGGTGTGTTTCTTGTATGCCGCAGAAAGATGGATTTTTTTTTTTCACATGCATTCAGTTAGTCTGTGTTATTACTGGGTAGTTGAATTTAATGTTTAGTATTTTGATTATTTTATATGATGCTGACTTTCTTTTCTGGTCCAGTGTACTTCATGTTCTTGCACCTTTATAGGCATCTTCTTCTTTAGATTAGATTAGGAGAATTTTTGTGGAAAGTATTTTCTGGGTCTTTGAACTGGTATCTTCTCTGTCTTCTATTCCTTTATTCTTAGGTTTGGTCTTTTCATAGTTTCCCAGATTTTCTGGATGCATTGTATCAGGTTTTTAGATTTGATATTTTATTTGACTGCTGCAGCTAATTCTTCTATTATAACTTCAATGCCCAAGATTCTCTCTTCCAGCTCTTACACTCAGCGAAGCTTCCCTCTGTAGTTTCTGTTCAGTTACCCACAATTTTCGTTGATCAGATTCCCCCAATTTTTGTTTTCTTATTGCCTCTACTTCCATTTTCTGGTCTGAACAGCATTATTCATTTCCTTTAACTTTTTTTTTCCTAATCTTTCTTGAAGGGATTTGTGAACATCCTTGAATTTTTGTCTTTTCCTTGATTTCCTTAAAAGATTCATTTCCTCTTTAAGGGCTTCTATCATCCTCCCAACATCTTTAGGTGTTTGTGTGTGCACATATGTGTGCTTCAGCTCTGTTTGGATGTTTAGAGCTTGTTGTCTTAGTATTGCTAGGCTCTAATGGTGGCATTTTACTTGGCTGTTAATGACAGTGTTTCTATTCATGCATTTACACATCTGGCTGTGGAGTGATTATAGGTTTAGTTGCTTATTCCTGAATTTGTCTTTAGTGGATGGGTTTTTTGTTTCTTTGTCACCATTTCTTCGCTGATATTCTAGCAGGTGTGGCCCATGGTTGAACAGGGATCTCTAGTCAAGTTGGGGCTGGACTTCTGGCAGCTAGCTTAGGCTTTGGTTTAGAAGGCAGTCTCTTCCTCAGCTGGCATCTTGGACATGATAAAGAAGAGTTTTGCAGTGAGTGGGAACAAGGTACCGGCACTAGGAGAACTGAAGGGGCTCCATTGGCATGCAGCCTTGCTTGATTTATGGTAGCAGATTTGAACTTATGGTGGCCAGAATTTGAGACACTTCATTATATTGAATTAACATTTTCTAACACTCTTAAACTTGTCAAATTGGTAAGAATGACCAAAATCATAGCAACCAGGTTGATATATGGTGAAAAAAAATGTACCATCAATAAAAGCATAAATAAATGATTTATGCCATTGTTCACTTAAAATTTAGATTTCCAAAGCTCCTCCCCAACCTCCTACCAGTATAGCTTCTCTTCTCCAGCATCTGAAAAGTCCCTCAGTGCAACTTATAATTAAGATGTATTGCCAAATTGACAGTGTGATGTTATTTGCTGAATTGAAAGAAGCTATGGTAATCTGGGTAGAGAGAACCAACAAGAATGTTCACAGAATCCCATGTGCATGAACACCCATGTAATTCTGTTCTTTGGACTGGCACAGGAATATCTGCATGAGATGCATACGTAGATCAGTTCAAAGCAAGATAAGAATGACCACAGAGAAGCCGGGCAATGGTAGCCCATGCCTTTAATCCTAGCACTTGGATAACAGAGGCAACCAGATCTCTGTAAGTTCAAGGCCATCCTATTTTCCAAAGGTAGTTCCTGAATAGTCTGGGCAGATACCCTGTCTTACAAAAATGAGGGAAAAAATGCCCACAGAGGAATGAGGATAGGCAAGAGATATATTCAGTAAGGTAAGGAGAAAACTTTCCCATGTGGACAGATGGATGGATAGTACCACTTTAATTTTATGGAGAGGAATGAAGTTTGCAGATTATTATAAAAGCATATACTGAAGTTCAATGGTGAACCTTCTACAGAGTCACTATTTGCTATATGACCTCCTGACCCAGCTCAGTGTGTTTTCAGAGAAGATGTGGAGCTAGCTACACAGTTCCTGTGCCTCCCTGTGAGCAATGCAGTGATGAAGGGGCCTGTACTATATGTGGGGAAGTGATACAGGCCCAGTATGGTAGACATGGGGGTCTAGAGAGAACTGCACTTGCAAGGAGCCTTTTTCACTGGATTTTGCTTATCACTGATGGAAGGATAGGTCGTTATGAATGACAACTGGGGACTGGAGACATGGCTCAATGGTTAAGAGCAATGTCTGCTCTTCCAGAGATCCTGAGTGCAATTCCCAGCAACCACAAGGTGGCTCACAGCCATCTATAATGTGATCTGATGTCCTCTTCTAGCATGCAGATAGAGCACTCATATACAAAAAGTAAATATTTTTTAAAACCTTAAAACATAAATAAATGGCAATTGGCAGTTGTTTAACCTTTGTATGTGTGTCTGTATGTGTGTGTGTATTGAAACAGTGAGAAAACATAACTTTCAAAGGTCAAATTTTTTTCTAAACTTAAGTTTTAAGTGTTTTGTTTTGTTTTCCAGATAGGGTTTCTCTGTGTAATGCTTGCTGACATTCTTGAAATTCACTCTTATAAACCAGGATGTCCTCCAAATCAGACTTTCAACTCTTTCTGACCCATGACCTTTGGCATCACAGGTGTGTATCACCTTGGGCAGCTTATATTTTGTTAATTATATATTTATTTTATTTTGCTAGTAGTGTATGTTTGTGTGTGTGTATATGTGTGTCTGTTTGTCTGTTTCTTTCTGCCCATCTTTCGAAATGAGCCTGAGGATGTCAAATGAAGGAGTCTGATCCTCTAGAACTGCTACTACATGTGCTTGGGAGCCACCATGTCACTGCTGGAACACATACTGACATCCTCTGCAAGAACATTAAATACTCTCAACCACTGAACCATCTCTTTGGCCTGTAAGATTTTAAAGTGATTTTGCCAAACTTAGCACCTAATACAAAATGTTCCAATGGGAGGAAATTAAATGATCAAGATATTATATAAATATTATAGGTGATAAAGTTAAAATTAACAACATGGACTAAACAAACACATTAGGCCTGAGAAACTGGTTCTGTTAGACTTAAGAATGCCTGGGTCCCTAATATCTTCCAGAACAGGGCTCTTAGATCCTGTATGTTGAGTTTGTGCCTACAATGTGGTATTTCCTCTTCCTGAATTAAACAATCCCAACAGGAAGAGCTGGAGACTCCAGAAGAGCTGGGAATGAATGCTGCACACTCAAGGATCAGCACTTCTCATATGAGTGAGCACCTTCTTAGCTTTCCATGTAACAGACACGAACACACATGTGCACACATACACACATATTAGAAGCCTAACCATGCTCAGAAATGCTAAGTCCTTAAGGTTGCTGATAATGCCGTTCACTGTAGCATTCAGGAGGAGGACAGACCAGTCATGATGTCATTCTTAACAGACTTGCCCATCAAGGGTCCAGGTTGCTATATTGCTTGTTGACTTTAGTTTGTCTAAGTTGAGGACGTGGTCCTGTGTCACTGGATTAACACACTGCCTGCAACACAAACAGCTTCCTTGTGAAGCAGTATGCATCGTGGAAGCATGAAGTCTTTCTTGTGGTGGGGTTTGTATCTCTGTCCCAAGCATGAGCTGCACCGGAATGAACACTCCTAAGATGTGGGCATTCTCAGTACTTCAGGGTTCCAATGTACATTCATTACTACAGTGAGCTCATTTGACCGTCCTGTGAACATATTTCTGATACCTTTGTATTCAAGGAGGAATCTCAGAGTTCTGCTTAGGAGAAGTGAGGGAAGTTCAAGGCAGATACATTGATGTTCAAATAGGGTCAAATATGAACAGATAAGAGGAGAGACAGGAAATTCAATAAGGAACATGAAACCTAAAACAAAGGGAACTATCCTATAGTGCACAATGGACCAAGAGTCAGTACACACAGCAACTGTGATCCCAGGATCTGTGCCCTTCTTGGGAGAGTTGCAGAGGAGGAAAACATGTCATCAGACAACACCTGGTAGTGAGGAGCCTTGATTTCTGATTCTTTTGTCTTAAGCTGCTGAGACACTGGATGATAGGCAGGATCACCAAGGATGGCTTCAATAAGCATCTTAAAGAGATAATCCTCAGGCCTACATTAGCTTCCTGCTTATTTTTAAGTAAAGTACATCAGTCTGGATTCTTCAGGCAGTATTAAGATTCTTTAAGTAGCTCTGATCTTTAAAATCACAACGTTTTAGCAAAAATAACTAGCAAACGTGATAAACATTACTGGGAAAAGCTCGATTCACAGGCTAAGATCAGGTGCTGCGACCAAACGACTTTAAAACAGCCAAATCCCTGTGGCTGCCTGTGAGCTGAAATCTGTTTCCTTCCGACTTCACCCGCTCACAGTTGGGTAGCAACCAGGCAGTGAGTTCCTGGATGTCCTTCGCAATGACTTGCGGGAAATGTAGTCCGGATCGCTATGACATCACAGGATATGGCTGTTGGTAGCAAACTTACGCATTCCATATTTAAACTTGGCTTCACCCCAAGGTTAGGTGAATTTCCTGCTCAGCGCTGGGCTTGGATCTCTGACATGGAGGTTGGTGCAGGGAGCAGCGGCGTCCTGCAGAGCTGAGCGACTATGCACGGTGGCGGGTCAGGGTCGGAGGGAGCTGACTTGGGCTGGTTGGGAAGACCTGGGAAACTGAATCTGGAGGTGCTGTGCTGACCTAGGCGGGGCCACTGCCCCTGGGTGCAGGTTTGACCCGAGAGAAGGTTGGAAACAACGGGATTTCAAAGGCTGATTGGGTCTGCTGACGGCCTGTGCCCGAGGAGCTGAAGGAAGCTCACTCATCTTTGCTGGAGAAGCATGCTCTACCTAGCTGACCCAGGCTTACAAGGCTGTAGTCAGGATTTCTCAGGACTCCTAGAACACGTGGACATCTAGCCCCTCCTGTGCTTTATGTCTGGTCTAGTACTCCTGGTTTGAACTCACGGAGGTTCCTCAAGTTACTAGTTTCCAAGGACGGAGTCCTGTGAGGACGATTGTTGATTGGAATGTTAGTGCCTTTACCTTTGGACTGAATTGTTAGATTCATGGATACCTGGCATTGGACAGGAATCCCTATGTCCCTGAGCCTTGAATCATCACAACCTGTCGGCATATAACTACAGAATAATCTTGTAAGAAGTTGAGCCTGTCCTTGCACAATCCACATAATTACAGATTTTATAGTTCTGAGTAAAAATTACTAGACAGTAATGCTTCATCATTTCTGGGACTGAGTAGTGCCTGAAGTTTGGACTCTTTTTCAAATGTGAGACATGATATTGATGACAGAAATGGAGCTTATGATCTCTGGGAGGGGCTGGAATGTGTAAAGGGAAGGGGAGAAACAGCCCTGATACAGGCTGGCTCTGTACATTGTTCTCATCACATGCTTTTCTTCTATCTCTTCACATTATAATCAGTTTCTGAACTCCCCTATGTACTCTGTCACTAAATGTGGCATGCAGGTTCACTGACACTCCCTAAATAGTTTTAGAAAATTTGCCCAAGTTTTATACTTGTTACAGAAAATGTAAGATGAATTTGGAAAGTATTAGAACACTCACAGTCTTGTGGTTTGCACATAGTAGATTCCTATCAATGCAAAACCCATCTTAAAGGCTCTTATCTTAAAGCCTTAAGAGATAGTTTTCTCTGGAGCTATTTGTATGTCCATGATCTGGGAACACAAATTCCATACTCCAACATGGAAGCAGTTTCATGGTTTTACAGAAGAAAGAATGTCATGAATCAAGGAAAATTTGAAATATCGTGGTGGGTGCCCCAGACAGGCAGGTACTATAGGATTGCAGTGTAATTCTATTTGCCTGGGATACTATTTGATGAAATTCTTAGTTTTGGATTGATAGAAGCTCATTTTCTGCCAGGTTAGTGGATTCTAGGAGGTTTTTATCTTTTGTCACAAGCCACTTCAGAGTGAGGTAAGGACTGATTTCCTGAAGAGTAAAACCTGCCCAAAGTAAGGCAACTACCCCCTGAACCTGCAAAATTCCAGTCTCTACACAGCCCTGCTCATCGACATGGGTCATCAGTCTCTGCAGATACAGCCTCCTCCCAAGAGTTCTTCACTCACAGCCAGACACAGGTTTTTTCAGGATTATTTCCTTCCACATCCACTCTTCCTGTCTC
>CM053743.1:74670850-74690319 GCA_028658305.1 Pachyuromys duprasi | reverse complement strand
AAGAGGCCATCTTGGTTCACCCAGAATTGACACTAAAGTTAAAAGGGTAATTTCATCATAATTTTTTCATCAAAAATCAGGAGTCTTTATTTTCATGTTGTTCATATCATCAATGTATTTTGAAATGGACTTTATTAGCTGTTACTTTTAAATGAGGTAATTAAAGAGTTATAAATAAACTCAACATATTTATGCAAAAAAAAAAAAAAGATGACCTCAAAAATCACAGAGAAGAGAACCATAATGAAAAATAACATATCTGTGTTAAAAGAATATAGAGTTGTTTTATAACTGAAAAGAATAAAGGAAACAATTATGAAATCAGACACACAAGCCTGATAAAACAGTACTTATGTTTGGTGCAGGTAGGCCGATGACTTTCTCCTACAGACCCTATACCTAGCTCTCAGAAAAAATAAGCAATATGAAATGTCACACCCTCAAATACCCTACAATTTCTGTAGAAATATTTGCCAATACACATTGCTTAGATGAACAATAAGACACAGATTTTAACAGTACAAACATAAACTTCATCAAAGGCTACAAAAAGTCTAGAAAAGGCATGAAGAAACATCTCAATGCCATTAACAGCAACACACTTAAAGAGAATAAATGCTTCAGTGATGCCCAAGAAAAGAAAAACATAAAAATGATGAAAATGACAAAGACAATCCAGGATTTGAAACTGGAATTCAATAAAGAGAAACACTGAAGAGGACTCACCTGAAGGTAGAACTGAAAAGCTCAATAATCCAAGAAGAAAACTCAAAAAACAAAACACAAAAAACCTTACAGTAGAATAAATCAGCAGAAGATAGGATATCAGGAGCTACAAATAAAGTAGATGATCAAGATAAAATAAGATAAGAATATGAAATGAACTAAGGAAAAATCTTCAAGCAGGAAAAATATAGAAAATGTAGATACTGTGAAGAGGCCAAACCTTTAAATTAGGCACAGATGAAGACAGTGGTAGATGTGGTTATCATTTTCCATTTACGAAGCCAGAATTCTGTTCTGGAAAATTTCAGGAAAAATTAGAGTAAAGCACCATGTGGTCAAGACAGAAAATAACAGAGATGAATATGTAAAGATAATGAACATTCTATGCAAATAATGAAAAAACAGTCAAACAAGACAAATAGAAGAACCTTTCCCTATACAGTAATGCAAAAGAGTTTCTAATCACCAACAGATGGTATCATTAAGAGAAAGATGTTAATGAAAAATTGGAATTTAAATTTTAAACAGTCAATAGAACTTCTCAAAGCACATGTGTAAGTTTTGATAATTAGCAAGATGTCAATTGGATAGATTTCTGTCAGGTTGCTGGTTCTCAGAAATGAGAGGAACCTGAGAAAGTAATTTCTACATCCATTAGAGTATGTGTTAAAGAATCTTAAAAAAAAAAAAAAAACCAAAAAATGGTGTCTCATATAGGCTAGGCCCGCCTAAAATTGGCTATGAAGCAGAGGATGACTTTGAACTCTGGGATTCCTGACTCTTCCCAGAATAGCAGATGATAGACATGAATCATAGAATAGGCTGAAGTTTCATTTTCAGTCATAGGGCTGTTTGCTTAAAACACACACACACACATCTCTCTTTCTCTATTGCCTGTAAGTTATATGTGAGCATGCTGCTGTATCTTTACACTGTAGGAAGCTGTTCTGTTGTGCAAGGCAGCGAGCTTTTCACACTTCACATACGGTTATTATTTTTCCTACACATTGGCAACATCATCTAGGGACTGTCTATTATTTTAAATATAGTTGGAAACTCACTGAGAATTCCAGTAGACAGGACAACGTGGTCTGAAGCCCATGTTTCCTAAGAGTAGACTTCAATGTCATAAGCCAGTCTCCAGCTCAAAACACTTGGTTTGACTGAAGAGTGACAATATGTGCAAGGTCACCTGAGACAGGGAGAGTGGATGTGGAGGGAGAATCCTGAAAAAAACCTGTGTCTGGCAGTGAGTGAAGAACTCTTGGGAGGAGGCTGTATCTGCAGAGACAGATGGCCCATGTGGACGTTCAGGGCTGTGCAGAGACTGGAATTTTGCAAGTTCAGGGGGTAGTTGCCTTATCTTGGTCTGGTTTTACTCTTCAGGAAATTAGTCCTTACCCCGCTCTGAAGTGGACCAAACAGCTTCTGATAATAGATAAAAACCTCCCAGAATCCACCTGGCAGCACATGAGCTTCTATCAGTCCAAAACTAAGAATTTCATCAGATCGTATCTCAGGCAAATAGAATTGCTCTTCCATTTTACAGCACCTGCCTCTTTGCGGCACCCACCCCTGTAGTTCAAACTTTCTTGATTCATGACATTCTTTGTCCTGTAAAACCATGAAACTGCATCCATGTTGGTGCTAGGAATTTAGGGTGACCTAAATCAGTGTTCTCAGATCGTGGATACACACTCGCTCCAGGCTTAATTATCTCTTAACCTGTTAAGATGGGAATTGCGGGTTTGCGTCTTCAGGAACCCACCATGTGGAAGTCACAAGATCCTTAGTGTGTGCCACAACTTTCCAAGTTCATCTTGTAACACAGCACAAAAACTTGGGAAAATCTCCTAGAACTATTCAGGGAGCGTCAGTGAACCTGGATGCCACATTCAGTGACAGTACATTTAAGGGAGTTTACACACTGCTAATCTATAATTACGTGGATTGTGCAAGGATTTCACAATCTAATTTCAAGACTATTCTGTGTGTATATAACAGTGCATTGTGGTGATTCAGATCACAGAGGTGTACATTAGGGATTCCTATTCATACCGAGACATCCATGAATTTAACAATTCATTCCAAACGAAAAGGAGCTAACATCCCAATCAACAATCCAGCTTGTAGACATCTGTCCTTGGAAACTAGGAACTTGAGCTCAAACCAGGAGTACTAGGCAGGACACCAAGTGGACAGCTAGCCTCTCCTATACTTGGTGTCCTGAGAAACCTGACTACAGCCATGTAAGCCTGGGGAGCTAGATAGCGTACATTTCCCCAGCAAAAATGAATGAGATTCCTTCGGCTCCTCAGGTACAGGCAGTAAGTAGACTCAGCCTGCCTCTGAAATCTCGTTGTTTTTAACCTTTTTCCCAGTCAAACCTGCACCCAGGGGCAGTGGCCCAGCCTAGATCAGCACAGCACCTCCATGTCACCTTCCCGGTCTCCCAAACAGCCCAAGTCAGCTCCCTCCGCGCCGGACCGCCACCATGCACGGTCGCTCAGCTCTGCAGGACGCCGCTGCTCCCTCCACCAACTTCCGTGTCAGAGAGCCAAGCCCAAGGCTGAGCAGGACACTCGCCTAACTCTGGGGAGAAGCAAAGTTTGAATAAGGAATGCGGAAGTTTGGTACCCACAGCCCTTTCGTGTGACGTCACACGATTCGGTACTACATTTCCCACAAATCAGTGCGAAGGACTTCCCTAAACTCACCCAGAAGGGCAAAGGGAATAGGCATTGGAAGTAGGAGAAGACAAGGAATAGGACAGGACCCTTCCACAGGGGCCCTCTGAAAGATTCTATCCATCAGGGTATGGAAGGAGATACTGAGATTCAAAGTCAAACTTTGGGCAGAGTACAGGAAACCTTATGGAAGAAGAGAGAGACAGGAGCTTCACAAGGAGACCAATAGAGCCAAAGAACTTCTGCCCAAGGGGGTCCTGCAGAGACTGATACTCCAACCAAGAACCATGCATAGAGAGGACTTAGAACTGCTGCTCACCCCATTGGCTGCTCAGTTTCCAAGTGGGTTCCCTGGTGGGGGAGGGCAGTTCACTGACATGAACTCAGTGGCTGGCTCACCTCCCCCTGGAGGGCAGCCTGACCAGGCCACAGAGGAAGACACTGCAGCCAGTCCTGATGAGACCTGATAGGCTAGGGTCAGAGGGAAGGGGAGGAGGACCTCCTTTATCAGTGGACGAGGGGAGGAGCATAGGGGAGAAGAAGGAGGGTGGGTGGGCCTGGGAGGAGATGAGGGAGGGGGACATAGCCAGGGTACAAAGCGAATACATTGTAATAAAAAGAGCAGCTCACATATTTTGTTTGTATGTAGTACCTTTAAACTACAAACACTTATAAGAAATGTGTTTGCATTGGAGTAGACATTCTTTAGATTCTTCAAATTGGAGTTATAGGGCCAATAATGATAAAATCTGTTCTGTTTGTATTTTCTGACTGTAACTGAACTTGTAACCCTGGACATGTAATGAAAAATTAAATACATAATCTATACCAGTTGGATAATCATCACTCTCTCTTTGCTCTGTGGAACCTGAATAAATAAAGAAGCGCCTGGTGGCCAGCAAGTCAGAGCTGAGAGATTTCCCTGGCCATCGTGCCTGACTACCACCCTCCCCCTGCTGGCACCGTATCTACTGTCAGCAATGACTCTCTAACTCTAGGCTGGGGAAGGCCTCTGGCAGTTTTCTTTTGTTTCTATTTTTAGTTTCAGCTCTTGAAAGGTTTATTTGTTTCCTTCATCTGTTTGTTTTTCCTTGGCTTTCTTTAGGGGATCTATTCACTTTCTCCACTTATCTTTTCCTTGATATTTTAAAAGGGAGTTATTCATTTTCTTTTTAAGCCTCTATCTTTTTCATAAAATTTCATTTAATGTCTTTTTCCCTTGCTTCTGTGCATTGGAATATTCACATGTTGCTGTAGCAGGTTACCTGGGCTCTGGTGGCGGCATATTGCTTTGACTGTTGTGTTTTTACACTGGTGTCTAGCATCTGGGTTTGGGATGATTATAAGTCTAGGTGCTAATTTTTGAATTTGACTTTGTTAGATGGGTGTTTTGTCCACTGGTTTCTCTTTCTTTTCCTATTTTTTTCTGGTACTTGTGGGCTGTGGTTAAACAGGAGGTCTCCACTGAGTTTGGGTTAGGCTTGTAGCAGCCAACATGGCCTCTAGTCAAGCAGATGTCTGTCCATATTAGGGGCTGGAACACAGCAAACAGGAAGGGAAAGGGGACTTAGGATAGGGTGGGAGAATGGAGAAAGTCTATGGGTGTGCTGCCTACATAAAGTTCTGGTGGCTTGGTAGCCTCTGGTTGAGCAGTGGGTATCTACCGTGCATCGAGGGCTCTGACACAGGGACTAAGAAGGGGGGAGGGCTTCAGAGCAGGTGAATAGGCACCAAGAGAGTTGGAGAGGTTCACTTGCAGGCCACTTACCTGGAGTTTTGATGGCCAGCATGGCCTCTGGTTGAGCAGTGGGTCTCTGAGTCAAGGGCTTCGGCAAGGCCAAGAGGAGGGGAGGGGAGGTACCGAGAGAGTTGGGTGGTGTCTGTGGATGCACTTGGAATTTTGGCAAGTAGGGGATCTCCACTTGAATTGCGGACTGGGTCACAGAGACCTTCCTGGATTTCTTTAAAGGATTTATTCATTTCTTCTTTAATTACCTCTATAATCTTCATACAGTTTTAAGGTCTTTTTCTTGTCTTTCAGCGATATTGGCGTAGTCAGGGTCTGCTGTGGTAGGTTAGCTAGTCTTCAGTGGAAATATATTTCTGTTTCTATTACTGTGTTCGTATGCTGACATCTAAGTGTATGGGTTAGTAATGACTATAGGTCTACGTCCTGATTTCTGGACTTGTCTTTGTTAGGGGGGTGTTTTGATCCTTTATTTCTGTTTCCTCTTTAGGTTTTCGGAGAGTATGATGGTTGTGTGTTTACTGGTCTGCTCAGCTAGTGTGTTCACAGTGAAGGCCTACTGGTGTTGGAGGCTAGAATACATTGACAAATCAGGGAAGAAGGTTAGGAGGAGATGGTCCACGGTGTCTACAGAAGATGTGGACCAAGGGGTAGGTGAGGTTACAGCTGGTGATCTGATGCAGCACTAGGAATGAGATAGAGGGACTGGGTCTAGGGAAACAGGGAGGGAGAAGGGAAAATCTGTGCATAGCCTACCTGGTTTTATTGGAAAGCATGAAAGACTCCTTCTATATGCAAACATTTAATAAGAACAAAAATAAATTTCCCAAAGAAGACATTACAGGAAAGAAACATATTACATGTTCCCTGGATTGGTAGAGTTCATGTTGTAAAAATGGCTACATTGATATTCACATAAAAACAAGCATGCAGACCATTGAATTGTAAGGTAAAACCCAGAAATAAGTCATTAATCAATAAACATGGAATTTTTGACAAACAGAAAAACCATATTCTTAGACAGTCCTTTCAACAAACAGTGCTGCAAAAACTGGGTATTCAATAGTGGATAAATTAATTGTTGCTACTCTGCAGAAAATTTGTTTTGGAATGGAGAGATATTTAACACTGAAAATGTAAAAATGTAATATATTAACTAATATGAAACAGACATGTACATTAAAACACAGAAACCACATATGTGGGATCTACATTACAAAGCAGCAACAACAGAGAATCATTCACAATATATAGGTTATACTGATATAACATCTGCTTGTTCAGACAGATGTGTGTTTAGATACACAGGTAAAGAGAAGCAAGTGCAACTGTTTGGCTTTCTATGCCCACCCTTGTTCCGAATAATGACAGAGATTTATTATATTTATTATTAGCTTATGGCACTAAAGCTCAGCAGATTCTGAGTTGTTTTAACCTAAAAATACTGGCCTGGTCTATGTCTCAGCCATGTGGCCCAATTACCTGTTCATCCTACTCTCTTTGTTGCTTCTTCATCCATGCTGAGCTGGAAACTTCCCTATGGCCCTTGATTCTCACCTGAGATCCCCTCTTTAAGCCTAGAAGTCCAACCTTAACCCTCCAACCCAGCTATTGGTTGTTTAGTTCTTTATTTAACCAATCCGAAGGTGATGGAGAACAATCTTTATGTCATACTAAGGCAGGATATGCTTCATAATAATGTCAGAACCAATGTTCGTCCTGTAATCAGATCTCCGCTGGCACAGAAATCAGCATTTTAATAATACAAGGATAATCTTTACACAATGCACAATAGCATAGCTCCAATGGGACCGCTTTTGGAAGAGAGGGGTTAATGTGAAGTGGGCAGAAGGAAGGGAAATTGAGAGAGCATACTACTATGTGTATACATTAAATATCACAAGGATACTTTTTAAATTTTTATTGTTTGGCCTGCAGCTTTGGTAACTGTTCTTGCTGCAATGGTAACATTTGCTCACATGAGCAATTTAAAGGAGAATGGATTTTATTTGGATCATGGTTCAAGGTTACTACCATGGTGTCCTAGTCCCTGTTCTATTGCAGTGAAGAGACACCATGACCAGGAAACCTCTTTAAAAAGAAAGCATTTCCTATCCTTTCAGCTCTTTCTATCTCCCTCTTCTTCCATAAGGATTCCAGCACTCTGCCCGAAGTTTGGCTTTGAGTCTTAGTATCTCTTTTGATACCCTGATGGGTAGTCTTTCAGAGCTCCTCTGTGGAAGGCTCCTGTCCTGTTCCTTGTCTTCTCCTACTTCTGATGTCCATCCTGTTTGCCCTTCTGAATGAGGATTAAGCATCTTACCTAGGGTCCTCCTTGATTTTAGTATATTTATCCTATATTATAGGGCTAATATCCACTTCTAAGTGAGTATATATCATATGTGTCTTTCTGCTTCTGGGTTACCTCACTCAGGATGATCTTTTCTAGTTCCCACCATTTGCCTGCAAATTTCATTATTTCCTTGTTTTAAATTGCTGAGTAATATTCCATTGTGTAAATGTACCACACTTTCTGTATCCATTCCTCCATTGAGGGACATCTAGGCTGTTTCTAGATTCTGGTTAGTACAAATAAATCTGCTATGAACATAGTTGAGCAAATGTCCTTACAGAAGAACAACAGAGCCAAAATACCTGGGCCCAGAAGGCCTGCAGAAATTGATACTCCAACCAAGGACCATGCATGGAAAGGACCTAAACCTTTTCTTCAAAAGAAGTTCACTTGCTGCTCAGTTTCCAAGTGGGTTCCCTAGTAAGGGGCACAGGGGCTGTCTCTGACATGAACTCAGTGGCCAGCTCTTCGATCACCTCCCTTGGAGGGGGTACAGCCTTGTCAGGCCACAAAGGAAGATAATACAACCAGCCTTGATGATACCTGATAAGCTAGGGTCAGATAGAAGGAGATGAGGTCCTACCCTGTCAAGGGACTAGGGAAAGGGCATAGGAAGAGAATAGAGAGGGTGGGTGGGACTGGGAGGAGATGAGGGAGGGGGCTGCAGCAGGGATACAAAGTGAATAAATTGTAAAATAAATGAATATATAAATAAAAATTAAAATTAAAAGAGAAAATAAACAAGAACATTTGTTCAACTAAAAAAAATTAAAAAAATAAGTTAAAAAAGGAAAGCATTTAATTGGGGCTTGCTTACAGTACTAGAGTTTTAGTCCGTTATGGCAGGGAGATCTGTGGCACACATGGTGCTGGAGAAATTGATGAAAGCTCACCACCTGGATCATGGGCAGCATGAAGAGCAAGACACTGGGTCTGGCTTGGCTTTTGAGACCTCAAAGCCCACCCATAGAGACATACTTTCTCCAGCAAGGCCATACTTCTTAATCGTTCAAATAGTGCCACTCTGATGAATAGGCATTAAAATCTATGATCTTATGGCAGCTATTCTTATTCTAAAAACCACATTTCACTCCCTGGCTCCCATAGCCCATAGCCATAACATAATGTAAAAATGCATTCAGTTCAACTTCTAAAGTATCCACAGTCTATCACAGTGTCAACAGTGGTGCTTGAGAAATAGCTCAGAGCTCTACATCTGGATTTGTAGAGAGCAGGAAGAGTTGAGAAATTGGGCCTGGATTTGGCTCTTGAAACTTAAAAGTACTCCATCCCCAACTTCCTTCATCAAGGCCACACCTCATAATCGTTTTCCAGTACTGCTACTACCTGATGACTAAAAATTCATATCTATGAGTCCTTGGGGGCAATTGTTATTCTAACCACCACAGACGGTGAGAAAGTTAAGACAACAGGAGGGAGAGTCAGCTGGTCATATTCAATCACAGTCAGGAAGCAGAAGGAAATAGATGAATGGTTGCTCTTAGCGTGTTCTCTCTTTTTAACGCAATGCAGGATCTCAGTCAAACCACTGTAAAGGAATTACCAGAGGCTTGTCTCCCACTTGATTCTATATCTCATTGTGTTAACAACTGAGATTATGCATTACTTCTTCACTCTTTGCATGCATGAACACAAACAAAACTAAAAAAATATATTTGAAATTTGAGTGTGCATATTATGTATGTATGTATGTATATATGTATGTGTGTACACAAGAATGGAGGTCAGAGGTAATTCCTTTCTATTTTGTGTGTCCCGGGCATACAAATAAGGCTGTAGGTTTTGTTGGCAATCTAGTTTTCTCCTAAAGCCATAGTGCTGGCTCCAGCTGCATAACTTTACAACATAACATTTCTTCCCTCTTCCCAAACCTTACGTTCATCTCATTACTAAAACAGGATCCTATACCAAAGGTCTACAAAGTACTTAATTCCCAGAGTTTAAAAGACCTCAGTCTACACTTCATGTGAGACTCAAGGCAATCTCTTAACTGTGAGTCCCTACAACATAAGAACAAGTGACTACTTCCACCACACACTGGCATAGAACAAATATTCCTATTCTGATATGGAAGAAACAACACAGCAAGGAAGGATCAGACCAAAATCCAGAAAGACAAACACACAATCTGACACCTCCACTTTTGACAACTGGTAATTCTGCTGCCATGGGGTTGACTCCAAATGACTTCTGCGGCCCCGCCCTTCCAGCTTCACCTGAAAGATAACTAGACTCTCTCCTAGGCACGTTTCACTCATTGCTTGCAGCTTTCCTTAGTAGATCCTCTACTTCCATCTCTCATAAAACTGGCACCTCCAATAGCCTAGGCAATGTAATCATTTGGTTTCATGGCAAATTGACACCCTCAGTCTTCAATGATCTGCATGATTTTGAGATGCAAAACTTGTTTCTTCCCAGCACATTAAACAATGTCACATTAATTCTAGGCATTAGCTCATTTTCCAGCACTCCATACCAGCAATATTATCTCTTACTCTATTTGCATTCTAGTCATTACCATATAAGGGAGGATGGAAGACTTTGCTACACTCTGCCTTCACATAATTTCTGTTCTCATGAAGTGAGTTTCTTAAATACCAGTTTTTCATGTCCTGAGTTTTTGATTTGAGTTTCCTTTGTTTTACAGGATTTATAGTACGACCTTTTTGGTGTTCAATTGCTCATAAATTAAGTCTTTGTAATCTTTGTAACTGTCCTCCCCTCCCCCTCAGCCTGAACGCACTAGGGCACAGTTGACATTGAAGAAACCTCAAAGCTTTGTGGCATTGTCTGCAGTATGGAGGCTCCTATGTTAACTAAGGCATAAACAAAATGTGAAGCCTTGCAACATTCTTTATTCTGTTTGATTTCTATTGATTGCCATGATAAATGTCATGAAAAAAACTAAGAGAAATGGGATTATGTCAGTTCACTGGTTGCATGTCATCATCCATGGAAGCCAAGCCAAAGAGAGCACTGCAGAAATCTAGAGGCAGTAGGTGAAATAGAAACCATGGAGGAATGCTGCTTTCTGTCTTCACGCTGGCTTGGGGTTAGCCAGCATTTTCATATATCCAGGACCAGCTGGTCAAAAGTGGCACATGCAATATACACTGGCATCACCCAGTGGTCTAGATTCTCCTGCATCAATTAGCATTTTAAAAATGACCCACAGACATGCCCAATGACCAAACAGATCCCGTCATCTACCCAATTAAGACTTTCACATATTGCTTCTCTATGTGAAGTTGAAAGCAGAAGTAGTACAGGACATGAGAATTTGCAGAATTTATCAGGGAATATTCTTTGGTGTTAATGAAGATTAGAAATATCATTGAAAGCTCTCTTGCATTATTTGGTTATATGGAGTTTCAAACTAGTATGAAGACTCAGAAAACACTTCTGACATGATAGGTAAAAGTTTTGTCATAATCTTAGCTCTGTAGTGCATGTACCAGTATGAACCCTATCATGTGGATATAGGCATGAGGAGCAGCCTGGCCATATTCCACATTTGCAGACTTGTGTGTGTGTGACTTCCTTGATATACAGCAAGGGCTGACTGATAAATAAGAGCCTACAGAATTAATATGGTTGCTGCTCAGTGTGAACACTTTTCATTAGCTTAGGGCGATAGTTCTCCATCTATGGATCACAATCCCTCTGGGAATCAAATGACCTTCTCACAGGGGCCACCTAAGTCCAGAAAACAGCTATTTACATTATGACTCATAACAGTAGCAAAGGGTTATGAAGTAGCAAAGAAAATAATTATGTGGTTGAGGAACATGAGGAGCTGTATTAAAGGGTCACAAAAAGCTAAGAACTACTGGTTTATGTACAAAGAGTTTTTAATAGCATTGTTACACCATTCACAGTTGTGGTGTTCCTTGCTGAGATAAATTCTAAGGAGGTCAGAAAAAGTTGACATTCTTCACATGTGTAGGTGAAGAAGAGTCCTCTAACTATGGACTCTTTTGTTCTGTGTAAGGATTGAATTATTCCAAAGGCTTTACCACATTACCCATATTTGTAGGCCTTTTACTCAGAATTTTCTTAAAGGCCTGAAGAAGTACAAAACATTTCATGAAAATTTTCAAATTTGTACTATTTCATTTCAGTTTGAACTACCTTGTGTTAAGAAAAATCTCATTAAAAGGTTTTAAATTGTCAAGTGTTTTACACATGTGTGATTCCTCTTTGATGCTCCTTAAGGTTTTTAGTACAGTAGAACAGCTTGCCACATGCTTCATATTTGTAAGGTTTCTCCCCAGTGTGAGCTAATTTGTGTTGAGAAAGGTACGAATGAATAAAGAAGGCTTTTCCACATTGTTCGCACTTGTAGGGTTTCTATCCAGAATGGATTCTTTGATGATTCTTAAGGTTTCTAGTATTTTTTAATAGTTTGCCACATTCTTCACATTTGTAAGGTTTCTCTTCAGTGTGAGTTAACTTGTGCCGAGCTAGGTATGACTTTTTACAGAAAGTTTTTGTACATTCCTCACACTTGTAGGGTTTCTCTCCTGTGTGAATTTTCTTATGGTCAGAAAGCAGTGATGGAAAACCAAAGGCCTTGCCACATACTTCACACTTGTAGGGCTTCTCATTTGTATGAATTCCTTTGTGTCTAGAAAGTAATGATAGAGCACGGAAGGCCTTGCCACATAAATCACACTTGTGGGGTTTCTCATCTGTGTGAATTCTCTTGTGCATAGAAAGTAATGATGGAGCACGGAAGGCCTTGCCACACACCTCACACTTGAAGGGTTTCTCTCCTGTATGAATTCTCTTGTGATTAGAAAGTAAAGATGGAATATGGAAGGCTTTACCACAATCTTCGCATATGTAGGGTTTCTCATCTGTATGAATTCTCTTGTGTTTAGAAAGTAACGATGGCTCATGGAAAGCCTTGTCACATACTTCACACTTGAAGGGTTTTTCTCCCGTATGAATTCTCTTGTGTACAGAAAGTAATGACGGAATATGGAAGGCCTTACCACAATCTTCACATACGTAGCGTTTCTTATCTGTATGAATTCTTTTGTGTTTAGAAAGTAATGATGGAGCATGGAAGGCCTTGCCACATACTTCACACTTGAAGGGTTTCTCTCCTGTATGAATTGTCTTGTGTTCAGAAAGCAATGATGGAAAACAGAAGGCCTTGTCACATACTTCACACTTGTATGGTTTCTCTCCTGTATGAATTCTCTTGTGCACAGAAAGTAATGGTGGTGTATGGAAAGCCTTGCCACATACTTCACATCTGAAAGGTTTCTCTCCTGTATGAATTCTCTTGTGTACAGAAAGTAATGATGGAAAACGGAAGGCCTTACTGCATTCTTCGCACTTATAGGGCTTCATTCTTAAATTAATTCTCTGGTGGTTAATAGGTTTTGAGTTCCAATGAACAGCTTTGCCTGTGCAGTGTTGGTTTCCTGGTGAGTAAAGGTTGAGAAATGAATGAAAGCTGAGCAAAATTCTTCATATTTACATTTGTTTTTAAAAACAAAGTCATTTTCTCATACTTGCATTTTTCTATATAAATGATAAACTACATTCAAACTTCTAAACCTGTATTCAGTGAAGTCTATTAAAAAAAAACACAATAGGTGGAAATCATACAACTTTGCAGTGAAAGATGAAGACCATGACAACACAGAACACAGAAAGAAAGGAGTATTAATCAAAGGAAAAAAAATGTAAGGAAGACATAACATCAATAATTAAAACACTGAAGAGTATTATTTTAATTTAAATGAGCTCCTTAAGCAAATATAGAAAACTTATGACTAGTAAAACACAAAATATAAAAGTCTTCAAACTTGGAACACAGGTGTTTTACAACTTATGTATGTCCTAAGTACAGACGGTTAGTTTTGTAAAGTATGAAATTTAGGCTGCATAACATGAAGACTGTATATAATGGTAATAAATAATATATTTCAATGATATAAGACAGGAGAATTTATGCATATTTAATGAAGAAATAAATACCCGGTAATCAATTTACGAAAAATAAATCAAGTTCACCTAAAAAGTACAGAACTTACGCAGTTACTATAATACAAGCTGACTTCATGGGAGTAGAAAAACAAAGTTTAGGAGACTTGTTGTGTCATAAACGTCTGAGTAATGTCCTCTTTCGACAGCAAAACACAGAAAAGGAGATATTTGAAAATATTTTCCACTAGAAGAATGTTGATGATAGCGCCCCGGCTTTCTATTGGATCTTTTGAAATCTTACCCTGTACTCTGACCCCCTCATTCCTACACACCTTGATACACTGTCGTAGCTTCTACTTGTCTCTTCATATCTGAAAGCTCTTGTCTTTGTTCCAGAAATGTGACCAGGTATGGCTTAGAAGAAGCAAGACCTGTATATGGGAGAAGGGAATAATACTGTTAGTAGGTTCTCCTGGGAAATAACATTTCTTGTCCAGGATTGTATGCATAAGGAAGGAGAAGATACAATAAAGGAGAGCACAGGATTAGTTCTTTATGTGTTTTCTGATGGGCACATCAAAATGCTTAGGTGGAATTTAGGATTTGCGGGTCATGAGCCTCACAACCTTCAGTTACAATGAAAAACATTACAACTGAAGAGTGTGAAATTCTCTTTACGTGTAGGTCCATTGCTCATGCCACTTACTTTATTATATTATCACCAATATAAAGGATTCTTCTAAAGGGGGGAAGGTTATTAACACAAGAAGAACTAAAATCATTCTAAGGTATACAAATACTCTCCTTAATTTTCCTTAAAAGTATGCATTGAACTTCATTGTTGGAAGGACAAGTTCCCATTAGATATTATACAAAGAAAAAAGTTTTATAGTTATAGTGAATTAAGAATTCACCATGAAAGTACTTCTTACCCAAAAACTCAAGGTTGCTGAAATTCTCCAACATCACGTCCCTGTACAAATTCCATTGAGCAGGGCCCAGGCATTCCCACTCTTCTGCAGAGAAATAAATGGCCACATCCCAGAATGACAGCAGATCCTGAAATAAAGAAAAAGGAATGAATACTATACATAAACTAATTACAACCACCACCAATAACACAAATACCAAGAGGCATCACGTACTTCTGCATGAAATTTCTAAGGTTCACCCAGAAGATTGCTGGAAGTGCTTCTGATATAGAGAAGTAAATATCCCTAAAATACTTGTAATATGGTGCTGGGATTTTTACACAGGACTCATCATTGTCAAGGAAAGTGGATGGCAGAACATACTAGAAACTCCTATGGATATTGTAGTTTTCAGAACCATAAAATGGAGAGTAAGTGCATCTATAAAAGAGTATTTGTGGATGGAGAGACAGCTCAGCAGTTATGAGGACTGGTTGCTCTTCCAAAGGACCTAGGATTGATTTTCAGCAGCCACATCGCTGCTCACAACTGTCTATAACTCCAGTTAGAGACGATCAGACAATGTCTTAGATATGTAAGCTAGCAAAACACTCATAAACAGAAAATAAATGAATAAATGGTAAAATTTTGGAGAAAATACATTAGAATCCCAGGTTTATATTACAATATAGCACACCCAATGTAAATTTCTCATAGGAGAGAGCCATAGTCATGGAGAAGGTACTTCTCAACATATTATGTACTATCATGAATGAGAAATAGAAGGAAGATGCAGATCTGACGCATTACCCCTAGGCTCAGGTCTGGCTTCCTGAACATGGACAGAGTATGCCAGAGACAGTGCACCAAGGGACATGAGTTTGAGCAGCCAAGGGGTAGAACAATAAATGAAGAATTTGTAGAAAAATGGGATCACAACTATTAAGCTAGTTTATAATTTATAATTTGGAAATTCAGTAATAAGGTTAGTTACTATTGGGACCTACACTGACTAAGACTTTCTCAGAGGCCCCAGTGAAGGGACTAAGGGAATGATGTTAGAAGGCATAGCTTACAGAAAGCATTAGAGGGGTCAGAATTGTTAAACTTGCAGGCATTTTTTTCTGCAGGGGAGGAAAACGACTGACGTCCGTTCACTTGGAAACCTGCATGGGTGCTGTCTAATGAACTGCTGATCTTTTGCTAGTCTGTAGATCAGCTTTAAGCCTTCTCCCGCCCCCAATTCCTGAGCATTGTTTAGGTCCAAATCACGAGCTTTGTCTCTCAGTGAATAAAACTTGTCCTGTGAAAGAGGTCCAAAGTACTTTGCATTCTTGGCTAATAAAATCCATGTTAATGCTTATAACAAACCCTTCCACCTTAGGCCCTTATCCTGAACACTGTTTTTCTGTGAATAAGAACCCTGTCTTATGGTAAGTCAGAGGTGCTTCCCTAAAGATATGTACATTGGCAAGGGAATTTCAATGTAGCCATGTCAAACCTTTGTTGTGATAACTGTCTCATGGAAACCTTTTCTAATAGATTTCCTGTGTTTAAATGTGTAAGAAAAATAAATTGCTTGGTCAGACTTAAGACCTTTTTGACCCAGCAACTAATTAAAGTCATTCTGACCAGAGTTTCATTTATTACTTCACCTGGATCGCTTTCTTGTCTGCCATGATGTTTGCAGGAGCCCTGACATCTGATAACTAAACTTGGTGCTCGGTCCTTGGAGAAGGTAAGAGAGCTTTGCTTTAGGTACAAGTCAGGAACAAATTAACAAACTAACTTAAAAGGGTTCATGGCCTTAACCGAGAGAGTGGAATTATATAGGTTCTTGTCAGCACATACTCTGAGAAGCATTCTGTACAATTATTGAAATAATCGTTAAGATCTGAAGGAACAGCCAGGTGGTGGTGGCAAACATCCTTGATCCTAGTACTTGGCAGAGGCAGGCTATCTGTAAGTTCAAGGCCAGCCTTAGTCTACAGAGTGAGTTCCAGGACAACCAAGGCTACATAGAGAAACCCTATCCTGGAAACAAAACAAAAACAAAAATACCCCCCCCCCAAAAAAAAATTCAAAGGAACAGATGATTCAGAGCAGCAGCTCTACAACGTTATACCCACAAGAACTAATAAGGAGTCCAGAAGAGGAGATAAAATCCCTCTCAATTATTTACTTTTTAAATGGAAAAGAAAGAAGATTATTTTTCCCCTGCCGGGCACATCTTGGCAAGTCTCAGCAAGGCAGCTACTGGGGGCAGGTAAGTAAGTCCTCCTGAGCACTCTGGTTGGAAGTCAAAGACCTCTGGCCCTGTGGCCCCATTTTGCCACAGGAATTCAAAGAAAGCCTGTGCAACACCTGAGTTCAAAGAAATGGTTGGTGGGGTACTGCTGCTACGGAATGAGCTACCATGGCTGCCCTAGATCTTAGATTTTGTTATTGTTTATTTGTCTCCCTGATTTCTGTTTTCCCTCATAGTGGTAAAAATTCAGTATAGATTGATTGGTGCCTTAATGGGGAAATATTTAAATGGGCCCAATTTGTAGTACAGGAACAACTACAATTGGGCCATAGAACACTTAAGCCGATACTGTTTACATTTCAAAGGACATTAGTCATTCAATATATGGATGGCATTCTCTCATCCTGAGGTCTGTCTAATCTTCACTTAAGTGAATGCCTAACTTTCATGGAAAATGAACTAAAGGAACAAAACTTATAAGTGTGTGCTATTTCAATTGGATATGTTCTTATCTGCCTGACACTACTAAGGATTTGGCTCTGCTGTTATGTTCTTTCTGAAAACTCGGTTAACTTTGAAAAGAAATGTAACCTTGAACAGAGGGGGTTATTAGCTTATTAAACAATCCTATTGCTGAAGTGGCAGCTCATAGACTTAATCCCATCCTGGTAAACAGCCTGCAAAGATTTTTATGCCACTAAATAAAATGTAGATTAATTGTTAAATACTAATGATTGGCAGGTTGCATTGGCATGTTACTCAGGATCTATAGATGATCACTATCTGAAAAAATACCCTTTCAAGATATTTTTTCTTATGTACTCCATGGGTTCTGCCTAAAATTATATCTAAAAATCCTATATATAGAAAATATTTTAATGCTATTGTAAATGGCTCTTCAAAAGAACAAGGAGCTTATATTTTATATGCAAATTCCACATACTCCACATAAAAGACTGCATCCATCCTTGAGTTACACAGCTGAATAGTCTAAAGTTATTATTATCAATGAACTTTTGTAAAATATTTCCCAAACACTGAATATTTTGACTGACCTTATGTATAAATTAGCACATGAAGAATAGAGACATCTCTTTGTCCTCTATAACCTCTTTATTTCAAGATTTATAAATTCATTGGCTATGGTGAGAAAAATTTATAACAAAAAATTTAGCTTGAAACTTGTAACAATAGGCCAATAGTTAAATCTATACATTAGTAATTTTAATTTACTACAGTATACTACATATATAACCTCAACTCTTGTTTAAAGAGCAGGTTTACGACTCTGAAGCTGAACAGGGCTGAATGGTCTGTGTGCTGTGGTCTGAGCCAGGCTGCTGTGTGCTGTGAGAGGATGTCAGGCGAGTTCCAAAGTCGCAACATGGCGAGTGTGTGGCCGCTGCCCTTAATGTGGCGGAGCAGGAGCCTGAACAGCAGGACCCGATATGAATAAGCACCTTATGTGTGCCTGGTTCTCGCAGTAGTCAGAAGATGGCCCTAGAACGCCTGAACTTTTAATAATGGATGTGTGTGCTCCTACATGTGCGACTGCACTGATCTACAATGATGTGCATGTGAACTTTACTCGAGAAGAGTGGGCTTTGCTGGATCCTTCCCAGAAGAACCTTTACAAAGATGTCATGCTGGAGACCTACAGGAACCTCACTGCTATAGGCTACAGTTGGGAAGATCATAGTATTGAAGAACATTGTCAAAATTCTAGAAGACATGGAAGGCATGAAAACAGTCATAGTGGAGAGAAACCCTCTGAAGATATTCAATATGGGGAAGTCTTTGCACATCACAGTAGGCCCCACACATATAAAGGAATGCATACTGAAGAGGAACTCTGTGAATCTAAACAATATGGTAGAGCCTGTGCATATAACAATGAACTTCAAATATATGAAAGAGTTCATGCTGGACAGAAACCCAACAAATATAATCAAAGTGCTAAAACCTTTGCAAACAACAGTTGTTTCCCAATACATAAAAGAACCCATAATGGAAAGAACCCTCATGAATGTAATGAATGTGGTAAAGCCTTTACATGTAACAGCCATCTCCTGATACATAAAAGTACTCACACTGGAGAGAAACCTTATGAATGTAACCAATGTGGTAAAGCCTTTGTATGTAACAGTCATCTCCTAAGACATAAAAGGGCACAGCTTATGTGACAAAAGGTCTACGAATTTAAACCAGAAAGTAACCCTTTGAGATTTCAAAATTCTCTTCTATTACGTGAAATAAACCATCCAATTGTAAAATTTATGGATGTATATTTTTGCTTTTTTTTGACAAAATACAATGTCTAAGGCAACTTCCAAATGTGTTTAATTTTCTGTATGGTTCCAGATGTATACATGATCACTATATAATGGGCAGCACAAATGTCATTTGTTTCAGCTAAAGTAGGAAGCTTGGAACTCACATCCTCGATCTGCAGCATGAAGCAGAGTGGGATCTACAAATGGCATGAAGTTGTAAACTCTCAAGACCACCCCAAGTAACATACTTCCTCCAGCAGGGCTGCATTTCCTAAACATTCCCAATGATACCAACTGAGAAGGATTCATTTCTTTGACTTCAAGCATATATGTGTGACTTCTGTTACATGAAGGAATTCATGATGAAGAAAAACTCTGCAGATAAATCTGTAGATTCCTCAACACCAGAATTAAAGGAGTAAGGTTCACACAAGAATAACATTCATGAATAAACATTTGTTTAAGAATTTGTTTTAATTTCCATTATGTGATGCTAGTGTGTCTTTGTGTGTTTATGTGCCTCTCCATTCTCAGCTATAAGAACAGACCCCTGATCATCC
>CM053743.1:74641909-74670750 GCA_028658305.1 Pachyuromys duprasi | reverse complement strand
GAAGTTTATTAGGTTGTTCTGATCCTCTTTCTGTGGCTGCTGTTGATCATCTAATGCATTTCCATATAGTGATAGGTATTTTTTCTGCTGCAATGTATAGAATGGGATTCCCATCATCTATGTAAGCCATTGCTTATTTGCATCAGGTAGTGTGTGATCATAGCTTCCAAGGAAGGACCTGTCTCTGAGAAAGTGGTGCTTTTGTTCTTAATTTTTGTTTTCAAGCCTGTTTTGGATGTCAATAATTAAGCAAAGCTACATTTGAAGTCTTGAATCTCATGTGCCAGCCTTCTGAGTACAAGTCCAATGGCGGAAGATGTTCTCCCAGTGTGTTACGTTTTGTCAACCTATATTTACCAATGTTAATTTTAAAATGCTTAATAGTATGTATATATGTATGACTGTATGTTTGTATATTTGTATGTATGTATGCATTGTTTGAAGTCCTATTCTTCATGTTCCCATAAGTTACTATATGGCAAAAAATGTTGAAGTACTGCCTTCTGAGAGAATTATCTAGAGATGCTAGATAATGTAATAGCACTGAGATTCATTTCAAAAAAAGCGTGTGTTGTTTGTGTACTGTGATTATGGGTTCTTAGGCCATGACAGATATGTGAAGATTTGGTGACAGTTTGTGGGGTTTATTTTGGTCATTGGTATATGATGGTCATGGTCATGTTGCTAGTTTTGCATGCCATAAACATTACCCACTGAGCTCATTGATACTCAAATAAACTTAATTGAAACATAAAAAAAAAAGAGCAGGTTTACTGTTAGGATAAGGAAGTGAACAGTACCTTTGGCAGGCGTCAGACAAGGTGTGCCGCTAAGAGATCACACCACACAACAGATCTAGGGCAAGAGGTTTATTGAGGAGAGAGAGGGAAAAACCACTTGAAAGTGGGGACATAAGAGAAAGATAAAGACAGACAGATATAGACAGAGAGAACAAACAAGATGTAGGGGGAACTAGAGAAAGGGAGAGAACAAGATAGAGAGAGCAGTGATGCCCAGAAGAACCTTTTAAAGAGCTTGCGTTAGGACAAAACTCATATGCACTGCACCTGGAAGCAGCAGATAATGACATAAACTGCTCAAGCTGCTGCCTCTGAAAGGCAGGCTGGCAGAGTGTCAAACTTACATTTACTATATCATGCTGTGTGTAGTGAAAATGTGCTCGTCTGGACTGCAACCAGATCTTGGGGGCCAATATTTAGTATCTGAATATACAGCAGCAACAGACCAACCCCCAACATTTCTCCTTTTTGTCTAAATAAAAAGGCTTTTTCTCTTACAATAATAAATTAATACAGTAAGAACAAATATGGAACAATTATGAAAATTATAATGTAATAATTAAACTCATGATGTTTAGTTCATTTGTATATGGCAACTTCGGAGTAGGCATTTTATATCTAGTTTTTTCTTAGTAAGTTTAGAGTACTGTACCCAAATCATTTTTTATTATAGCTCATATTTGACAACCTAAAAAGTCTACTTAGACCTAAAAATATCTTTTAAAAAGTTTTTTTAAATCTTAAACAACTTAAGCTTAATTGTAAGACTAAATTATTTACTCTCCAACCTGATCAGAGACCTCAGAAGAACATAACATTACCTGAGTATATAGGAAGTACACAGAAAACAGCTTCCAAAGCATAGACATGACAGAGGCAACTGGCTACCTAGACAGTCACCCAAGTTTTTCAGCAACGATTGGAGCATCATCTTCAGCCTTCTAGCTCAGAATAGCTGACAGACTTTTTGTGAAGAAGCAATTATAAAGGACTACCTACCTTGTCTTGGCAAGGTTTGGCAATCGACTTCTATTGAGTCCTGCTTGTCCATAGCTTGGACAGCATATTGTCTGTAGTTGAAGCAAGGACAGTTTTTGCCCACAGTGTGCTACATTAAAACAATCTCTATAAGACAATTCTTTGATGCTCCCCATCTTCCTCAAAGTAAAAAGGGGTGCTATCAAGAGCTGACATGTCGCATTGTAAAAAAAATCCTTAAAATAATAAAAAAATATCTTTACATGTCATATTCTGTGTGTCTCTGAGATTTCTGAAGACCATAGCTGCCTACAGTATATCTGAATAGGCAAACATTGGTTGTTTCTAGCTATTTAATATCAGTTTAAAGCATGGAAACATATATCTGTAATAAATTAGACTAGTATCTAACGTGACCATGTTTTTGATTGTCTGACTGTTAATCTGCATTACTTAAGTATCTTAAACAGTTTGTAATAGTTGCTTTTAAGAGGACTAAAATTTCACATTACATTTTTAAATGAGTTGCATAGGCACAATACCTTATACAAGAGTTGAAACATATGTATATCATATGTATAAAAATAACTTTAAATTTGTATCAACATACAATAATCTAAACCAATAAAAACCTTAAACCTGTATCAATACACAATAATCTCTATCAATGTAAAAATAGAATAGCAAAAGTTTTACAGTTGAAGAGTAGATGCAATAGTTTACCCTTTTATTCCTCTATTATTTACATACCCCCTTTTATTCTTTTCATCTCTTCTCCCTGCTTTTAATCCTCGAGTCTATTCTCCTTTACTGTGTTTTCTTTCTGACCAAAACCACATAACATCCTGTAACAAGCCGAATGCTCAAAAATCACCCACCCCACTTTTTGGGAAATTGGGCATTGTCCTCATTAGTTCAATTTTTGTTGTTTGGGGGCAAAGACATCTTTTGGGGGGCCCGAGAAAAACTAGAATAGTGTCCAGTCTTAAAAAGGTTATCTGTAACATTTGATGTCCAGTCTCTGTGTGCTGTGAGAGTACAGGCTTATTTAAAATCTGGGCTGGTACAGTCTGTGATACTGGATGATTTAGCTAACCATTTTAAGTTGTTCTGGATGTAGATTTTTGAGAATACAGCTATGAGGCAGTCTGTGATTGGATCAAGCAGGATGTTGGAACAAATATGTCAACATCTCGGCATCCTCCAGGATGAATCTTGTCAATTCTGCTCCAATTTCAGTGGTATCTGGTCTTTTTGTTCTGTAAACATATAACTGCTCACAAGTATTATACAGTTCTGCAATAACATATGTATGGAATGTGTAGTATGCATAGATCAGATAAAGATGATTCTTTGCTTTTCGTTTGACATCTGTCTTTCTATATAAACCAGTCTGGACTGTATACCAGACTGCTATTGTAAGGATGGAAAATTTTAACTTGGCCCTAACCATGGGAACTAACCATGGGAACTGAGACTTATGAGCTTTAATCATTACCAAACCCGGATCTGATACAATACCATACCTGGAGCTGATACAAAACGTTTCTAAGAGATGCCCTTCTGTAGTTATGGATACAATCTCTAACCGTCCCCTAGACAGCACACCTGGGCGCAGCCAATCACAGACTGCCCCCTTAGGAAAGTCCCTTACCCCTAGACCCCCTCCTGTTTTGTGGTTTTTGCCTTTATAAACTCTGTGATTCCGTTGCTGGGTGCTCTGTACCACCCCCTTGCGTGGGAGCTGTGTGCGGAGCCCCGGCATGCCGGCTACTAATTAAACCTCTTGCTGATTGCATCGAGCTCTTGACTTTGTGGGTTATTGAGGTCTGGCGTCTATCCGGAGGAACGGAGGGTCTCCCCACCTCGGGAGTCCAACACTATATCAATTTTTATCTATGCCATATGAGAGGGTGGCATAAGTCCTGAGGACTCTGTAGCCAACAATATTTATTGGCTATGCAGAGACATTCAGCCAGTCTCAGAGCTGTTCCCATGTAGAGGGATCAACAATGTAAGTTACCTACTGATAAGGGCCTCTTGGTCCTCTTGATTTGCCTCTTGTCTGCGGCCAATATTTGCAGGAGGCCTTCCCATGTCAAATCTGATCTTTATTAATTTGGATTCAATAAAAGCCTCTCTTTTCCTGTTGATACAAACATAAAGTTTCTTTCTCAAGACAACATACCTTCTGTCCTCCATTTTGAAGTCAAGATAAGTATACACCAATTTAATTTAGCAGTCCCTTTCCCATCTAGGTCCATTCCATTTTGATCTCTTTTGAAAAGGATGCATAAAAGCACAATCATTACTGAACGTGCAACCATTTTCATGTTGATAGTCAAAACAAAACTGTATGGGGTCCAAATGTTCTCCTCTACAGTGTTTTTCATTTTTAAACACAGAATATCATTTTTGTAAAAAAAAAAAAACAAACAAAAAAACAAAACAACAACAAAAAAAACCAAACTTATTTCCCTCCTTTCTTTGAAGATGTTAATTATTATTTTTAAACTAGTTTTTTTTTCCTATGACTGTCTAATTCCCTCCCTCATCTCCTCCCCGCCCCCTCCAAGTCCACTGACGGGGGAGGATCTCCTCCCCTTCCATCTGACCCCAGTTCATCCTGTCTCCTCAGGGCTGGCTGCAAGGTCCTCCCCTGGGATCTAGCCAGGCTGTTACTCCCTGGTGTGTATGGGGGAGGGTCAAAGAGCCAGCCATCGAGTTCATGACTGAAACAGTCCCTGTTCCCCTTAGTAGGGTCTTCAGTTGGATACCGAGCTACCATGGGGCACATCTGAGTGGGGGTTCTAGGCCATATCCATATATTGTCCTTGGTTGGAGAAACTGTCTCATAAAAGACCCCTGTGCCTTGCTCAGTTTGGTCTTTGTGGAGCTCTTGTTCTTCGCAAGTCTTACTAACTTCCCCTATTTTTATTATTATTTCCCACCCTCTGCCGAAGGCTTGGTTGTGAGTCTTAATATCTGCTTTGATACATTTCTATATTGATTCTTTAAAAAATAATGAGCAAATTAGAATTTTTAAAGTTTTAAAAATATTTCCTCTGGGTAAAATCAATGGCTAAGAAATGTAAGCATAATTGCATGTTTTTCAAATTTGCTTGGAGGACAAAAGGGTTAAACAAACCCCACAAATATTAAGAGTTACATTATCTTAAAATTTTTACCTAAAATTATTTTGGTACAGAATGAGAATCTGTTCCACCGGACTGTCTGCACAATGTAGGAAACACTAAGCCTTCCCACAGATTTTCCTCTTTGGAACTGTTATGCTTTGATATTGCTCACATTTCTGTTTCATTTATAGTATTAGATGGATAAAGATTTTAATGTTTACATGAAAAACCTCAATTGTTTTCTCTGCCAAGTTTTTCTATGGTTATTTTTCAGCTCTTCTAAATATCCTGTTACCTAACAGGAGAGTCTTCCTGAGCTTCAAATTAAAATTGTCCTAAAATTTAAAGATCCCAAATCTTAAATTAATAAAGCCGTAGTTTATATTTTTAAAAACTTAATGACCAGTGTTAATTTAATAGACTTTGTCTTTTAGTTTTGTGCTTGCTCTTGGTTTTATAAATGATCAGACTCTTGCAAGGGAGGTAATTATAGGAGGCTCACAAAAACTTAACCGCTATTAAAGGAATTATTTTATATATAATGAAGGCATTATTTTATTTCGAGCTTCTAGCGTACAAAAAAATAGACATCAGTCTGACATCTAAAACTAAGTCTGTTTGTGTACTGGACCTTCTCTGCTGTCAGATATGTAGATATCTGTGCTCAAATTCACTAGAGCCACGTAAATTGCCTCTCCCTGACTAAGCTACAGAGCATGGACCCCAAAATAGCACAAAGCTCCAGTAAAATAACCTTTGTGTCCTATCTGGAACTTAACTGTGTCAAATAGTTTATAAATACTGTTGCGATGTGCTTCCCTCACATTGAAAAGATGTGTCCCTGTATTTCCAATTGTTAATTCTATGCCAACAGAGCGCTAAGAGCAGGAAGGATTTTGGTATTGTCATTTCTATGGCCCATCACTGGATTTCTATTTGTAAGTGCTTCTCTTTCCTCACCTGGCAAAGGGCAACCCATATGAGATAGATCTCATGTCATCTTACTGCTGATTGGTTTAGATGGGAATGTGGCCTTTTGTTTAATGAAGAAGAAACAGCCCAGAGCTGGGGTAAGAAGCTCAGTGGCTGGACTGTACTTCTGGGCAGAGACATGGAAGAAGGCAGAAGGAGGTGAAAGGGAGATGGAACAGAGAGGGAGGCAGGCAGTGAGAACCATGTGGAGAAATGAAGCGCCAGAAAAACTGGGTTAACTTAATAGCTAGCTGAGAGACTTTACTCCATCAAAAGGCCAACATCGTTAAAATACATAGATGTCTCTGTAACTTAATTAAACCTCAAGTGGGATCTGGGAAAGCCCTGTAATAGAATGTTCTTCCCAGGACTTTAATTATGACTGAATACTAATAATGGTCCTGCTTATGATAGCAAATAATTTAAGAAATTTTAATCTTAATCATGTTACTAATATCTGCAACCACAGAATAAAGCTATTATAAAACACCATCAAATACTTAATTGGCAAAATAAAATATGCTAAGGTGGGTAAGGGATTACACTCACCTATGTCCCCCATACTATGCTATATTTAGTTATGGTAACTTTAAATTTAATTTTTTTTCATTTTAAAGAAAAATTTTTCCTGCTTCCCCAAAGCATCTTCCCCAAAGGTACAACCTTATATATGCTGATACATTCTGCAAATCAATGTATGTTAATACTATTTTATAGAATTGTTTTCAATCACTGATATTAAATCTATGAAAGATATTACAAAAACCAGAATAGCAGTGATAGTGAGACACAAAATGACTGTGTTATTACAATGAAGGATGGCAGAAATGTATAAAATCATTTAAAGTATACCAAAAGCCGCAAACAGGTACAGAATACTGGACTCGGGATAAACTGGAGCAGGCATCTATTTTTTGTCTCCTTTCAGGCCTGATAAAGAGCTGTATTCTCCTTTGCCTCCCCCAGAGAGCTGATAGGAAGAGCATGACATTCTGAATCGTAGGGTCAAGCCAATAAAAATTAGCTACAGCCCAATCTTTGTTCCTATAATATGTTAGAAAAGTCCTGGAAACACTAGCCGGGTTGCCAGTCTAATTCTTAAAGCCCAAAGTCAATAATCATTATAAGGCTTATGAACAGGAAACATGGACTAGAAACAACAACAAATTTACAAATATGCTGTGATTGCAACACCCAGGTTAATGGTCTGAATGAGAATTCAGACAACAAAAGGTGAAAATAATAATTGCACATATAACAAAGAACATAAGAAATCAGCCACATTATAAGCTACGAAAACCACAAGGATGAGGGTGAAAAATTCCATACTGATGGAAAACGATAAACATCTAATATCACATGCTGAAGCACGAGAAACCCTTGGCAAACACAGAAGCTAGCAGAGGTCACAAGAACATAAAGACGGACATTAAAGAACACTAAGGTCTGTGGGTTGGGTTGGCAGCAAAGAACCCATAGCATGATCTGATGACTTGCAGTGGATCCCATACACGCATCCAGTGCACGGAAAGAAACTGCGATCTGTATATGCAGAATGAGTCTACATACAAACAATAAGCCAGTCAATCAGTGCACTAAAGAACATCAAGGAGATTGTAAAAAGATTTATTGCACACAGCACAAAGAATAAAAAAAAATAGAAAACAAAGCTAGTATGATGATAGGAAGAAATATCCTGCTGCCACTAAAAACAATAAACTTAAGAATTAATGCCTGAGTGATGCCTAGGAAGACAAAAACAAACAAACAAACAAAAAACATAAGAATGATGGAAATGACAAAGACAATCCAGGGTTTTAAAGTGAAATTCAATAAAAAGAAACATTGATGAGGATCCTGGCTGAGATGAAGATGGAACTGAAAAGCCCATAATCTAACTAAAAAATTCAAAGGAAAAACTTACAATTGACTAAATTAAGCAGAAGATGGATATCAGAAGTTAGAGATAGGGTAGATGATCTAAATGAAATAAGCTAAGAACATGAAATAATAAAAAAAAAACACCAGAAGGAAACATACAGGAAATTTTAGACACTATGAGAAAACCAAACAAGAAGAATCCCAGGGTAATGCATAGAACAGATCTTCAACAAGATCACGTACTAAACCTTCCCAAACTAAGAAAAGACACACCCATAAAAGTATAAGAAGCACACAGAAAAATAATTGGAGAAGACCAGAAAAGAACAACCTCATAGAATACTTGTTAGTATTTAGGCAGCCTGCTTCTGGGTTGCCTAGCAACCTATGATGTCATCATGTGTCAGGAGCCAGGTAGCCACACCTGCCAGGCCTAGTTCAGTTGCTCCATAAAAGGGTTCAATTGTTCCATAAAAGAATCAACCCACCACTTTGTCGCTCTCTTGCCTTCTTGCTCTTGTTCTCACTCTCTCCCTCTTCGTCCGGGTGCCCCTTCCCCCCTGTTTTTCTCCCTCCCTCCCTCTCTCCCTCCTACCCTGCCCAGAGATGGTCTCTGTGACACCCTCCCTTTTCCCTTAATAAACCTCCCACATGGAACTGGTCCAGTGTTGTGATTTATGAACCCACCATGTAACTCTGCCCACACAGTCCTAACAATACTGAAATCTGCAAGTTAAAGAACACGTTTATTACAAGACACATGATTTCTCAATGGAAACTTTAAAAAGCAGAAGATTCTGGAGAAATGCATTCCAAGTCCTAAAAGACCAGACACCAAACCTAAGTTAATATTCACAGCCAAACTATCTGCAGTAGATGACAAAGAATGAACAACTATCTACAATATAAAAAGCATAATACACATATGTATGTATGTATGTATGTATATCCTACAAACCAAACCTAAAGAGAGGGATGAGCATAGCCAAGAGACTGTAGAAAGGAATAGGAAGCCAAAATTACTAAAAGCCAAAAGGCCATCAGGAACACAGCAGCACCAACAATCAGCAACTGTGACAATTAACACTTATGTATCAGAACAATTGATGGTCTCACTTGTCCATTAAAAAGACACAGGCTGGGAGAATAGATCAAAAACTTAAATCCTTCTGTTGTCTACAAGAAACACATCTAAGAGATGTCTTCTATGGAATAGGACAGATTTTCAAACTATACTTTCAAGATAGCCTGACTGTCTTTGGTATCTGTTGTAATGCCTCCCTGTTCATTTTTGATCCTGGTCATATTTGGATCCTCTTTCTTTTGGTTAGTTGGGCCAACTGTCTCTCAATCTTGTTTATCATCTCTAGGAACTCATTGTGAATTTCTTGGTTATTTGAGTCTTTTTCTTTATTTTTATTTCATTAATTTCTGCTCTGACGAGTATTTTGTCTTGCACCATGAGGCCATAGCAGAAAATAACAGATGAATATGCAAACATAATGAACATTCCCTTCAAGTACTGAAAAATAGTCAAGCAAAGCAAAGTGGAGAAACCTTCCTTTTCTGGTAAATGCAAATAAAATTTTAATTATCACATGATGTCATTAAGAAAAAGATGCTCTTGAAAAACTGTAAAATTAAATTTCAAATACACTCAACAGAACTTATGTAAGCACATGTATAAGTTTTGAAAGTTAACAAGATGACAGATGGATGGATTTCTGTCAAAACAGGATGCTCAGAAGTGAGAGGAATGATAAAAGTAATCTCTGCACCCAGTCTACACACAATAAACTGTTTTTAAGAATCTTTAAAAACAAAACAAAACACATGGTCTCATGTAGTCTAGGCTCACTTTGAATTGGCTATGAAGCAGAGGATGACTTTGGACTCAGGGCTTCCTGATTCCTCCCAAAAAACACAGAGACTTCAGGTATGAATAATAGAAGAGGCTTAACTTCACTTTTCAATCATATTTACTTCAGTATATACTTGGGACCTGCAAGCAGCATACATGAGCGTGCTGCTGTATCATCTTTCTATTGAAAAGAAGCTGTTTTTGCTTTACAAAGCAGTGTGTTCTTCCTACTTCATATGTTATTATTTTTCCCACAGATAAATAACCATAATGGGAAAGTGTCTATTACTTTAAACATGTTTGGAAACTCACTGAAAATTCTGGCATATAGGACAAAAAGGGGGAATAAAGCTCATGCTTCCTAAGAGTGGACTTCAATGTCATAAGCCAATCTTCAGTTCACAAACATTTGGTTTGACTGAAGAGAACAGTATATGCAAGATCACCTGAGAAAGGGTGAGGGGCTCCAAAGGAAAAAATCCTGGAAAGAGGTTGTGTCTGGCTGGGAACTGAAAACTCTTGGGAGGAGTCTGTGTCTGCAGAGACAGATGGCCCATATGATCTTCAGGTCTGTGCAGAGACTGGAATTTTGCAAGTTCAGGGGGTAGTTGCCTTATCTTGGGCTGGTTTTACCCTTCAGGCACAGTCAATCCTAACTTACTCTGGAGTGGACCAAGCAGCTTGTGACAATATATAAAAACCTCCTAGAATCCACTATCCTGGCAGAACATGAGCTTCTATCAGTCCATCAGAAACTCTATCATCAGAAACTCAGGTGAATAAAATAGCACCCTCTGCCCCATACCTCATCTCAGAGTTATGCGCCTCTCTGGGGCACCCACCAATGTATTTTAAACTTCACTTGGTGAAATGTTTTGCTTTGTAAACATATGAAACTGCTTCCATGTTGGAGCATGAAATTTGGGGTAACTTAAAATCTGTGTTCCTGGGTCATGGTCACTCAAATGGCTCCAGACTAAGCTCTCTTGGTGCCCTGAAGATGAGACCTGTAGTTTTCACATGAGGAAGCTACAACATGTAAATCACGGGAACCTGCGTGTTCCACAGCTTTCACATTCACCTTATATTCTCTCTAATGCAGAACAAACAGTTGGGCAAATCTTCTAGAACTACTCAGGGAGTATCACTGAACCTGGACGCCACATTCAGCGACAGAGTACATTTAAGAGAATTCAGGCACTGCTGAGAATGTGAACAGATAGAAAACCATGTGATGAGAACAGCGTATAGAGCCTGTCAGATCAGCAGTCAGTTCTCCACATCCAGCATTAACCGAGTCCATCTCTCATATCTGAAAAGGAGCCCAAGCTTCTTACATTCCACAGTCTCAAATGGAATTGGTGAGTTATTACTCTCAAGTATTTTTTTTTTCAGTCTGCAGTGTAAAATCCATAATTAGGTGGATTGTGCAAAGACAGGTTCATACCGATTACCAGATTATTCTGTGGGTATTCAGGGGTTAGTGTGGTGATTCACGTCACAGAGGTGTATACTAGGGATTCTTATTCAAGAGGAGGCATCCTTAAATCTAACAATTCATTCCAAAGGAAAACGAACTAATATCCCGTACAACAATTGCCATCACAGGACTCGCTGTCCCTGTAAACTAGGAACTTGAGGAACCTCTATGAGCTCAAACCAGGAGTACCAGGCAGGACTAGGAGAGGCTAGGTGTCTGTATGTCTTGGAGTCTTGAGTAATCTGACTACAGCAATGTGAGCCTGGGTCTGCCAGGTAAAGCACACTTTCCCAGCAAAAAACGAGTGAGCTCCCTGCAGCTACTCAGGCAAAGGCAGTCAGCACATCCAGTCAGGCCTTGCAATCCTGTTGTTTCCAGCCTTTCCTCAGGGTATTTCCCAGGTGCAGTAGCCCAGCCTAGGTCAGCACAGCACCTCCAAATTCTGCTTCCCGGTCTCCCAACAAGCCCAAGTCAGCTTCCTTTGCGCCCGACCCGCCACTGTGCACAGTCGCTCAGATCTGCAGGACGCTGCACTCCCTGCACTAACCTCCATGTCAGAGATCCAAGCCCAGCGCAGAACAGGACTCCCGCCTAACTTTGGGGAAAAGCGAAGTATGAAGACTATAGTCAAAGCGGAAGCTTGGTATCCACAGCGCCTTCTGGTGATGTAACAGTAGTCGGGACTACATTTCCCACAGGCCAGTGCGAACAACTTCTAGGAATCCACAGAATAGGGTTTGTAATGTGCTTGCATTCGCCTCCAACCGAGCAGGTGCAGTTGGAAGGAAACAGGCTTCAGCTCTGGGACATCCACACGGATTCAGTTTTAAAGTTTTGTGGTCCCAGCACCTGATTTAACTTGTGAGTTGCGCCTTTCACAGTAACGTTTATCACGTTTCTCAGATATTTCTGATAAAAGGTGGTGATTTTAAAGCTAAGGTCTACTTATTATAAGATTGATCTTTCTGTTAAAAACATGGAATTAGAAAGCTAATGTAAGACTGTGCATCATGTCTTTAAGATGATTATTGAAACCGTCTTGGATGACCCTGCCCAGCATCTCAGGAACTTCAGACAATGCAGAAAGAAGGCTAAAGCGGACAATTTATAAACGTTATATCTAAATGCATGGAGAAAACGTAGAGGGAGCTAGCTTAGGGTAAAAGCACTTGGCTATAATATAGGTGGCTTTGGTTTATACCCAGCAATACAAATGATAAACAAACAAATAAATAAAAAGTAAATAATCTTGTTGCCCTGCGCTGACACACTGTGTGAGCCACGCCTGAATCAGACTCCACAGGTAGAAAACAGGGTTCATGTGATCTCTGGAATCTGTACAATGAAGGGTGTGGGGCAGGGCCATGGGGATGTTTCAAATCATTCAACAAAGTTAAAAGGACAGGTCTCTGGCGCCTACATGTGATGAACTTATCGTATCTAGATCTGTGCAGGCAATTTAGTTTTTGTGTTTACCCGCGCACCACTTCACCTGCGTCTGCCTGGCTTTTTACAGACTTAAACAAGTAGCCACCGTCAGGAGTTTTCTCAGCACATGTTTTCCTTCTCTGCAACTGTCCCACGAGGAGGGGCAGAGGCCCTGGAATCATAATTGGTGTGTGTACTGACTCTTGGTCCACTGTGCATTGTAGGATATTTCCCTCTGTTTTAGGGTTCATGTTCCTTACTGAATTTCCTGTCTCGACTCTGATCCTGTCAGTGTTCATAACTGACACTATTTGAACATCATTGGTATCTGCCTTGAACTTCCAGTTTTGTGGAATACAAGCATTTGAAGCAAGACCTAATGATTCTTTGGATTTCCTCAGTGTCTGTTGTTATATCCCCTTTTAATTTCTGAGTTTTTAATTGGGGTACTGTCTCTTGTCTTTTAGTTAGTTTGGCTAACAGTTTGTCTATTTTGTTTATTTTCTCAAAGAACCAACTCGTGGCTTTGTTGATTTTTTAAAAAAATAATTTTTTAAAAAATAATTTATTTAATTTTATTTTATGTGCGTAAGGGTAAAGTTGTCAGATCCCTTGGAATTGGCATTACAGACAGTTGTGAGCTGCCATGTGAGTGCTGGGAATTGAACCCACAACTTTTGGAAGAGCAGACAATGCTCTTAACCACTGAGCCATCTCTCCAGCCCCTTGCTGATTCTTTGTAGTATTATTATTATTATTATTTATTGATTTCAGCCCTGAGTTTATTTCTGTCATTTACTCCTCTTGGGTGTGTTTACTTCTTTTTTTTTTTTCTAAAGCTTTCAGGTGATCTGTTAAGTTGCTAATATAGGGTCTCTTCAATTTCTTTATGAAGGCACTTAGTAGTATGAATTTTCCTCTTAGCACTGCTTTCATGGTTTCCCATAAGTTTGTGTAAGTTGTGCCCTCATTGTCACTGAATTCTAGGAAGTTTGGGTTTCTTTGTTTCTTCCCTCACCCAGCGATCATTTATCAGGGAGTGGTTCAGTTTCCATGAGTGTGTAGGCTTTTTGTTGTTTCTGTTGTTGTTGAGGTCCAGCTTTATTGAAAGATGATGTGATAAAGACCACTGGGTTAATTCCGTTTTCATGTATCAGTTGAGGTTTGCCTTGTGACTGATTGTATGGTCAATTTTGGAGAAGGTTCCATGTGGTGCTGAGAAAAAAGTATTTTGTGTTTGGTTGAAAAGTTCTGTAGACATCTATTAGGTCCATTTGATTCATGACCTCTGTTAGCTTCATTATTTGTCCATTTAGCCTCTATGTCGATGATCTATTGTTGTGAGTGGGGTGTTGAAGTCTCCCACTATTGATGTGTGGGGATCAATTTGTGATTTAAGTTTTATTAATGTTTCTTTTATGAATGGTGGTGCCCTTGTATTTGGGGCATAGATGTTCAGGATTGTGATGTCCTTTTGGTGGATTTTTTCCCCTTTGATGAGAATGAAGTATGTTTCCCATCATTTTTGATTAATTTTGGTTGAAAATCTATTTTATTAGATATTAGGATGGCTACCTCAGCTTGCTTCTTGGGTCCGTTTGCTTGGAGACTTTTTCCAGCCCTTTACTCTAAGATATTATCTTTGTTGTGGAGGTGTGTTTTTAGAATTCAGCAGAATGTCGGATCCTATTTCTGCAACCATTCTCTTAGCCTGTGTCTTTTCATTGGAGATTTGAGTCCATTGATGTTGATAGATATTAGTGACCAATGATTATTAGTTCCTTTCATTGTTGTGTTGGTGGTGATAGTGTTTGTGTGCTTGTTTTCTTTTGGTTTTGCTGGTGTGAAGTTATCTATATCCTGTGTTTTTTGGATGTAGTTGACCTCTTTTGGTTGGAGTTTTCCTTCTAGTATCTTCTGTAGGGCTGGGCTGGTACACAGATATTGTTTAAATTTAGTTTTGTCCTGGAATATCTTGTTTTCTCCAACCACAATGATTGAAAGTTTTTCTGGGTATTGTAGTCTGTGTTGGCATCCATGGGCTCTTAAGAGTCTGCATGACATCTGCCCAGGCCCTTCTGGCCTTCTTAGTCTCTGTTGAGAAGTCAGGTGTGATTCTGATAGGTCTACCTTTATATGTTTCTTGGACTTTTTCCCTTGCTGCTTTTAATATTTTTCTTTGGTCTGAAGATTTAGTGTTTTGGCTATTATGTGGCAGGAGGAATTTCTTTTTCTGCTCTAGTCTGTTTGGTGTTCTGTAAGCCTCTTGTATGTTTAATGGCATCTCTTTCTTTAGGTGGTGAAATTTTCTTCTCTGATTCTCTTGAAAATATTTTCCTTGGAGTCTGGAATCTTCTTTTTCATCTATTCCTATTATTTTTAGGTTTCATCTTTTCATGGTGTCCTTGATTTCTGGGATGTTTTGTGTCAGGAATTTTTACATTTTAATATTTTCTTGGAGAGATGTATTAATTTCTTCAATTGTATCTTTAACACTTGTGATTCTTTCCTCCATCTCATGTTTTTGTTAGTGACATTTACCTCCGTGGTTCCCGATCTCTTCTCTAAGTTTTTCATCTCCAGGTTTTCTCAGTTTGTATTTTCTTTATTGATTCTAATTCTGTTTTTAGGTGTTGAAGAGTTTTATTAATTTCTTTCACTTGTTTGTGGTTTTCTGTTTGTCCTTGATAGCCTCTATTTGTTTGGTTGTATTTTCCTGTATTTCTTTGAGGGATTTATTAGTTTCCTCTTTATATTGCTCTAATAACTGCATAAACATAGATTTAGGGTCATTTTCCTGTGTTTTAGCTGTATTAGAGTATCCAGTGGGTTTTTTTTGGGGGGGGGGTTCTGGTAGAGCCATGAAATCCTGGGTTTTGTTGTGTTCTTATGCTGGACTTTAGCCATGTGATTTTCTGTAGTTTTGGCTGTGTGTTCCTGGATCCTGCTGGGTTTTTTGGGTCTTTATTACCAGGACCTGCTGGTCTTCTCAACTAGAAGAACTGCCCAGAAGACTAGATCCATCTGTCTCTGGAGTTTGGAGTAGTCTTCAGGATGAGATAGCTCCAGGGAAACATGAATGGGTGCTGCCATTTCTGATGCAGCCATGCCGGGGTGGTCATTTTGGAAGGCAGGGGTGCAGGCACGGGTGCCTTGAAGGGCAGAGGAGTGGGCGCAGGTGCTTTGAAGGGCAGGAACGTGGGTACAAGTGTGTGTAGTCATGAGTGTCTCAGAAGGCCGTTTCAGGGTCACTGGTGTTTTAGGGGACAGCCTCAGGGCCCTGGAGGCTCAGGTGGTAGCCATGGAGGGGGGATGAGGTGCGGATGTCTCTGGTGGCAGCAGCAGCAGCAGCAGCTCATGCTCCTCAAGTGGCAGCCACTAGGGCGTGGGCTCCTCAGAGGCCGAGCAAATGTGGAGTTCCTGGAACTCAGGTTTGTCTGGGCTTTGCCATCTTGCATCCAGGATTCAGTATGATTTTATTGTCCACCTGGTCTCCACAGGAGGACCAGTAGAACAGTGGTTTGGAGGTTGGGCTGCTGTCCCTGGACTCTACACGCTGCCCTCGAGAGTTCCTGGAACTGGGGGCCTGGCCTTGCTCTATCATGCAGAAAGGGCAGCGGCTCACAGTTTATGACTCCTGGACTTGGAGAATGTCCATGGCGGTTGTTGGGCAGGGCACGGGGGTGGGGGGACTGGAACTAATTGTGCCCCACTCCCAGGATGTCCCCTCTAGTCCAGGAGGCACCAAAGTTGGTGTTCTAGATCCAGCCACCATTATTCACCAGTTTTGCAGTGTCTTATCTTCTACCTCTTAGATAAGAAACACTGATGACGCCATCTATGGAAGAAAAGGGGAGGATATTTGACCAAATCACTTTATATATCTATTTATCTGCTATATCTGAAAAAAATATAAATGGCAATTTGGCTTTTGAGAATATCTAAAACTGACCTCTTGCAGTTCTGATTTCAGTCCATGACTTTGCCTGCTGAAAGTTTGTAGAGAGATATCTGACTATGGATGTGTGCTGAGGGAGCAAGAGAGAAGGCTCCCTCAGCACATCAAATGCTGAAATTTTGGATCTCATCTGCACGAATTTCAACTCAAACTTAGGCTTGTTCTCAAGTAGCTCTCGTAAATTAAATTAACCCGTTTTCAGACCACGTGTTACCTCCCCTCAGTTCTGGTACGTGTGTTTCTTTCTCCGTGTCTGGCTGGCGAATCCCAACACCCTCCCCCACCATTTCTTTCCCAGAGTTCCTATATCTGCTAGATGTCCCGCCTATCCTCCCCTGCTTTGCTATAGGCCTTTCTGCTCTTTATTAAACCAATCAGAAGGTGATGAAGATGCTTACAAAACCTTTGAGCTAGGTGATGCTTCATAAGAATAATAATACCAAAGCTCTCTGCTGGTAACAGTGGGACACTTCACTGCTGTAATATCATTTCTAGGTAAGTCCTCTTAAAAATATGTAAGGAATCCCCAGAGTTAAATATCCCAAATAGTAACTGGACTTAAAAGATATCCACAGAATATTATACCTGAAAATTAGTAAATACACATTCTTCTCAGAGGCTCAGGGAACTTAAAATGCTTATTACATGCTACAAACCAAGCATTTATAAATAAAAAACCAGAAATAACCCTGTATATCCATCAATGAGACACTGGGCTAAGATAGAAATGAAAAGAGAGAATAACATTAGAAAATGCAGAAATAACTGGTGACTAATTACCATACCTTTGAATGAATAGTGGCTCATTGACTATCTCTGAGTAAGCAGTCCCAAGTGAGACTGTTATACTGAAAAGTTCTTAATTTTAATTTTATGTTCTTCAGTAAGTAATCTAATGATCCAACTCAAAGGTAGAGAAAAAAAGATAAGCCTAACTTAAGTACAGAGTTGATGAGAACTAATAAATAAGAAAAACAATAAAAATCAAGATAGAATTCATGAAGTAATGACTTGTATAACAGTATAAATATTAATCAATACTTGGTTCTTTTATACATTGAAGAAGATTCTTCACCTTTTAGTGAAACAAAGGGGAGAACAAAAGATAAAGAAGACTGATAACCTAAATTAATAAAACTCAGTACAAAAGGGAGTAGTTAAATCAGACTCCATTGAAATCCAGAAGATCATCAGGATAAACTTTGAAATCTTATATTCCAACAGGATAGAAAACATAGTAAAGGGTAAATCTCTAAATACTTATGACTAAAATACAGCCATAAGATAAAACCACCAGAGCAGACCTGTAACAATGACAACACTGAAGCAGTAATTAAATGCCTCACCAAAAAGTAAAGTCCAGGGCAGATGGTTTTACTGCTGTATTCTACCAAACTTTCATCAGAGATTTAATAGTCTAATCTTAATGATTATCTAATGCTCTAATAGACCAGTAAGGGCACTGGCACATTCATTGTATGGAGCCAATATAACTCTACTACCATAACTGGGTGTAGTGGTGCAAACCTTCCCTCCCAGTACTTAGAATGTGAAGCTGGTAGCTCCTTTTGAGTTCAAGGCCATCCTGTGCTATAGAGACTTGCAGGCCAGCCAGGAGGCAAATGCCCTGCCTGACAACTACACTTTTGACATCTGGGGCTTGTGATGCCCTCGTGTTGGCTCCTAAGAATTTATGTGGCTCTGCCTGAAGACACAGTGTTAGGCCCAGCAGGGAGCCTAACTATAGAAGAGGCTTGCTGCGAAGGAAACTCGGAGGCTGGAATCGATGCAATTACGAAGAGGTTTATTTACACCAGTGCCGCTGGAGCTAACTCTACATTCAGGTAGTCAGCAGTGACTCTCCGGAGCCTCGGGGTTTTTAAAGGGGTAGACGATGGGGTTACAGGTCTGACAGCATGGGAGCGGATATAGGGTCTATTGTGGGCACCCAGTCTGGTCAGCTTTTGTCTTAGACATCTGGGGGATATTTGATCTTTCCTGATATGTGCAGATTCGGCTACTGTCAAAGGAGGGAAAAAGATTAGTACATTCTGTGGTCAGACTAGGCCATTGTTAAAAGTGGGAAAGCAATTTGCTCATCCTGTGGTCTCTCTGAGAAGCGGGGCTACATGCCTTTAGTCAAAAGGTCAGGGGCTATTTGGGAGGGGAATTAGGACCATCTGGGTCTGCGGCTATTTCCTTTTGTAACGGGGTGGAGGTCTTTTTCTTATCTCCGTCCATGCAGATGGCTAGGGTCAGGAGGGGCTGTTACATTCTTCTGTTCTCTGGAAAAGTACTGGGAGACTTTAGTTTGACATGGGCCTGTAATTTAAAAATATAGGTTATAAGGCTAGTCTAATTCTTTCAACAGAGCCTCTTTCCTAAGCATGGTCTACTTATTGTTTGCAGCTTTCCATAGTAGATCCTGTACTTTCTCCCTTCATACCCCTGGGATCTCCACTATCCTGGGCTATGTAATAATTTGGTTGTGTAACAAATCAACATCCTCTGACTTGAGTGCTCTGAATGATTCTGATATCGATAATTTGTTTCTTTCCATCACATCAATTCAAAATAATACCTCATGTTTTCCAATGTTCCACTTTAATGTTATTGTCCTCCTACATTAATTCCCTTATATTCATTACTAAGGTGTGATAAGACTTTGCTCCACAATTTGTCTTTACACAATGTTTTCTGCTATAATTTGCTCTATGATGTTTATATGTTGGACAAAATTTCTGCCTGAGTCATATGAATTCATTCATCATCTATTAGAATATTGTTTTCTACTAGGGAGGCTCTGATGATAAGTGGGATATAAAGAGTGAAAAGTGTCCCACATTCCTTACTGTATTAGTTGGATTTCTGTTGCTGTGATAAATGTCATATCGGGAAATTACTTGGAGGCGGGGGGGGGGGTGTCATTTCAGTTCAGTGGCTATACTTTGTCATCGATGGGAGCCAGGGCAGGAAACAAAACAGGAATCTAAGGCAGCAAGTGAAACAGAACGAGAGAGGAATTCTGCTTTCTGGCCTGTGCCCTCTGGCTTCTGCTCACCAAACATCTTCTACAATCAGGAGCACCCGACCAGGTGTGGCAAAGCCAAGGTACACTGGCATCATACAAATTGGTCTAGACTCTCTCACATTAATAAGCATCCATGAAACACAGACATGCCCATGGGCCAATACAATCCAGACTGAGGGTCTCACATATTTCTTGGCTGTGTGAAGTTGAGAACAAAAGCAAAATAGGACATCGGCATTGGAAGAGCTTCTTATCAATGTAGATTCTTTGGTGCTGATAATCAAAAATATTTTTGAATTTTCCCCCACACTGTTTGGGTGTAAAGAGTTTCCCTCTAGAATAGTCTCTGGGGACACTTCAGGTATGAAGGTCAGGTACAATCTGAGCATTTGTAGTGTTCCTTACCAACATGAACCCTGTGATTCTTCCAGAGGAAACAACAGCTGAATACATGGCCATATTTTGTACATTTGCTGAGACTCTCTCATTTGTGACTTCTTTGAATGTTCAACAAGGGCTGAGTAATATACAAAACATATAAAACCTTCTCAACACTCTTTAGATTTGGTAGGCTGTTGTTCAGTATGAGTGCTTTCCTTTTAAGGTCTAAGGTGCCTTTAAAAACAATGTCACACCTGTCACAGTTGTGGTGTCTCTCTCTGGGATAAATTCTGTGGAGGTCAGAAAAGTTGATTGCATCATAAAGCGGCTTACCGCATTCTTCACTTGTGTATAGCTACCCTCTACTTTCAGTTCTTTTGTGCTGTGTAAGGTCTGAATGATTCCAAAGGCTTTCCCACATTCCCCACACATGCAGTTTCTATTCAGATTGAATTTTTAAAATAGTTTATTTATGTTTATTTTATGTGCAGTGGTGTTTAGCCTGAATGTATGTATGTGTGAGGGTGTCAGATCTTGGAGTTACATTGTGAGCTGCCATATGAGTGTTGGGAATTGAACCTGGTTCCTCTAAAAGAGCAGTCCATACTCTTAACCACTGAGCCATTTCTCCAGCCCCCAGACTGAATTTTTTTATATCATTAGAAGCGTAAAATGTTTTATGAACATCTTAACATTTTTACTATTTAACTGCAGTTTGAATTACCTTTTGTTGAGGAATATTAGAAAACACATTAAAGGGCCTGCAACATTTTTCACACCTCTTCAGTATAAATTCTTAGGTATTTTAAAATTTCTTAGTAAAAAGCCATTGGCATGGTCATAACACTTGTGTGGTTTCTCTCACAGATGAATTCTTTGATGCTGCTTAAGACCAGAAGACTGGTGAAATGTTTTGCTACATTCGCCACACTTGTAACGCTTCTCTCCCGTATGAATTCTTTGGTGTTTCGAACGTGCCGTGTAAGTTCTGAAGTCTTTGCCACATTCGTTACACTTGTAGGGTTTCTCTCCAGAATGAATTCTTTGATGTTCCTTAAGGTTTTTAGTACAGTAAAACAGTTTGCCACATGCTTCACATTTGTAAGGCTTCTCCCCAGTGTGAGCTAACTTATGTTGAGAAAGGTACGAATGAGTAGAGAAGGCTTTTCCACATTGTTCACACCTGTAGGGTTTCTCTCCAGAATGTACTCTCACATGACTAGAAAGTTGCCAGGAAGTTCTAAAGACCTTGTCACATACTTCACACTTGTAGGGTTTCTCTCCAGAATGGATTCCCAAGTGAGTATAAAGATGTGAGGAAGATCTGAAGGCCTTGCCACATACCTCACACTTGTAGGGTTTCTCTTGAGAGTGACTTTTTTGATGCTCCTTAAGCTTTGAGGAATAATAAAACATTTTGCCACATTCTTCACATTTGTAAGACTTCTCTTCTGTATGGATTCTCTGGTGCACAGAAAGCAATGATGGAGCACGGAAGGCCTTACCACATTCTTCACACCTGTAGGGCTTCATGCTTAAATGAATTCTCTGGTGTTTAATAAGGTGTGAGTTCCAGTCAAAGGCTTTGCCACAGTGTTGACATGTATAGCATTTTGTCCCTGGCAAATAAAAGTTGAAATATGAATAAAAGCAGAGTAACATTCTTTGTGTTTACAGTGCTTTTTAAAATGAAGACATTTACTCATACTTAAATTTTTCTATACATATGAGCTACATTCAAATTTCTACACCTGTATTCACTGAAACATAATTCAAAAGCAGAATAGGTGGAAATCATCATGTAATCTTCCTCTGAAATAAAATCATAACAACATAAAACATGGAAACAAAGGAATATTAATCAAAGTCAAACATGCAGGGAGGCATAACACCATCAATCAAAAAACTCTTACGAGCATTATGCTAATAAAAAAGGCCCATTTAAAATATAGAGATTTTATGACAAGATAAACAAAGTATAATAGTCAAACCTGGAAAACATATGTATACACAATATATATATATCCTAAGTGCGGCTTTTAGTTTCAGAAGGTATGAATGTTAGACTACGGAACGGGAAGACTGTGTATAACAATATTAAATAATATTTCAAAGATATACAAAGGAAGCATTATGTATATTTTATGAAGAAAATTAATACTTGAAACAATTTATGGAAAATAAGTCAAATTCACCTAGAAATGACAGAGCTTAGGAGTCCCTGTAAACACAAGCTAACTTCAAGGGAGTAAAAGCCAAAGTGTAGGAGACTCAAAGGTATTTCAAACATCTGAGAGATGCCCTCCTTCGATGGTAAAAGACAGAAACGGAGGTCCTTAAAAAATATTTTTACTGTAATGTAGCATCTGTTGACATGGTGAAACCTTGCTCTCTGTTAGATCTCTGACCTCTACCTCTATCCTGTGAGCCCCTCATTTCAACAAACCTGGGTGCACAGCAGCTGCTGCTTGTCTTTTCACATCTGAAGGCTCTTGTCTTTGCTCCAAAAATGTGATGAGGTATGGCTTACAGGAAGCAAGACCTGTTTGTGGAAAGGGGGAACAACACTGTTAGTGTCTTCTCCTGGAAAATAATGTGTCCTGTTCACCCATGTGTGTAAAGAATGAGAATCTACAGTAAAGGATTGAAGACCAGTTCTTGTTTCCTGACAAGAACATCAGAATACTTAGGAGGAAGTTATGATATAGAGGCTCTGAGCTTCACTCCACTCATTTACAAGGAAAAACATTAAAACTAAAGAGTGTGACATTCTCTACAACATATATGGCCCTGCTCCTGCCTCTTAATTTCTAACATAACCACTGATATGGAAGACACTTGTAACAAAACAAAATTTTTAAAAACGTCACAAGCACAAGGAAATAAGGTAGTTCTAAGGTATAATAATAATCTCAGTTTTCCTTAAATGTAGCCCAATGAACCCCATTGTTGGAAGCACAAGTTCCCATAAGATATTGTACAATGGGAGCAAGTTTTATATTGACGATAAATTAAAAATCACCATGGAAGTATTCCTCACCCAGGAACTCAAGGTTGCTGAAATTCTCCAGCATCACATCCCTGTACAAATTCCACTGAGTGGGGTCCAGGCATTCCCACTCCTGTGCTGAGAAATAAATGGCCACATCCCAGAATGACAGCAGATCCTGAAATAAAGAAAAACAAATGAACGCTGCACATTATGCTAATAATAACACAAATACCAACAGGCATCATGTACTTCTCTGTACAAATCTAAAGGTCACCCAGCATGAGTGGAAAGCTGGAAGTGCTTCTGACATAGGGAAGTAAATCTGGGCACAGGGGTCTTTTTTGAGACGGATTTTCCAACCAAGGACCATGCATGGAGATAACCTAGAACCCCTGCTTAGATGTAGCCCATGGCAGCTCAGTATCCAAGTGGTTTCCCTAGTAAGGGGAATAAGGACTGTCTCTGACATGAACTCAGTGGCTGGCTCTTTGACCCCCGCTCCTAGGGGGGAGCAGCCATGCTAGGCCACAGAAGAGGACAATGCAGCCAGTCCTGATGAGACCTGATAAGCTAGGGTCAGATGGAAGGGGAGGAGGACCTCTCCTATCAGTGGACTTGGAGAGGGGAATGGGCGAAGAGGGAGGGAGGGGGATTGGGAAGGAATAAGGGAGGGGGCTACAGCTGGGATACAAAGTAAATAAACTATAATTAATATAAAAAATAAACATTTAATAAAGAAAAGAACTCTAAATGCCCGAGGGGCTGCTCAGATGAAAAGGTACTTGAAACCCAGTCTGATAACCTGAAGTTGGTCCAGAAAGACTCATAGTACACTAAGAGAAACAATTCTCCAAACTATCTGTACACACACAGCATGCCATGTATTTCTACAAAGAGTGAGTCTGTTAAACCTCACACTGACAAATCCAAAGACTGTGTTAAGAATTGACACTACACTCTAAGAATTAAAAAGACACACATGGTATATACTGACTTATAAGTGGATATTAGCCATATAATATAGGATAAACATACTAAAATCTATAGTCCTAATGAAGCTAAACAACAAGGAGGACCCTAGGGAAGACGCTTAATCCTCATTCAGAAGGGCAAACAGGATAGACATCAGAAGTGGGAGAAGACAGGGAACACAACAAGAGCCTACTACAGAGGGCCTCTGAAAGACTACCCAGCAGGGTATTAAAGGAGGCACCGAGACTCATAGGAGGACTATAGAAGGACGCGATAGAAAGTCCTCGAAGGGACAGGAGCTACACAAGGAGACCAACAGAGCCAAAATACTTGGGCCCAGGGGGTCCTGCAGAGACTGATGTCCAACCAAGGACCATGCATGGAGAGGACCTGGACCCCCTGCTCAGATGTAGTCCATAGGCAGCTCAGTCTCCAAGTGGGTTCCTTAGTAAGGGGAGGAGGGGTTGTCTCTGACATGGACTCAGTGGCTGGCTCTTTGATCACCTCCCTCAGCCTTGCCAGGCCCCAGAGGAAGTTGATCCAGCCAGTCCTGATGAGATCTGATAGGTTAGGGTCAGATAGTACTGGAGGAAGACCTCCCCTATCAGTGGACTTGGGGGAGGGGCATAAAAGGAGAAGAGGGAGGGGGCTACAGCTAGGATACAGAGTGAATAAATTGTAACTAAAAAAAAAATTGAAACTAAGACAGTGGGCCCTACTGCTGGTTATTCCTGAGACCTAGCCTGTGATACTCACTGGCAAGGTGAGTGTGAGACTGGCCTCCACTAGCTGATGCTCTCAAAGAGCTTCTGAACATCCACTGTGCCATCCTCCCAGCCTGCCACAACGAAGGACTTTGTAGTAGATGTGGTCTAGCCTGCAACGCTCCTGAAGCACCCCAACTGGAGAAGATTCCCCAGTGGAAGCCTACAGCATTTCTTGCTCCTGTTCCCCATCTGATGAGTGATATGTCTGCTTACTATTGTCTTTATTGACAGAATGACATCCAAGGAATGTTTTTGTGGCTAAACCAAACATATTCAAACATACTGCATAGTGCCTCAGAGCCCACTGGCCACACACTCTGCAATGGAATATAAGTCATAAGAACTCTTAACATCTCCTTTTCGAGCCTCAGGGAATTTTTTTGGGGGGGGGTACAGGGGGAGACAGATAATTCCAATGACAAGAAGATTGTGAGATGTCAAATATAGCAAAACGGGGCTGGATTCTTGACCAGCCTCTAACTACTTTCCATTTAAGGCCTACTGTATCTATCAATTACAGATCATATTTGAAACACCAGTAAGAAGCTAATTCACAAGTCTCTGTCCAGCATCTTGACCCACAAAAATGTGACATGCAACAATCATTAATTTTTAAATGAACAAATTTGGTAATACTTTGATGCACAGCGACAGATTTGCTATTACTTTGAATCAAAGCATATGACTGGAACATTGAAAAAGACATTGTAGACAATAGGGAAATCTTGATGTTAAAAGGGACTTTAGATGGGATAATTCATAAGTTTCGATGTTATATGTCTAAATATAAGTGTAAATTTTACATATTCAGTACACAGTTGTTGCCTGTACCTAAGGAAATAGTGTACTTCAACTGGGAAACAGTTGGGATTCGTGTTCTCTTCCATCTGAATTGTTTTCATATAGCTGCCATGAACAAGAAAACAATTGAATATATAGTCTTTGGTAAGAGTCTGCTAGACAAACTGCCACATGCTTTTCAACTCAAAATATGTCATTGCAGTAGAAAACTGTCGTTGGACAAAGTTGACAGAAACTTATAAACTCAAAAGAACAAATGACACCACCCTGTGACTCACTATTTTGAGTCCTAATCTGTCTAAATAACATTTGTGTCTTCTCTGCATGGCCTCTGGCATGTATACAGCCATGACTAGGTTCTGAATGACATCACTCAACACAAGTTCCCTTGAGAGTTAAACATAACAAGGTTACTATCTGAGTCTGTAAAAACCAGTAAGTCCTTCATTCATTCCATCACTCACACTAACTTAGGATAAAATGAAAACAGCCTGTAAGAAAAGGCCAGGACTACACACGATAAAGGACTGGACTCCTCCCTGAGGAAGAGGAAGAAGAAACCACTATAGCAGTTTATTTTATTGGCTGGATGGTGGTAATATCACACGTGAAGGACAGTGGTAAATGTGGTTATCATATTCTATTTGGAGAGCTGGAGTTCTGTTCTGGCTAAATGTAGAAACACATCCCATTATACACTTGAACCTGAGGTGTAAGGACTAATGGTGTCAATACTTGGGAAGGTGTTCAAGTTCTAGAGAATTAGTGGAGAACTGCCGAGTGGGAAGTGGCAAATGGAAGTCATAGATCAGAGGGGATGTAGCTGAGTCGGGAAGAATTCAGGTAAAATCTGAAGAAAGCACCATGAGGCCATGACAGAAAATAACAGAGAAGAGTATGCAAAGGTAACTGACATTCTCTGCACATACAGAGAAATAGTCAGACAAGGCAAAGATAGAATACTTCCCAACACAGTAAATGCAGACAAGTTTCTAACCAACTCAGGATGTCATTAACAAAAGGATGCTAGTGAAAACCTGGACATTAGATTTCAAACACAGTCAAAAGAACTTCTCTAAGCACCTGTGTAAGTCTTAATAATTAGTAAGATGTAAGTTGGATGGATTTCTGTCAGGTCAGAAGTGAGAGGAACCAGAAGAAGTAATTACTACACCCAATAAACTATTTTTAAAGACTTTTAAAAACACAGTGTCTCATACAGCCTAGGCTTATCTTGAATATGCATTGAAGCAGACTTTGAACTACGTTTCCTGAATCCATCCCAAATGCAGAGATGAGAGGGATGAACCACAGAACAGTCTTAACTTCACCTGTTTACTCCTAAATATATACATATTTGGTGCCTGTAAGTTAATTGTGAGCATGCTGTTGTATCATCTCTACACTGTAGGAAAGCTGTTCTGCTGCACAAGGCAGTGATCTTTTCCCACTTCATCTATGGTTATTATTTTTCCTACACATTGCCAACATTAACTACGGGGTGTGTTATTTTAGATATGGTTGGAAACTCACTGAGAATTCCAGTAGCGAGGACAAGGTGGTCTGGAGCCCATGCTTCCTAATAGTAGACTTCAATGTTGTAAGACAGTCTCTAGCTCACAAACACTCAGTTTGACTGTTGTGGAAAAATATATGAGGTGAACCCTGAGTGAACCATGGCCTTCTAAATTCATCTTTTTATTGTCTTTTATATTTTTACTGCATAATACACTACAAAGCTTTAGGCAAATCTTTCGGGGTGCATCAGTGCACCTGGACAGAATACATTTAAGAGAGTTTAGAAACTGATGATAAAGTGAAGAGACAGAAGAAAAGCATATGATGAGAGAATGATGGAAGGAGACTGTCCGGATAGCAGTGTCATTTCTCCCCTCCCTTTCAAAGACATTCCAGCCCTCTCCCTCAATCCCGAGGTCCATTTCTCTCATCACAGCAAGCCATCTCTCACATCTGAAAAGGAGTACAAATTTCAAGCACCACACAGTCTCAGAAAGATTGGATATGCTATAACTGTCTAGTATTTTTCACTCTGCAGTATAAAATTAGTAATTACTTGGACTAAGCAAAGCTGGAATCAAACCATTTACAGGATTATTCTGTGACTATATGGGAGTGTTAGTCCGGGGATTCAGGCCCGAGGAGGATATAGGAGGTTCCATTTCAAAGCAGCTGTCCTGAAAACGATCGATTTATTACAAAGAATTGGGATTGACATCCCTTAAACTAATCGCCCTCAAAACACTGTCTCCGTACAATAAGAACTTCAAACCAGGAGTCCTGGGCAGGCTGTAGATACAGGACGGCCAGAAGCCCCGCTTGCTTTAGATGTCCTGAGAAATTTTACAGCAGCCATGCGTGGGTCAGCTAGTAAGTACCATAATAATTCTCAAGCCAGGCTGGCACAAGGGCTGCCAGCACAGCTTCAGGCACGAGAGGTCGGCAGACCCACCCTGCCCGTGCAATCTGGTTGTTTCCAACCTTCTCCCTTCCTTGGCTACTGAGCCAGCCCTCCGGAAGCACAGGTGGACTCGAGCGGCACGGAGAGACTGGACACTCACAGCACATGGCTTTGGCATGATGGTCTCTTCCCAGTCAAACCTGCGCCCAGCGGGAGTGGTCCAGACTAGGTCCGCACGGCGCCTCCTGGTCAGCAGCTTCTCACGTTTCCCAACCAGCCCAAGTGAGCTCCCTCAGCGCCCGACCCGCCACCATGCACAGTCCCTCAGCTCTGCAGGACGCCGCCGTCCCTGCACCAACCTCCATGTCAGAGAGCCAGCCCAGGGCTGAGCAGGACACTCGCCTAACTTTGGGGAGAAGCAAAGTTTGAAGACTGAACGCGGAAGTTCGATTTCCACAGCCCCTTCTGGTGATGTCGTAGTGGTAGAGACTACATTTCCCACAAGTCAGTGCGAAGGACTTCCACGAACCAGAAAAGATTTGTAAAGAGCCTGGGTTTCTGCTAAACTGTGGGAACTTGGAAGTCGGAAGGAAACAGGCTTCAGCACCGGGGCAGCCACAGGGTATTCTGCTGTTTTAAAGTCCTGTGGTCAGAGCAACCGATGTTAGCCTATGAGTTGAGCAAAATTTTCCCAGTAACGTTTATCACGTTTTCTAGTTATTTCTACTAAAATATTTAAAGCTCAGGTCTACTTATTATGGAGTCTTACTACAGCATAGAAAGTCCTGATTGATCTACTTTATTTAAAAATAAGGAAGCATTGAATTCTAGGAAGTCTTTAATTTCCTTCTTAATTTCTTCCCTAACCAAGCTGTCCTTGAGTAGCAAGTTGTTCAGCTTCCATGTATGTGCAGGCCTTTTGCTATTTCTATTGTTGTTGAGGTCCAGCTTTAGACCGTGATGGTCAGATAGGATACAAGGGA
>CM053743.1:74625735-74641409 GCA_028658305.1 Pachyuromys duprasi | reverse complement strand
GGAACCCCCGCACAGATGGGGCCCATGATAGCTCGGTGTAGGACTGAAGACCCTATGCAGGGAAACAGGGACTGTTTCAGTCATGATCTTGATGGCTGACTCTTTGACCCTCCCCCATACAAGCCGGGGAGTGACAGACTGGCTAGATCCCAGGGGAGGACATTGCAGCCAGCCCTGAGGAGACAGGATAAGCTGGGGTTGGATGGAAGGGAAGGAAGTCCTCCCCTGTTGGTGGACTTGGAGGGTGCAGGGAGGAGGGAGATGAGGAAGGGAGCGGGAGGGGAGGAGGGAATGAGGGAGAGGCCTACGCCTGGGATTCAAAGTACCTAACCTGTGATTGAGATTAAAATAAATAAATTTAAAATAAAATAAAATAAAATAAAAATAAGGAAGCAGAAGTTGATGCTGGCCTGAGCAGTATCTCTTTAAGATGCTTATTGAAGCTGTCCTTGGTGACCCTGTCTATCATCCAGTTTGTCAGCAGTTCAGAAATCAAGGGTAACATGAGTAGTTTATAGACACTTTATATCTGAACACAAATTAGAAAACAGACAGGCTGCTTGTTTAGGGTAAAACACGTGGCTATATATAATGAAGGCAGCTTCGGCTTTAAATCCATTAATACAAATTAATTTAATTAATCCTTGTTCTCCTGTGCTGACGCACTTCGTGAGCCATACATGGATCAGACCCCACAGCTTGAAAAAGGGTTCATGTGAACACTGGAATCCATACATTGAAGAGCATGGGTGAGGGCCATGGTGATGTTTCAAATCATTGAACACAGTGAAAAGTACAGGTCTCTGACGTTTACTTTTGGAGAAATTCCAGAATCCATTTGAAGATTTTTCCATCTATAAGTTCCTTGACTGTACTTTCATCCACTAAGCTGTGTGAGCAATCTGAATTTTGTATTCACTCACCTCATCTACCACAGCCACCTCACCCCGGCGTTTTACAGACTTAACCACGCAGTCAGCACCAGGTGTTTTCTCAGCACGTTTTCCTCCTCTGCAACCTTCCCAAGAGGAGAGCTTCTGGGATCACTGTTGGTGTGTGTACTGACTCTTGGTCCACTGTGCATTATAGGATATTTCCCTCTGTTTTAGGGTTCATGTTCCTTATTGAATTTCCTGTCTCTCCTCTGATCCTGTCAGTGTTCGTATTTGACACTATTTGAACATCATCGATATCTGCCTTGAACTTCTATGCAGAACACCGAGATGATTTCTCCTTGACTACAAAGTATCAGGAAATGCTGTGCCCAGTTCACGAGACCCCAAAGACCACCAGTAATCAACTCCGATGAAAGCACACGAGGGTTTACTTTAGGCACCAAGGCCATAACGGTCCTGGGCCAACCATCCGGAGCGTTCCTTTGTCTAAACCTGTACTAGGGACCTCAGCCGTGCTGCCCTAAAATTCTAACTTTTAAACTTTGGACCTCCCAAGTTCTGTTGTGTTGCCGTTTTTAGGGTTGCCCACTAAAATCAAGGCCCCTTGACTTCATGGAACCCGTCCCATCACTCAGCTATCTCCCACTTCCTTTTGTTCTTTTCATTTCAATTCACGAGTAGCTGCAACATCGCAGCTGCCACTAGGCCTGTCTTCAAAGTTCATTTGAAAGGCTTAGTAGTGACTTCCCATGTTACTTTCTTGGTAAGCATTTCAAAGTAAAAACTGAGTCAAAATGGATGTTTTATTCTGTTGTAAATTTCTATACTAAGCCGACCTGAGTGTGAAAGCAACAGTAAAGTAACCAAAAATAACCAGTCAATGTAATAAACATTACTGTAAGGTCTCCACTCACATTCAGACATCGCAGGTGGTGAGTAACGGATTTTAAAAGCAGCCTGACTCCCTGTGACTGTCTGCGTATAGCGGCAAAACTGCTTGTTCCCATCCTTTAAGTCAGAAGCCTCCAGCGACTCCTGGCTCGCTATTACACAGACTTATGGGAAATGTAGTCTTGCTCTATGTGACGGCACAAGCAAGGTAGCCCTGGAGGTGCTTTTGAGTTCTTTCTGCGCAAGCCTCGCCCTTCACGCCGCTTTCCTCTTCAGTTTGGGCTCAAGTTTCTTACCACCCTGCCTTTCTAACGCAGGCTGGACTGCTGGGTCAGCGCTGTGCGTGGTGCTGGGAGCGACCACCAGCCTGCTGCTGCTTCACTCAGGTTCTCGAGGTAGGGCGGGTCAGCCGACTCCTTCCACCTGAGGCAAGACTGGGAGCTGCACACCTTCTGGTACTGGCTAATTCACTCTCCCCTGGCTGTAGTCAGGTTTCTCAGCATGTCTAGAGAAAGTGGAGTTCCTGGCCCCTACTGCAGTTTATAGCCACGTAGTGCTCGTGTTTACGAAATTTGTAACCTACCTAGTGTTCTTGTTTTTGAATTTTATAAACTCTTACCTCATATTCTAGAAGAATGAGGAGGGGGGAAAAGGAGTGGGCAGGAAAAACGAGAGGTCGTTGAAGCTACCCTAGAGAAGAGCAGTCAGATTTTCTGGACTTCTCTCACAGAATATTTTTCTAAGGCACATAGACAGAGGTACGAGAGTTCTCATGACTTCCCTTCTCTCCATTCTGTTCTTGAGAGACCAAAGAATATAAATTAGTTTTCTGAGTTGTTGGTTTAAAGTTTAAAGCTCAAGCCTGAGCAAATGTCAGACAGGTGGAGACAGGTCCAGCCGGGGGTGGGGGGAGGAACCAGCCTTATTGCATTCTTTCCCCACCCACTAGAGATACAGTTGCTAGGAAACAGCCCAGATTGCCCCCTCCCCTAGGACAGCCAAACAAAGGGAAACCAGACCTTAAAGGTTTGGGGGCCTTCCTAAAGCCAGTCAGTTTAAAAAATGCAACATCCCCTTTTGTGTTTCAACCAATAGACACTTACCAGGCAGGAATTCCCCTCCCTTGCATGCTGGGAAGGACTGGACTCTTTAAATCAACCGTCCACCCTGAGCATGAGACTCTCAGCTCTCAACTGGTGCCTCTGTGTCAAGGGTTGTAATAAAAAGATCCTCATGTGTTTTGCATTGGATTCGACTCCTGGTGGTCTCTTGGGCGATCTAGGCCAACATTCTAGGTGTGTGTCTAGAAGAAGCAGGTTCCGTTGAAGGAGGGGACAATAAGACTCCATGTTCTGATTAGGGGATGAGTATGAATATGCAGTAATTCTTAGTGAATCACATTTTGATCCCTGGTCAGAAAGGATTTGCGTTTCTTCCACCTGAAAAGTAAACTTTACCAGCCTTAAGTGACCTGAAATGTTTCCTTTAATAGATTTGAGCTAAACGCCACCTAAATGAGACCATGGTGACAGGCCTTCTGCCCTCCACCCTCAGTGGCCCTAGCACAACAGACACTCCTGTATTGAACAGTGGTGGCCTGTGCTGGGCAGCATTAGGGAGTGATCCTTGGGGACCTGCTGTAGCTGTATGGATCACTTTTTCAAAAGATGTAAGGTTAGAGACCATGTTTTTTAAAATCATGCTTTCCACATTTCTCTCTTGTCTTGTTTTTATGAGGGAAGACTTTACATATCACAGGCTAGCCTTGAACTCCCAATGTAGAGGAGGCTTGCCTTGAACACTTGGTATTGTGCCTACCTCTTCCATGAACTGAAGTGATAGGTGTGAGCCACCATGTGAATGTCTTTTCTCTTTATTTGTGACTTGGGATCTGTTAGCCTTCTCCACTGCTGTTTTCTTCTCTCTCTCTTCCTCTCTCTGTGTCTGTTTTTCTTTCTCTGTTAATGAGTACTTGGCCTTTATAGATATCTGTGAACTACTTGCGTGCCTGGTGCCCATTGACACTGGAGGAGGGAGTTAGGTCCCCTGGAACTGGAGTTGCAGATGGTTGAAGGCCAATAGGTAGGTGCTAGGAATTGAACCCAGGTCCTTTGGAAGAACAATAAAAGAACAATAAAGACCAGTCTAATTAATGTATCTTGTCTGTGTTGTGTTCCATGAATGTGTTCCATTCTATTCAATGCTCTTTATTATGTTGGTTGACTCCCTGGTTGGCTGTGTGTCTCTGAAAACCGCTTGCCATGCTGTTTCTGTGCAGGCCATAGCAAAGTTTAGAGATTTGTTTCTTTCTTTCCACCATGTGGGACACAGGTCATCAGACTGGACACCAAGTGACTGTCCTGGGACAGTTATTAGAACTTGTGAAGTATGGGATTGTGCCTACTCGGCTGAAGTCACTTTTCACTGGCCTTGATCCACTACTCAAAATGTATGATGCTCTTTCTCTTGTCTGTCTGAGGGAGGCAAGTGAGATTTCAGTGCCTTGGTCAGACCTGAAACAAGCTAGGAATCAGAAACCTGTTCCACTTTTAATGTCCTGAGAAAAAAACCCAAACACCAGAGGCTATCCTCCAAGTCAGGTCTTGCTGCTCTGCATGTGAGCAGGGAGTAGAAAGCACAGCATCAAGACTTTTTCTCTTGTCCACCTAATCCTGGGAATCGAACTCACAGATCTGAGTAAGAACAACTGCTGTGAGCTGTGTTCCTAGCCCTTGCTCTTCTTGGTGTACTTGCCCTCCATTTATTATCTTCCTCAATGCTGAATTTCAGCAATAGTTTGTGGGTTTCTCACTAAAGTTTCTTCTGGCACATCTTGTCTTGGTCAACACTCACCATGCATTCCCATTGGGAATATTTTCATCTTTCCGTTATTTCTGAGGAATTTATTCCATTGAATGTCTTGACCAGCTTGAAATCAGTAAGTTAGAAATAGAATGTTGGGAGGACATCCATTCAGCTCTCATTTGATACACAGATATATTGGGATATACTTGGAGTACGGATTGAGATTGTAAACAACTAAGTGTAGTTTGACTTCATACATGGAATATCCACTATTCATGGAATTGATACTTTACAGAAAAGTTATTATAGTGGACAAGTGGATAAAAATTTTTAAAGTAGCTCAAAAAAGTTAATATGGGAAGGAACAGCTGTCATATTGTTAATGGTTTTCTTCCATGCATACTTCAGTGGTATCAATAGAAAGAGCCAAAGCACCCTTCCTCATACAGTGCATGCTCTGCAGACTTGCACATCTTTCCCCATGTTGGAGCCACATACACATCCTGAGGGTTTCTATAATGTATAGTCCCACTTTCACTCTCGCTGAAGCAGATATAAGTATTGTTTTACGACATTTCTGTGTGAAACTTAATCAGTTTAATCATTTCTGTTACCAGAGCAGATCTCTTTTATATGCAAATGTTTTGTATACAAACTCTTTTGTATGCAAATGTTATTTTTCTTTATACTTTTTTTCTAACCAGAAGGTTGTCTAAAATCCGGCTTGTAAAGTTCACTTGATTGTTGACAACGCCATAAAAGAAAAATAATCAAAAAGTGGGATACATTTTTGCATGAATTCTGTTCAGGTCCATAAAAGGGTAGAGTACTGCTCCACTCCAGTTACTTTTTCTTTTTCCCCCTGCTAGAAATCGTGGGGGATGAGAGTTACATGGTGGGCTCATAAATCATACCATGTGACTGGTTCCATGTGGGTGATTTATTAGGGGAAGGGAGAAGGAAAGGGGGAATGGGTCACAGAGACCGTCTCTCTGGATGAGGCCGGAGAGAGAGAGAGGAGGAGGAGCTTGAGTTCTCTTATAAGGTGACCCAGAGCATGTGCAGGTGGTTTCCAGTGACCAGTGGGTGGTCTTCTAGGTGGCCTCACAGATCCTGGATAGCCAGTTTTTCAGGTTCCTTGGGGCTGGCCGTAGAGATGCCTGCTTGTGGATCCCAACATTCCTCCCTTTTTGTTTTATTAAAAAGTGAGGCGCTAGGAAGGGGTGATGGTGGGGGGAGGGCATAGGGACTTTTGCTCTTCAAACTACTTCCTGCTGATTAGGGGCATTGGCATTCTTGGGGTACAGCTGGTCCCCACCATCAGGGTCATTGTCATCTGGTTCTCTGGGCAGAGGTTGATAATCCTGTAGGGGTAACTGAGTAATGGTTTGGTTAGGGATTTTTTTGTATTTGTTGTTGGAAGGATGTAGAGAGAAAGTTAATTAAGCAGGGTGCAAAAAGCAAAAGCAGAAAGACTAGCAGGAGAGGTGTGACAAAGGGCAGAATCCATTTCCATATAGGGCTCCCAAAGGCCCAAGAGTAGAGGCCTCGAGCTGTTCCCTTCGTTTTTGTAAATCTGTCTGGAGTTGTTGGATTTTGTCTTTTACTATACCCAACTGGTTGACATAAAAGCAGCCTTCCTCCTGGAGGAAGATGCAAAGGCCACCTTCTTTAGCTGTGAAGAGATCCAGTCTACGGCGGTTTTGACTGCTGCCAGGGAGTCAATCTGTCCTTGGAGGGTTAGTATTGTCTGAGCCACTTGCTGAAGGTCCTAGATGAACTAGGAAGAAAGCTGATAATAGAAAGTGGCTAGTCCCGCTGTCCTGGTCCGGAGAGCTGCCATGATTCCTTCAACAGCCAGCAGGGGCAGGATTTGAATTGCCCTCTTATCCTGTTGGGCAGCTATTGAGTCCACAACCGGGATTGGTAGGGGCTCCTTTTCGTTTATCACCCCCAGCTCAGGGAAAAGGAGTATCAGAGCGCAAACTCCTGACCAACGAGCAGGCAGATGATGGTAGACCTGACTGCCACAAAGAATATTATTAGCAGTAGGGCATTGGGGTTGTGATGAGGTATCCAGGATTATAATTTCATTACATTCTAAAGAATTTAGCATTCCTACAGGGTGTGTCCTGGACGCCTTGAAACAGCTTGCTATGCCAAAGAGGGCGATATAAAAAAGGTAGGGTATTGTGGCAACATCAGAGTCAGGGCAGTTAGTGAATGGGGAAGTGGGGTTACTTGGCAGAGTCACTGCAGAAGCTGTCAGCGGTACTTCTGAGTTGGTCCCAGGTGGTACACACAGCCAGCAAGCTTTAAAATGGCCCGGGTGGGTCACATTAAGGAGCTTGTAGGCCAAGGTCAGGGTGTGAAGTAGGAGATGAAATGATAGGTTTGTGTTATTTAGGAGAGGGGATGTCAGAGAGGTAATGACCTTAGAGGAGTGTTTAATTATCTTCTCTACTTCTCCCATCCCCAGGGATTGGGTAATTGGGACATATTTTCGCTGGATATGGATAGTACTTATTGGTACATCGGGTGTGTAGCAGTGGTAGAGTTTTCCAGCGACACCTGCTTCCCATCTGGGATCCCACGGGTCTTGGATATATAAGTAGAGGGTCTTTTTGTGCAGGTGAAGGAGCTTCTTCTGTGCTGGTGTGTGGATTTGGCAAGACCAGTATGGGCAGCCTCCATACCTGTCCGGCCATTTTTTGCAATGATCCTTTGTTTGATCAAAGAGGAAGCAAACAAAAATTCTATCAAATAAGAGAGGAGGGATAGATGTGGGGGTGATGGCTATTCCAATCGGCTCCTGGCAGCCTCCCATAGAGCAACTTCCCGACCCTATTTGGAGAGACTGCTTATTATCAATGATGGTTTCTTGAACCTCGAATCTCCCTACGTATGGATTACCTTGGACAGAAATAGGCAAGAGGGAGAGGAGGAAAAATACATATCCAATCCAGTAGGATCGAACACAGCTCCTGTATTGAAGCCTCATTTTTCTGGAATCAGAGACAAGGTGGTTGTTCTTGGCGTCCTTTGAAGCTTTAGGGAGCAGGGTCCTGTTGGAGTTGATATGTAGGAGGCGACATTATCTTGAGGAGAGGGGGTGAAAGGCTTGAGGTGGGATAGATGAATCCAGTGAGGGAAGCCCTCAAGCTTAGCAGCTGTGGGGGTTACAAGAATCACCTTGAAAGGTGCCATTTAGGAGAAAGAGTTGGGGAACTTTGGTTTGGAGGGGAAAGAAGGACCTGGTCCCCAATGTTAATAGGAGATGGACAGGGGTTAGTATATGGGCGTGGTAAACAGTGGTCAGTAAAGACCCTTAGAAGAGAACGGAGATGACAGAGTAAGGGAGTAAGTAGGTTGTCAGGGAGAGGTGAGGATTTCGCTGAAAGACCAGGAGTTAGGACCAGTCTCCCATACATGAGCTCAAAAGGTGAGATAGACAGAGGGTTTTTTTTAGGGAGAGCTCGTAGCCTGAAAAGAGCCAGGGGGAGGAGTTTTACCCAATCAAGGTGAAGCTCTTGTGATAGTTTAACAAGAGAACAAGAGTGTTTTTTAAGGATTGGTTAGGTTGTTCTATCTTTTCTGAAGACTGGGGATAGTATGGGATATGAAAATACCAAGGACTGTTAAGGGCTTTAGATAAGGTCTGGGAAACCTGAGAGGTGAACTCAGGGCCATTGTCTGACTGGAGGGAGGTAGGGATTCCAAAATGTGGGATAATCTCACGGAGAAGGAGATCAGAAACTGTCTGAGCTCTTTTGTTAGTAGTGGGGAAAACCTCCACCCATCCCGAGAATATGTCCACCAAGACCAGGAGGTACCGGACACTTTTGACTGCTAGCATGTGGGACAAATCAAGTTGCTAGTCAGACCCAGGGAGAAAGCCTCTAGCCTGTGGGTGGGGAAAGGCAGGCTACGATATCCTGAGTTAAGACCTGAGGTCTGGCAAATCTTACAAGAAGCAGTAATGGTCTTTAGGAAGCGCAAGTCCTCAGAGGTAGGCTGCAGGTGAGCCTTGACAAAGTTAGACAAGGCTTGACTGTTAGGATGAAAAAGCTGATGTAGATAGGACAGAATCTGACGAGCATCAGGAAAGGGCAAGGGAGATATGGGTTGTAGTGTGAGGATGTTTTGTGGTGACTGGGATGAGTCTAGGCATTTAGGGCTGCAGCCTTAGCTGCCTCGTCAGCCCGGTTATTTCCTTTGGAAACTATGGAATCGTCTGTCCGGTGGCAGTGGGCTACTCTGATGGCTGTGGGAAGGTGGGAGGCTTCTAGCATGGCCATAATTTGGCATGCATTGGTTACAGATCCTCCCTTTGCTGTAAGTAATCCACAGTCTTTCCAGATGGCAGTATGGGAGAGAAGAATATGAAAAGCATATATAGAGTTTATATAGATATTAAGGGATTGTCCCTCGGCTAGTCGGAAAGCGCGGGTGAGAGCTATTAGTTCGGCCTCTTGATTAGTGGTGTGGGCAGGGAGGGCTTGTGCCTCAACCACCTCAGTATCTGACACTATGGTATAACCCGCTTTTCGAGCTCCCTCATGTACAAAGGAGCTGCTGTCTGTATACCAGGTATAGACAGCCTGAGGTAATGTACCCTCCTGTATGTGTGAGGGGTGGGGCAATAGTTCCTCCAAAGTTTCAGTGCAAGAGTGAGATGGGGAATAGTCAGAGTTAGGTCGAAGAAGAAGGCTTGAAATATTAAGAGGTGGGCATGGTTGGAAAGTAAGGGTAGAGTCTTCTATTAGTGCCACCTGGAGGGAAAGGACTCTGGAAGGAGTAAAGTTTGTAAGCTTTTATATGTTAAAAGGTGAGACAGATTGTGAGAAGAGAAGACAGTAATAGGTGACCGAAAAGTTAGGGTTTTTGACTCTCAAATAAGGAGCTCCGCAGCCGCAGGGCATGAATGCAGGGGGCCCATCCTTGGATTGTCAGGTCTAATTTTTTTGATAGGTATGCTGCAGGTGCAAAGGAGGGTCCCAGTTGGTGATCCAGGGCTCCACGGACGGGTTAGGTCTGGAAGATGTAGGGCTGGAGCCTCAAGAAGAGCCTGTTGGAGCCTCCGAAAGGGCTTAGTAATGGGTTTAAGAAGGGGTTCATGCAAAGGGCCTAAGGCTGCCTCATATAAGGGGTGGGCAAGAAGGGAAAAGGTGGGGACCTGGGACTGTAAGAAACCAGCCATTCCCAGAAACGATGAAATTTCTTCTTTATTAGAGGGAACTGTCAGAGACTGTAGTAGGTCTTTTCTATCTAGGGTGATGCCCTTGTGGGTTGGGGTTATTGTTAGTCCCAAGTAAGTGACCTCAGAGGTGGATAATTGGACCTTGGAGGTGAGACCCGATAGCCCCTGCTGGATAGGAAATTTAGAAGAGCAGAAGTGTTAGTTTGGCTAACCTGTAGGGATGGACTGCAGAGGAGAAGGTCATCTATGTACTGTATAAGTTTAGATTTAGGAAGAGATAAGGAGAGTAGATCAGAAGCTAGGGCTTGGCCAAAACGAGGTGGGCTCTCCTGGAATCCCTGGGGTGGAACCGTCCAGGTAAGCTGAGTAGAAACAAGGGTGTCAGGGTCAGTCCAGGTAAAGGCAAAGATATTTTGTGACTGGGTGTCTAACGTAATAGAGAGAAATGCATCCTTGAGATCCAGAACTGAGAAATGGGAAGTGACTGAGGGAATAGTGGAGAGGAGGGTATAGGGATTGGCTACAGGGTGAAGGGGACTGCTGCAGAGTTGAGAAGTTGGAGGTCTTGAACCAGGTGATAGGTTCCATTAGGCTTTTTAACTGCAAGTATAGGGGTGTTAAAAGGAGAGGAAGTGGTTCGAAGGGTTTTTTTTTTTCCTTAGGTCAGTGATAGTAGGCTTAAGTCCTCTAAGACTCTTGAGAGGGAATGGGTATTGAGCCTGGACAATATACCGGTGGGTTCTTGTAACTGAATGACTACAGGGGAATGGTGTCTCGCCACAGAGGGGTTTTGGACATCCCAGACTTGGGGGGTCCACTGGAGAGGCTGGTAAAGGAAGCGATGTGTCAGAACTGGTAGATAGGGTAGCGAGGAGGAGGAGGAGAGAGGACGCTGGCGAGCTTGGGGTCAAGCAAATGGGTGGAGTAAAGGAAATAGAGGCTCCCACTTTGACCAAAAAGTCCTTTACCATTAGGGGAACTGGACAGGCTGGCATTACTAAAAAGGAATGAGTCAAGGGAATACCCCTGAAAATACAATTAAATGATGGAACTGGCAAGGTTGTCCCCCTACGCTGACAATAGAGGAACTGCAAGGAGAGGTTGGTCCCCAGTACTCTGTTAGGGCTGAGTAAGTGGCTCCGGTGTCCTTAGGAAGAAGATGGTCCGCTCTGATACCATGTTAATTACCCATGGCTCCCTGTTAGTGATGGCAGTGGTCGGGTCAAGGGAACCCGGACACCTTCAGTTGTCCGTAGCCAGGCCTAGGATATTGACCGGAGAGTGATCTGGGAGTGATGCCCCCACATCATGGGAGAAACGGTGGCAGTCAACACCCCAATGTCCCTTTTGGTGGCATCTTGGACATGGCCCCGATGGCTTGCGGGGGTTAGGATAAGCCCAGGCCCAGTGATCCTTCTGACTACATTTGGGGAAGGGTCTGGTGGTCCCTGTGTAGGACAAGACTGGGCCCAATGACCTTTTTGACCACATTTGAGACAGGGACCCAGTGGTCCTCGTGCCTTAGAGGGCAAGGGAGCCTGGGTAGTGGCTGGGCCGGTCAGATGGCCTCGGCCAGCATTTGGTATTTTTGCTTGCGGGCTTTTTCATCTCTCCCATGGTACACCTTAAAGGCCAGCGCTAAGACTTCTGCTTGTGGAGTCAGAGGTCCCTTCTCCAAGGATTTAAGCTTAGCCCTGATGTCGGGGTGACTTTGGGAGAAAAAATTAGGTCATTAGAAGTTGTCTGCCCTCTGTCTTTCGGGGTCTAGATTAGTGTGTTGTAAGAGGGCCTGTGTAAGGTGCTCTAGAAATTGAGACGGGCTTTCTTTTCTGTCCTGAATGACCTCCTGGAGCTTTTCATAATTAACTGGCTTAAGGGCTGCTGTGTGGAGACCAGCCAGGAGGCAGGTTGTGAATTGATCTCTGGCTAAAATGCCTTGCAGAGTATTATAATCCCATTGTGGATCCTGGTCAGGTACTGCCTCAACCTCGACTGGGTGTGAAGCATTTGTTTGGTGAACCTCATCTGCATGCATTCTAGCCTGTTCCCAAACTTGTCTGCATTCCTCAGGTAATAGGCTATTGGTAAGAATCATGTATATATCATGGAAGGTGAGACTATAAGATTGAGATATTGAAATTCTTTAATGAAAGTAGAAGAATTAGAGGTATAGGATCCTAATCTCTTTTCTATTTGAGAAAGTTCAGTTAATGAGAAGGGAACATGCACCCTAATTAAGGTCTACACCAGCTACTTCCCCCAAGGGAAGAGTTGCTAAGTAGAAGAAATGGGCTTGCTATAGAGTGAGAATGGCTAGCAGGGGGGCTAATAGTTGTTGGTGAGGTGAAAGTGTGTGCCAGAGTGAGGGCAACAAGGACAGCCTATTGCCGGGGAGGGGGGTGAGGATTTTGGAGAAGCCCACGGAGAAGGGGAGAGGGAAGGCGCCAGAGGTTGTGAGGATTCTGGAGAAGTTGAGGAAGAAACTGGAGTAGGAGAAGAGGGAGAAGACAGAGGTTGTGAGGATTTTGGAGAAGCTGGAGGTTCAGAACAGTAGGTTGGAAGTTCCTCTGCAAGGTCAAAGGTAGAGACCTCTTAAAGTTGAGACTTTATAGCTAGAAGAAGTTGGGTAGGAGGACAGGAAGAGCAGAAAGAAGGGTTAGAGCAGAGAAGAGAGAAAGCTTGAACATAGGGTACCTCCTTCCATTTACCAGACTGCTGGCAGTAACTAATAAGATCCCGTAAAATATTGGGATTTAATGTGCCGTTAATCGGCCAATTTGAACCCTTACCTAAAGAATATGTAGGCCAAGTCTTATTACAGAGGCATGTGAGCTTAGAGGCCTTTAATTCAGTATTACTATTGAACTCTCTGTACAACAGGAAACCCAGACCTCAGGCCACAGTGCCTGAGTCTGCATTTTCGTTTCATTTCACATTCATTGTTCTGTGTATTTCTCCTGTGAGAAATGTCTATGAAGTGGTGCCTAATACAAGTATATGACTTACATTCCTTGTTTGATGCATTCATTTTACATTTTAGCATTCTTAACTGTATAATAGCTTTGTGCATGTTTAGTTTCTTTTTGTTTTTGTTTTTCTGAGACAGGGTTTCTCTGTGTAGCCTTGGCTATCCTGAAACTCGCTTTGCAAACCAGGCTAGCCTTGAACTCAGAGATCTGCCTGCCTCTGTCTCCCAAGTGCTGGGATCAAAGGTGTGCTCCACCACCGCCTGGCCAGGATCTTTTGTATTCTCTTAACTTAAGGATGGGTACTGTGTGAGAGCATGTGACTACATCAAAAATAAATTAGTAATATCATTTACCCATGCAAGAAGCATTTCTAGCTCTTTTACCCTCTGTAAACTTTAGAATAGTGTTCATATATATAACAATATATAATGCCTATTGGTATTTATATTGTTATTAATGGCTTTAATTAGTTTATTGTGTGGTATTCATCCATTGATCTTTGTTTCAGAAAATGCTGTCATTCAAGGATGTGGCCATTACTTTCTCTTTAGAAGAGTGGAAATACCTGCGGCCTGCTCAGTGGAATCTGTACATGGATGTGATGTTGGAAAACTATAGCAACCTTGTGTTTCTGGGTGATGATCACTTCCATAATGAATTTCTAATTCACTGTCAATATGTAATGTCCTTTTATAGGACATCTCACGGGCGCTTGCACTTTCTAATAGGCCTGTTCACCTGCCCTAGGTTTCCCTGGCTGCCCTGGCACTTGCTCTGTAGACCAGGCTAGCCTCAAACTCAGATATGTCTGTTCTGCCTTCCAAGTGCTGTTGTTAAAGGTGTGCACCACCATGCCCAGGTCACAGTCCTGCTTTTAAGGAAGAATTGTTGGTATAACAAATTTCATCTTGTGTTTTTAACCTATTTATTTCAGTGTATGCATTCTTCACTGTAGTTGTAATGCTGGACATTAAATGGAATGGGGACATGGAACACACATGGAAAAGAAAATGTTGTATTTTTCTATGACTTTAGAGTTTTCCTTGTAAATCACAGAAATGAAGATCTGTGATTATAAATTCCTCAGTATTCTAAAATTTGGGGTGCTCATTTTCTACAATCATAGATTATGTCTTGTTTTTCCTTATAAGCACAATACTGGAATGAAAATGTTAATTTTCTTCTTTTCTCTGTCCCACAGGCCTTTCTTTGTCCAAGCCATCATTGGTCAGATTTCTGGAGAAAAACCAAGAGCTTCAGAATATAAAAAGAAAAGCAGCAGCTGTGTCCAAAGGTGTGTAGGTGTGAGGGTCAGAGGGCAGAGTGGAAGGTCAGATCCAGCAAAGGAGTCAGAGGGCATAGTGGGAGGTCAGATCCAACAGAAAGCCAGGCTTTACCATGTACATTGAGGGGTCATTTTCTGGTGGAAATCATTCTGTAGCTATCTTCTATTGAGTTCTTTATGTATTCTGGATATTAGCCCTCTGTCAGATATAGGGTTGGTAAAGATCCTTTCCCAGCCTATAGGCTGTCATTTTGTTCTTATGACAGTGTCCTTTGCTTTACAAAAGCTTTTCAGTTTCATGAGGTCCCATTTATTGATTGTTGATCTTAGAGTCTGTGCTGTTGGTGTTCTGTTCAGGAAGTTGTCTCCTGTGCCAATGAGTTCAAGGCTCTTCCCCACTTTTTCTTCTAACAGGTTTAGTGTGCCTGGTTTTACGTTGAGGTCTTTGATCCACTTGGTCTTTAGTTTTGTGCATGGTGATAAATATGAATCTATTTGCATTTTCTACATGTATACATCCAGACAGGGTAGAACTTTTGGCTGCTTTCCTTTTCTGTAAGCTTCCATGGTACCTTCTGTTAGCATGAAAACTAGTCCTCAGGGAAGAGGCATTTCCAGCTCAGGAGTCTCTGGGTCCTGTGTCTTAAGTGCCTAGAATCTTTAGCAGTACAAACTCACCTTCCACATCAGAGGAACATGGCATTAGCAATATTCTGTAATGTTTTGGGAGTCTTTTGGACCACCTTGACTAATTACTCAAAAGAGTAATGCATGGTGTTCAAGGTTTTTGTTAGATTGTCTTTGGCTCTTGGAGGGAGCATTGTCAGCACACATGGGAAAATTTCATTATTTTATTTAATTATAAAAACTTTAGCATTTATTTAATTATACATGGATATTTATACCCAGATTTGCGAGTACTATAAATACATTTTTAGGTAGATAGTTAATAGTATGAGTCCTTATAAATCATTTAGACAGTCTTACTGTTATTTCGCCTCCTCCTTCTTTTATAGTTATCTCTCTCCCTCTCCTTTTTCCTGTCACATCTTTATCTCATGTTAATGAAATTGCCTCTCAAAGTGCTATCTGAATTATTGTATTCAATCTTCATATTTTCCCCCACACAGTGTGAGTGATTTAATATGTATACATGCTCTTTGTGGGTAGATAGTTATGGGTAAAATCTGTATCAGTCTAGAATATTTCTTACAGTAATTAAGAATTTTGTGAGTTTGAGATTCTTCGTTCCTCATTTACTGGTCCATTTTTTTAATTATGATTTTGCCATCTAAACAGCTTGAAATAATTTCTTTTAGACCTAGTATGTGTTTTTGTAGATGGAATACCTACAATTAAACATTTTAAGACTGTAAGAATTTTTAACATCTTTGAAAAATCTATATTAAAATATCTGTTTCTGTGACAAACAGAGCTGTGCATTTCCACTTACACGTATAAACATGGGCCTTGTATTTTCTTTCTTTTTTTTTAATTTATTTATTTTTATATCAATCACAGGTTAGGTGCTTTGCATCCCAGGCTTAGCCTCCTCCCTCATTCCCTCCCACCCTCCCACTCCCTCCCTCATGTCCCTCCTCCCCGCCCCCTCCAAGTCCACCAACAGG
>CM053743.1:74601423-74625235 GCA_028658305.1 Pachyuromys duprasi | reverse complement strand
ACTGTTTAGTGTGTCTGGTTTTATGTTGAGGTCTTTGATCCACTTGGACTTTAGCTTTGAGCAAGGTGATAAATATGGATCTATTTTCATTTTTCTGCATACAGATATCCAGTTGGACCAGCACCATTTGTTGAAGATGCTGTCTTTTTTCCATTGAATGGTTTTGGCTTCTTTGTCAAAAATCAAGTTTCCATAGGTGTGTGGGTTCATTTCTGGGTGTTTTATTCGGTTCCATTGATCCACTATTCTGTTTCTATGCCAATGCCATGCAGTTTTTATTACTATTGCTCTGTAATATAGTTTGAGGTCGGGGATGGAGATACCTTTAGATGATTTGTTGTTGTAGAGGATTGCTTTGGAGATTCTGGGTTTTTTGTTTCTCCATATGAAGTTGAATATTTTTCTTTTGAGGTCTATGAAGAATTGTGAAGGTATTTTGATGGGGATTGCATTGAATCTGTAGATTGCTTTTGGCAATATGGTCATTTTCACTATGTTAATCCTACCAATCCATGAGCATGGGAGGTCTTTCCACCTTCTGGGCCTTGTATTTTCATGCCCTGTATATTTTCATTTGGTTACTCATTAGTTATTTAACGTGGAAATTAATAGTTTATGGAAATTAGGCTATTTTTATATAATTGTTTAATTAATTTAGTTAATTGATAATTAAGTTAGCAAAATTATGTCGTTTATAGCAGAACTTGAATTTTTTCCCTAATAATATATATGTATGTATTTTGGTATTTATGGTCTTGTCATTAAAATACAAAGCCTGCTATCTTAACTTGATGAAAGATATTATTTAATGATTTATGAACAGTATTCTTAATATACAGCTTATGCTTTTTACCTTCCACAACTAAAACTTCATAAGTACGATAAAACGTTGTCTTTTTCCATGTCTGACCAGTTTCACACAGTCATAGTTCACTTTGTTTTCCTAGTTTGGCTACTTTGTAATTTTCATGCATATACACTCATTCAGTTTCTGTTTGTTTAATGGACTTTGTTCTGTTATCATAATTTCTGAAATGTTTCTGTTACTGTGTTACAACTTTTGTAGTTATTTTGAATCATGTAAATTTGAATTATGTTCCAATATTTCTATATTCTATTTTGTCACCATCTTCTTATTTCAACTGAAGCTTAAATGATCTCCCTACTATATTTTCTAAATATAGTTGCAGTGAATATAGGTGTTATAATGTATTATAGCTTTTATTTATAACAAATGAGAATAAGTCTCTATATTAAAGATACACTTCATAAATATGACAAATGTTCCTAAGTTTGTCTTCTTATGTCAAATTTTACTCCCAGGAAAAAAACCCTATAAATGTAAAGAATGTGGCAAAGCTTTTCCTAAAAAGTCAAACTATAGTTACCACCTGAGGATTCACACTGGAGAGAAACCCTACAAGTGTAACATATGTGGGAAGGCCTTTTCTCTACAATTCATACTTAGAAGACACCAGAAAATTCACACTGGGAAAAAACCTGACAAGTATAACATATGTGGCAAGGCCTTTTCTGTGCACTCCACACTTATTCACCACCATAATTTTCACATCGGAGAGAAACCCTACAAGTGTGTTGTATGTGGCAAGGCCTTTAGTATGTCCTCCACGCTTACTAACCACCAGAAAATTCACAATAAATCCTACAAGTGTGAAATATGTGGCAAAAAGTTTTCCGCTTCTGCAGACTGTATAAAACACGGACGAGTTCACACTGGAGAGAAACCCTACAAGTGTGAAGAATGTAAAAAACCCTTTAGAACTCTTCCAGAGCTCATTAAACACAGAGTAGTCCATACTGGACAGAAACCCTACACCTGTGAAAAATGTGGCAAAGCCTATAGTAGGGGTGATAACCTTCATCAACACCAGCAAGCTCATACTGCACAGAAATCCTACAAATGCAAAGAATGTGGCAAAATGTTTCGCTATTCCTCAGGCCTTGTAAGACATCAAAGGATTCATTCTGAAGAGAGACCCTATAAGTGTGAGGAATGTGGCAAAGCCTTTCCCTGGCCTTCAGACCTTACTGACCACGCCAGAACCCATAAGAGGATGAAGCAGTACACCTGTGAAGAATGTCGTGAGTGCTTTACTATTCAAACGACATTTGCTAATGTCCAAAAATTTCGTCGTGAGGGAAAACCATCTAAATGTGAAAAATGTCGAAAGAGCCTTTAAGGGTTCTTGGTTACATAGAGCGCACAAAAGAGTTCAAACAGCTAGCCTGAAAATGTGAAGGATGTGGTAGATGTTTTGTGTATCATTCAGCTGTTGCTCAACCTCAAACAATTTATACCTGAGAGAAACCCTACACATGTGCAGAAAAGGACAAGGGCTCATGTCATGTCTGTACAAGAACGGAAGAATTCATTCTGATGAGGAGGCCTACAAAAGCAATCAGTGTGGCAAGCTCTCTACCGGTTCTTCACACCTTAAGTATTCCCAGAGCCTGCACACTGCAGAGGCACTCTCCCCATACAAATGCTGTGCCTGAGCCTTGGATAATCATTTAAGTCTTCATCAGCAGATGTCCTTGTTAGCTGTTGATGCCCATATCACACAGCCCAGCATCATCTGCAGGATTCTCAACTAGGTATTTGAATTGCTCAGGTTAGCCTATAGGCATATTTGGGGGGGCATTTTCTTCGTTGCTAAGTGGTGTACATTAGTCCATCCAAGGGTAAGGAGTGCCATTCCAGGGCAAATGTTCCTGGGTTATGTGAGAATTCTGTGTGATGGAGCATATTAAAGAACGATGGAGTAAGCAAAGAATGAAGTAACTTTTCTCTATGGCAATAGGTCTCAACTTTCCTAATGCTCTGACTCCGTAATACAGTTCCTCATGTTGTGGTGACCCTGAACCACAAACTTACTTCCATTGCTACTTCATAACCCTAATTTTGGTAGTTACGAATCGTAAATAGCTGATATGCAAATGATCATAGGTGACCCCTGTCATAGGTGACCAAGGGGTTGAGAACAGCTGCTCTGTGGTTTCTGCTTTAGCTTCTGCTCTGGCTTCCCCGGGTGCTGAACCTTTAAGCTGAAATAAACCTTTCTTCCCTAAGTTGTTTGGGGTCATGGCTTTTGCCATGGGAAGAGAAATCAGAGAGACAGCAGTGACTCTGTGGAGGATTTTAACCCTTCCTTATATTTAGTTGTCACTAGACTCTATATGGGAGATGAGGACACACACCCTTAGATTTGTTCAAGCTTCACTGGATACCAGGGCATTCACATTAGAGAAAAGCCCTATTTATGCAAAGAATGTTGTGGGGGTTGATCTAGAGCCACTGTGTATTCAGGTGCCATTTGCTTGCCCCCTGAGATTCTTACTGTTCTATGAGCAATCCCCCATGAATACCAAAATGACATTTATGTGACCTTGCTCCCCAAAGGTCAGCTGAATATTCAGTGTCAGCTGAATAAAGTGCTGACACTGGGCTGAGCTGGATAGAGGGGGCGGAGCGAAGGTTTGTGGAGAGACAGGAGACAGAGGTGGAGAAGAGGGGAGGAGAGAGGATGTAGGACTGCCACAGAAGAATGTGGCCAGAAGGAGCCTCCTTAGTGGAAAGGCGTGATGGTGGAAAGCAGCTCAGATGAGAAACATACATAGGTATTTGTGGAAATTTTGGATGGGAAATAACCCAGATAGAATCATTAGAGCAATTGGCAGGGGATTTGGGGCAGGGAGGCTAAAGTGTGCCTTAGGAGGTTAGTTTTCACCTCCTCCAATGTATAGGCATATTAAAAATAGAACAGCTGTCTGTCTTTTATTGATATGGTAGCAGGTTAAATAATCCTACCACAGTAATTACAAGCTACTAATAGTAAACATTTAGCCCGCTTTTTATCTTTATCAAAGACTATAATGAAGATTTTTTAATTGATTGTGCTTAATTAAACACTGAATAACTCTTACTAGAGAAGAACTTTGTGAGAGCAAAGATATTGGATAACTATTGAATAGTCATTCTACTCTCATGTAGCATTTTAAATTCATACATAAGAGAAACCTTGCAAATCCAGGTATTAAGAGAAATTATTTGTTCTTCATACTTAAGAGAGTTTGTTTTGTTGAGACATCTTCTCAGAAAAGGCTACACCTTCTACTCCTTCCTAAAGAGTTCACCAGCTGAGAACCAGACATCTAAATATAGGAGCCTCGGGAATCCATCTTATTCAAACCGCCAGAGTATGCTCTGAGCCAGATTATACTCTTTCTTTCAAGTTGCTCTTGTATTTTATCACAGTAACTGGAAAAGTTACTAATAAAAATAAAAGTGTCATTTGACATTTAATACATATGCACCAAAGTGTTTTCTTCCTACTTTCTCTGTATTTCCTTACTGCCCCCTTATTACTTTGTTCTCTTTCTAAACTGTTTCCTTTCAGTACACACACACACACTACCATGCACACACAGTCACAGATGTGATAGAAATATAACTTTTCTGCAGAAGTGCAGAAGAAAGAAAAGCGATGTGTGTGCTTTGAATGTGTGGGTGTTGAACTGTTAGTTACAATGATACTTTTTGCATTTCAATGTTACATTAATATCTTTCATCCAGCTTGAATTTATTTTTGTAGGATAAGTGGAATAGATCTAATTTTATTCTTCCTTTTGGAAGAATTTGGATGTCCAATTTTGCCAGCATAATTTGTTGAAAAGGCTGTCTATTCTGGTGCATATTTTTGTAAATTTTGTCAAATACTATGTGTCCTTTACCTTAATATTTTCTCTCTGGGTAGTACTTTATTTTTTTTTTAATCTTTTTTTTATTTTTTATTTTTTTGTTATCAATCACAGGTTAGGTACTTTGCATCCCATGCGCAGCCCCCCCCATTCCCTCCCACCCTCCCCAACCCTCCCTCATCTCCTCCCCGCCCCCTCCAAGTCCACCAATGGGGGAGGACCTTGGGTAGTACTTTATATTCCATTACTTACATGTTTGTTTTAGAAGAGTGCTATGTTATCCTTGTCACTATGGCTATGTAGGATAGTTTGAGGTTGTTAAGTAATATACATTTGACTGTTCTTTATGCATAAATTGCTTTGCTTATATGCGATCATTTTATTCTTTAGTTAAGGTTTGTCTCTTTTAAAAAAAATTTAAGCTATGGTGACTAGGTGCTATTTTTCCTAATAACTTTCTTTGAAAGTATCTTGTTGGTATATACAAAGGCTAATGATACTCTGTTAATTTTGTGAACAGCTTTTTTATTGATAGTGTTTATCTATGTCTTAGTTAGGGTTTCTATTGCAGTAGAAAAGACCATCACCAAAAGCAAGTTGGGGAGGAAACAGTCCATTTTATTTTACACTTCCAGGAACAATCCATCACTGAATGTACTCAGGGTAGGAAACCAGTAGGCAAGAACTGTAGAGAGCCCTTGGATGCTCCTTACTGCCTTCCTCTGCATGGCTTGTTCAGCTTCCTTCCTTCCTTCCTTCCTTCCTTCCTTCCTTGCTTCCTTCCTTCCTTCCTTCCTTCTCACTCTCCCTTTTCTCCCTTTCTTTCTAAGGTGGAGTTCATCCCAGGTTTTCGCCCATGCTAGACAAAGCTGAAGGTAGAAACCACACTGTGTTATACAAGGCTCTTGTTCTAATAACACTAGTATAGTGTCTAGGCACAGAGTAGGTGAAAAGTTGGATCTAGCCAGGGTTTGGAGGCCTGGTGGAGGAGAGGCAGGGTATGACACATTGACAGAGCCTGGATCCCAATTAGGGAAAGGACTCAGAAAGCCTGAGGCAGTGTGGGCTGTAGTCTTTTTGTTCCATAAACCACAGGGAGTCAGAATTCTGGAGAAGAAATGGGGTTAGGGCATAGAAAGAGGGCTGCATATGTTTCTAGAGGTGGAACTGTGACAGGTAATGATGAGGTTTGAGGAGCTTTCTGCCTGGACAATACAACATGGAAGTGAGAGACAAGGAGGCCAGAAGTTTTAATGGGTCTCCCTGATTGATGCTGACTTTGCCCAGAAATGTCCAGAATCATTTGAGGACAAACAGGGTTCAAGGGGCCGAGAGGATGCATAAACAAGGAGAGTAGATGCTAGAGTGACAACAGTAAGCAGGATGCTGTAGTAGGTGTGAGGTAATGGCCCATCTTTCATAAGAGCAAGGGTTCTGAGGAAGGAGACATCTTGTGTAGAATAACAATGTTAAGCTTGTTCAGCTTCCTTCCTTTTCTTCTTTCCTTCCTTCCTTTCTTAATAAATATTCTTATTTTAACTAAAAATTTTTTATGTGAGTTGGTATTTTGCCTATATGTATGTGAGGATGTCAGAATCCATGAAACTGGAGTTATGGATTGTGAGTTGCCATGTGGGTGCTGGGAATTGAACCTGGCTTTCTGGAAGAACCACCAGTGCTCTTAAACATGGAGCTATATCTCCAGCCCCTCATCATGCTTTTTTAATTGCACGTACGACCTCCAGACCAGTTGTGGCATTGCCCACAGTGAGTTGGGCTTTCCAATGTCAGTCCAGTTTTGGACCTGACTGTGTCTGAAGAGATCAACAAACATCCACAATCCCACGAATCTCTCCTGACCTCCCTCACTTTCACACAGGAGTGGGCTGGATTATGCTCTGCCTCAGCTGAGCCCCACCCAAGCCTACTGGGCCCCATTGGTGCTAGGGGCTAATGAGCAGAGGCCCAGACCTTCATTTCTATTTAATGGTTCTTCTTTTGACCAGTGATCTGGAATGCCCGGATGCTTCCTTCTCTGAGAAGCTTCAGGCCTGTTGGGAACTGCTTTGCAACCTGGGCTGATCATGCTTCACCTCTTGGTCCTCCCTTACTTTAGGGATCAAACCATAACTGAAGCCAGGAAGTTGTAGTCGGTCTCAGGGTAACCAGGGTAGATTCAGAAAGATGGAGTGAGTGTATATTGCCCCCAACTTTATCAATCTGGATCCCAACCCTGACACTAGATACTTATAGCCAGGCCCTACTGACTGGCAAACACTGGGACCTAGACATCACTGAAGTTATTCTGACAAGTTTGGCTACTGATATTTACTAGGTTTTTGCAGCTAGCTTTTTAGGATGGGTAGAAGCTATTTCCACCAGATCAGAAATGGCTAATGTAGTTGCCAAGAAGTTACTGATGGAGATCACTACATATTTGGCCTTCTCTACTCTTTAGGGTCTGACAGTAGCCCAATATTCACCGCCAAAGTATCTCAGCAAGTGGCTTAAACTGTAGGAATGCATTGGAACGTACATTGTGTCTATGGGCCCCAGAGCTCAGGACAGATAGAAAGAGCGAACAGGACTGTTAAAGGACTATTAACGATGCAGTGCAGAAACTGTTAGGGGGTAGGCTGAGATGCCCCTACATTCTTTGAGGACCAGTGTGGTGAGCCAGGTCGTAGCTGCTTTGGCAGCTGTTTGAAATGCTAGTCTCAGCACAGGAAGACAGTTTTTTTCCAGGCCTTCCCTTGGAGACAGGGAAGGATTTGCAAGTCCATTCGCCTTTTGTTTGGTGACAGCAGGTGGGAGAGCTTGCTTGAGGTCTCAACTCTGCCTCACTTCCTTGTGAAAATTAACCCCTCGTGTAAACTGTTTGAATAAATAAAGAAGGCTGTCTGCTCTCGTGGCTTTTTTGGATGCAGAGCGTATTGACGCTCTAGGGCTCGTTAGGGCCATGAGCAAGCGGCCAGAAGCCCCTCGGAACATAATTATGTGTAGTGTGCATTATTAATTTCAGTCCTCACTCCCGACTCAGAACCCCGTTCTGCTCTGCTGGCGGGCTCCGGCAGACCAGGTGCTCCCTCCACAGGGACAAGCCAACACCACTCTATATGGTGCCAGTCTCTTTTGTCTTGATCCAAATAGTTTACCACCCTTTTAGCTGCCATAGCTAGACTTATGCTTTCACTATTTCTTGGTGTTCTGATCGGCCCTTGCATTTTAAATTGGTTACTAACAGACATTTAAAAAGAATCAGTTCTGTTAGAACATTAGCCCTACAGGCTCCGTACCAACCTTACCTCAACATGAATTAATTTGATTCATATGATCTAGGGCTGCTGAGGAATGTGATGACTAAAGAAACCTGTTTTGTGTTAGACATCTAACTAGGCACTGAATAGCACTTTGTCACTGTTCAAGTTCCTGGAAGATAAGGTCCCAGCAGCCCTAACAGCTTGACCCCAACCAGAAATGTTCAGCCATGACCGTCTGTTTGTTGTGACATGACTAACTGCTGATTTAATTTCTGTAGCTTGCTTATGTAGTCATTCAGAGTCTATTTTGAGGTCACCTTGATAATTCAGTTTGGGCAGAGCAGAACAGCTCTTGTGGTTTTTGCCTTTAAAAGCTCTTCACCCACCTCTGGGCACATTTGGGTTAGAAACTGTGGTCCTGCTAGCACATTTAATAAATTTGCTTAATTATAATCTGAGTTGAGTCTGGGAATGTTTACCCTGTGTTTATAAACTTCATAGCACTTAATAGCATCAATTATCCTACTAGAGCCAAAGTTTCACTTCAGTGCTTTGGGTATCTTGTTAATTACAGCAGATTCTTCAGCCCCAGCTAAGAACCACAGTTTCTGAACTCATAATATGCAACAGCCCCCATAGATTCTTCAAGTGACTCTCAAACTTCCTCCTGAACTTTACCCGACAGGGTTTCATACTCTGCATTTCTTTCAAGATTCTTATCTTCCAGGCTCCCGTAGAACAGCTTACCAGATTTTGGATTTTCAATGTTTTTTTCTAGTCCAAAGTTCCAAGTCCTTCCACAATCTTCCCCAAAACATCATGGTCAAGTCTGTCTGATCAGTATCCCACAATCTTGTTACCAACTTCTGTCCTAGTTACGATTACTATTTCTATGATGAAACATGATCACAAGGAAGTTTGGGAATGAATTCTGGTTTTCTAGAGTAACAATTTACATAATTACTATATATAGAAAGGGGACTTATTAGAATGACTTACAGACTGTAGTCCAGCTAATCTAATAAGGGGTGACAGCGAATGGGAAGTCCAAGAATCTAGTAGTTCTAGTAGTTGGAATCCCAAAGATGTAGTTCTGATGCCAGCGAGGAAATTGACTTGCTGGCAAGATGAGAGCTAGTAGGCAAAGAGCAAAAGCATCCCATGCCTTTATTTAGCAGTGGTTCTCAACCTTCCTTTAATACAGTTCCTCATGTTGTGACCTTCAACTATAAAATTATTTTTGTTGCTTCTTTATAACTAATTTTGCTGTTATGTATCATAATATAAATATGTAGTGTGCAGGTGGTCTTAAGTGATCACTGTAAATGGGTTGTTCAACCTCCAAGGGGGTTGAAAACCAGTTATATAGGCTTCTAGTAGAAGGTGAGGTCCAGATTAAAGGTGTATCTTCCCACCTAAAGATTGGGATCAAAAGCATGTGAATTTCTACCTCAAAAGCCTGAATTAGAAGTAGATTCACCTACTTCAAGTTAAAGAAAAATCACTCACAGATATGCCCTCCATTTCTAGATTCTAGGTAATTCCAGAAGTAGTCAAGAACCAAAAATACACAGGGACAGAGGTTTTATGTGTGTTACAAATCCTGGAATACTATTAATTGGAGGAAGCCAAGGCAGGAACCCAAACAAGGCAGAAACCTGGAGGCAGGAACTGATGCAGAGGCCATGGAGGGTGCTGCTTACTGGCTTGTTCCTTGTGTCTTTTTCAGGCTGCTTTCTTACTGAACCCAGAACCACCACCCCATGGTTGGCACCACCAACAATGGCCTGGGTGCCTCCTCTTTATAAATTATTTATTGAGAAAATGTCCTACATGCTTGTCTACAGCCTACTCTTTTGGAGGTATTTTCTTACTTGAGGCTCACACCTCTCTGATCACTTTAGCTTTTGTTAAGTTGACATAAAACCTGGTATAGTGAGTTTCTCCTGGTTATAAAACAAAATATTCTGATCTTTCCACTGTCTCAGCTGAGAAATAATTTCATTGTGGATCAGTGTCGATGGCATGAAAATGAACTTTCTCCTCTCCTGGGGTTTGTAGTTGGGTCTCAGACATTACTAGTACAGGAATAAACACACCTGAGATGGGGGAGTCCCATTACTCCATGGTGTTAATCTAGCCTCTTTATTGCAATGAGCTCATTTTATATTAACAAAAACATTTTTGATGTCTTTGTATCAAAGGAAGATGGGGAGTGAAGTTCAAGTAAAAACATTCTCTTTAAATACTGCCACACAGGAGCAATGTCAGGAGTAGAAAAAGACAGAGGAAGTTGAATAGGGCAGATCGTACCTAATATGGAGTCAAATATGGTGTGTTGGCAGTCAGTGCACACACCATGCTATACTGATCCCAAGGCCAGTTTTCCTGCCACAGGGAGAGGAGCAGGGAACTCAGAGAACACCTGGTGGCGAATCCTTGCCTGAGTTCGTGAGCAACCGGAGAGAAGTGGCTGAGGCCCTGTAACAGCTCTCACAAAATTAAATTGTTCACGCAGATTAATGGATGAAAGTGTGGACAAGGGACTGTGGACACTTGAATATCAAAGGAATTCTGGGGCTTAACCATAGGTAGTAAGAGATATCTGTGACCACTGGCCCATGCCCCAAACTGTAGATTTTATTGTATACACTGAAACCTGGTTTTTTCTCATTGATTTATTTGTAGTAATAGTTACTAAACCAAGGCTTACTTCACTTTATGCAGGTGCTTTACCAGTAAGTAGTCCCTTGATCTCTTCTGGTACTTTGTAATTTGTAAGTCAATGTAATCACATAGACTTGTGATTATTCTCTCTCAAAACCCAGAGTACTGAGGGTATAGAACACTTCCAGAAAACTTGTTTTCAAAAACAATCCCAAAGAGTTTGTGGTATGTGTAGGAGTATAACAGGTCTCCTTTCCAAGGTGGTAGCACCCAGTGAAGTCTGAGTACACTGTGGAGAAGCACAGTGTCACAGGGACCAGGAAATATTTTCAAGAAAATCATAGAAGAAAATTTCCCAAATCTAAAAAAAAAAGAGATGCCTTTAAACATACAAGAGGCTTACAGAATACCAAATAGATTAGACCAGAAAAAGAAACTCTTCCTACCATACAATAAATGTGGACAGATGTATAGGACAAAGAAAAAAATATTAAAAGCTTCAAGGGAAAAGGTCAAGTAACATATAATGCAGATCTATCAGAATCATACCTGATATCTCAACAGAGACTGTAAAAACCAGAAGGGTCTGGGCAGTTGTTATGCAGAACTTAAGAAACTGCAGGTGTTAGCCCAGGCTACCCAGTAAAATCTTCAATAATCATAGATGGAGAAAACAAGATATTCCATGACAAAACCAAATTTAAACAATGTCGATGCACGCACCCAACCCTACAGAAGATACTAGAAGGAAAACCCCAACCCAAAAACATCAACTACACCCAAGAAAACAGGATATAAATAACTTTACTGCAACAAAACCAAAAGAAGATAAGCACACAAACACACTATCACCAACAACTCCACCATAAAAGAAACTAACAATCATTGGACCTTAATATCTCTCAACATCAAAGGACTCAACTCTCCAATAAAAAGACAAAGGTTGACAGAATGGATGTGTAAATAGAACTCAACATTCTGTTGTATACATAAAACACACCTCAGCAACAAAGATAGATACTACTTCAGAGTAAAGGAAGGGAAAAAGGTTCTTCAATTAAACTGACCCAACAAGCAAACTAAGTAACCATTTTAATATCGAGTAAAATAGACTTTCATCCAAAATTAATCAAAAGAAATGGGAATGGACACTTCATTCTCATCAAAGGAAAAATCCCACCAAGATGACATCTCAATCCTGAACATCAATGCCCCAAATACAAGGGCACCCACATTTGTAAAAGAAACATTATTAAAGCTTAAATCACACATTGATCCCCACACATTAATAGTTGGAGACTTCAACACCTCACTGTCCTCAGTGGACAGATGATTGAGACAAAAACTAAGAGAAATAATGAAACTAACAAATGTCACGAATCAAATACACCTAATAGATGTCTACAGAACTTTTAACCCAAACACAAAAGAATATCCATTCTTCTCAGCACCACATGGAACCTTCTCCAGAACTGACCTAATAGTTGCTTACAAAGCAAACCTCAAGTGGCATACACACACACAAAAATGAGTTAAACCATTGTACTTTATCAGATCATCATGGATCAGATCGCAAAAGAAATAACAAAAAGCCTACTCTCTCAAGGAAACTGAACAATGTCCTACTCAATGACCACTGGGTCAGCAAAGAATAAAAAAAAATTAAAATTCCTAAAATTCAATGAAAATTAAGGCACAGCATACCCAAACTTAAATGGATCACAATGAGAGCAGAAAGAACTAGGAGAAACTAAGAGGAAAGTTCATGGCTCTAAGTGCCTTCAAAAACAAGTTGGAGAGATCCCATGCTAGCAACTTAACAGCTCCCCTGAAAGCTTTCGGGGAAAAAAAAGTAGCAAGCACACCCAAGAGAAGTAGATAAATTCAGGGCTGAAAACAATAAATCAATAAATCACAAACAAAAAGAACAATACAGAGAATCAAGGAAACCACGAGTTGGTTCTTTGAGAAAATCAATAAGGTAGGCAAACCCTTAGCTGACATAACTAAAAGGAAGAGGGACAGTATCTCAATCAACATAATTAGAAATGAAAAGGGAGGCATAACCACAGACACTGAAGAAATTCAAAGAGTCATTAGGTCTTACTTACAAAGTCCGTATTCCACAAAAGTAGAAAATCTAAATTAGGTGAACAATTTTCTTGATAGATTCCACTTACCAAAGTTAAATTAAGATCAGGCAAACAAGTTAAATAGTCCTATAACACCTAAGGAAGTAGAAGCAGTCATCAAAAGTGTCCTGTCAACAACAAAAACAAAAAGAAAATAAGCAAAAGCCCAAGGACTAGATAGTTTCAGTGCAGAATCTTACCAGATTTTCTATGAAGACCTAATACCAATATTCTTCAAGCTATTCCACAAAATAGAAACATAAGGAACATTGCCAAACTCATTCCATGAGGCCACAGTCACCCTGATACCTAAACCATGCAAAGACCCAATAAAGAGAATTTTTCAGACCAATTTTTCATATGATCATTGATGCAAAAATAACAAAATACTCACAAACTGAATCCAAGAATATATCAAATATATCATGCACCATAATCAAGTAGGATTCATCCCAGGCGTGCAGGTTGGTTCAACATATAAAAATCCATCATGTAATCCACAATACAAACAAACTAAAAGAAGAAAACCACACAATCAACTCATTAGATGCTGAAAAGGCATTTGACAAAATCCAACACCCCTTCATGTTAAAAGTCTTGGAAAGATAAAGGATACAAGACACACACCTAAAATAATAAAGGCAATATACAGCAAACCTATAGCCAGGATAAAATTAAACAGAGACACTTAAACCAATCCGACTGAAGTCAGGGACAAGACAAGGCTGCCCACTCTAATGTCTTCAATATAGTACTTGAAGTCCTAGCCAGAGCAGTTAGACAACCAAAGGAGATCAAGGGGATGCAAATCGGGAAGGAAGAAGTATAATTATTGTTATCTGCAGATGATACAATAGTATACATAAGTGACCTGACAAATTCACCAGTGAACTCCTACAGCTGATAAACACCTTCAGCAAAGTGGCTGGAGACAAGATTAATTAAAAAAAATCAGTAGTGCCCCAGGATAAAAATGACAAATGGGCGGAGAAAGAAATTAGGGAAGCTACACCCTTCAGAATAGCCACCAATTAAATATAAAGTATCTTGCTGTAACTCTAACCAACCAAGTCAAAGCCCTGTATGACAAGAACTTTAGGTCTCTGAAGAAAGAAACTGATGATATCAGAAGATGGAAAGATCTCCCACGCTCATGGATCAGTAGAATTAACAGTGAAAATGGCCATCCTACCAAAAGCAATCTACAGATTCAATCTAATCTCCATCAATATTCCAACACAATTCTTCACAGACCTTGAAAGAACAATTTTAAACTTTATATGGAAAAACAAAAACCCAGAATATTTAAAACAAGTCTATACAATAAAAGAACTTCTGGAGATATCTCCATCCCTGACTTCTAGCTGTACTACAGAGCTCTGATAATAAAAACTGTATGGTATTGGTATATAAAAAGACAATGAAATCAGATTGAAGACCCAGAAACAAACCCACACACCAATGGACACTTGATTTTTGACAAAGGAGCCAAAACCATGCAATGGAAAAGAGCATCTTCAACAAATGGTGCTGGTCTAACTTGATGTCTACATGTAGGAACATGCAAATAGGTCCTTTTTTATCACCCTGCACAAAGCTCCAGTCCAAATGGATCAAAGACCTCAACATTAAAATGAAATACACTAAGTCTACTAGAAGAGAAAGTGGAGAAGAGCCTCAAACTCATTTTCATAGTAGACAACTTTCTCAATAGAACACCAGCAACTCAGGCAACAATTAATAAATGGTTCCTCTTGAAACTGACTAGTTTCTGTAAGGCAATGGACACTGTCAGTAGAAAGAAATGGCAGTCTACAGATTAAGAATTCCTATAAAGGGCTAATATCTAAAATATATAAAGAACTCAAGAAATTATACACTAATAAACAAAATAATCCTATTAAAATGGGGAACAGAACTAAACGGAATTCTTAACAGAGGAGTCTTGAATAGCTGAGAAACACTTAAATGCTCATCATCCTTAGTCATCAGGGAAATGCAAATCAAAATAACTGAGATTCCATCTTACACCCATCAGAATGGCTAAGATCAAAAACTGAAGTCACAGCATATGCTGGTGAGGATATGGAGAAAGGGGAATACTCCTCCGTTGCTGGTGGGAGTGCAGGTTTGTACAACCACTTTGGAAATCAATCTAGTGCTTCCTCAGAAAATTGGGAATAGATCTACCTCAAGACCCAGCTATACCATTCCTGGACATAAAACTGAAATGCTCCACCATACAACAAGGACATTCACTCAACTACATTCATAGCAGCTGTATTCATACTAGCTAGAATCTGGAAACAACCCAGATATTCCTCTACCAAAAATGGATAAAGAAATTGTGGCCCATTTACACAATGGAATATTACTCAACTATTAAAAGCAAGGAAATCATGAGCTTTTCAGGCAAATGGATGCAACCAAAAAGATCATTCTGAGTAAGGTCACCCAGACCCAGAAAGACATATTTGGTATGTACTCACTTAAACGTGGATTTTTAACTCCATAGTGCAGTGTAGACATACTACAATTTACAGACCCAAAGAAGATAAGTAACAAATCAGAAGGGGTAGTAGAATAGAAAGTAGAGTGGCTGAAGAGAGGGAACAAGGGAGGAGAGGGCTCACAGAGAGAAATGACGATGGAGACGAGACCTGCAGAGGTGGAAGGGTGGAGGACAGGGCCTACAGAGAGAAAAGAAACCATGGGCATGGGCATCTCTGTGACAAGCTGGAGACCTACCACATTATAGGCTTCTGGGAGGATGTTTGGGTGAGACACCTAGTAGCAGGGTTTATAGAGAATGATGAGGACACCCTCTAACTAGACAGGACTCCTAGTGGAGGGAGGGGACCACCAACTCACCCACAAAAACATTGACTCAAAATTTACCCTGCATGGATAATGACAGAGCAGAGATTGAGGGAATGTCCAACCAATGCCTGGCCCATCCTGAGACCCACCCGGTGGGAGACAACCAACCTCTGACACTGTTAATGATAATCTGTTATGCTCACGGACGGAAGCCTCGTATAGCTGCTGTCTGAGAGGCTCCACCCAGCAGCAGTTAGAAACAAATGCTGAGACTCACAGAAAACCATTGGGCGAAGCAGAGGGGGTCTTGTGGAAAAGTAGGGGGAAGGATAGAAGTTGCTGGAGGTGACAGGAGATTCACAAGAACACTGACAGCCAACTAGCCAGGCCCAGAGGGGCTCTCAGAGACTGCAGCACCTAGGCTCCCTACACAGATACAGCAGATGGGCAGCTCAGGCTTCATGTGGGTTGCCTAGTAAGGGAAGTGGGGGCAGTGTCTGGCAAGCAATGTGGCCGGCTTTCTGATTACTCCCCTCTGGCAGGGCTGCCTCACCAGGCCACAGCAGAAGAGGACTTGTTCAGTCCTGATGTGACTTAATGAGCTGGGGTGTGTGTATGTGTGTGGTTGCTCCCTTATCTGAGGAATAGCCGAATGGTTGATGGCGAAGAGAGGGAGGGTCAGGACCGGAAGGAGAAGAGGGAGGGAGATAAAATCAGGATGTAAAGTGAATAAGTATATATATCAATTTTTAAAACGTACGTAAGTAATGCATATTTTATATAAACACTGAGCTGGGATACAAAGCAAATAAACTGTAATTAATATAAAAAATAAATAAAAATAACAAAAACAATAATATAAACATTGTAAAAATAAGAGTTTGTGGTGTGTCCCAATGTAGTTTCTTAATTCCTTATTTTAAAGTAAAATTGAGTCTATGTGAATTTTTTTTCTCCTGCTGTTAATATTCTAGGTACATCTGAGCTTTTTAAGCTACAACATATTGATCAGAGTAAGAAGTAAACCTAATACACACTGCTGTCCAAGTGTGGACTCATATTCTCACAACGCCTTTTATAAATCTCGGATTTTAGGAGCAGCCTAATTACAGTGACCATCCATGGACGATAAACTGCAAACCTTGCTCTCTTTAGTTTGGGGTAGTCCTTCGCACAGATTTGTGGGAAATGTAGTCTCTCTCATCATGACGTCACGAGGCAGGAATCTGCTCTCTACTTCCCTGTTCATTTTTGTTTCTCCAAACTGCGGCTTTCTCTAAATTGGGGCAGTGTCGCTAAAGCTAGGTGCTGGACATGGAGGTGGGTCAGGGTGCTGTGCGGGGTGGGCAGGTCGGTTCTGGACGGAGCGGAGGAGGGGCGGGCGGGAGACGGGGAGAAGCTGACCAGGGCGTGCAGTGCTTGAACTAGGCTTAGCCTAAGTGCTGAGACCCCTTTAGGGCTGGGGAGAAGGCGTGCTGATGGCGGGGAGTGAATGTTAGGATCTGGCGGCTGACTTCAGGGACTGGAGAGCTGGCCTGCTAGTGCAAGAATGAATGGCGAGCTGGGAGGGCCCGGGATTGTTAGAGCAGGTTGGCTGGGCTGACTGAGCCAGGGGCGGTGACGGGAGCTCACACTCCACCATGGCTGGGGAAGCTTGCTGTTGTTAGCTCTCACATTGCTGTCATCAGACTTCTCAGGACGTCTAGAGCAAATGGGGTTTCCTGGTTCCTCTGTCCTCCATGGCCGGCCTAGGACTATGGTTTTGAGTTCATGTAGCACGTAGTTTCCAGGACTGAGCGTCCTTCAGGGAAGTTTCGTGTATGGAATGTCAGTCCCGTTTTCTTTGGAATTGTTGATTTTCAGGGCGGCTCATTTTGGATAGGAATCTCTCATGTATACTTGCTGTGACCGGAATCTTCACACTCACACAGCCATGTGAGGCAGAAAAATCTCATTACGCGGACACTCTAAGCTTTGTATCGTCCGAGAGATCACTGACCCTACACTGCAGAGTGAAAAAAATACTAGAAAATATTACCACACCCTATCCCACCAGTTTCCACATCAACAGGGAAAATGGAGGTAGGGCTCATATCCAGCTGCTGACTGGTCACCCAGTAGGCTTTCTCTGTGAGTAGCTTTCCAGGCCGGAACCAACAGTTATCGATTTTGGCTTTCACTGAGAGTGGCAAACTGAGGAGCCAGAACTTAATTGTTCTTGTTGGTGGGCCAGTGCTGGTGGCTTCCTGAAGTGGGCTTACACCTATTACGGTAAGAGGGGCCTAGGACTGTTGTCTCTAGCATGTGGCAAAATGTCCAAAAAAAAGAAAGGAGAGAAAAGATACACACACACACACACACACACACACACACACACACACACACACACGGTGAATGGGGCAAACCCTGAAAAGTGAATTCTGTGTAAATATAACCACAATTTCTGTGTCCATTCCTCAGTTGAGGGACATCTAGGTTCTTTCCAGATTCTGGCTATTATGAATAATGCACCTGTGAACATAGTTGAGCAAATGTCCTTGTTGTATGGTTGAGCATCTTTCAGATATATGCCCAGGAGTGGTATAGCTGGATCTTGAGGTAGCAGTATTCCTAATTTTCTGAGAAAGCCCAGATTGATTTCCAAAGTGGTTGCACAAGTTTACATTCCCACCAGCAATGGAGGAGGGTTCCCCTTCCTCCATATCCTCTCCAGCATGTGTTGTCACTTGAATTTTTGATCTTAGCCATTTTGATTGGTGTAAGGTGAAATCTCAGGGTCATTTTGACTTTCATTTCTTAGAGGACTCTAGGGAAGATGCTTAATCCTCACTCAGAGGAAACAGGATAGACATCAGAAAAGGAAGAAAACAGAGAACAGGACAGGAGCCTACCACAGAGGGTCTCTGAAAGACTACCCAGCACACTATCAAAGCAGATGCTGAGACTCATAGCCAAACTTTGGGCAGAGTGCAGGGAATCTCATGGAAGAAGGGGGATATAGAAAGACCTGGAGGGGACAGGAGCTCCACAGAGAGATCAACAGAGCCAAAAATCTGGGTCCAGGGGTCCTTGAAGAGACTGATGAATCAACCAAGGACCATGCACGGAGAGGACATAGACTCCCCTCTCCCCCCCCCCCCCTTCAGATGTAGCCCAGAGGCAGCTCAGTCTCCACGGGGGTTCCCTAGTAAAAGGAGCAGGGGCAGTCTCTGGCATGAACTTGGTTGCCTGCTCTTTGATCACCTCCTACTGACAAGTGGGCCTTGCTAGGCCAAAGACAAAGAGGATCCAGACAGTCCTGATGAGACTTGATAAGCTAGGGTCATATAATAGGGAAGGAGGACTTCCCTATCAGTGGGCTAGAGGAGGGGAGGGATATGGGAGGAAAGACGAAGAGAGGGTGGGACCAGGAGGAGATGAGGGAGGGGGCTACAGCTGGGATACAAAGTGAAAAAATTGCAATTAACAATAATATTAATAAAGTCTTTGGCTTTATTAGGAGTGTACTTTTCTGAACTTTAAATTGTTCTCTAAGATTTTCTACATAAGAACCACTAGCAAAAACATCTTTACCTAACCTTCTTGAACAATCATTTTCCAATTTCTTTCTAAGGGTGTTGCTAATAATCTACATCTCAAATCTTTTCAAAGGTGGTAGTTGAATCATTAATCTGCTCTAGTAGCAATGCTTGGAAGAGATGAAGCATTATTATTGTGAGTGCCAGTGATATTGCCCAGTGAGGAGCCAGAAGCCCCATTAGAGTCTTTGCACAACTCGTATATTGTAAGGGATGTGGTAACCACAAGGACTGTTGTGCCGAGATCTTAAGGTCCCCAAAGACCACCAGGAGCTGGACCATGTATGCAAGAACAAAGAGCTTTATTTGGTCTTAAGCTCGGTCTCTCCATCATCACCAATGCAGTGGATCAGAGAGGAGAGCCCTGAGCAGCTACACGGCAGGGTTTTTATTTGGGGTTTGAGCAAGAACCAGGAGTTCCCAGCTTAGCAGTTACATGATTGGATGATATTCAGCAAGGGCAAGCTTGTTACAAGGTGATTGGCTAATTAACATAACTAACATTGAGTGAGCCATCTATAGACCTCAGGAATGTTAGGTCGGTGGGCTACCCGGCACAGATGCCCACCCTGAGATAAGATACCTTCTCATTTTTTGGTTTCCTCCAGGCTATTCCTTGGGTAGGGAATTTTGTGATTTTCTTATTCCTGGAATTGGTGACCTATGGTCTGCTTCCTGGGACTGATGACTTTTGGGGAAGAGGGTCAGGCCTGGTGCTTCCATTCCCCCCTTGAACAGGATACAATCTCAAATCTTTGAGATGGGTCCAATGGCTGGTATTGAGAGTTTTTATTTTTATGCTAGTTATAATTGTGCAGGAGATACAAAGAATGACTAGAACTAAGGGCCAATTTTCTGGTATGTCAATTGATAATATAGGAACCCATTTTTTTATGCCAGGGAACCCCTTTTGACTTAGCATTTTAGCCTGTTAGGTAGAATAAAGGCTGATTAATCTCTTTTCTGAAATTTCTTCAGGCTGACATTGGGGTGGAGATATTGGGGACCTATGAAGGCTGAAAGGCTGGTCAAAAGCTAGGCAACAGGGCACTGTATAATTAGCCATCCAGTTGAAGAGACAGAGAGCCATCACTCAGTTGGACTGGTTTACTTTGGCTTTCAGCAAGTCTAAATTTCAGCTTGCAGTCCGTAGGTGATTCCTGAATGGAGTCTGTCAGCCAGGTGACAAATCTGCTGAGACAAATTCAGACTAGAGACAGAGGTAAAAATTTATCTAAATGGGGAAAGTGAGGAATCCCAAGACCAAGGGAAAAATTCATTTGGGGTCTGTTTGAGCTATGGTAGATCCAGGTATTCTGATTTTTGATTTCTTAAAACTCATATAGATTTTAGTTTACAAAGTGAAGTATATTAGTATCACCATTGTATTGAGATCCATATTTTAGAAAAAGCAGGTAACAGGTGTCTGCAAGACAGCTGGAGTAGACTCATGCCATTAAGACCTAGTAATAGCTATGGCTGGGATCAGAGATATTTACATTAGGTAGATATTTTTAGCATGATGAGAAGCAACTTTAAGTCTGTCTCCAGAAAACAATCAAAGGGAAATTAAAATCTCATGTTTGTGACTGAATAATAAGCAGTCAGTGCTCCATCAGCTTATTAGAACTCTACTGATTAATGTCCTAACTCTGAACTTTTGAAATCTTGTAACATAAGTACAACAATAGCTAGAGGGGGGTAGTAATCTGAAATACCTCCCATTTGTAATTTCCTTAAACTACTTTCTTATATCATTACAACTTGCATTCACATACCTTAAAACACCTCCTTGGACCCTCTAATCTTTCTTGTATTTACCAACTTTGAAACATCTTTCTAGAGCCTCAGCCTTTTTTTAGATCCTCTTAGCTTAAGCTTTCATATCCTTAGATCTTACATAAACTTTACATCTTTCTATCCAGTTATTTACCATAAGACACCAGAAATTAACATGAACCCTGTGAGCAAGGCAAACCTCTGTGTTTCTAAATAAGAGATCTAGTACCTAGGAGTTCTAACAAGCTAATGAATTGACCAATGAACTAACAGTGGATCTAATTGTCTGCTCTTTAGCTGCAAAGCTACCATTAGCTTAGCTTAGCCATCAATGTTATCAGAGACCTGAGAAGGATAAATTATAACCTAAATAAATGTAGCAATCTGCGTACCAATAAAAATGAAGAGACGACTAGTCAGTCTATCACCTAGGCAGTTGTCCCTGGCTCCTGTGGTTTCATGGCATCCTGAGCAGACAGTCTGACCATCAGGCACAGAAGATGAGAGCCTGTTTCTGTGAAAAAAGAACATGAGAGACTGACCTCACCTTGCCTCCAGCAATGTGAAACAATGACTCTCCAGGTGTCCATAGCTTTGTCCACAGTTTAGGCTGGGCCCTAGCAGTGGGCCAGTTGGGGCAGTCTCACCCAGTGGTTAGCATACCACAATCCAGAGTCGATGTCATCTGTCATTTTGCCCAAATCTTCTCAGAGACCTTAGAGAACTACTGCCATGATTTTGGGACTCTGTCATAATAAAACCTACATTCATTAGATGCCATATTAATCAGATCTCTGACGAGCTTGAAGGCCAGTATATCTGACTTAATCTTTGTCTGTCTTTAGTTAGCTGCTCTAAAAACAGAATGTTATAATCTCTAATTCTGGAATATTCCGTAGATAAGTGTTTTAGGACCATATCTATTTCAAGTAGATCTACATAGGCAAACTTTGTAGTTACCCATCCTAGACTTAACCTTGAAAACATAAACAAGAGACTAGGCAAAGCTAAATCTTGTAACCAACTGCAGCCATTAGCATAACTATAACTATATTTCTGAACTAAAAATCAAAGCAAAACTTTTAACTGTACAGTTCATTGAGGGCTGGCAAATCTTGCTGATCCTACCACATTGTATGAAGACCGAACAACAAAAAGCTTAAAGGTGAGAAGTTGCACTCAGTATTAAACAGGGAACTGAACATAGCTGGCAGCCCTCAACAAAGATGGCGGTAAAACCAGGGCTCCTCCCTCTTTATCCCTGACCCAAGATGGTGGCTAGCCATGTGTTGTTACAGGCTGTGGCCGGCGATTTAAAACATAGCTATTAGGTATTGCTGCCTCCCACAGTATAGCACCGTGGAGCACTTACAGTTTCCCGTAACCAAGTTCTAACATTGTAATCAAATAAGTTTTAGAGTCAACTGCATAATAGAACAGTATAGAATAATTTAAAAACTGTACTTGAACTATTCTGGCCACACCAAAGCTATCAGCCAGAAAGAAACAGCATTAATCCATTCATTCAGGAACTGGCAGTCAGACACACACTTCAAATCAGCCTGTAAATCTGGAATAGACCTTTATAAACCAGGACTGAATCACATATACAGCATGCCACAAAAATACAATCCTGAATTATATATATCTATATTCATTCCATAAAGATATTATTATAAATTACTGATAAATTTTAAAATGTTTCTAGCCTTAAACATAGTTTTAGAAGAAATCTGTTTTTGCAATATCAAAATAAAGTACACTTTTTAGGAGTGAAGTCAGAAAGCATAATCACAATTTTAAAAGTCAAAACCAAATTTTACTAGTATAAACAATTCATTATCTAAAATCAATACCAACTTAAAATGAGATTTGTCTTCTTAGTCTAAAAGGAGATAGAATGATAAATAGAATTCATTATGACTAAGAGGTTCTGCAATTTTACCCTTGGCTATACCATGTGGCAATTTCAAGATGGCAGAATTGCATCCTATGGCAGGCCACAGAGTTGCTTTTTAAAAACATCTGTGCTTCTATAGATGGCACAAACACATATACACACATACATGTTTTAAACAAGAGTTTGAATTTAAACTTTAATTATATCCAATAACTGTTAATCTATAACCAAAACATACAGAGCATATTAACCGTTTAATATCAGTCAGAAATAAACATGTAAAGGCCATACATACATTTAAAACTAAACAGACAAAATTTTCCTTACTTTCTCCAGCTGTAATTTCAAGTACTTTGTTTCTTGCTAGCAGTGTGGCCGGGGGCACCACACGCTACAGCCATCCCTTGGTGCGGCTCCTTTCCTTTGCCCACTCATGTTGACCCCGGAAGAGAAGCGGCCATTACCACTATTTTTTCCTTCCAGAGGCCAGGCTTGTGTACCTATGACCATTGTTGCTGGTCTGCCTGCCTTACCGGCAGGCTCTTTTCTACCCACATCTAAAGGCTGGAGAAGCAGAGTTTGTGCACCATGCCTCGACCTGTCCTGCCAGGGACCTGTGGCTTGTGCTTGAGCCACCATAACCCACAGCTCTGCTGCCTAGAATTAACTCAAGTTTTACCCATGGTTAAATCAATTTAAGAAGACCCACCATAAAACAACAGCAAGGACAAGGACATTAACGAACAGACACAAATGATCCCATGGAAAACTTCGTCAACCAGAGAAATGTGGTGGTACCATTTGCTGGATCCAGAACCAAAGAACCAATTTGAGAGCTTCCAGGCTCTCCCCCAAACCAAATTCAATGAGAACTAAGGTTATCCCAAAGAGGCAGCAGGAACATCTTTCCCACCTCGGGCCCGGGGATTTATAGCTTTTCTGTTAATCACAAGGGCC
>CM053743.1:74567172-74600923 GCA_028658305.1 Pachyuromys duprasi | reverse complement strand
CCCTGTGCCCTGATCTATTTGGTCTTTGTGGAGTTCTTGTCCTCGCCAAATCTTACTAACTCCCCTTTTTTTCATATGATTCCCTGCACTCTGGCGATGGTTTGGTTGTGAGACTTAATATCAGCTTTGATTCATTGTTAGTTAGAGTCTTTCAGAGGCCCTCTGTGGTAGGCTCCTGTCCTGTTGCTTGTTTTCTCCTACATTCAATGTCCATCCCGTTTGTCCATCTAAGCGAGGATTGATCATCCCACCCTGGGTCTTCCTTCTTGCTCATCTTCTCTAGGTGTATAGATTTCAGCATGTCCATCCTATCCTATAGGTCTATATAAGTGAGTATATACCAAGTGTTTCTTTCTGCTTTTGGGATATCTCACTCAGGATGATCATTTCCAGGTCCCACCATTTGCCTGCGAATTTCATGATTTCCTCGTTTTTGTATCTTCTTGATTTTCTTTAGCTGTCTTATCCCTCCAGCTAGGACTTCAAATACTATGCTGAAGAAAGTGGGCAGCCTTCCCTTGTCCCTGATTTCAGTGGAGTTGATTTTCATTTTCTTTCCATTAAGTTTGATGTTGGCTATAGGCTTGATGTATACTGCCTTTCCTATGTTTAGATATGTGCCTTGCATCCCTGATCTCTCCAATAATTTAAACATGAACCGGTATTTGATTTTGTCAAAAATTTTTTGGTATCTAAGTAGATCATTATGTGTTTTTTTTCAGTTTGTTTATATCATTGATTACATTGATGGATTTCCATATACTGAACCACCTGTGCATGCCTGGGATGAAGTATACTTGGTCATGATGAATGATCTCTTTGATGTGTTCTTGCATTCAGTTTGTATTTTATTGATATTAAGCAATCTGATATAGTTGGCTAAGAATTGTCACCTTATTTCATCCATTATTCACCCTAGTGGTATCCCCCTCCCACCCCCACCCTCCCCCGCCAACCCATGGAGAAGCAAAAGACCTGTGTTAATGCCTGTGAATGTTTCTTATGCTACTGGAATCCAGTTACCTATCCATGTAATTTGGAAGTTTAAAATCTTTGATCTTTGATTTTTCTCAGCAGGGTTAGAGATGTGGATGTACTTGCATTCTCCTCTATGTGGAATCCAGGTTTCCCAGCATCATTTCTTAAAGAAATATTTTCTGATGTGGAAGGGACACTACACTCTTGAGACTTCTCTACCCCAGCTAGTTCTTAAATAATTGAGGCAGAGAACTTTTAGAATTATAAAAACTATAACTAAGCCATTTTTCTATTCCTCAGATACATAGCTCAAACTTACTTTCCATAATTGTTCTTGGCTGAACTGCTTCTGTTCCCTCATGGCCACATATTCATGGTCCATACTGCACGATGGTGACTTCCTTTTCTTTGGTTTCCCCTCTTCTTGCTACATCTTCTGCTTTCCCTCTCCTCCTGGCCTTGTTGGTCCCTCTTTGATCCCAAACCCAGGAACCTAAGCTTAGCCTACTTCTCTTCTGCCCAGATATAGGCTATCAGCTACTTTATTTACCAATCAACTTTAAATTGGGGAGACAGGCTTACCTAACATCACTTGGTGTATGTAAGAAAGTGCTTGTCTGGATAGCAACCAGATCTTGGGGGTCAGTATTTAAGATTAGAATACATAACATCAGACCAACTTTCAACAATTTTCTTCAGTATATGTTTTTGATAGCATTTCCAAAACATGGGACTTTCACTATTTGGTTTGTTTCTATGACTTGTATTTTATTGCATTGCGTTACATGTCTGTTCCTGTGATGTGCCTTGTAGTTTGTGTTACTGTTCCTCTGTAATATAAGATGAGGTTAGGCATTGTGTTACTTCTAACAATGCTCTTTCTACTTGAGGTTGCTTTAGCTAGTCAGAGACTTTTATGCCTCCTTATGAATTTTTAAGTTGCTTCTTTTTCTGTTTTGTTCATCACTGTCATTGGAATTCTTCCATCCCTTCTCAGAATCACTTTCTGAACTTCTGAAGTAATTCCCCATTCCTCTGTATAGTTTTCTATCTTTGGAGCTTTTTAGAGATGTCTAATTATCTATTTGTCATGAAATAATGTTACATTTCTTGACTTAGGGAGTCTTTCATGTTAACTTTGTCATTTGAACACTTTGTCATTTGATTTTTAAGCCTTTCTAAGAATTTGGTCAGATTTACCTTTTTCCTCTGTTGAATATTAAAGACCTTCTTCATGATTTGTTATCTGTAGACTGAATCCCTGATTCCTTGATAAAATCCCTCAGATCACTCTTATGTTCTTGATGGTTCCTGAGATTGTTATTCCATTTGGGGGGGGGGGGTCCTGGATAGGATATTTAACATCTGTGGCCAAGACTGTGGTAGAAATTGGTCCTTCCCAAATAGCCAAGACAGCCTACCTAATCACCATCTTCTTCCAAAGGAAGAGAATGTCCTGGATCAATATATAGCTCATTTTATATTTTCAGGAACATAATTCTGAAGCCTTTGTATTCAGGGTATAATTGTTTCTCAACCCTGAGTTGGGGGTAGTGAGAAAAGTTCAAGGAGGATACTCTTGGTTTTCAATACTATTACTTAGGATCAATTTCAGGATTGTAAAAAGGAACCAAAGAAGCCATTTTGAATAAAACTTACCTTTTGAATAGGGGGTCAAAAAAAGTTTAAGTTCCCAAGACCTGCCTGGGTAACTGACAACCTGGATGGCAGAAAGAGAGATGTATATGGGTAACTGACATCCTGGTTGGCAAGTTGAGGCATGATTGCTAGGCAAATTGCCCCGGCACAGTTGAATAACCCAATCAATGGATATGGGATAAGTGGACAACAAAGACATGTTCCCAGGGAAGTCCCCTATCCCTAAATCCTGAGTCGTGGGAAATGTAACTGTAACTTGGCACAGATGTTTATGTTTTTCAAGATCAATAGGTCTGTAACCTTCTGGCTTGGGGTCACACTTCACCTCTTGAGTCTGTTCTGTGTCCCTGATTGATCAGAAGTGGCTTGGTTACAATAAATTTTTGTTATCTGCATTGCGCTGGTGTTTGAGTTGCTTTTGAGCTAAGAAGACCTCACAACAGGATTAGGGAGCGCACCGAGAATTGAAATTGAACACTGGATCAAGTTTAATGTGGAGGGAAATCTGGCCAGACAGATGTCACTTGTTCAGGGTGCATACTCCTCCACCCTCAGAGTGAACTCGGGGAGGAGGCTAAGCACAACGTGATAACCTCCTTTTACACAATATGGAGTAACTCTGAGTAGGACATAGATTGATCTCAACACTCCAAAGAGACAGCAGATGCCTTGAACAGGTATCAAGCCTTTTATCCTATCTACTGTCTTTCAATTGCTAAACTCCTAGGTATAATAGCATCTAGGTAGGTTAGAGCAACAGCACCAGCTTCCCAAATTACAATCTCAAATGAGGACCTCCGTTAATTTGGTAAACAATGGGTTTCCCCTCTGACCTCTACTCCAAATGAAATTTCCTTTGTTCTGTGGGCTGCTGCTGGATTGCAGATTCCAGCTTCCCCACTGCGAATGGCTATTATTTTAAAAGACTTGATCTCTCGAAATATCTCTAAATATCTGCATACAAACTTGGAAATAATTTTTAATATTTAAAAAAATTGTAGTAAACAGGTCGAGTTTTAATATTACAACATACGGACCCAAAGTATCCAGTATACCTAATACACATTGCTGTTAAAGGTTCAACTCACATTCAAATATCTCATTTCGAGAACCCAAGATTTTAACCGCGGCAGCCTGACTCCCAGTGGCTGTCCACAAGCACACTTAACAAGCAGCGCAACACAGGAACTCTACAAATCACTTTCCACGACTTCCTGAAAGTCCCTCGCACAGAGTTGTGGGAAATGTAGTCTCGCTAGCGGCAATGTCACAAACAGGGACTCTCGGAAGGGCGCTTTCGCGTTTCTTCTGCGCCTGTGCGACTCCACTGTCTGGCCATCTTCTCTGAAGTTGGGCCCGTGTCCGGTCTTTTTGGCGCTCTGGTAGCATCTCTGACATGGAGGTTTGTCCAGGATGTAATGCGGCCAGAGGGACATTGTGGGGTGGGCGGTCTGGCTTGTTGGGAGCGGACCTGGGGTTGGTGGGAGGCCAGAAGAAGCCGAGTAAGAGGTGCTGCACTGACCTAGGTTGGGCCACTGATGCTGGTGAGCGCTGGAGAGAGGGTGATGGGGTTGGAGCTGGGATTGATCGCTCTGTTAGGACGTGGCTGCTATAATCTATCCTGCACTTCTGGGGCGGGAGAGCTGGGTTGGTAGCCCAGGAGTGGAGAAAGGTGGAAGGTGCGGGGTTGTCCCCCGCAGGTCACCTATCCCTGAGGTGTGGAAGTATGCTTTTACTAGCTGACACTGTCTTGTTGTCTGCTGGTCTCATGAAGTTCTTGGCTTATCTAGAGGAAGTGGAATTTCTGGACCCTCTTGCGCTTATAGCCTGCCAGAGCTTTCTCTGAGGGTTACTGATGTATTGGAATCCTGACACAAGCTAGTGTCACTTGGAGAGTGTCTAAATTAGATTGGCCTGGGGGTTGCTTTGCTTATGCAGTTGATGTGGGAAGACCCAGCCCACGGCGGCGAGTCTCACCATTCTCTGGGTCTTGGACTGTGTAACAGTGAAGAAGCCGGGCTGAGCACGAGGAAGCCTGTGTGCGTTCCTTCTCTCGCCCTTCTTGACTAGGGTTGTGACTAGCTGCTTTAAGTTACTAATGTCTTGACTTCTTGGCAGTGATGGACTACAACCTAGGACCCTGAAGGTTTTTTTCTCCTTTTTGGGGGGGGGGCGTGTGTGGTGGGGAGGTTCTGGCTATTTTATCACAGCAACTGTAAAGGAATGGAAACAGGACTATTAAACCATACCTTATTAGTTAAGACAGGACCTAATTACTTCCCTAATTAGTTTAGGAAGTGGAAGAATTCCCTTGGGGATGGACACAACATTTGAGACGTAGGAAGGAGATGTTTATATATGTGTGTGCTTTAATTTATAAGAAATTATCAGTGAGAGATGTTTGAAATATTTGTCGCTATTAGATCTGAAATACTCCATTAAAGCTCAGTAACAGTGTTCAAGGCATGGTGCCATGTTACATTTATAATGCGTGTGGGTGCTGTTGTGCATTTACTGTTGGGTTTCCACCAGAGAATTTGTATTAAGAAGAAAGTCATATAATATGGATTAAAGCATAAAGTGGAATGCTGAGATCAGAATAAGCTATATAGTCTGAAGATATTTCTTACATGTTCCAGTGGGTAAGCATAAGTGCTGATTCTATTCTGCTAACACTATTTGTTGATGTCCAGAGGTATTTATGATCATTCTACTTAGAGATGGGAAACACAACCTGTTTCATCTGTGGTGTAGTGGGCAATGCAACCAAGAACTACTACCAACAGCCTGTTGACTTCTCTTAATCTGTTAGGGACCTCCACTCAAGTAAAGTTGCCTCTTGGATTTTGTCATCGAAAATAATGTTGGGATGAGCCAGTATGAAGCAGAGTTGGAGTTCACTAAGAGCAGAGAGTTAGTTGGGCAGTCAGTGGAAGAATAAGGTACCCCAGGAAGCATGGGCGTGAACTTCTCAAAGGAGTGTCTTTGCCGTAGCCATGTGTTGCATTTTTTAGAACTCAAAGGGCTACTGAGAAACCTCAATTGAGAAAATGCCTCTGTAAGACCTGGCTAGGGGTCTGGGGTCTGGGAACATGGATATTTTGACCTGCTACTGCTTTGTTACCTTAGACTAGCAGTTATTTGGTAACAGTTCCATTCAGTTTTTTTTTTTTTAAATAGAGAGATGTTTGGGATTCTTTCTTCTCAATGGGATCCATAACTGGAAAGAGCTGTGATCCAGAGTCTTCAGATTCTCCTTTCTCCACATAGTCACCATTCACCTTTTAGTTTTCTAATCAGTGACAATGATGTCACTGTGTAGAGGGTGAGAAAAAAAAATAAAACAAGAAGCTCCTATGGAGTTGTAACTTATTAATCTACCATGAATCACTTCATACATTCTAGGATTAATCATATTTTTATATTAAAATTTTTGATTGAAGTGACTTTGGAGAAAAAAAGTAACGTAAATAATTTAAGCCTAGGTTAATAAGTTATAGTGGTACTTACACCACTATAATTACTGACCTCACTTTCCTAAGCTAACTAATTGTAGTGTTTACATCCACAGTGATGACCTTCACATTGGACCAGGACCTCACAGAAGTGTAAATGATACTACTGATTTTTTTAATTTAACAAATAAAATTCTGTATGGTCTGAATTCAGACTGTAGTAACCCAGGGTGGTTTCTATTAATAAATTTCTGCCAGTACAAAAGGACAAGGCAACTGTAGCCAACTTAATCATGTATTCTTAATCAAATAGTCTCAATCTAGTATATTATACTCAAGCATTGCCCTAGACCAAGGATTGTTAAAGCGGTGAAAACTGTAAATACATTAGACTTAATTCCATGAAGCTCATTTTCTTTCCTCAAATATATGTGTGTTATCTATTACTGTTAATTATTTCAACTGTTCTTTTTTGTGAATACTGTAAATAGTCTCATGTGTAATTAGAAAGCCTTAATGCAACCTAATTAAAAATCCAGTGTCCTCTTACAGGGCTTATGTGCCTTATGTATAGGAAGCTCTGGCTGAAAAGGGCCACAGCCAAGAACTGGTTATTTTGGCATCATTTTATCCAGGCAAAATCTGATGGCCTTGGTAGTAGTTTTGTTGCTGTGGGAAGGATAGAGTGGAGATGGATCGATCACATATACTCTGGGAGATATTAAGTGTGTAGGACTGAGCTATTGTGGCTGCTTTATTTTCAATGATTACTAAGTGAAGCCAGAATTGAGGTCCATTAACAGACACTTGGACAAAGGAAATGTGGTTCATATATATACAGAATGGATGGAAAGTATGGAATATGAAATATGTGGGAACTAACTGGGGGAAGAAAGGTAACAAGCTGGAAAGGAGGAGGGTTATTCAGGAGGGCTGCTGGGCACGTCAATACATAAGTTTTCCATTGTAGCAAATGCACCCCTCTACCACTTTTATGTGGGAGAGTGAGTGGCATGAGCTATGGATTCATATATGGAAGTTTGTGTACGTCTTGCTTAACTTTGTTAAGTATCTGAGGCTGCTCAGTTTTTAAAATAAGAAAAAATATATATATATAACTGTTGGGGAGCAAAATGAATTCAAAGAAAGAATAATGGCCTTTATATGAGGATGCCATGATGAAATGTATGATTTTGTATGGTACCCTAAAAATGAAAAAAGAAATTCCAATCCAAACCACAAAACATGAGGGAAACACAGGTATGAGTTGTACTGTATGTCTCAGCGAAGTGGACATCCAGTCCGTTGTGAGCTGTCAAGATGAGAATGTGTGCTAGGGCTAGAACTCCTGGCCTGTCTTGAATCACGTGTCTTACTGTCTCACTCGACATAGGTGTCTTTGAATTTGGGTCTTAGTTACTTTTCTGTGGCTGATAAGACACCATGACTATGACAGCTTGTAGAAGAAAGAGTGTATTTGGAGCTTATGTTTCAGAAGGTGAGACAGATAAGCCTGGGGCTGGAGCAGTTGCTGAGAACTAACGGCTTGAGACGCAACCACAAGACAAAGAGGTGGGGGCAGGAAGACCAAGTGGGGACAAGGTGTTCAGACATTAGAACCTCTAGGGGCCATGCTCATTCAAACCTCTACAGTTTGTCATGTTGAACACATCTATTCAGTGATTTTGAGCTCTGTGTATATTAACTGCATAGTCTATCCATCAACACAACATGAAACAGAAACATTTCCAAAGAGCATGATTAAGGTAGATTCCATAAGGATCTTGCATTCCCTTTGTTTTACACTGTTTTTATAGTTGAGGTGTATTGGAGTTGTGGATGACATGGTGGATGCTCTGAGATGGTGAGATCCTAGTGTTGATTCAGAGGGATCAGGTTCTCTTTCCAGTCAGTTTTAGAGTATTTGGTGCTAATGATGTTTTAGTTTAGCCTTAGGTTCACTGCCATTCCTGAGGTTGGGTGCTGCTGCTTCACTTCTGTACATCCAGGCACTGACACTTACAGATGCTGGAATCAAAGGAATGAAGGATCTTGGTCTGGCAGTGAGTGCCCGGAGGGTGGGGCGATGCCTTCTCTGATACAGCTCTTTCAGGGATACAGCCCTCTCAGTGACACAGATTCTCCCACTGATACAGCTCTTTCAGGGATACAGCCCTCTCAGTGACACAGATTCTCCCACTGATACAGCTCTTTCAGGGATACAGCCCTCTCAGTGACACAGATTCTCCCACTGATACAGCTCTTTTGATCGTGGGGGCATGAGGGCTATATAAACCTTGGGGAAGTGGGTGGAGGTTTTTGGGGTGAGTGAACATCATTGGCTGGGGCTAGAGTGCTGGGAATGCTTATTTGCATGGATAGGAATTCCAGGTGCTCACTGGACATGTCCTTATGAGGAAACCTGTTACCTGGCCCTCAAGCATGACTGCCTCAGGAGTGGCTGATATGTGTCACAAGACTACATGCATTGGGACATGCAGGTCCAGAACAGGGAGGGAGCAATCCCTACTCCTGTCAGTCTCAAGACTGAGATTATTGGGGTTTGGACTCATCTTGACCTCACTTTTGCTCCAGATCAGTTCCCCCGTAACATGGTTCATGTGCCCCACAGTTTAATTTATAGTGGGAAATAGGTGACTTAGAAGTCATGAAGAACCTAGGCATTTTTGTACAGAGCCCTCCTTGAGCCTTTGCTTATCTCTCCAACAAATACATGAATACTTGTCTAAAAGGGTCAAGATGAGGAGGGGAAGAAGAAAAAGGAAAGAAAAGAAAAATTTAGAATGATTCTTAACATATTTTAAATATTTAAAAAGCATTGTACTTAAACTTTTCAAATGTATACATTTGTTAAAAAATCTTCCTGTTCCTTTTTATTTGTGAATTCTTCCTTTATTGTTGCCTCCTTGGATACTCAAACAAATGTGTCTTTGTATACTGTCATTTACCTCAGTACTACAGAAGAGGGTACATATTCTGAGACCCAGGTGTTACCCAGGGGCTACTGCATCAGAATCTGTATTGTCATTTCATATGTAACAGTTGAGAAGTATTGCTCTAACTCAGTGTAACTCTCTCCTGTGAGAAATGTATACGACACCAGCACAGTCCATGAAATACGTATTGTTATTCTATTTTGTAGATTATGAAATATAATATCCACATGGGTTCATTAGGGCGTATGCTGTTCTCTTCCCTTGAAGAAAGATAAGGTGTAATACATTGTGTGAAAGTATCTCCTTCACTATACTACTGTAAAATTAAAAAATGTTTCCAACGACGTATTTAGTTATGTATTGATATTAAGCTCTAAGTTACACTACTTACTAAATTAACATATACTGTTCATTTATTTTTATTTCAGGGACTGCTGTCCTTTAGAGATGTGGCCATTGATTTCTCTGCAGAGGAATGTGAATGTCTGGATGTTGCCCAATGGAATTTGTACAGGGACGTGATGTTGGAGAATTACAGCAACCTTGTGTTCCTAGGTGAGAATCACTTCCATTGTGAATTCTTATTGCGCTATAAACATGTAATTCCCTCCATGGGAGCTCGTGCTTTCCAACAATAAGCTTTAGATTCTTGTGTTATAACGATTATTTCATAATTTTACACATATATGTAATGCACATTGACTATACATTATCCTCTGACTCTTTCCATTGACCTATTTCTTCAACCCATGCAATCCCAGCCTTTCATCTATTTTTTTCTCTGATCCATTAAATTTGGGTAATGTTTGGCTACATGAGAATGGGTAGGCAGTATTTAAGCATGGCAATTTACCAGGGGGCTAGACCACCCAGGAGTATGTTTCCTTTCCCTCACAGCCATTAACAATGTTGAGCTCCAGGGGAGTGGTGGGGCATTATGAGCCCCCTTCCCCACTCATGATGGAATGTTGATAGACCCTGTCTGGTGAAGGTCTTGTGCAAGTGATCTTCGCTGCTTTAAATTTCTGTGTACAGTAGCCAGGTACTGTCTAGAAGAGAGTTGTCAACAGCACTCTTTTCAATGCTCCCACTCTTAGATTGTTCTTCCAGCCCCTCTTCTATGATGTTTACTGAGCCTTGGAAGGATTGTTGCAGATGTCTGTTTGAGGCTGATCACTCGGTAGTTATTTACCTTTTCATAGTATTTTGGCCAGTTATGAGTTTCAGCATCAGGTATTACCAACTGCAAGCCACAGCTGCTCTGATTAGCAACGAGAACAACACAAATCAATGTGTATGAATACAAACATTTACAAGTCAGTTTGACATCATGTGCGTATTGTAAAACAACATCTGTAGGACCTCTCTAGCCACAGGCTTTATTTATTTATTTATTTACTTATTTTTTATATAGCACCAGGCATGAGTAATTGCTTACCACATAATAAAACCATGCCACATTTATTCAGTTGACAGTTTCCTTTACTGTTCAGAAGATATTTTAATTTCTTAAGTTCTTCAGTTGTTGACCTGACTTCTTCAGTGACCAAAGTCCTGTTCAGAATGAACTTGTTCATTCCTGTATTGAAGTACCCTGCTCTTCTCTTAAGTACTCCAGGCTTTCTGGTTTTGTGTTGTGACCCTTAGTCCATTTTAGAGTTGATTTGATTTAGTTTTATTTCTATACATATAGATAGCCAATTATTCTCATACAGTTTGTGGAGAACCCTTCTTCAATGTGATTTTTCTGGAATGTTTGGCTAACAATTGGCTGTAGTTTGGTGGAGTTCTATCTAGGTAGACCAGTCTATTTCATCTCTCTGTGTCTGTGTTTGTGTCACTATATACTGTTGTCATTACTATGTCTCCATAGTAGGACTTGAACTCAGGTATGATTACCTTTCTTATAGTATTCTTTTTGGTCAGTAGTATGTTGGTTACTGAGTCTCTTTTATGCTTTTATTTGAATTTTACAATTAAATTGTGTGTGTGAAGAATGGGACTAGAATTTTTATTGGCATTGCATAGAATATGTAGATTGCTTTTAGTAGAATGACCTTTTAAAACAATATTAATTCCATCAATCCATAAGCATAAAGAGTCTTTCCATCGTTGTTTTTTTGTTTTTTTGTTTTTTTTTGCTTTTCCCTTCAGTTTGCAGAGTTATTGTATTTCCTGGGTTAGATTTATTCTACGATGTCCTGTTTTCTTTTTCTTTGGATCAGGGATAGGTTTGGTGAATGGGAATTTCTTTCTCAGTATGTTTGTTTCTGGTAGATAAGAAGACAACTGATTTTTGCTGATATTTGTTTGTATTTGCCATTTTGCTGGAAGTGTTTTTTCAGTTCTACTTGTTTTCTGGTAGAGTCCCTGGTGTCTTTTATAAAAAGAGTCAAATATTTTGCAAATAGAGGTACTTATTGGGATAGTTACATCATTTCTTTCTTGAGTCCATTTATGTAGTAAATTATATTATGTAGTAAATTTCTTGTGCAAATTATTTTATGGAGTAAAGTTATTGATTTATGTATGTTGGACTATACCTGCATGTGAGGGATGAAGTCCGGATCATGTTTATGATCATTGCTACATGTTCTTGCAAATATTGAGAAATTTTCTCATATAGATATATGAACATATATCTATGTTCATCAGATATAGTTGGTGATCATTTCCTTTCTCTCTTTTTTTTTGTGCTTTTATTGGTTTTGACATCACTATGTGATAATAAAATTAAGTCAATGTGAGATAAATAATTTAAGACAATAACCAATGAAATTAAAGTTGTAATTTAAAAAAACTCCCAATTTCAAAAGCCCGTGTCCAGATGGATTTCCTTCATATTTCTACCAAACTTTTAAAGAAGAACTAAGAGTAATATTTTTCAAATTATTCCAGAAAGTAGAGAAGGAAAGTCTCCAAACTTCTTTCACAAAGTCAGATTCCTGTTCTTAAGGGAAACAGAGAGTTGTAGATGAAGCTGATGAAGTTAATTATAGTTCTTGTTGTTTTGGTAGTGTGACACCTTCTTTCTACTTGGAATTTTAGAAACTAAGAGACATTGAGCATGGAACATACATCTTGAAGTAAAATATGTTACTCTTCAGCTTTAATTTTCTTTCTTCTTGAGAGAAAGCTCCAAGTATAGAATATATCTATCCGGAAAAATATAAAGAAATATTCTGCCATCTTTTATTGTATTCCCTCTTTCTTTATAAATGCAATAGTGATACAGAAATGTTATTTTTGGAGAACAACATACAATCATCATGTTTCTCTTTCCTTCTAACAGGTCTTGCTTTCTCTAAGCCATACTTGGTCACATTTCTTGAGCAAAGTAAAGAGCCCCGGAATGTGAAGGGACCAGCAACGGCAGCTGTATACCCAGGTATGTGGGAACGACTAGATCAGAGCACAGAAGTGAGAGGTCAAGAGATGCCATAGAAAGGCAGACATCAAAAGCCGGATGGCTTAGAGGCTCTGTTTGGGGGACGGTGTTTTAGAATACTGTATTTATCATCTCTCAAAGTAAGACATTTTCTGACAAATGTTTATCATTCTTTTATTTCCTTATCTGTCCTTCCTCTCTGGTGATGTCTGAATGCATTTATACTGACTATAATGTGTCCTTTTGTAGGTTAGGGTCGAGATCATTATGAATTTACTGCTTTCTATGCCTTAAAAATTGTTCATGGTTCTAATGATCTATTTTGTAAACCTTCATAGCACAGGATCACCACAAATAAATTTCTCTAGTTACATTTACATCCTCAGTAATTAAAACTAGATCATTAGACTGTTATATGAATTATTATAATCTATTCTTGTGACATTTCCTGCCATACACTGATTGTTAATATTTTATTATGCATTGTCTTTGTGAATATATAATAGCAAAAACTTATACACAGGTACAAGAGTGTTTTTAGTAGCTCGCCAATATTCTTTCAGAATTTTTCAGAATTTTCAATTCTATTTTCTGTGTTTTGCTTTTGAACAGACTCCCTCATATCTGTGGGTAATGTTCTTAGAGGTAACTTCTAAGCATGATTGGATGACAGTGTTTGGTAGTGGCTCTTTAGGACAGTGTAGGATAATAAAATGTTTACAAGCCTGTGATTAGGGGTAATAAAATTGGTGTTCTTACTGGGAATACCTCAGACATGAACTGATAACAGCACCCCAGGGGCAAGTGTTAGGTCCCTAGAAACCACAACTTTGATTCCTGTGAGGAGGCCCTAGACAGGCCATGCAAGTTCACTATTGGACAAATACACAGAACTAATGTCCCCTTTCTCCTTTCATTAGGGTCTCTAAGAAAGTCTGGCTCCCCACACAAAGTTTTATATTTTGTAAAAATAAACAAGGGCAAACGGCTCAGTAGTATACAAATTTGTTTTTTTCTTTAATAGTGGCAAAATTACATGCATGTTAAAGATTTTCTTTAAAATAAATTTCTATGTGGTTATTAGTAAAAAAAATGATATTCTTTATGTATTAAATGTTAATTCTATATATTCATGCTCTGTATATTCTTTATTTGTAACTTAATACGTTTTTTATCCTGCTAAATGAATATTTCCAGAAGTTATTATAATTTCATAAACAATTGATAAGTATGTTACCTCTACTGACACTTCTGGAATTTAAAGGTAAACTTGAAAAATTTTAAATCATTCCGTAGCCTTTAGGTTTTTTTTTTTGAACTGAGATTAAAAAACATATAACATGAAATTTACTATATTAAATATTTGGGCATTGTTCTATACATTGAAATTGTAATGCCACAAATCTTTCAGAAATACTTTAGCTTTCAAAACAAAAAAACATATTTTTATGAAAATTATTGTATATATTTTTTGTCCATCCCATCTAGTCACCATTCAAATTTGTGTTCTACAAGTTTTTCTATTTTAGATTTTTCATGTATTTCTAATGAGATATCTGTTGTATGTAATGAGTATATTTCATTTAGCATACTTTCCTTAAGAGCTATTCTTATCATAAATATTACGTATTGCTTTTGTTAAATGTGTGAATGTACATATGTGTGTGCATGTGCATGCATGCATGTGTGTGTATGTGTGTGTGTGTGTGTACTGAGGGCTTCTAGTTCATATGAATGACAGAAGACAACTTGTAGGACTCAATTTGCTCCTTCCACCATGTGGATCCCTGGGAATCAGGTGCCTTCATCCACAGAGCCATTCTAGTGGCTTTAGAACACTTACTTTCAAATTTTTGAATAATGTTCCATTGTTGTTCACTGGAAATTAGTGTTGTTTCATTTGTTATATATTTTTTACTAATACTGAATACAGTTAAGGAATTTTATGAGAATACATTGCATTAAGATTTGTATCTAGAAGTGTAAGCACCTATATGAAAGATAAGCTTTATACTTACAGCTGTATGATTAATCACTTACTGATCCTTCCACCTTTACTCAACAGGAATAAAACCTTATAAATTTAACGAATGTGGCAAGACCTTTCCTTCAAACTCAATTCTTAGTCAACACCATAAAATTAATCCTGGAGAAAAACTTTACAAATGTGGTGAATGTGGCAAGGCCTTTAATGTTCGCTCAACACTCTATAAACACCATAGAATTCATACTGGAGAGAAACCCTACAAATGTAAAGAATGTGGCAAAGCTTTTACATGTTCTTCAAGCCTTAACCAACACCATAGAATTCACACTGGTGAAAAACCTTACAAATGTGAATGTGGCAAAGCTTTTAATAATTCTTCAGCTCTTACTCAGCACCAAAGAACTCATACTGGAGAGAGACCATACAAGTGTGAAGAATGTGGCAAGGCCTTTAACAATTGCTCAGCCCGTACACGACACCAAAGAATCCATACTGGAGAAAGACCCTACAGGTGTGCACACTGTGGTAAGACCTTTAATTTTCCCACATCACTTTCTCAACACCAGAGAATTCATACTGGAGAGAAACCCTACAAATGTGAAGAGTGTGGCAAAGCCTTTAACTGTTCTTCACATCTTAAACAACACCGTATTATTCATACTGGAAAGAAACCCTACAAATGTAAAGAATGTGGTAAAGCTTTTAACTGTTCTTCAAGCCTTAACCAACACCATAGAATTCACACTGGTGAGAAACGCTACATATGTGAGGAATGTGGTAAAGCCTTTAATAATTGTTCAGCTCTTACTCAACACCAAAGAATTCATAGTGGAGAGAAACCATACCAGTGTCAAGAATGTGGTAAGGCCTTTTATAATTGCTCAGCCCTCTCTCGACACCAAAAAATTCATACGGGAGAAAAACCCTATAAATGTGCAGATTGTGGCAAGGCTTTTATTTTTCGCTCATCACTTTCTCAGCACCAGAGAATTCATACTGGAGAGAAACCCTACAAATGCAAGGAATGTGGCAAAGCCTTTAACTGTTCTTCACACCTTAACCAACATGGAAGAATTCACAGTGGAGAGAAACCTTATAAATGTGAAGAGTGTGGCCAGATGTTCATCTGTTCTTCATACCTACATAAGCATCAGAAGATTCACAGTATTGAGAAACTGTGTGAATGCAAAGAATGCGGTAAAACCTTTAGCTGCTCTTCATACCTTAAGTATCATCTGAGATTTCATACTGGCGGGAAATCCTACACATGCAAAGAATGCAACAAAACCTTTAGGTCGTCTTCATACCTTAGGAATCATCAGAGATTTCACACTGGAGAGAAACCCTACACATGCAAAGAATGTGGCAAAGCATTTGTTAGTTCTTCAAGTCTTCTTGTACACCAAAGAATTCACACTGGAGAGAAACCATACAAATGCAAAGACTGTGGCAAGGCCTTTAGGTGTTCTTCATATTTTAAGTATCATCAGAGACTTCATACTGGAGAGAAACCATATATATGCAAGGAATGTGGAAAGGCCTTTGCTAAATCTTCATGTCTTATTCTACACCAAAGAATTCATACTGGTGAAAGGCCCTACAAATGTGCAGAATGTGGCCAGGCATTTATCTGTTCGTCATACCTGAGGAAGCACCAGAGAATCCATTCTGGTGAGAAACCATATACATGTGAAGAATGTGGCAAAGCTTTTAGCATTTACTCAACCTTCACTCAACACCAGAGAATTCATACTGGAGAAAAACCTTATAAATGCAAGGAATGTGAAAAAGCATTTAATAATCATTCAGCCTTAATTAAACATCAAAGAATTCATACTGGAGAGAAACCTTACACGTGCAAAGACTGCAGTAAAGCCTTTAATAATAGCTCAAGCCTTATTCGACATCAACGAATTCATAATGAAATTGAAACCCTAGAGATTCAAGGAATATGGCAAGGCCTTTAGTAAGAGTTAACTCCAAAGACTCATACTAGTGAGAAACAGTGGAATGGAAAAAAAGGTGACTGATTAATAAATGTTCTATACATACACAATGTTAAAAACTCATGCATGAAAGAAACCCTACAAGTTCAAATAGTGTTGCAAGTCTCTTAAGTCTTCATGTCTTGAGAGCAGAGAATTTGTCTTGGGAAACCCTACAAATATAAATAATGTATCAAGGTTTTTAATGAATGCGTACTCTTCATCAATGAATTTAAGCTTCAGAGAAATCTTATCTGTTTTTTGGCTTGGGGAGGAATGCTGTCCAGGATGTGTGAGCATACTGGAAGACATTGTCTAAATATAAAGAATATAGCATTTTAATAGGTATGAGAATTACTGTAGATGAAAAATCCTATGAATATATAGAATAATGTAAAAATGTAACAAACATTGCTTATAAATTAGGGGACATTATTTGACGTGGTAGAAATAAAATCATCATAGACATCAGAATAATGTGCACAATTTATCTCAGTAAGGATATGAATTTGTTAATGAAACTGTATTTACTATGTATCCTCGATTGAAAATGGAAGTTTAGCATAACTCTCAGACTGTGTCAGACTGTGTCAAAAGAACAAAACTAGTTCCTCTTTGATTTTAGTCTAGTTTTTTTTCCCTCAGAGAACATACACTAGATATAAAATAGAGATTGTGTGTGAAGCTTACTTTAAATAAACAAATTTGAATGGTTCATATGTAGTGTTTTTTTTTATTGGGTAATATATTATTCTATCATAGACATTATAGTGTTCCTCCTTACTAAGGGAGGCAGGTGACAGATTTCAGTTGTCTACTGCCGAGAATTATTTGAACAGTTGGTCATTGTATCTCAAGTGCCAGTGTCTTTCAAATGATTTGGAGGCTATTATTTAATATGTTACATATTTGTTTATCCCCTTCTGTGGTAACTAGTAGTTAAGAAATTTTAGGAGGGTAATTATGTCCTAGCTTCCAGAATCTTGAATTGTATTACTATTTATCAAATTTTACTGTATGTATGTGCATGCATATATATACACACACATAATAAAATTTGTATATTGTATATGTGTATATACAAATTTTATTATATGCACATATATTCATATACATGTAGTAAAATTTGTATATATAGAGCCATGCCACCAGTTTCAAATATGTATATATATGTATATATGCATATACCAATTTTGCTATATGTATATGTACATGTATGCATAATACATACATATATGTATTATATATATACACTATATATAACTATATGAACATGTGTATGTGTATATATATTCATATAGCTATATATATGTATATATATACATATACACACAGATATATACAAATTTGAAATGGTGGCATGGTGTATAACCATGACCTATAAAACCTACTCAAATCTTGACAATTTATTACATTGTTGAAATATCCTTCTTTTACAATCAAATAAACTTTAGGAATTAAGAGAACATTTGAAGTACCATGTGTATATATATATGCTTTTACATAACTGTAGCTGGCCTGCCTGGCAGGAATTGATACAATGGGTGGCAGAACCTGGCTGGTGGAGACACAGAATGTAAGAGGAAAGAGAAATTATTGAAATAAAAGTTGATTTTGAAGTAATTGACACTCTAGAAAACTATTTTTTAATTATTTTTATTTTTATTTTTATTAATTACAGTTTATTCACTTTGTATCCCCCCTATACCTCCCTTCCTCCTCCCCTCCCAATCCCACCCTCTCTCCCTCTTCCCTACCAGTGCCCCTCCCCGAGTCCACTGATAGTAGAGGTCAGCCTCACCTTCTGATCCCAGTCTATCAGGTCTCATCAGGACTGGCTGCATTGTCTTCCTCTGTGGCCTGGTAAGGCTGCTTCCCCCTTAGGGGGAGGTGATCAAAGAGCAGGCCCATCAGTTCCTGTCAGAGACAGTCCCTGTCCTCATTACTATGGAACCCACTTGGATACTAAGCTGCCATGGGCTACATCTGTGCAGGGGTTCCAGGCTATCTCCATGAGTGGCCCTTGGCTGGAATATCAGTCTCAGAAAAGACCCCTGTGCCTAGATTTTTCGGTTTTGTTGCTTTCCTTGTGGAGCTTCTGTCCTTTCCAGGTCTTGCTATCTCTAGAAAACTATTAACACTTTTTTCTGAAAGAGACATACAAAACACACACACACACACGTGTGTGAAAATTTCTTTAGAATGGCATGGTTCTTGGCTTTACTTTAAATGGTAATTCTCATATCTTACAAGGGAAATCATGCATCAGGTAATATAGCACATTGTCCAAGTTTACAAAATGTGTTTTGGCCAGCTTAGTGCTTTTATGAATATTTTAATGGTATTTAATAATTTTCAGAAGTTACTTTGAAAATTTCAGCCCAGTGTTTCCATATGTGGATACATGGTCTTCATGATTATATATTTTCTTTTCAGCACAATAATTTCAGTCATTTTTTTTACTTGTTCCCATCAGTTTGATAAGCTACATCCTAATATTCAATAAGTTTACTGAACCAGTTTATTCAGGTGAAAATTGGGAAGGTTTCATATATCTTGGGGTTCTGTGAAAATGTGTATGGAAGAAGCACAGTGCAGGTATGTAGTGGAGGTTAAAAGGGCTTCGAAAGCTCCACAGGCACCAAGGACAGAGGGAATGGTGGAGAGATCCCACCAGGGAAAGTGGGAGCAGTAAGAATAACCAAGGCATGGCCAACTGATGAAGCTGAAACCTGTGTGGGGGATGCAGGTGTGCAGAAAAGAAAACATTGCTTTTTATAGGTGATCTTAGGATTGTTGTGAGAGAACCAAGTAAGGCACATAGGACATCTCTCCAGCAGCTGAGGGTCTTGTGACAGGGCATGAAGTCTGGACACAAAGAATTTCTGAGTAATTTGCCGAGGTATGAGAAAATGGCATGTAAGTGTAGGATACAGTTATAGCTTAATGTGCCACCAACCCACCAGTGTTCTTAGCCTTGGAGTTTGAGTACCAAATTTAGACCAGATTTTTAGACTGTATCACAGGATTGACATCTGAGGGAATAAGTGATACAGGATCCATTACAGTTCCTACTAGAAGTGCAACGGTTTCTCTTAAAGTCCACTAGGGTGTCTGTCATATGATGGTGTCAGGAGTGAGATCCAGATGCATAACACCGACACTACGAGATGTGCTCAGATGGGTTGGCTCCATGCAGAGAGATCTTCTGGATCTGAAACCCAGCTTTAGTCCAGATCCGAACACATCTGGTTGCTTAGGCCAGACTGTCCTTAAATAATTGCAGACTTCATTTAGTTCATAGTCAATTTCGTACGTGTATGTAATGCTTTATGGGTACTCTTTACTTTATCCTTTATCTTCCTCTCATTTGCCTTTCTCCCTGCTGGTCTCTTGGCCAGATTCCTGACTGTATTGATTGGGTTTGGTTGTTGTTTTGCTCTGTTTTTGTTTTGTCAACTTGTTTTATAAACCTAGTCATATCTGGGAAGAGGGAGGGTGAATTTTGAGAAATGCCTCTATAAGAGTGGCCTGGAGGCAAGTCTATAGGGGCATTTCCTTGATTATGATTGATGTGGGAGGACTCAGCCCACTTGGGGTGGTGTCACCTATGGGCAGGTGGTCCTGGGGTGCATAAGAAGGCACATTGAACAAGCCATGGGAGCAAGCCAATAAGCAGCATTCCTGCATGTCCTGTGCTTCAGTTCCTGCCTCACATCCCTGCTGCTTGAGTTTCTCGATGAATTATGATATGGAATTGTAAGCAAAATAAACTTCTTTCTTCCCAAGGTTCTTTGGTCATGATGTTTTATAACAGTGATAGAAGCCCTAACTAAAACAGAAATTAGACCATGACTGGGGTGTTTATGTGACAAACTTGACCATGGTTTTGGGAGGATTGTGAAACTTTGAACTAGAAAAGCCATTCATTGTTAGCAAACTATTTCTGGAACTTAGACAATAATGTTGAGATAATAGAAGTCCAGCTTGCGATATTTAAGAGGTAAGTTTTTTTATTTTTTTAAATGTTATTTATTTATTTTTATATCAATCACAGGTTAGGTACTTTGTATCCCAGGCGTAGCCCCCTCCTTCATTCCCTCCCACTCTCTCCATCCCTCCCTCATCTCCTCCCCGCCCCCTGAGAGGCTAGAGACACTGGTCTCCTATGGAGCTGGAGTTATAAGTGGTTGTGAGTCACTTGAGATGAATTCTGGAAACCAAACTTGGGTTTTCTGCATGATCATTCCACATTCTATAACTCTGAGCTTGCTTACTATACCCTGATTTTTACAAGTTTAAATACTGACTCTCTTTCTTGAAACTTTACTGAGTTAATTTGGGGGGTGGGTTGAGTCTTTGGGATCATTTCATCTGGAAATAGGTGATATTGTATTTCAGCACTATGTAGAAGAAAAGGAGAGAGAGAATGGTCATTCTCATCTTATATTGGATCCTTGAGGAAAAGATCACATCTCTTTTCTATTGATTGTGATGTTTGCTGCAGTTCTAAGTATGTAAATGGCCATAAAATATTGGAAAAATTTCATCTATACATATTTTTTCTGATAGCATTGATCAAGAAAGTATGCTCAATGTTGTCAGTGCTTTTCCTACATTTATATGTGTGGCCATTTGGTTTCACATTAATTCTACTAATGTCAAGTAACTGAGTTACTTAAGTTAAATTAACCTTTTATGCTAGAAAAATTCCCTCTTCCTCTCATGCTGTGTAATCTGTTTGAATATTTGTGAATATGGTTTGCTAATGTAGTGTTTTATGAAAAATGCCTGTGCCTAAGTTCATGAGGAGGTGATTATATTCAAAGTTGTGCCCATTATTTTTATTCATTTAAAAACTACATATAGTTTGAGGTCTATTAAATCAGTATGTAATGAGGGTACTGATGGTTATCTAGGGTATTGTCAAATTTGTTGCCTGGAATGGATTAAAAATTGAGCATTTAGTAAAGAAAGAAGAGCCAGTTGTAGAGACACCAAAAGTGACAGCACTGATCCTGGTCATAGGAGGAGTCCAATAAGCAGTCTCTGGCTTAGGTGTCTTATAGGAACCTTGGGTCTTCTTTGTTCCCCTATTGATCTTGTTTAGATATCTACTCTCATATCATCCCACCAGTTTTTTCAAAATGTCTTCTGGGAACAAGAAGCTACCATTTCAGGGAGATGACTTTCATTTTCCTTCACTGTATATGTTCTGCTAACTCCTCTTCAGATATATTTTTGACAATGTATTCAATGTTGGTTGACACATTTCAACTTACTAAATTGGCTTAAAAAGAAAATTAAGAAGGCAATAATGAAAAAGTAATTTATCACTACAAAGCAATCAAGATTCATGTTCTCCAGGATTTTTTTTTTTAAATTCAGATTACTTTCTTCACCTCCTCAAAACTTGTATTGGGTATTTATTCATAGGGGCATGGAGTTCCAAAGAGGAGGGTGAAGACATGATAAAGTGATGATGCTAAGCACATCGAGGAGCCAAGACTTTGCTGCTACTGGAAGACAGTTAACTGCTATAGCTCCAAAAAGCCATTCAGTTTAAACAGGAATTGATGTTCCACCACCACCACCACCACCACCACACACACACACACACACACACACACACAGAAATCTGCATTGTGTTGCTGCTAATTAACACAATACCTAATTACTAGTATTCAATGTAAAATTTTAATCTTAAGGAAATACTGAGTTCACAAGTGAAGTAAATTTTTATGTTAAATATTTATTGAATATATTGTAGTAATACAGAAATCTCAGCCAGGGCATTTATAACTATGACCCCCCCCCCTTCTTTTTACTTTATTAAGTAAAATCTGCCTTCAATTCAAGGAAATTACATTTTAAGCTGCCTTTCACTATAGAGTATTATTAACCACACTGTAGAATGATATAATTGAGGAGCTTTATTCTGCCATATTCAAGATATGTAATATTATAAAATAAAACTGTATTTTTATTACCACTCTTGTCAAAAGACAACTTTCTGTGGTTTGTATTGCTTTGGATTAGAGTTTGTAACCAAACAAAACATCATTTCTTTTGTTAGAGCCATCTCTCCCAAACATCAAATAGCTACATTTATATGCCAAAACAACGTAGCAACAGATGGACTGTATTTACTGTGTGGCTCCCACTGAGCAGTAAAGTGAAGTGGCTTTTTTGGTTTCTAGTCATTCTTTCTTCTTTGACCTGTCGTAGTCCCACATGACTTCCACACGTGCACTTGAGCACACATAGCTCTGCACTCACATACACGAATGCATGCACATACACCACAAATGTTTAAGAAAACCGTCTGAGCACCAGCACCCATCTGTCTCTGCTCCCTCACTGTAGACACGGAGTGACCCTTGTCTCAAGCTCTTGTCATCATGTCTTCCCTTCCATGATGTGCTATGTGCTCAAACTGAGTGAAAGTAAACCTTTCCTCTCCCTGAGGTTTGTGGGGCATCTCATCAGGGTAACAAGAGTTGTAACCAATACAAAAAAGTTATTATAAACCTGTGTGGTAGCACTCCCCTGCGTACAATCCAAGTAGCTAAAAGGTAGAGACAGGAAGATTGGGGATTCTCAGTGATTATTCTGCTTCTTTACTTGTGTGTGTGTGTGTATGTGTGTGTGTGTACTACTTATTTTGAGAAAAGTTCCCAAATTACCCACCTGCCCTTGAAGTTACTCAGAAGCTCACATATCCCCATGAGCCAAAGTGACCCTCATGTATAAGACTCCTGAGTAGCTGAGAAAATCAGCCAAGCACCATGAAACTTAGCTTGATAAAGTGGTAGTGACATATTTGTTTCCTGTGTAAGTTCTTTAAAGTAACCTTGAGCCAAGGTGAATTTTTCATGCTGTAATAAGATTATATAGTAAAATAGTAAAATGTATAGTAAATAGACTCTAAAGACTTTTTTGTTTGTTTTTTGAGGCATCTGTGTGTTAGAAAGAGGAGGATGTCCTGGTGTGTATGAGTGCAGGTGCTCACAGAGGTCAGAAGAGCATGTTGGCTTCCTTGGAACCTGGACTTGCAGGATGTGGTAAGCTATCTGATGTGGGACCTGGGAAAGGAAGTTGGATCTTCTAAAAGTGTAGTGCATGCCCTTAGCATATGAGCCATCTCTATAGCTAGAGATATGAGGTTTTAATTCACAACATACCGATCAGAGCTAACAGGCTGTGACTGTCAAAAACCCCTTTCACATGAAAACATGTCAACTCATACTATCAATCTGGAATTTAAAAAAGAAGAAGAAAGTGTTTGGTTAACCCCCTGGCTCTACTCCTGCACCAGTGGCCAAATATTAGCAAGTCAGTCATTACTGTGGCTGGCAGAGTTCACAGCTGAATAAGAATAACCATGCCTTTTTCCTCCTTTAGTCTGCATAGCCTCTTCCATCACTAAGGAAGCTAGCCCGAAGAGATGATGTTTCCAGGTCAGTACCAGCTTGACATCTCCCTGTTCTATGACTCAAGTATATGGTGTCTTCAACAACAGGGTATTGCCATCAAGTTCTGGAGAGCAAAGAATAGAGTACTGACAGTCATCTGCAGTATTCTATGAGCAAACTCCAAAAGAGGCAGCCTATCCCTGGCACTGGGCTTTTGTTAGTTTACTTGTAAAATAGAGATATTGTCACCCCATTATAGGGTGACACACGTAAACTCTCTCTATATATGTATATACTTTAGGAAGCTTATATAAGAGTAGGTTTCCATGTGACTTTTTTCAAAAATCTATTATGCTAATTATCACCCTTCTTCATTTTATTTTTTAATTTTTATTAATCCCCCCTGTACCTCCCTCCCTCCTCTCGTCCGAATTCCACCCTCCGTCTTCCCCACCCTTGTCCCTCTCCCAGTCCACTGAAAAGAGAGGTCCTCCTCCCCTTCCCTCTGATCCTAGTCTATCAGGTCTTATCAGGAGTGGCTGCATTGTTTTCTTTTGTGGCCTGGTAAGGCCTCTTTCCCCTTGCAGGGAGGTGATCAAAGAACAGGCCAATCAGTTCATGTCAGAGACAGTCCCTTTCCCCATAACTATGGAGGCCACTTGGATACTGAACTGCCGTAGGCCACCTCTGTGTAGTGGTTCCAGGCCATCTCTATGAGTGGTCCTTGGCTGGAGTATCAGTTTCAGAAAAGACCCCTGTGCCCAGACTTTTAGGGCCTGTCACTGTCCTTGTGGAGCTCCTGTCCTCTCCAGGTCTTACTATCTCCCACTTCTTTCATAAGATTCCCTGCACTCTGCCCAAAGCTTGGCTATGAGTCTCAACATCTGCTTTGATATCCTGCAGGGTAGAGCTGTTCAGAGGCCCTCTGTGGTAGGCTCCTGTCCTGTTCCCTGTTTTCTCCTTCTTCTGATGTCCATCCTCTTTGCCTTTCTGAATGGGGATTGAGCATCTTAGCCTGATATCTACATGTAGAAAAATGCAAATAGATCCATACTTATCACCCTGCACAAAACTAAAGTCTGAGTGGATCTGTTGTATTTAAGATTTACTATTGTTATATCTTCTGGTAAAGCTGCTGTTAGTCCTAAACAGCTGTATAACCAAATCACCACACAGAGACTGGGTGGTTTATTTAGTTAACCTAGAACACAATACTGGGCAATAGTTACTCCCTCCTAAACCTCCAAGTTCTCATAGTTTCCTAACATTTAGATTTTACCCATTATACTTGCTTTTTGTGAAATCTTATGTACATTCCATCATCATGTAGTTCCAAGATCTGTCCTCTAGCTGTCTCTCCTAGCTCTCTCTGCTTTTCCCCTTCCACCTTTTCCTGTCCTCTGGCTCTTCCCCTCTCCCACCTACTTCCTTTCCCTGCTCAACATTGTGGCTAGTTGCTTTATTTGGAAGTTTACACAAAGTTGAGACAAGATGCTTAGAATAAGCATCACAATGCAATATCCGGATTGAAACCAGAGGGGGGGGGGAGGAGAAATCAGCTTTTGAATGAACAAGGGTAAGGTATATACATTTCAAATGAACATAATACCAGCATGGATCAAAGACCTCAACATAAAACCAGACACATTAAATCAGTTAGAAGAAAAAGTGGGGAAGAGCCTTGAGCTCATTGGCACAGGAGACAACTTCCTGAACAGAACACCAACAGCACAGGCTCTAAGAGCAACAATCAATAAATAGGACCTCATGAAACTGAAAAGCTTCTGTAAAGCAAAGGACACTGTTATCAGAACAAAATGACAGCTTACAGACTGGAAAAGGATTTTTACCAACCCTGTATCTGACAGAAGTCTAATATTGAGAATATTTAAAAAAAAAAAACCTCAAGAAGTTCAACAGCAACAAATAAAGGAATCCAATTAAAAAATGGGGCACAGAGCTAAACAGAGAATTCTCAATAGAGAAATATCAAATGACAAAGAAACACTTGAAGAAATGCTCAACGTCCTTAATCATAAGGGAAATGCAAATCAAAATGACCCTGAGATTTCACCTTACACCCATCAGAATGGCTAAGATCAAAAACTCAAGTGACAACACATGCTGGAGAGGATGTAGAGAAAGGGGAACCCTTCTTCACTCCTGGTGGGAATGTAAACTTGTACAATCACTTTCAAAATCAATCTGGCACTTTCTCAGACAATTAGGAATAGTGCTTCCTCAAGATCCAGCTATACCACTGCTAGACATGTATCCAAAAGAGGCTCAAGAATACAACAAGGACATCTGCTCAACCATGTTTGTAGCAGCTTTATTTGTCATAGCCAGAAGGTAGAAACAGCCCAGATGCCCCTCAGTTGAGGAATGGATACAGAAATTGTGGTACATCTATACAATAGAAGATTACTCAGTGATAAAAAACAAGAAAATCATGAAATTTGCAGGTAAATGATGAGAACTGGAAAAGAGCATCCTGAAACAGCTATCCCAGAAGCAGAGAGACACACAGAGTACATACTCACTCATAAGTGGATACTAGTCATATAATATAGAGTAAACATACTAAAATCTGTATACCTAAGGAAGCTAATCACCCCCCCCCCCATTCCCTTCTCTACCTTTCTCTTCCAAGGAATTCTAGCAACTATAACACAATCTTGTGGGGAATGTAGTCTGGCAGACTATGACATCACAAACTTGGATTCTGTAAACTGAACTTCAACTTTGATTCTTGGTGTATAAGCCTCCATAGAGAGACATCAGAATTTTGAGAAACCCTATTACATGTTAGAAATGTAGCAAAGCTATTAGCTTATACTTAGCTTTTCCTTGACATGAAAGAATTCATATTGGAATAAAACTTTACAATTATAAAGAATGTTGTAAAACTTTTAATCATTATTCAGCCCTAATTAAAAATAAAAATTTCATGCTAGAGTAAAGCTGTACAAATGCAAAGATTGTACAGTGCCTTTAGCAGTTGTTCAAGTCTTATTCAACATCACAGAATTAATAATTGAGAGAAACCTTAGAATTACAAGGATTTTGGCAAAAGCTTTAATGATAATTCAAGCATTACTTTATACCAAATGATTTATGCCAGAAAGAAACCTTGTAATGGTATGAATGTGATAGTTTCCCAAAGGTCTTACACTTATCAAATACCAAAACATTCATGTAAGAGAAAAATCTTCACATTCAAATATGGCAGCTCCCTTAACTATTAAGTGCTAAAGCCTTAACAGCAGAAAACAGTTTTTGTTGTTGTTATTGTTGAGAAATCCTACAGATATAAATAATGCCACAAGCTTTGATGAATCTCAGTCAGAATTAACTACCTGTGATGGTTATATCAATCTGACAAGCTCTAGATTAGAATCTCACAGAAAAGCCTCTTGGTGTGCCTGTGAAAGATTATCTAGATTATCTAATTTGAAGGTGAAAAACCCATATTTGTTGGAAAAGCATATAACTGAGACAGAAAGATGAGCTGGAGCATGAATTCTGCCTGACTATGGACACAATGAGATCATGGTGAAATATAGGTGTAATGATTAACATTAATTGTCAATTTACCGGCTCTGGACTCAGCAAAAGCCTCTAGAAATCCCTGTAAGCAATTATCTAGATTAATGTTAGCCTCTGAGAATGAGCAAGGGATTATCTTGATCATGTTAAATGATTTGAGAAGGCCCATCTAAACTGTGGATATGACATTCACTGGCCTGGGATGCAAGGCTGGAAAAAAAAAAAAAAAAAAAGAAGGACAAGAGCCCTGAGCACTAACATTTGTAATGCTCTTCTTGACTACACAACAACTGTGACCAGCTCCTGCTGCCATGATTTTACTCACCTTGGAAATGTAAGCTAAGATAAAGGGTTCATCCGTTTAGTTTGCTTGTTGGGTACTTCATTGCATCAACAGGAAAAATAACTGTGTAATTCAAATGCTGATTTCTGTACCCCCATATCTTGTTGCAGTTGTTATTTTAAGAATCTCTTGTCTCAATGTTGTGTAAACATTGTTCCTCACTTATCCCCATATGACAATAAAGTAGCTGATAGCCAGTCCTTGAGCAGGGGAGAGAATAGGGTTGAACTTCCTGCCAGCCAGGGGAGGAGGCATTAGAAGAGAAAGTAGGGGATTCAGCCACAAAAGAGGTTGAAGTGATCTTAGGAGAGAATTAGAGCAAGAAACTACAAAGGGCAAGTGTCTCTGGGATGCGTGCTGGGAGGAAACCAAATTAGTGTAGAGGGTAAAGAATAGAGTAACAACTGCCCAGTTATTGCATTGTGAAGCTTGTTACTAAACAAACATAAGAGTCTCAATTATTTGTACGATAGCTGGGTAAGAGAGAAACTCAAAAAACAGTTTCATAAAAATAACTTTAACGTAACTGAGTCAAATATTTTTAAAGATATGTCATTATGATCTCATTATTTCATTGGTATGTACTATAATGCTTCACTTTTCTAACTGTATAATTTAGAACTTTGTGTCTTTTTTGATTTTTGAGGAATCAACTCTTCTATTTCATTGTCTTTGTTAGTTTCAATTGTTGTGTGCATCTATTTAATTGAATTGTAAGTTTTGCATTATTTCTTTATATCTACCACACTTGGGTTTGGTTTTTCTTTTATATACAAGGCTTTATGATATATAATTAAGTTACTTATTTATAATCATGCTAAACTTATAATGTGGACAGTCAAATCCATAAAATCCCCTCTTAGGACTGCTTTCACTGTATTCATAACTTTTGCCATGTTGCATTCTGTTTTTTTTTTATTTTGCATTAAAAGGTTTTTATTTTCTTCTTGATTTCTTCAATGACCCATTCTTCGTTCAATAGTGTGTTGATTTCTTTCTGAGTTCATGTATTTTCTGCAGTTGCATTTGGTGTTAATGTCTAGTTTTCATTGTGATCAGACAGAATACAGGAAGGTTTTTCAATTTTCTTGTATTTGTTGAAATTTAATTTCTCTTTCATTTGGGACCTCTTTTAGAGTAAGTTCCTGTGATGATTGGTATTGATTTTTAACTTGATAGGATCTGTGATTGCCTGAGAAAGGAGTTGCTGTAAGGGATTATCTAGATTATGCTACCCTCTGGTTAGGTCCATGATGAATTTTCTTCATTAACTTGCTTGGGAAGACTCAGCCTAAATGTGGATGGTGGGATCTGTATAAATGAGATGGGCACTGGTATTCTTTGCTTTCTATTGTTGGACTGTTGGGTAACAGTATTTCTGGAGATGCGAAAACCTACTGATCCCAGATAGGGAACTCATGAAAGATCAAAGTAAGGGTTGTACCAAAGTCCAACTCTTTGAATCACTGAGTTTTATTAGTAACACCTACAGGAATCTGGATGAGGAGTTACTTAAAAGAGCAGAAATAACTCAAAACAGTGACATCATCATAGCCCACTCCAGCATGGGTGATAGCTTGTGAAATATGGAAACCGAGAGAGCACAGAACAACCTGTGGGCAGTTCAGTAGGTTGGAGACTTTCCTTTGTGGGAGGTCCAGTTGGTCTGAGCCTCTTTCAGGCTGCTTGTCTTTGAGAGTGAATCTTGAGAATTGGTGCTGAGGGTATATTCTTGGGGAGAGAGGGACTAATTTATCTTGTCAGTTTTAGGGACTTGTTGCTGTTGAGTTGTTATTTCCTGATCTTAACTAACTTCTGTGCAGGATAGAATGTTTTACTTTCACTTAGGACATTTGTGTCTTATCAAAACTCTCTTCAAGATGGACAGTTCTATCTCAGAAACTTTTGCTACACAACAGAATTTGTGGCCATCTCCTTGCTTCTTTGATGTCTCTGCATCATAGGCTGTACCCTCAAATTGTGAGACAGACTAAGTCCTTTCCTTTTTACACTGCTTTTGTTAGAATAATTTATCACAACAATAGGGAAAGTAACTAAGATGGTCTTATGGACTGATCTTTAATAAGCATTCTTTAGCATTTGAGTGAACTACTTTGTAGATGTCTGTTAAGTTCATTTGAGCTATGATATAATTTAACTCTAATGTTACTTTTTTTTTTCCTAGATGACTTGTTTCTGGAAAGAATAGGTTATTGAAGTCACCTAATTCTATTATATTTCTTAATATGTGTCTTTATATCCAGTAGTATGTTTTATGAAAATTGAGAGCACCTGTGTTCAGTGTGTATATGTTTAGAATTATAATGTCCTCTTAATCTTTCCTTAATTAGTGTTGAATGCCTTCTTTATATCTTCTCAGAAATTTTACTTTCAAGTCTGTGTTTGAGCTATTAGAATTGTAATGCCTCTTTATTTCCTTTATTTCACTTTAAGGTAATAGTTATTTTGATGGTAAGGTATGTTTTATCTAGGAAGCAAAATAAAGATCTTGTTTTTGAATTCAGTCTTCTAGGCTATGATTTTGGGTTGGAGAATTGAGACCACTAGTATTCAGAGTTGTTCCTTTGTATTTTAGTTCTTGTCATTTTTTGGGAAGTGCTTCATTTTCTAAGTTGTTTTGTTTTGTTTGTTTGTTTTTTGGCTTAATGGCAGTCCTAGTGCATGTTATTTCCCTGTAGCCTCTTGGTTGTATTTATCTTTCTCTTCACTCCACAGTATTCCTTTTGGTTATCTCTGTAGAATCCACTTAATGATCATGAATTCCTTTAGTATGTTTTTTTTTCACAAGATGTTCTTATCTTTTGTTCAATTTTTGGTAGATGATTTTGGTGGGCATAGTAGACTGGCTGACAGTGTAGTCTTTCAGAACTTGAAATACATCTTCCCAAGCTTTCTGTCTCTTAGAGTTTCCACTGAGAATGGAAACTGTTAATCAAATGCCAATTCCCTGTATGGGATTTTATCATTCTTTCTTTTTTTTAAGATTTTTAAAATTAATTTACTTATTTTTATAAATTACAGTTTATTCACTTTGTATCCCTGCTGTAGCCCCCTCCCTCATTCCCTCCCAATCCCACACTTCCTCCCTCATCTCCTCCCATGCCCCTTCCCAAGTCCAATGATAGGGAAGGTCCTCCTCCCCTTCCTTCTGACCCTAGCCTATCAGGACTGGCTGGATTGTCTTCCTCTGTGACCTGGTAAGGCTGCTCCCCCATATGGGGGAGGTGATCAAAGAGCAAGCCACTGAGATCATGTCAGAGACAGTCCTTGTTCCCATTACTAGGGTACTTACTTGGAGACTGAGCTGCCATGGGCTACATCTATGCAGAGGTTGTAGAGGTTCTAGGTTATCTCCATGCATGGTCCTTGGTTGGAGTATCAGTCTCAAAAAGATCCCATGCCCAGATTTTTTAGATCTGTTGCTCTCCTTGTCCCCTCCAGGTCTTCCTATCTCCCCCTTATTACATAAGATTCCCTGCACTCTGCCCAAAGTTTGGCTATGAGTCTCAGCATCTCCTTTGATACCTTGCTGCGTAGAGTCTTTCAATGACTTTCTGTGGTAGGCTCCTGTCCTGTTCCCTGTTTTCTCCCTCTTCTGATGTCCATCCTGTTTGCCTTTCTGAGTGAGGATTGATCACCTTACTCAGGGTCCTCCTTCTTGCTTAGCTTCTTTAGGTGTACAGATTTTAGTATGTTTTTTCTATATTATATGTCTAATATCCACTTATAAGTGAGTATATAGCATATTTGTCTTTGCTTCTGAGATACCTCATTCAGGATGATCTTTTCCAGTTCCCACAATTTGCCTGCAAATTTCATGATTTTTTTAAATTGCTGAGTAGTATACCATGTGTAAATGTACCACAATTTCTGTGTCCAATCCTCTATTGAGGGGCATCTGGGTTGTTTCTAGCTTCTGGCTATGACAAATAAAGCTGCTACAAACATGGTTGAACAAATGTCCTTGTATACTTGAGCATGTTTTGCATATATGCCTAGGAGTGATATAGTTGGATCTTGAGGAAGCCCTATTCCTAATTGTCTGAGAAAGCACCAGATTGATTTCGAAAGTGGTTGTGCAAGTTTACATTCCCACCAGGAGTGGAGGAGGGTTCCCCTTTCTTTACATCCTCTCCAGCATGTGTTGTCACTTGAGTTTTTGATCTTAGCCATTCTGATGGGTGTAAGGTGAAATCTCAGGGTCAGTTTGATTTGCATTTCCCTGATGACTAAGAACATTGAACATTTCTTTAAGTGTTTCTGTGCCATTCGATATTCCTCTATTGAGAATTCTCTCTTTAGCTTTGTACTCCATTTTTTAAAAAATTGGATTAACTGATTTGATGCTGTTTATCTTCTTGAGTTCTTTATATATTCTGGATATTAGTCCTCTGTCAGATGTAGGGTTGGTGAAGATCCTTTCCCAATCTGTAGGCCATCATTTTGTTTTGAAGACAGTGTCCTTTGCTGGAGGGCTCGGGGTGTTTGGGGGCTTTGCTGAGAAAAAGGAGTCCACCATCAATAGACTGAGCACAAATAAATTGCTCTCCGGAGATGTCAGACTTCAACCTAATCCAGATAAGTCCCACAATGAAGGTGCAACTGGATATCAAGGAGCTTTGAAACATGTCCTGGTACAAATTTCATCTAAAAGATAAGTTTATGGAGACAACATGAGCTCACCCTTCTGAGTGCATCTAACTTTCAATTATTTGGGGACATAAAACAAGTTGTTACCCTCTGGCTTCTCGGGTTTGTGAGTGGAGAGGAAACTATCCCAAAGGACAAGGAAGCTACCCCTTGAGCCTAGGCAGGATCCATCTCCTTTCAGGCAGACAGAAAGCAGAAGGAAGTTTTCTTTGGTGGGGAAGAGTTGGGAAGAAGGAAGAGGAAGGGGAGGGGGTTCATCTAGTCATTGTAGGAGCAGAGAAAGGGTGAGGACATAGGTAATGATGGGATGGCCATTGAGTAAGACACGAGTACTCCATTCAGCATGAGCCCCTTCACCCTCAGTCTGGTTTTGTCACTTGGAAAACATTTGTTCACCAATTATAGCTTCTGGGTTTTTGTTGTTGTTTATTTAAGACTCACGTTTTTATATATGGGATTTTCTGCTTTGTAGGTGGCTGTAAGCTGCCATGTGTGATGGAAATTGAGCTTAAGTCCTCTGAAATGGCAGCTCGTGCCCTGAACCACTGAGCCATCTGTCTGTCCAGCCCTATGTCACAACTTTTGTAAACGTAACTGGAAAGGTAAGAATATATTTTCACAGAACCAAGATAATGATGTATTTTGATTAAAATAAATATTTTCAGCTATATAACCTTAATCAAAATTTTTGTCATTTTTCTTCGTGATGTGAATTTTTATGATCTGCTCTCTTTGGGGGAGATTAGTAAAAGCTTTACCCTGAAGATATCATATTTATAGGATGTGTAATTAAAAAGAAAATCTATTTTGCCCCATGTAAACAGTCTAAGGTAAGGAAACCTGTTGCAAGAACCCATCACACACCCCTGCATGCACCATTCATTATATTGTTTAGTGTTACTGCCATCTTATAAATGCTAAGAAACCATGTGTCATGACTCTTATTTTACAAGGTACTCAGAAAAGGAGATCACACTTTATAGACTTCCTGTCTCTGAAAGGGAACTGAGATTCTTGAGTCATCCTGTTTATCATGAGGAATGTTTATAATAACAGCCCTAATAATATAAAATTTCACTCTAGACTTCAGTTTTCAACTCGGACAGGAAGAAAACTAATGTTACTGCAAGAAGTTCTTGAGACAACCAGTTCATAAATAAAAAGGGGTTGGGTGAGGAGGTAGCTGTCGGCTTCAGTGTTTCCAGTGTAAGTCCCAATGCTTTAAGCCTGTGGGGAGGTATCCTACTAAGGTAGGAATGGATATTACTGAGGCTACTTACCACCTGGCCACGGAGGGGAAAGGGTTAAGTCCTCTTATCTGCTTTAAGGATCAAGCCTGAAAAACCTAAACATCACCCACTGTG
>CM053743.1:74535395-74566672 GCA_028658305.1 Pachyuromys duprasi | reverse complement strand
GGGGGAGGGGGCTACGCCTGGGATTCAAAGTACCCAACCTGTGATTGAGAGAAAAATAAATAAATTAATAAAAAAAAAATCAGTAGCCATCCTATATACAAATGACAAATGAGCTGAGAAAAAAATTAGGGAAACAACACCCTTAACAATAGTCACAGATAATATAAAGTATGTCAGTATAACTCTAACCAAGCAAGTGAAAGACCTGTGTGACAAGAACTTCCAGTATCTGAAGAAAGAACTTGAAGAGGATCTCAGAAGATGGAAAGATCTCCCATGCTCATGGATTGATAAGATTAACATAGTAAAAATGGCCATCTTACCAAAAGCAATCTACAGGTTCAGTTTAATCCCCATCAAAATACCAACACAATTCTTTAAAAACCTTGGAATAACAATTCTAAACTTCATATGGAAAAACAAAAACCCAGAATAGCTAAAATAACCCTAAACAATAAAAGAACTTCTGATGATATCTCCATCCCTGATTTCAAGCTATGCTACAGATCAATAGTAATAAAACCTGCATAGTACTGGCATAGAGATACACTGACTGATCAATGGAGTTGATTAAAGACCCAGAAATAAACCACACACTTGATTTTTGACAAAGGAGCTAAAACCATACAACGAAAAAAAGAGAATATCTTCAAAATACAGTGCTGGTCTAACTGGATATCTGCATGTAGAAAATGAAAATAGATCTACACTTATCTCCCTGCATAAAACTCAAGTTCAGGTGGATCGAAGACCTCAACCTAACACCAGATACACTAAATCTATTAGAAGACAAAGTGAAGAATAGTTTCAAACTCATGTCACAGGGGAAAACTTCCTGAACAGAATACCAACAGCTCAGGCTCTCACAAAGATTAACAATTAATAAATGGGACTTCTTGAAACCTAAAAGCTTCTGTAAGGCTAAGGACTCTGTCAATAGAATGAAACGATAGTCTACAGACTGGAAAAAGATCTTCACCATCCTACATCTGACAAAGCTCTAATATTCAAAATATATTTTTTCACTCCAGAAATTAAAAAGTAATGAACAAAATAACCCAATTGAAAAATGGAGCACAGAGCTAAACTGAGAACTCTCAAGAGAGGGATATTTAATGACAAAGAAGCACTTAAAGAAATTCTCAGTGTTCTTAGCCATCAGGCATGCAAATCAAAACGACTCTGAGATTCCATCTTAAACCCACTAGAATGTCTAAGATTAAAAACTCAAGTGATGGCACATGCTTGTGAGGACACAGAAAAATAGGAACACTCCTCCGTTGCTGGTGGGAGTGCAAACTTATACAGCCACTTCAGATATCAATCTGGTTCTTTCTCAAAAAATTGGGAATAGCTCCTCCTCAAGACCCAGATTTACTACTACTGGGTATATACCCAAAAGATGTTCTACCATACAACAAGGTGGGAACTCTGTTCTTTGGCCTACACATGTGTGCCCTTGTGTACGCATGCATACACACAGAAGTAAATGTAACTTTTAATAAAGAAAGAAAATGTCATGCAACCTCTGCCTTTGTGGAATCTACTTAGTCGGAAGACTGATAAATGAACATGTGCTTTTATGTCACTACAAGCATGAGAAATGCCCTGTGTTTGTTTCATGTTACAACCTCCCTCCTCAACACTGCATCTTCAGTGTTGAGGGATTAGGTTCAGCAACAAGCAGAAGAGGGCACATTGAGTCAGGGAGTGATTGAGTATATCATTTTATGTATGCTCTCTAAATTGTACCTACTTAGACTTACTTTGAAGGTGTGCTGTGAAGCACAGGATGTGCAAAATTCTCCAAATGATGTCTGACATGTGGCCCACATCAGATGTGCACTAAGGATACTGTTTTCTGTTCCTCTGTTTCATCTTCCAGTGTCAGACAACCTTACCAGTTGTGCTTTGCCTTGTAGACAAGAGAGGAAGAGATGGCAGGAAAGGATAAGGCACAGGATACATTTACCTTTACATGACCTGTGAGCATCACAGCAGAAGAGAGAGCTTTTGCTTTAGAAGCAAATGAGTCTGGAGTGAGGACAGTGAGAGGTTTATTTTCTGCTTCTCAAAATTGTCAAGCAAGTGGGTATTTATACTGTATGATTTCGCACAAAGACTGTCACAGAGTCAGGGCTAGAGAGTCTTTAAGCATGTTTCCAGTATCTGGATATGCCATACAAACTTATGCCATACAAACTTTGATGCTCTCAGTATTTCTTGCTGAGAAGAATCTGCTCCTGGAAATGCTGCAAGCAGCAGGCACCACTCATGAATCTGAATGACAGTTTTATTAAAATTGTCCCCAGCCTTCTTGCTGGAAAAAAAACTATGCCCGAGGAAGCATACTTTTATACTCCTCGTGAACTCACAAAGGCAGCAAAAGAGAATATATAGTGCACAAATCAAAAACTAATGAGAAAATATCTAGGAGTTTTCCCAGGCAATATGTGGAGAGGCACAGAGGTAGGACTCAGAGGGAAACAAATGTATTTTATTTTCTATTAATGTGGTCAGTTTTCTTTCCTAGTTTCTTCTTAACATGATCATAGTTACCTGTACATTTGTGAAAGCTTACAAACATATTTTAATACTGCTTTGGGATTTAGTTTTGTAAACTGCAGAATCTTCCAAGATGTTAACTCAAGTACATAAGAATCATCATCCCTAGAAACAACCACGAGAGCAGTGCTGATGCTCAGACTGTCATCTTAGACACACAAGTAGAAACACTCTTCACTTTTATTTTGTATCGATTACATAATTACAACAATGGCTGTTGATAACTGCATCACATGTGTTATCAAGGTTTATGCAGATTTCGCAGGTACCCTTAAAGCGGACACAGTACTCTATCATTTACTAATCAGCAAGCCTTGGCAAGGAAAGCAGTTGCAGTAGCCACCTGCAAAGTTCTAGAGGTCTGGTGTTCAGCAATCAAGCCTCCAAGTAACCCTGAAAATAACTCAGTATCTCATGTGGCCAGAGCTGCACCTTCTCAACCTCTGATGTGATTTCTCGTTCAGCCACTGGAGACTGAGTACTAACCCAGTGTTTTGCACTAGCTCACAAGAGCTGACTTAAAACTAGATGGGTAAATGAAGAAATTCATCTCACAGTTCTGAATATTAGTCCTATCTTTCATATAATGAATATTCACTATCAAACTATTACAGCTTTAAATATCTGAACCTTTTCTCTCATTTTTATACTAAAGCTAAAGGAATCCATGTATCATTCCTATAGAATTGGAATATGATGCATTTGACTATATTTTTATCTTTAAAATAAGTTTAAATTTTTCATGTTGGTAGTTTGTTTTTTTTTTAATTTCAATGCAAAGGATCCATCTAGCATTCTTTGTCAAGTCAAGTGGTGATGAATTTTTTATACTTGTTTTTGCAGTCAGGAACAGTGTCTATTGCCTCTTCATTTTTGAGGGCCAGATCTTCTGGACCATGCTCTTCCTTGGCATTTTCTTTATTGTCACAACTTGGACTGTCATTCCATGTTTCTCTGCTCAATCTGGTGTGTACAAAGAAATCTGCTGCTGGTCTAATGAAGAAATCCTAGTAAATGACTGAATACTTTTTCTTGCTGCTTTCACCTTTCTCCTCTCTGTGCTGAACTGTTGAGAATTTGAGGCAATGTGCGTTGGGAAGGTTGCTTTGTGTAGTTGAGGTTCTTTGGGTTTCATGTGTCTGGACCTTATTGTCCTCTCTAAATTGATGGAGGAAAACCTTTGTCTAGGTTTGAGTTATTTAGATGCAGGAGATCAAAGTCAACCTGCTCTTCCTCCCAGAGAAGGGAAAGAACCCTGCCAGCACTTTCGGCCCAAAATTGTTTCACTTTTTATTCCTTCTCTTCTACAAATGTCCTTCGCATTCCAAATTTTCTAAATGAGAGGCTCTAGACAGAAAGTCTACTTTAGGGAAGTCTTTGAAAAGGCTTTCCTTTCACTGGCCTCTGTGCCCTGGCCTTCTGGGATGAATAATACATTATTACCAGTGTAATAAAATGAGGGCAGATTGACTTCTCTGGCTAAAATATTTCTTACTGAATTCTCCTACCTTGCTGTCTTATGGGAACTAAGAAGCAGCAATTAAATCTCTGAAAAACATTTTTATTTGCTATCTTAGCAATGCACACATGACTGGTGCCAGGCAGGTTCTGGAAGCTTTCAGCTCTAAAGTACTGAGGTCACCATAGTGCAAGTGAGCATAAATTCTACTTCACAGCCTCAGAAACCAGAAGTTATCTGCTAAGCTCTCCTTTAAATCCTTCAAAAAGAGACGTGGCTTCTAATTAGCTCTGAAAGAAGAGTTTTCACAAATAGTGACTTCTGTGGATGGAAACAGAAAGGAATCAAACCACTGTGAAGATGAAGGAAAAAGACCAATGTATGTGAGATGAAGGAGCACAGGATTTGACTGATAGAAACTGCTTTTACGGAAGCTGTAATGCATCCCTCCATCTCCTTCTATTTTTGATGAAATTTGGACCGTGGCTGCACATATTCTGTCACACTAAAGCTTCCTGCCATGAAAATTTGCCATTTCAACCTAAAGACCAGAAATAACTCTTTTTTTTTTAACGGTGCAGATTTTTCTTAGAAGTTCATATAGCCACACCCTCAGAGAAAGACAGACAGACACTCTACTGTCAGGTAGAGGCTTATTTAGCAAGACAACTCAGGAATGGAATGCAGTTGGGTTTAAGTTCTTTGTTGTTGTTGTTGACCCAAGGAGATATTGGAAGAAAATGGTGAATTTAAGGGAAAATACATAACATTACAAATTTATAGTTGTGATGCTGAGGGCTCGTGCTCCTTTTCAATGTTCCAGATATGAATGGAGGAGCAAACCCTACTACCTATTTCCTGTAAAAACCTAGAATTTAGTCATATTTCCATGTGCCTTTTTTAATACAAAAACACTTTCATCTCAAAAGCAATAAGAGCTTACTCCTGAGTAACCATCCCTAGGAATACAGATTTTTTTAGTTACCCCCAATTCCAACACAATGGCTGTTTGATGAAGTTTGCATAGTAACATACCAAGAAAAACTGTAAATTATGGCACTTTTTAAAAAACATTAAGTAGACTGTTTAAAGCAAAAGTGGAAGGGCAAATAGCTTCAGATACCAACTGCTGATATTTGCTAGTTATCTTTTGGTTTATAGAAACTATGGTTTTGTTACATTAATAATGCATAAGTTTTTATCTATTAATCATAAGATGTTATATCAGACACATAGATAGGCAAGGTTGGCTGTTTATGGGCTAAACATAGCCTAAGATAAAATGTACTTAGGCTCCTCAGCTACCTTTCCCCACAACCATTGTTCTAGTCAGCTAATCAGTCTCAGAGGGTTCAGGTGAAGTTGCCATTTCTTTCTGGAAACTTCTGTTCATACAGATGACAAAAGAGTGGGGAAAACTGTTATGGGCCTCAGATGCCATTTGACAGTATTCTTAGCCTCTTGGTTAGGCAGAGACTGGAGGTCTGTTCATTTTTTCCAAAAGATTTACCCAATGGTCATTGAGATGTTGAGTCAAATCCAGAGGAAGCAACAAAGGCTATAACAGAGACCAAGGCTGTGTAGCCAAGATAATTAGGTTCTTAACCTGCAATATCCAACTCCTCCACCTGACTCAAATTCTAATTAGTCAGTCAGCCTTGTGTAAGGATCAGTAAAAGCTCAGCCTCTTTTCTAGAACTTTCCTACATAGCTTTAAAAAACTTGTACTGTCTTCCTAAAAGTCATTTGGGTGGCAGCAAAGAAGCCCATCCCTCTTGAGGAACATTTGAGTACGACTATGCTGTACAGCAGGAATGAAGATATCTTAGAGACATTTATACTGTGACCCTTTCAGTGACTGAGATTAGTCTAATTGTGTAACAAACTGTGTAATTTCCTAGGAAATTAGAATTTCCCTAGGAACCTCCTGCTGAGAGAAAAAATGGCTTCAGCCCTGGAGGCATCAGAGGATGAATTTGGCTCTAGGAGAAAATCTCAGAACTTGTCAACTGATCTTGCTAGACACTGATCTTACAATAGTTGTTAGAAGTAGGAACTATGCCTTGGCCAGTTTGCTTAGGCAAGTCTACCTCTTGGTTTCTATTTAAATATTACCTTCAGGTTAGGATACTAATGGAGGACTTGGAAGTTCACTGGATCTTTATTCATCTTCCCAATATGACCACATTCAATGTCTCCTTCATTGTTTTCCTCTATTAATATGTAGTGTTTAATTAGCATATCAAACACAAGTGGCAAAATCTGGCATTTGTCAATACAAGCTATGACTCCCAAGGCCAGGAACATGAGTGATGCTAAGCCCAATTGCAGATGTTCAGTTACCTATGCAAGGTAGTTAACAGTTCTTCCTTGATGAGCTCCTTTCAAGAGGGTGGCTCCCAGATCCTAGACAAACATTTGTGGTTTACAGTAACCAAAAAGGCCAATTCACCCAGGATGTAAGAGAGAAAGAGATCTTAAAGAGATGGAGAGAACCCTAGAAACTGTAAGGTTTTTCAAGTAGGTGCTCCAAGAAATGGGGATGTGAGAAGGTTCTTTTCCTTAAAGTCAGTGGGGAGAATTAAGTCTATAATTCTTTAGATAGATAGATAGATAGATAGATAGATAGATAGATAGATAGATAGATAGATAGATAGATAGATAGACAGATAGATAATATAGGAAAAACATTCTAAAATCTGTACACTTGAAGAAAGCTAAGCAATAAGGAGGACCCAAGATAAGATGATTAGTCCTCACTCAGAAAGGCAAAAGGGTCAGACATCAGAAGAGGAAGAAAACAGGGAACAGGACAGAAGCCTACCACAGAGGGCCTCTGAAAGAATTTACCTAGCAGGATATCAAAGCAGATGCTGAGGCTCATAGCCAAACTCTGGACAAAGTGCAGGGAATCTTATGAAAGAAGTGGGAGATAGAAAGACCTGGAGGGGACAGGAGCTCCACATAAGGAGAGCAACAGAACCAAGAAATCTGGTTCTAGGAGTCTTTTTTGAGACTGATACTCCAACCCAGGACCATGCATGGAGATAACCTAGTACCCCTGCACAGATGTAGCCGATGGCAGCTCAGTATCCAAGTGGGTTCCCTTGTAAGGGGATCAGGGACTGTCTCTGACATGAACTCAGTGGCTGGCTCTTTGATCACCTCCCCCTGAGAAGGAACAGCCTTACCAGGCCACAGAGGAAAACAGTGTAACCAGTCCAGATGAGACCTGATAGGCTAGGGTCAGAAGGAAGGGGAGGAGAACCTCCCCTATAAGTAGACTTGAAAGGGTCATGGGAGGAGATGAGGGAGGAAGGGTAGGATTGGGAAGGAATGAGAAAGGGTGCTACAGCTGGGATACAAAGTGAATAAACTGTAATTAATGTAAAAAAAATTAAAATTGAAAAAGTCTCTAATTCTTATTCTGTGCCTGCCTTCATATTAAGAAAGTGCTATAGAAAATACCAAGTTCAATTTCAATTCATTTTAAAATAACTAAAGCTAAACTGGAACTAAATCTCTTCTGCAGGTGATGTTTTTAAGACCAACCATTTATTCTTAGGAGGATTTTAAGCAATCAGTTGCTAACCTGTGTTTGAAGACAACCAAACCTATGTTTGAGGACATGAATACAGCAGAGCATGAAGGGGTTCATGACACTTAGCCAGCCTTACTATTTGATCAATAAACTATTTTATAATGTCTAAAAGCATTTTAAACACCTTAAACACATTATTCTGATGGGCAGACACAGAGGGCAGCTATGACTCAAGTTCAAAACCATAAAATCAAGATCTAGGGTAAGCCTTCAATCTCATGTGACAAACTAATGAGTCAGAATAGTAAAGAATTCAGAGTCTAGTCCCAACTGCTTGGTTAGTATTGTATGCACTAGTTCCCTCCTGTTCTTCTCAAGTGAGTCACTGGAAAGTTATGATTAATTATGCAAAAGGCCCAAAATGCCCTTTGCAGTAATCATTAATAAATGCAAATTACACAGATTCAGAAAAATGTGATGATGAACAAAGAGAAAGCCAAGAACAATGGCTCTTCCACTTTTTAAAAGAAGCTAACTAAAAGTAAGGAAACAGGGTGTGGGTTTTCTCTTTTAAAATTCAACTTTCTCAGTGCTGAAACCCTTATGGAACATTTTTCTTTTCTTTTCTTCTTTGCTTTATTTGAAAGAATAATTTCTTCATCAATACTACTCAGATGAAAGCAGCTTTGAGCTTTCAAAAGAGTACAGAACTGTTTCAAAGCCGAGCTGGTGCTGAGAATACACTATTATCACTCTACCATGAGAGGCCCCAGCTGAGCAGGGGCATTAGCCAAGGTCAAAACAGAAAGATGAGCATTCATTAGGATTTCCTACTAAAAACCCATTTTAAATTATTCTCATAAAAATCTCATCTAAAATGTAAATCCGCGATCATCTATTCTTCAGGAGCTCTATCATGATCCAATCCCCATTATCTTGTCTGTTTTTGAACAAAATGTCAATCTTTTCATTCTATTAGAGAGAAAGGATAGCTTCAATATTCCATATCGTGAGGCTACAGGGGATATAAATGGACATCAGGAGACAGAATTCATCTGCTCTTGTCATTTCATTTTCTTGGGATTTTATTGTTTGCCATCACAGATTTCAACCTAAATACAGGCTGTTAGAAAACTGTCATTGAATATAATTCACTTACTATACTTTCATATGATCTGTATATGATCTTATATATGATCTGTATTTATAAGTATATGTTTAACTTTATATAGTGAATACTATCATTTCAGGAATTAAGACACATCTTTAAATGATGTTTTAGTATATACTACTTTGTGAAAATGAGCACAAATTAACAAACCTTACGTAAACAAAATGCTCCCCAATTTATATGTTGAACATAATGTTAAGTCCACTGAACAATTATTCAAATGCTACTTCATTCTACTACTCTATTTGATTGAATAAGCCATTTATGTTAGTTAAAAATACATGAAATATTCTAAAAAATTTTTTCCTAGAAAATAAAACCTTACTGTTATAGTGATCACTTTGCAAGGGTGTATATGTTTTTTTAAAAGTTATTTATATCTGCACATAAGCTCACATAGTCACAAGCAGATAACACATACACACACACATATATATATACATATATACATATATAATGGTGTCCATAAAGTCTGGATAGACAGGTATATGATTCCATGAAAATGGAGTCACAGGTGGCTGTGAGCACCGCAGTGTGAATTCTAGGAATCAATCTCCAGTATTTTGCAAAAGCAGTATGAGTACTTAACCACTGAGCCATCTCTCCAGACTCTGAAATGGCTTTTTAAAGAAGTGGAAATAATGTCTTTAATTTGCTGCCTTAAATCCTTGAAAAAACAACAACAACAAAAAAATTTCAAGAGGATTGAATTTGCCCTACATATTGGATACTGATTTTTCTAATGCTTTTTATTATCAAGCAAAAAGCCCCGTGCTAGGTTTAGAATATTGCCCTTTTATCAGGGGATCCCACAGATCCTCTTTCACAGACAAAATAAATAAATAAATAAAACAAAAACAAAACAAACACACAAACAAAAAAAACCCATGCTATTACCATTGCTTTTTGATGCCCACTAGAACTATATGGTAAGACACTATTATGAAACACAACTCATACTTAGGTCATAAGACATGGAGAAGTCAAGTGATTTCTAACTTGCAAACTCCCTACTTGCTAGCTTTCATAGTGCCTAAAGTTGATATACAAATGGTTGAGCAAGAATGATCATCAATACTCTTACCCAGCTGTGAACAGTGCTAGCTACAATAAGGATTAACATAGCTGGATATACACACTGGTGGAAAAGTGGCATAAATGTTATGGAAGTTAACCAGTTACTTTCGGGCTGGCTTTAAGACTTGCTCTACAAGTTACTATTCCTGCTTGGTACTCATATTCAGCCAACAACCCTTGACTAGGGTGGTCATAGACCCTAAGAGACAGTGTGTAACCATTATTCTGTAAAACAGATTTACTATCCAGTGCCTTCTAAATACTCATCTCTATACTCATACGTTGGTGCATATCGCAACCCTCATCAGAAAAACTTCCTTTTGCATTGAAGAACAGTTGATATATGCTCACAGCTTGTCTGAATGTAGAGAACAAGTAAATATGGACTGCCTGAGCCTAAATGCTTTCACACACCCACCCATGGCTCAGGAGACACTGCAGAGAGGAAGTGAAAAGATTTGTATGAGCCAGATACTTTGGAGGACTGCTATGAAACAGTGTCTTCTAGACACAACAGAGTCCTCGTAATCATGAACTCACAGGAACTATGACTGAATGAACAAGACCTGCACAAGGTCGAGCCAGTGAAAATTGCAGCATGGCTGAGGAACATTAGCAGTTGAAGTCCAGGGGCCCAGAAAGCCAGTTTACCTCAGGGAAGTGGCCTCTGGTAGATTGTCCATGCTCCAGTAGATAGCCCAACATCATACATTTATGAACAGGACTGATGGAACTCATTTAGGTTTTGAAAAGAAGATGTAAGTTGTGAGGGTAATGTGGCAGGAACCTAGAATGAAGAGTAAATAGTTAATATGATCAAAACACATTTGATGTGTTTGGATTAGATGCCCCACCATAGTCTTAGGCATTTGATTAGTGGGTATTCAGTTGGTCATAGTATTTGAGTAGGCTTAAGTAACATGCCTTGCTGTAGGAAGCAAGTCACTAGGCTGAGCTTTGAGAGTTCAAAGACATGAGACACTCCTACTTCACTCTTTCAGCTTGGCACTCAATTTGAAGATGTAAGCCCTCATTTCTTGCTGTGCCTCTCTTGTGTCCACTCTACTATAATAGATCCTATCTAGACCGATAAGACCAAGTCAATCCTTCCTTCTGTACATTTCCTTTCATAGAACTAGAAAAGTAACTAATTACAGAAATTGCTACCAGAAATAGGCTCTTGTGAAAAACCTAACCATATTGAATTTTGAAGGAACATGAAAGACATTGACACTCTGGACCAGGAAAAGAATTGAATGCTGTAAGCACAGCTAAACGGGCCATCCTACTAGAACCCGGAATACAGTACTGCTGAAAGTAATGTGGACCATAGTGGAAAAAAGAAATACAAAATGTTCTATTTGGAAAGTAAGAGAACACTGATAAGCTTAATGTTTTATCCAAGACTTTTGATGTAAGTGGGGATGCAATACCTAAGGATATTGTTGCCATATGGAGAGGACACAGGCTTAGCACAGGAATTGAAAGAATGGTGCCCTCATGACAAGATCTCACCTAACTAAACTTCCAACAGGTAAAGGAGATTATAAGGTATTTTCTGTCCCTAGATATGTGATTTAGGGGGCCAGGGTCCATCCCATGCTGGTTACCAAACAGGGCAGTTATTGTCCACATAGTGCTTGCTTTAGAGTCTTGAAAAATACAAGAATGAGAAGGTCATGGAATCTTCTTCCATGGTTTCAGAGTTATTGAGACCAGTCAATGTGTGACAAGAGAATGCCTGCATTAAGTCCCAGAGAGGGCAAGAGTACCTGAGAGGCCATTGTGTAAAGCTGTGAAGTTAAGACTGTGTTTCAGTGGAAACCTCAAGATGTGAAGGATGCCAGAGCCATGGATATCTCGCAAGGAGAGCTGAGTTCAGGGAGTGAAACCAGCTCAAAAGAGAGAAGTGTGTTCAAATCAGCAACGTTAAAAGAGCGGCGCTATCTAAGCCCTTTGGCACCAGACATGGTACTATGGGATTTGGAATTTCCCCTGCTGGGTTTTGGTCTTATTTCCTCATCATGCTCCCATTATTCTCTTTTGGAATGGTAATATATATTATATACCACTGTATGTTGGTGGTATGTAATTTGCCTTTTGATTTTACAGAAGAGTGCAATTAAGAGATTGCCTTGAGTCTCAGAAGACACTTTGACCTTTAAAACAACATGTAGATGTGAAAGGCTTTGGGAACTTTTGAAGGTGGAGTAAACACCCTGATGGGGGAGCAGCCTTACCAGGCCACAGAGGAAGACAAGGCAGCCACTCCTGATGAGAGCTGATAGACTAGGATCAGAAGGAAGGAGAGGAAGACCTCCCCTATCAGTGGACTTGGGGAGGGGCATGCCTGGAGAAGGGAGAGGGAAGATGGGATTGGGAGGGGAGGAGGGAGGGGTTTATGGAGGGATACAAAATGAATAAAGTGTAATTAATGAAAATTTTAAAAAGAATAAAAAAAGAGATTTAGGGGGAAAAAAGGTGGAGTAAATGCATTTTGCATTAGGATATGGCCACAAGACTTTGGGAGTGAGGGAGTGGAATCTGGTTGTTTGAATGAGGTGTCCCCCATTGTCTTTGATATTTGGACCCTTGGTTCTTAGATAGTGGTGCTCCTGGGAGGTATGGCCTCCTGGAGGAAGTCACTGGGACAGATTTTGTGAGCTTAAAGACTCAAACACTTTCAGCTCACTCACTCTGCTTTCTGGTTTTGGTCCAAGATGTGAGCTCTCACTTGGTACTCCAGCTGCCATGCCTGCCATCATGCCAGAGCTTCCCTGTGATAGTGATGGACTCTTATCTCTCCATACACCCTTCCTTCTTTAAGCTGTCTTGATCATGGCGTTTTATCACAACAATGAAAAGGTAACTAGTACATCAGCTCTCTTAATAGTGTAAAAAAGAAAATACTAATTTTACCATAATATTATACTCTGCTCCAAACTTCACTTTCTAAAATACAGTCTTTAACGTCTGTGGCAACCACTGCAGAAAGCCATGGGCAATAGGTAGGAACATGCTCAACAAAAGACCTTCGAAAGACAAGCTTGATAAAGATGACTGCCAATCAGAATCCTGGCTAAGAATAAAGGAAAACAATTAGAATGTGAAGCATCCTGAGCTCTCTTAACAGCTGCTTTATAGGTGGTCTTAAGAGTTTAAAAGGACAACCATTGAACAAAAGCCTAGAACGTTAATATCTAAGTGGATGTGTCTTTCTCTAACTCATTACTAGAAGGGAGACAAGAGTGTCCAAACCCACATCAAGCAAGACTGATATTTTTTCATGCAAGAAACAATAATGATTGTGGAACATTAGACACTGGCTAGGCAACTAAGGAGAATTGCGTACAATAAACAGTGATGTGAAGTGGCAGGAAATCAGAATACATAATAATAGTCCTTTCATTGAAAGTTCACAGTTTTCTGTAATAACTTAACCTTGTATGAACACAACAGCACCATGTAGTCAACTATGACAGTTTCAGTAGTTTAAAGAAACAATGAATAAAGCTTGAGAACTGATGAAAATACGAATGCACAGAAAATAAGAACACAGAAAAGCAAACCCACAATATACCACAATAAAATTAGAACACTCAGGATAGAAACATCTTAAATGTGTTTCTTTGATCATTGATCAACATTGATCAACAACTGAATTATGTCTGAAGAGTTATCAACAGTATCAAAAGTCCACAGAAACACATGAAATAATAGTCAAGGCACTGAGATAACAGGACCACAAACCTGAAGCAGTATTTCTCAAATCAAGAACAAAAATTAAACATATTTAAATAATTATGGTTTTTTTCAACAATAGAAATTATGAAAGATGTCCCATAGAAAGAAATTGGTCCAAGAAGGGCAGCCTCAATCAGAAACATTATGTTTGGTAAATATATCATATGTATATTTGCATAATATGTACAAATATATGATATAATATAGGAAAAGCTGGGAAGGTTAAGAATGATGATTAAAATACTAAACAGCACTAAGCACTGTGGAGGATGCCTGGAATCACATCACTCTGAGAGTCAGAGGCAGGTGGATCGATCTCTGAGTTCAAGGCCAGCCTGCTCTACAAAGTGAGTCCAGAACAGCCATGGCTACACAGAGAAACCCTATCTCAAAAAAGAAAAAAAAAAGAAGAAGAACATGCCCCCACAGACTTGCCTTACCTGTAATCTTCTAGGGGCATTTTCTCAACTAAGGTTCCCTCTTCCCAGATAACCCTAGTTTGTAGCAAGGTGACCAAAAACTAACCAATTCAAGGATGTAAAAATGGTTAAATTTCATTATATATATATATATGTGTGTGTGTGTGTGTATGTGTGTGTGTGTGTGTGTGTGTATGAAATTGCCAAAGATTTTTAAAGGGCAAATAAAGATAGGCATACTTCCTATTGCTACTTAGAGCCAGTGTCATTTTTTTAAGTGCTACATGATGCTGGATGGTGAAAAACAAAAAATAAGGAACATGAAGAATGGAAAACAAGGAATAGAACATGTATTTATAGACTTTTTCTATAAAACATTAAAATTTATGATCACATATAGCAAGTTTACTAGACACACAAGAGTAATATAGAAAAAACAGCTATATTTATGTACACTAGTAATTATGATTTAGAACATGTAACTTCTTGAAAGACACAATTTAAAATCAATGGGAAATATTTTATATCTAGGAATAGAATTAACCAAAGATATATAAACCTACATTAAAATGTAAAAGTTTATTGACAAACATTAAAAATCTATATAAATGGAGAGCAATAAGTTGCTCAAGGACAGAAAGTTATAAAATGATCAAGATTTTAATTCTATGAAAATTGATTTATTGACTCAATATAACAATCAAATATCTAAAACTCTTCTCCACAAATGCTGTGGAGCTAATACTAAATTGTACTTTGAGGAACAAAGAACCTAGAATAGCTAAAATATTTCTGAATCAACAACAAAATTTTTCTATCGTAATACAAAAAGGATCCATAAAGGTATCCATGAGAAAGGCACATGCTAATTAAGTCCATACTTAGATGTTTTAGCACTTGGGTTTTTAAAATAAATAATCTGATACTGCCAAGATTTTTAGTAACTGGAGGAATTAATGGAGAGTTTTATACAGAACTGACTAGACTCTAGGTTAGAAGAGGTGCTTTCAAAATTACATAATGTTTTCTTATAAATGTGAACATTAGTGTTACTAAGAACCCAGCAACTCCATTTTGGGGAACATGCTATAGAATTGCACAGGCACATACACACACAAATGAATGTATATATATGCATACATATATATAATATATAATTATATATAATATAATTACATATATTATATTTTACTATATATAATTATATATATTTCTATGTGTATGTATATTATATATAATTATATATTATATATGTGTGTATTATATGTAATTATATATACATATATAAATATCTGTGTATGTATATATATACATATATATGTACATATTTACAAATACCAGAAGACTTTACACAAAATACTCACATGAAGTGACACATTCTATAAAGGAGACAGGAAACAACCTGCTTCTCAGAAGACTATGTTCATTAATTAACTCACACTGGACTCTTGAATTTCGTGCTGCACTCAAGGATCTTCTAGACTGTTTTGTGTAATTTTTAATTTATGTTAATGATGCATTCATTCAGAATGCAAGAATGTCCACAAAGAGAAGGGACTAACTATAGAGAGGAGTGCCCATGATTAAGTAAATTGGGGTGGGGGGCATTCATGCAAAAAATCTCCTGGCGTATATACCAGCACGGAAGGGGGTGTGGACATGTGCCTAGCTTGGCATGTTCAAACCTGACCTTCAAGAAAAAGACATTTCTACTTGTCAGCTCTGTACACTGAGATAACGGGAAACAGTGCTATCCCTTACTGTAAGAAGGCCTGAACCCCAGATTTGGTTTATAATCATTCTCCAATAAAATGTAACCAGGGCTTACTGCATAAATGGCTAGTTCTTGGCAGGCTTAAGACCCCAGTATAAGAAGAATTTGAAACATCACTTTGAGCCAAAAATCAATAGAAGAAAGAATGACATAGGGTGCTAGCTTGCTGAAAAGATTAAAGTTTCAGCATGAATGATCTTTCCCTGGCCAAACCTGAAACAATTTAAAAGGCAAAATCATCAGTGATGGATTATAATAGATGAAGCAAAGGAAGCTATCAGTGTCCATATTAATGCGGTTAACAAGTTTCATGGGGAATATTCTGGATACATAATTTTGAAGGCCTTCATATGGAATGGCATTTACTAGGAAGGAGAAGAAATAACTGTACAGCAGAATTCTGGGAAGACCATTTTAATCATGTGATCAAAATAATTGTGGCCAAAACCAGAAGTAACTGAAGCCACTTCTTACATAATGGAATACAATGTGAATACAGAGATCATTTTATCTTACCTCTGCCGACGTTACTTAGTCACGAGAAAATATCAACTCAAACTGAGAACACTTAGACTAAACTGACCAAGTCAGGACTTTTTAAAGTCGTCGTGAAAGCTAAGAAAATGCCAAGGACCAAGGGACAACCTACATGTACTGTATGAACTCACCACTTTCACTTTAGGGAATAATGCAATAATCTGTAAAACGGGATGAAAAGCAGCTATCGGAATAGTGTATCAGCTACAGCTTCATGATTTTGATGGTTGTACGGCACGTAAGAGTCACACCCTGCTTCTGATCAATACACACTAATGCATTTGGGAATGAGAGAGTTTTCAGTTCACAAACTGTTGGCACATACCCAGAAGAAAGTTCTTTGTACTATACCTGTACCTTGCCCTGTAAGTATGGGATGCCTTTTCATATGTCAAGAAAAGAAGGAAGGATGTGACAAACACAATACTCTGGGGGTTGGAGCATGAGGAAACATTATAGCAGAGCTAGCATGTCTCCCCAAAGTTAAATCTGAAAGCGAATTTGTATATCTTATGTGTTGTGATTTGCATGTATGTTACTATTCTGACTATATAAAATACTGTACTGATACTAAATTTGTTCTTCATAGACCACTGACTGAGAGAAAAAAAAACAAACTTAACTCAATGTTCAGCTATACCACTTCTTACCGAACACACTTGGAAAAGGTTCTTGAGCCTTCAGAACTTAAGTTTCCTCTTAAACAAAATAAAAACAATGGTACCTACATCCAACCATTAAGCAAACAATGTACATGTCAATGTCCTTTATCCAAAGCCGATAGGAATGTTACTGTGGTTTAAAATGTCCAGTTTATTACTGCTTGCAATGTTAGTCTCCCAACCCATACAGGGAACCATGGACTGCTTCAGCAAAAGCATGCCGCAGTGAACCTCTTACATGTCTTGAGGCCTTAAGAAGATTATCTTTTTAAAAAATAATTTGCTCTAGATTCAGCAAATTGGGATAATTCTACAACTGGACCCCACACTAAACTGTTGTATATAGGGATGGTACCAGGATATAGACTATAGTAAAGCCAAGACACTTTCTTAGTGTCAGGAATGTCTACCACAATGAGCTGCAGAATGGTTTGTCTCATTTTACTATTGTCTCAGACCTACCTTGTTGGATATTGTATGAGTTTACTCATGTCCCAGGGCAGAGTCAAGGTTTTGATATGAACAGCAGACTACTTTTTCTAATACTGAAGAATGACTGTTTCTATCAGGCATTTTCTGGGCATTAGACATATGTTTTCAATACAGCATTTGACATGGAACTTAACACTCCTAGCTTCCTTCATAAGGAGCCCTGCTATGGGCAGACAAGAAATTACAAGTAGCTTATCTACCTTATAGCATCTGAATTGGGTTTTTACCTCTTTGGCTAAAAGATTACACACAGAAACACTAAATATTATATGGCAAAATAGATGAATCAGACTCATTCACATTTATACTCTTCCTCCTTGATAAAATATTTTAATAGTAGACTATTTCCTAATATAAAATATATCAAAATATCTAGCCATGAAAAATCTAAGGGATATTAAAACTCTGCTTTCTGACAAGATATGAGTACCAATGCTGCATGCTTAGGGTTGTTATTTCCTGTTGGTCATTGATGTAGTTCATGGTTGTCATAACCAGTGGTTGATTGCCCCTTTTGGGAGTTTGCCTGATATGTTCTGGTACAGTCAACACTAGTCATCAGGGAAACGATTTTAAGTTCCAGCTCAGGCCATGGTGGTTTCACCAATAGGGATCTGCCTTCCACCTCTGGAAATCAACCAAGGGCAATAGCAGTAGCCTGTAGTGTTTGGGGTGGGGATGGGGGTCTCTTGGAAAACCAAGACCAACAACTCAGAAGAGGGCTTCTCAGGCTGCAGTTATTCCAGGATGTGTACTCAAATCTGAAGATTCTGAGCTGGGAGCATACTATCACAACTACTGCAAATTCATACGTGCAGCTTCCCTGCTGTGTCTGAAAAATGTTTCCTAGTAGTTATCTACTCCCTGCGGCTCTTACACTCATTCTGTGTCTCCTTTTGCAGTAAACCCTAAGCTTTGAATCATAAGGTGTGAAATATATATTCATTTTAGGGATGACAATTGTGCAGACTTTTATTCTCTGCACCTTGGCCAGTTGTGAGTTTCTTTGTTAATTATCATCTACTGCAAATAAAAGCTTCTAAGGTAAGAGCTTATAAATGCATTGTTCAATAAATGCAGCAATGAATCTTTAGGAGTAGATTTAATGCTATGCCCATGTTGAAGGGTCTCTACTAGAACCTATAAGCTGTCTCATACCAACTATTGGTTTCATATTGGGGAGCAGGATTAAATACAATCAGAAAATGGTGGTTAGTCTCATGGTTGCCATGCTGCTATTGTAGCAGTGGGTGTGTTTTGGCAGGACAGTCATTGTAGCTTGCAGAGTTTATAGCTAGGCATTGCTGGTGATTGCTTTTCTCTTCTGATAGGTTGCAGAGGACCTTCCAGCATGATCAAAGCTAGCAAAAAGGAACCATGCTACCAGGTTTCTTTATGCTCCATGACTCAGGTATGTGCTCTCATTAGGAATAAGTCTTGCCATCAAGTTCTGGAGCATAAACAAGAACAATGGCAATAACCTGGACGTTTGAGGAGTTTGCGGAGCCTAAATGTTCAACCACTACAAATGCTTAATCCATTCCTGGCCCTGAGTTCTTTATCTGTTTAGCCTCTGGGTGTCTAGTAATGGTATCATTGCCCTGTTCTAGGGTAACTTTATCTCTCTGTCTTTCAGCCTCTCTCTCTCTCTCTCTCTCTCTCTCTCTCTCTCTCTCTCTCTCTCTCTCTCACACACACACACACACACACACACACTTTACATGTGCATAAGCTTCTTTAGTAGTAGGGTCCCATATTTCTTGTAATATTGTTTTGTTCCCCCAATAGGTGCCATCTTCAGTTTTCCAACAGGCCATTTATCTTAGCCTAATTTGCCTCTTCTCCATTTTGGTAACAGCAGGATTCATTTTAATACAGCAGACAGTAAAACTGGATATTTTAATAACAGGAAATCATCACGCAGCAATTGGCAATAGTCATTATTTGTTTTGTTAATCAGTGTTTAAAATTAAAAGAAAATGTTTCTATTAAAGTTTTGTTCATTGTATCTATATACTTTTGTTTGAACTAGAACTTTGTGCTTCCCAAAAACTTACAACTTACAGTCCATACTGTTGTTGTTTTAAAACTTTAAAAGAAATAAACTTTAGATTGTCACTTGGCCAAACACAAGCCAGAGACTGATCTGTAGTTCTCTGCCTCCCTGATCTGTAGTTCTCTGCCTCCCTGATCTGTAGCTCTCTGCCTCCCTGATCTGTAGTTCTCTGCCTCCCTGATCTGTAGCTCTCTGCCTCCCTGATCTGTAGTTCTCTGCCTCCCTGATCTGTAGTTCTCTGCCTCCCTGATCTGTAGTTCTCTGCCTCCCTGATCTGTAGTTCTCTGCCTCCCTGATCTGTAGTTCTCTGCCTCCCTGATCTGTAGCTCTCTGCCTCCACAGTTGAGCTGTTGCATAGCTTTAGACCAGCGCTGTCACAGATTTTCTTCCTGAAAGATGCTACCAAGATAGCCATGGGAAAAGGTGAGGGATAAACAGGAATCACACAGAATCTCGATCTTTGTAATGGCTATCTGCCCTGGCATTTTCAACACAAATAACTAAGCCTTTGCCTTCGGTTCCTTTCCATGGGCCCAGATATAATCTTTCTCACACTGAGACCTTGTGGAAGGAAATGGAGATAGCTCCCTATGTCAAGGAGGACAAAAGGCAGCAGACATTCAAGCTAAAGCTAGAAACATCTCAGAAGTAGATGAAAATTCCCAAAATTTCACATCTCTCTGTGAACTTCCCCTGGGGGTCCTTAAATGATGAGTGTAATAAAAATTCTATCTATTCAGACAGGTGACTTCCTAGTCCAGTGTGTCTTACAGACTCCTAGAGTCATTCTAAAAATCAGTGATCTTAATAACATGATGCTGCTAAATACTTCACATTTTCATGTCTTAAATATGAAGCCATTATTAAATAAGAACCATCCCGATACACATATAAACATAATATAGTATTTCTATGTTTTTGACAAATTACAAATAGAAATAGTAGACATTATTATTTGGGCCTGGGTTGGTTACATTTTATTTTGTATGTGAAGTCATACAGCAGTGATAAGACAAATATGAAATCTATAGGGAACACTGTAACTGGGTAACACAACAAAGAACACGTGAGTGCAGCTTAGTTGCTCTACTTTGACATAATGGAATCTCTGTGATAACAAACCAATCACCAAACCCCAGGAGGTTAGTGTACATTTTTTGCCCATACTTCACACCCACTACAAGTCAGCGCTGAGTTCCACACTGGTCATTCAGAGACATGAGGAGACAGAAGCTGACCAGCTAACACGCGGAAGTCCTACAGTTCACTCCTGCTACTGCAGCAGTAGACAAGAGTTACAGGATTATGAATGGCCTCTGAATGTCAAAATCATCTGGGCAGAGGAATTTTCTTGACCTCTCTTAGGAAAGAGTAGAGAAAAAAAGGCAGATTGTGGGTGTCCCAAGAACAGTTTGAATAATATTCAGGGATAACTCCTGACAGGGAAAAGTCTAAGCAGAGACAAAGTAACTGAAGAAACTTTAAAGATGCTTGGAGATTTTTAATTTATTATTATTATTAATAATTACAATTTATTCACTTTATATCCTGGCTATAGCCCCCTCCCTCATCTCCTCCAGGACCCGCCCTCCCCCTATGTCCCTCCCCTAGGTAAATTTGTTTACTCATTATATAGAGGTGTGTTAATTAATTTTCATTATAATTAGCTTAATAAATTGCTTTCCAAGATACTGCAAAAAAAAAGATATTTGGAGATGATGTTTGTCTTTTTCACTGTAGCATTTATTTGCCTGCTATTTGTTTCTAGAGGACCACACCAAATCTCCAATCTAGCTAGTCTCAATGTCAAAATTCCTTCTAACTCACTATTTCCACAGACAATTTCACAGCTACTCTAATTGCTTCTAAGAGCTTTACATCTGACACCTCCCAATAGCTGATCATGATTGGTTAAAGTCATAGGTCAAAGAGTGACAAACTCATTTTCAACACTAAGCCACATTTCCAGATCATCCACTATTTTATTCAGATATTAATAGTATTTTTTATATTTAAACTTCAGCATTATAAATGATGCAAAGCCTCTGATTATTACTTCAGGTATGTGAAAAGAACTCATAGAAGCACATGATTAAAGAGTCATTAAAAATTAAAGGTTATATAAATATTACTTTTGCAAGTTTGATTAAAAGCTAGTTATGTTTTTCGTTTGTCTGTCTTTCAGGAAGAAATGAAACACTGTTTTGCAGGCCCTACACTCATGTAGCACAGACTGTCAGCTAAGTCATAGCATTCTCACAACAGCAAAGAATCAGTCAGAATCCACATTAGCGTTCCATCAGCTGTCCTGGCTACACTTGGGCACTCAAAGAAGGCAAGTGACTTTGCCAGCTCTAGTTTCTTGCCTATGATGTGAGCATGAAACACATCCACCCGCAGTTGTGAGAAATCCAACTATCAAACACATTTATGTATTTCCCAGACTATTTCACCCTTGTCCAGAAGTATTTAAAAAATAATAATAATTAGGAATGTCCCATCAACCAAATTACTGTCATCAGTAATACTAACAAAAAAAATTCAAAACATACATTTCTAGCATCATAAAACATAAATCTCATAAACATCTCTTTACCAAAAAAAAAAGTCTTTGAAGATGACTAGTGGAATTTTATTAATATATGACTGTATGTGCTCTGTGTAACATTTAACAAAGCAATGCAAACTTCATGAAATGATGAAGGGAATATGCCTGGGAATTCCAGTTACTTTACATGATTAAAACATTTTGGCAGCTTAAATTTCCATGGATTGAATATGCTTTTTGTCGACCTTAGCATTTATGTTTGCATGAGAATGCCTTTGAAGATGGGTGTAGAAGTGTATCCCCTGTAAACTAGTGTCAATGGCTCTATAGGTTTTTCAAGAAGTAAAATTCTGCTGATGTACTGAGGCTGGATCTCACAGAGGGGCCCTTAAGCCACAGGGCAATTCAGTGGGTCACTTCCACAGAAAGAAGAAAACATTTAAAATCAAGTTAGAGGGGTCAAAGAAAAGGTTCTTTTTGTTTAGGATGTGTGAACCACCTCCATACTGTACCCTGCAGGTGTGTATGTGTATCTTATAGAAGGTGTGTGCAGGCCTTAGGAAAATGCTTTTCAAAGTGTTAAAGCAGTTCTCTTTTTCTTTTTGTCCTTTACTTTCTGGTAGTGTGACCATGTGAGCTCCAAGATTTGATTTTCTTTTTGTCATGTAAAATAGTTGGCATCTTCATTGCCTTTAGCTTTGATCATCAACTTTGTTTACTATTTTCACATAATGCTCTATATTCCTTAGATACTTAGCATCTCTAGCAAAGAAAAGAATTCTAAGTCCTTTGGGACATAGACTTGCCCTTGTGCCTCTTACCAAGCCCTCATCAGTTCCCTCTCCCCTACTCTGCATCTACTTGCACTGCCTCCATACAGATCCCATTGTTTTTTCCAGTATGTCTTTGGAAACCAGCTTCCTAACTATTTCTCTGCCTCCCTTACTTGCGATGAGGTCTGGAGCCGTTAAGAACTCTACCTGGCTAACCTGATTGTTTCTCCTCCCTGCTGAAAGTCATTACAAAAACTTCTTACTGCCCAAGGGTGAAACCTGAGCTCCAAGAGATCTGTGCCACTGGCTCAGCAGCTCATTTGCTTTATCAGTCTGTCCCTCTTCCCTCAGAGCACACAGATTTGATCACCAAGTACCAAGCTTCCTTAAGCCTTTTCACTCGTTTTAATTACATTTTTTATTTTTATATTAATTACAATTTATTCATTTTGTATCCCAGCTGTAGGCCCCTCCTTCATTCCCTCCCAACCCCACCCTTCCTCCTTCACCTCCTCCCATGCCCCTCCCCAAGTCCACTGATAGAGGAGGACCTCCTCCCTTTCCATCTGACCCTAGCTTATAAGGTCTCTTCAGCACTGGCTGCATTGTCCTCCTCTGTGGCCTGGCAAGGCTATTCCTCCGTCAGGGAGAGGTGATCAAAGTAACAGCCACTGAGTTCAAGTCAGAGACAGTCCCTGTTCCCATTACTATTGAACCCACTTGGATACTGAGATGCCATGGGCTAGTTCTAGATTATCTAGGTTATCTCCATGCATGGTCCTTGTTTGGAGTTATTGTTGGACCTCCAGGGTGGAATCCCAAATGATTAGAAAATTTGAACTTGATGCACAAGCAAGAGGTGTTTATTCAGATACTAGAGCGCTCTGGGACCCCGCTACCTGCTCCTGTTGAAGGAACAGTGTGGAGTACCCAGCAACGAAATTACAGAGTTTATAAAGGCAAAAACCACAAAACAGGAGGGGGTCTAGGGGTCTAGGGGTAAAAGATCTTTCTCACAGGGCAGTTATCACCAGGAAACAGGAGGAGGTCTAAGGGAAAAAGACCTTTCTCACAATCAATGATTGTCACCAGGTGCAGCGGGGAGGGAATGGTTAAAAATTGTTTAGGTTTTCTTATCTATAACTACAGAAGGGTGTCTCTTAGAAACATTTTGTATCAGATCCAGGTCCGATAATAATTATAACTCACAAGCTTTAGTTCCCATGGTTGGTTCCCATGGTTGGTTCCCATGGTTGGTTTCCATGGTTAGTTCCTTTTGTTAGGGCCAAGTTAAAAAATTTTCCATCCTTACAAAAATATAAGCTATAAGGCAACTAAGAGAAACATAGGTTACAAAGTTAGTCTGATTCTTTCATTATCAGTCTCAGAAAAGACCTCTGTGCACAGATTTTTTGGTTCTGTTGCTCTCCTTGTGGAGCTTCTGTACTCTCCAGGTCTCATTATCTCTCCCTTCTTTCATAAGATTCCCTGCACTCTGCCCAAAGCTTGGGTATCTGCTTTGATATACTGCTGTTGTGGAGACTTTCTGTGTTAGGCTCCTGTACTGTTTCCTGTTTTCTCCTTATTCCAATGTCCATCCCATTTATCTTTCTGAATGAGGATTGGTCATTTTACACAGGGTCCTCCTTCTTGCTTAGCTTCTTTAGCTGTACAGATTTTATTATGTTTATCCTATATTGTATGTCTAATATCCACTTATAAGTGAGTATATTCCTTGTGTGTCTTTCTGCTTCTGGGATACCTCACTCAGAGACACTTAAAGAAATGCTCAATGTCCTTAGCCATCAGAGAAATGCAACTCAAAACAACTCTGAGATTTCACCATACACCCATCAGAATGGCTAAGATCAAAAACTCAAGTGACAATACATGCTGGAGAGGATGTGGAGAAAGGGGAACCCTCCTCCATTGCTGGTGGGAATGTAAAGTTGTACAACCACTTTGGTAATCAATCTGGAGCTTTCTCAGATAATTAAAAATAGCATTTCCTCAAGATCCAGCTATACCACTGCTATATATATCCAAAAATATATACAAAATATGCTCAAGTACACAACAAGGACATTTGTTCAACCATGTTCATAGCTAAAACCTGGAAACAACCCAGATGTCCCTCAACAGAGGGATGGATACAGAAATTGTGGTACATCTACACAATGGAATACACTCAGCAATTAAAAACAAGAAAATCATGAAATTTGCAGGCAAATGGTGGGATCTAGAAAAGATCAGCCTTTCCACTCTTGCCCTTCAGCTTAACTCTCAGCTTCAATACATCTATAGGGGAAAACTTACAAACACGCGCGTGCACACACACACACAAAACAAACTGGAAAATAAGTTAAAATGTAAAAAAGGGAAAGGTAATACTGGACATTAAATTACAAAGATATGACTGCATTAATATAAATATGTGTTTCTGCCACTTCAGGGCTATGGAATTTTTGTCACTTGACAGTCCACACCTCTGCTCATTACTCTTACGTAGAAATACTTATTCTGTAAAACAAATTCTTAACCTACAAAAATGAAATATATAATTGTTGTTATTAGAAGAGATTTCTTGGACTAGAGGAGGGGCATAGGAGAGAGGAAGGTATTGGGAAGAGAAGAGGGAGGAAGCTACAGCAGGGATACAAAGTGAATAAATTGTAATAAATAATTAATAAAAAAATTTTTAAAGAAGACATTTCTTGAAGACTTACCATGTGCCTATCCCTCTTCTGATGAACTGAAAAATCTGGAATTGGTAATCCACAGGAAAAGGTGAATAATTCTTCCTGTGTGCTCAGGTTGCCATGGCAATCCTGTATGGTTATTATCTGCATTGTGCCTTTCTCATTGGAAGTAAGGCCTCATAACATGTGTTTACCAATGGACATCCTTAGCAATTAAGAGTACCTGGCATTTAATGTACACTAAATACATAAATTTGACTTAGTTTTGGCAATACTTTGAAAATATTGAAGGGTATTTATTTATTTATTATTCTTTCATGTATCACATCTTAACTGCCTTTTCCCCTCTCTTTTCCTCCCAGTCCCCTTCCCCATCTCCCTTCCTTCCCTCTCCCCCAGATCCATTCCTCTTCTGTTTCTTTCCCTTCAGAAAAGAGCAGGCCTCCCAGAGATATCAACCAACATGGCATAACAAGTTAGAATAAGACTAGGCACACACCTTACATCAAGGCTGGATGAGGCAACCCAGAAGAAGAGAAGATTACATATCTTCTAACCATTCTGTGGTAGCACTGTGCCCAGATGACTACAGAACTTTTACAAACTCTCTTCCCTTAACATTAAACTGTTCAAGCTACTGGTAAGGGCAAGTTTTGAAGTACCATGGTTGATATCTTGGTGGCTCACAGGTTATCATGAGGTATCAAAATCCCTGCTAGCTACTGTAGCCTTAGCTGTCTGAAACTGTCAAACTAATTTGATTTAAAAGATGAAGCTTCTCTGTGTTCTATATGCCTTTTTGTAACTTTCTCAGAAATCAGAATGATCCATAGTGTAGGGCTTCAACAGAACATCACAATAGCATGTATGCATCTTTCAAATCTCAACCTTTTCTTTCTTGCACTTTCTCCTTCTCAGCATTGTCCTATAAATCCTTTTGGCAATAAACTAGCAATTTACAAGCAAATTTCCACCCCACTCCAATGAGCTAGCAACTTATAAGCCGTTTCCCATCCCACTCCAACCATTTTTAATGGGCCAACAACTTAACACTTAGAGCCAATGCTTTTCTTCCTAGTGTTTGAGCCACACCATATAGATTCATCTTGGTTCTCAACTGAGTTCAGCCATGCCAGTTTATGATGGCTAGTGTTATGTCAAAGTTGCTCACTATAAAACTAAGCTTTTCATAAAACACCAGCCTAGATGCTAATCATTAGAGATTGTAGATGACATTAACATTTAAAACAGTAGGCTTAATAATTTATATTATCAGTCATGATGTAGGTAGGTCTCATCCAATCAATGGAGGAATTAAGAAAAATGGGATGAGAGAATTCCACTTGCAGACTACATTCAGACTTGAGAATGAAACCTCAGTTCCTCTGTGTGTATTTATCAGATTTATCTTGAAGATTCATGCCTTTTATTTCACCAAACTGATGGATGCAATTCTTGAAAATAAAAATTGTATATATATATATATATATGTATATATACACACACATATATTTTTATGTATATATGTTGATGTGCATATAACCTATTGACCTATATCTCAGAAGAGCACTGACCAACATAAGTATAAGCCAATAATTACTTTAAGACATTAACACATTTCAAAACTATACTGTTTATTTTTAATTGTCAATTAAAATCATTATTGATTACTTATTTTATAATTTATAAAAAGACTATCGTTTATATTAGGAATAATGGTGGCATGAATAAGAGAGGTTAAACTTGATCTCAATATTCATTTTTACTAAGAAATTTTATGGGAACTAGTAAAGATCATCCTGAGTAAGGTATCTCAGAAGCAGAAAGACCACATGGTATACACTCACTTATAATTGGATATTAGACATATAATATAGAAAAAAACATACTAAAATCTGTACACCTAAAGACGCTAATCAAGAAAGGAGGACCCTGGGTAAGATGTTCAATCCTCACTCAGAAAGGCAAATGGGATGGACAGTAGAAAGGTATAAAACAGGGAACAGGACAGGAACCTACCACAGAGGGCCTCTGAAAGCCTCTACCCAGCAAGGTATCAAAAGAGATGCTGAGACTCATAGCCAAACTTTGGGCAGAGTGCAGGGGATCTTATGAAAGAAGGGGGAGATAGAAACATCTGGAAGGGTCAAGAGCTCCACAAGGAGAGCAACAAAACCAAAATATCTGGGCCCAGGGTTCTTTTCTGAGACTGATAACTCCAAACAAGGACCATGCATGGAGATAACCTAGAACCGCTGCACAGATGTAGCCCATGGCAGCTCAGTGTCCAAGCGGGTTCCATAGTAATGGGAACAGAGACTGTCTCTGACACGAACTCAGTGGCTGGTTCTTTGATTACCTCCCCCTAAGGGGAGAGCAGCCTTGTCAGGCCACAGAGGAAGACAATGCAGCGAGTTCTGATGAGATCTGATATGCTGGGGTCAGATGGAAGGGGAGGAGGACCTCCTCTATCAGTGGACTTGGGGAGGGGCATGGGAGGAGATGAGGGAGAGAAGGTGGGATTGGGAGGAGATGAGGGAGGAGGCTACAACTGGGCTACAAAGTGAACAAACTATAACCAATAAAAAATAAATTAAAAAAGAAAATAAAAAAAGAAATTTTAAACTATTTACCAAAAAATAGTTTGTTACTTTAAATAACAAAATACCACAATACAGAGGAAGCAAATACCTCTCAATTGAAGGTTAGCAGTGGAAAGCATACTGTGCAGAACAAGTTTTATATTGAATAGACAAGCTAGAAAAAACTGTAGGTAGTGAGATTATTAAAGCAAAAATATAATTATACAGGCTCAGTTGTTATGGATCAAACTGTATCACTTACAAATTCATGTGCTAAGAAAGGAGAGATGGCTCAGTGGTTAAGAACACTTGCTCTTACGAAGGACCCAAGTTAGGTTCTCAGGACTCAAGTGGGGCACCTCCCAGCTGCCTGTAACCCCACCCTCATCTGGACTCCATGAGCATTTACACTCACATTTGCATGCTAAAGCCCTAAACAGTGCTATGATAAATCAGAACATGATTATATTTGGAGATTCTGTTTTCATAAAAGAAGAAGACACAATATAGAGACTATCAAAGATGAAGGAGAAGCTCAGATGTTGCTTTAAGAAAATCATGAAATACCACGAGGGCCAGCAAATCACCAAGAGCTAGAGAAAAGCTTAGAACACATTCACTGTCATATCCCCCAGTGGATCCAACCCTGCAGACAGCTTGACTTTGGATTCCTCGGATGCCAAACTATGCCACCGTTCATTTCCATAGCCTAAACCTGTAGCACTTTATTAATGCAGTCTCAGCAAAGCAATTCAATAGGACTAATTGATTTTCTTTAACAAAAATAATGAAGAAATATTATAGAATTCCTGCTTATTCACTAATCTTATAACCATTATTTAATAACTCCTGTTTTCTGTTCATTATTTTTGAATTATTACTCAGTTATTGGAAATAATGATGATGGCGGTACATGACTCAGGGAGAGCATTTATAACTTCCTAGGCAACTGCTTTAAGCACCGTCTGTACTAACTCAGAAATAATAAAGCACTTGCTCCAGATTATAGAAAAATCCCAGGGCAAAAGAAAGCAAGCTGTATGAGTGTACACATACAGTAACTAGCTTGCCCAAGGCATAAGCATGTATTTTTATTCTGAAGTCAGTGGCTATAATATAGAAGAATTGGTTACATATCTAATAAAGACTTTGTTTTCCTTACCCTAAAGACTTCTCAAGCCCTTAAGTGTGTATATCTGGGAACCTATGTTCATAACAGAGGCCTACACGACACCTAGGTGTTAGCAAAAAAACTAAAATATAGTCATCAAATACTTGTGTGACATAGTTCTGTTTGTTCACAGTCTTTCACGTTGCATACAGTATTGGGAGGATTTACCTTACTTGAGATGTATTTTCATAAAAGAAATATAGTAATTTATTGTTTTATCCTTTGTTTTTATTAATACTTAAATTGTTTTTTGGAAAAAAAGCATAAAGTATATATTTGGTTATTTGTAAGTAATTTCTGTATATGGCAGTCAGGTGCATCAAATAGCATTGGTGGTTGTATACAAGTTATTTGGTGTATGCTGTGCCGTGGAACTTACTAACTACAAAAAAAAAAAAAAATACCAGCATAGACACATGTGCACAGCTGTCCTCACAAACACACAGAGGCTCATGGACCATCCATGACTATCAGCAATTATTTTCATCAAAATCCACAAAATGTCCACTTTGCTGTTATCTGGGAGCTGAAAATTCCACTTAAAAGGCTGATTCATTTGCCCATCACTGAAGAGCTGTGATCTGAATATTCACATCTATCCAAGTTACATGTTGAAGTCCTCACCTAGCGGGGATGAAACTGGAGCTGGTAGGCGATTAGTTAATGACAGCGGAGTTCTCTTAAAGTGGAAATTGGTGCCTTCGAAGGTGGGGCCAGAGACTCGTTCTTTCTACCATGAGGAGAACAGAAGAAATCATTTAGAGCCTCAAAGTGAGCTGTTAGTAGACATTGGGTCTGCCTAGAGCTTCTGGTTTTTACAACTGAAAAAAAAAAAACCCTCTGTTGCTTTGCGATCTCTGTCTTTTAGTATTTTCTTATAGATGTCCAGTCAGAGTAGAATACACAGATTTTCATTGAGGAACAAATTTCTAGTCTCTCATTTTATTCCGCAATGAGATAACAGGACTGAGATTCCCACCCCAATTCCAAGGCTCTCTTTTTGACAGGGATATCTGTTTTAAAGGTTGTGTTTCCAGATCCACGGTCTCACCGTTTCCCCAAATCCAGGCAGCTTACTTTCTGTCTCTACTGCACAGTCAAATTTCCCCCTCAAACGTCTTTCATTCCTATAATTTGATTATCTCCTATATTGTCACCCTAATGAAAATGTAATACAAAATCAAATGACAATTGCTTTATTGTACTAGAGGTTCAGAGTGGTGTTTTATTTGTCTGTATACCTGTTTTCTTTTTTTGTTGTTGGTGGTGGTTTTTTGTTGTTGTTGCTTTTGTTTTTTTATAAATTTATTAATTTTTATATCAATCACAAGTTAGGTACTTTGCATCCCAAGGGTAGCCCCCTCCCTCATTCCCTCCTACCCTCCCCCTCCCTCCCTCAGCTCCTCCCCGCCCCCTCCAAGTCCACCAACAGGGGAGGACCTCCTCCCATTCCATCCAACCCAGCTTATCCTGTCTCCTCAGGGCTGGCTGCAATGTCCTCCCCTGGGATCTAGCCAGTCTGTCACTCTCCGGCATGTATGGGGGAGGGTCAAAGAGTCAGCCATCAAGTTCATGACTGAAAAAGTCCCTGTTTCCCTCACTAGAGTCTTCAGTCCGACACCGAGCTATCATGGGCCACCTCTGAGCAGGGGTTCCAGGCCACATCCACACATGGTCCTTGGTTGTAGAAACCGTCTCATACAAGACCCCCTGTGCCCTGCTCAGTTTGGTCTTTGTGGAGCTCTTGTTCTCCCCAAGCCTCACCAACCTCCTCCATTTCTATCATCACTTCTCGCCCTCTGCCAAAGGCTTAATGGCGAGTCTTAATATCTGTTCTGATACATCGCTACATTGACCCCCCCAGAGATCCTCCTTGGCATGCTCCTGTCCTGTTGCTTGTTTTCTCCTCCACTCAATGTCCATCCCATTTGTTCATCCAAACAAGCATTGATCATACCAACCTGGGTCCTCCTTCCTGTATGTCCTCTCTAGGTGTGTAGATTTCAG
>CM053743.1:74476402-74534895 GCA_028658305.1 Pachyuromys duprasi | reverse complement strand
CGCTGAATTAAAATCTCTACTGCTTATGGGTGTTTCTGGTGGAGTCATGGTGTCCTGATTTTTGTTGGGTGAGTTCTTTCGCCGATTTCTGGGCATTTGTTTATATATAATCAAGGAGCTGTTTGTGCTTTAAGGCTGAACTTCAGACTGGAACTGTCACTCTCTTGTGTCAGGAGTATTCTTCAAGAAGATCAGGGAGTTCCGGTGGTTTGTTAGTGTATGTGTGTTGTCTCAGTTGAACTCTGTTATGGGCTCTGTGTGCCCAGCTTCGTGCTCTGTGCTAGAAGCTGTGAGCACTGCAGGCTGGTCACCCTTCTGGTCTGGAGGTTTTGTTCCTCACTCTGTGCTAGATACTGAGTGTCCCGTTTTGGATGTCAGCTGGGGGCTCTGTGCTCTGCCCTGGGCTTGCTGCTAAGGGCTCTCCCCTGGACTGGAGACTTGGCACCCCCTTCAGGGCCAGGGGCTGTGCACCACGGTCTGAGATGATATTTGGGGCACACACAGTGGTTCTGGATTGGTTGCAGGCGTTGCAGAGCAGTGTGCATCCGCTGTATGCAGGCCTGTCTGAAATTGTGCCCAAGGCCTTCTCAGACCAGCCCGTGGACACCCACATGGACTGAGGTGGTCGCTGGTGGACCCGAGCGTGCAGGCAGGTTAAAACTGTCTTCTAGGCCCTCTCAGTCTGAGGTGTTTCCGATGGACGCGATTGGTGTGCACCTGCTGAATACCAGCCGGTGGAAGCGGCCTGCAGTGTGCAGGCCAGTCAAAATGGTCTCCTAGGCCCTCTCAGTCTGGTTCGTGTACCCACACACATACACACAGGGACTGAGGTGGTTTCCGGCGGACAAGATTGGTGTGTGCCTGCTGTATGCCCGCTGGTTGAGACAGAACTGGGGTCTTTCTTAGACTGGTCCATGGACTCCCACACGGACTGAGGTGGTTATTGGCGGACCCGCAGTGTGCAGGTCAGTCAAAACGGTATCCGGTTCCTCCTCTGTCTGGCCCAGAGGCTGTGAGACCCAGTCTGGTATTGGGGCTGCGGGCACCCAGGGCGGCTGCTCGTTCAGATCAGAGCTGTGCGCTGCAGGTCACCCGGATATTTTTCTGGGGAATAACTGGGTGTCCCTAGGATTTTCCCACTTAATTTCCTCATCGTAGGAGTTCCGCTCACCTGGCAATCACAAATGCTGGTGTTTTAGGTCCCAGAATTCAGTCTCCTGGTCGCTGTGTTGTTTCTGCTCTCCTACTCCTCAGACATGGTGTCCTCTCCTGGCAGCCATCTTGGATCAGATTGTGTTTTCTTTATTGATTCAAATTCCAGTTTTAGGTCTTGAACAGCTTTTTTCATTTCTTTCTCTAGTTTGATTGTATTTTCCTATATTTCTTTACCAGATTTATTCAATTCCTTCATCAGTTTGACTGTATTTTCTTGTAATTCTTTGAGAGATTTCTTTTCCTCCTTTAAGACCTCTATTATTTTTATAATCTCAGATTTAAGGTCATTTTCTTGCACTTCAGGTGTGTTAATATCTCTGAAGCTTGCTGTGGCAGGATAGCTTGTTTCAAGTGGTGACATTCGGCTCTGGGTTTTATTTCTAGTGTACCTCTAGCCATCTGGGTGTCTCGTGATAGTAGGCACAGTGGTCTCCGATGTCCAGGCAGTTTGGGAGGGGTTGGAGAAGGCTCTAAGCTGAATGTTGTTTGGGCCAACACAGGCCTCCTTGGGTTGGCAGATATGGATCAGGGTGTGAATACTGCTCACCTCTGCTGGCTTTATCCCAGGTGAGACAGGTCCTGCCCTCAGGGAGGTCGGAGAAATCCAAGGTTTGGTTGCTGCAGCAAAGCATCCCTGTGACTGGGAACCTATGCTTGGTTTAGGCAGACTTACACCAGGTGCCTTGGGATCTTATGCGACTCCTCAACCAGAGAGACAGCTGTGGGGGGCCTGGAATTGTGGTTCCCAGCTCCTGGGATATCTCCTACCATGCAGGAAACACGATGTGTTTTGGCGTCAGCTGTTAGATTACTCACTGTAACTACAGTGTCTTGTCATCTGCCACTCAGATACCGTGCACTCTGGCTGCTGCCATCTTGGAAGACCCAAAGCTAGTTATAACCTGTGTGTTTGAACCATTTTTTTCCCCTTAAATATTTTCATGGAGTCTGTAATCACAGAGAACCATTGCCCAGGAAGTCCCTTGGGATCTAAATCTACAGAATGACAGGCTTGGGGAAGGCTCTGCTGTTCTCATCGTGAGTCCTACCTTTTACAGAAGGGAAACATATTTTCACTCTACACTGAGTTTCACCACAAATTCTGTGTCTGGTGCTGCCCAGAGTCAGGCCTTGATAATTTTCTGAAGCAGGCTTCGAACTTGGCCAAGGCACCTTTTCCTCTAGTTGGGATTGAATCAAATGCTCATTCTTAACTCTGTTTTCTTGTACTTACTCACTTATACAAACCTTTGAGGGGACATCCTAGTTTTAAGAAGTTAGTAATTTATTACAGACTTTTGCAGCAGACAGTGCACATTTTTAAAAGTTGCAATTTACAATTTTAAAGTGGAAATACATTGACTCTGCTCTTAAATTTAAACACAAAGTGGGAAAAGACCATAACAAATAAACCCCATGGCTTTCCTCAATGTTTTAAAGTCTGTTAATAATGATCTCAAAATGTCCACTTTTTGATGAAATGGTTCACCTGCAGTCCAGTAATGAGTCCTTCTTTTACTATGATTAATTTTTAATGTTAGCGATTAATGTAAGAACCCATTTAAATATTTGCCAGGAACTCAGTAAAAATAATTTAAAATAATACATTCAAAATCCTGTAGAGAAGTTCTTTTCAGTGCTAGGCCCCCTGCCAGAAGCCCCTATATTTGGTCCTTAGAATGTGGAATTCATTGTCACATTGAGGTGTGCTTAAAGGAGCAAAGAGTGAAACACACAGTCCTGTTTTACTGGAACGCTGATGGTGTCTGCTCTGTGAAGACTCCCACAGCCACTGAGTTAGCTATGCTTTATCTAGACAATGTGTTTTTCTTAAAGAGTAAAATATTACAGTGGAGCCAAGATACATGATCAGTTCATAAAGCAAGATGTCAAAAGGAAAGTAGATTTGTATTTCTGTAAAATATCACTTCTGGAAGGAAATGTTGAAAATATGGTGTTGGTTAATTTCATGAAGATTGAATAAACTTGGAGAGTTTATTAGTTGTAGCTTTCTGAACCATTTAAAATGGTAACCATTCATCAGGTGTGGTACTTATCTCAACAGCTGTATGTTCTTTTGTATATTCATGCACATATTAGGTGAGTCTTACCATCTCTGAGACATGGTTGACTCCCAGACATAGAATATATTCAAAGAGAGCATTTTCCTCATGACGGAGACTCTACAATCTCAATAGAGGTTCTGTTGTCTAAACCACATGAATGAAGAAGTTGCATGAGATTATCACTATTTAAGAGGCTCTGGCTGACTGTAAGGAGGGCTGATAAGGAAGAGTCTTATTCCATTAGCGCAGGAAGAGATACAGGACTTCAAAAACATTACTAACTTTAAACACATATAAGTGGTGCTGTTTCTAAGACTGAAGCAGGTAGCATATGACTTTGGGGTATCTCTCTCTTTTTTGACTTTGGGGTATCTCATACTTCTTTTTTTACTCTTTAATTTTTAATTTATTATTATTTTATTAATTACAGTTTATTCATTTTGTATCCCAGCTGTAGCCCCTTCCCTCTTCCCCTCACCATCCCACCTTCCCTCCCTTATCTCCTCCCATGCCCCTCCCCAAGTCCACTGATAGGGAAGGTCCTCCTCACCTTCCATTTGATCCTAGCTTATCAGGTCTCATCAGGACTGTCTCCAATATCCTCCTCTGTGGCTTGGTACGGCTGCTCCCCCCACAGGTAGGGTGATTAAAGAACCAGTCATTGAGTTCATGTCAGAGACAGTCCCTGTTCCCATTACTAGGGAACCCACTTGGACACCGAGCTGTCATGGGTTACATCTGTGCAGGGGTTTTAGGCTATCTCCATGCATGGTCCTTGTTTTCTCATACTTATTATTTTGTTGTTTTTGTTTATTTAGTGTGCTGTGTCCCATTCACTTATATCAGTAATAATTGCTCCATATCTCCAGAGTTTGGCACCTAATGTCAGAAATATCACTGCCCTCATCTCTTGGCAACATGCCCTCATGAACTATATGAAATGTCAAGAAAGAAGAAAGATGCTTATTTACTGTCTCTTCTGTATTTGCCCATTAAGGATTAGGCTCAGTTATCTGCATCTAAAACCTAAAGTTCAAGGCTTAAGTACACAAGGTACACTATTGCAGTCATAGAGATAGGAATGTTCTTATGCTTTTATGAGTCCATCAATTTTTATTCCAGTTTTCCCCCATTATTGTTTGATTTGCATTGTATTGCCCAAAGTAGCCATTGGAGGCAGTAACTGCATTGTTTTCCTACAAGCAGGGCACAGGAGACAGAGGCCTATATTTGCTTTCCTCTTCATGTGCTTTGAGGAAGACTCTCATGAAGTCATCTTCTTTGTTTGCTTTCAATTGCCCAGAATGAAATATCATCTGACCTCAGTGAATGGCTGGGAAATATAGTACACAGTGTGGGACACTGCTATAGCTAAAGTTTTCATTACTGTGGAGAGAAGGGATCGCAGTGGGGACTAAGACAACTAGAAATTTCTGTCATAGACAGTAAGGAAAAGCTGGTATGAGGTTCCTCAGCACATCTCCCTCTGCTTCCAGATTCAAGCAGTACCAAGTCTGGGTATTTTAATTCACAGCCTCATTATAAGGTGCCCAGTTAAGGATGGCATTTCTGGTTTTATTAGTGACATAGTTAGGGCTCCCCAATTACTACTCTGACAGTTTCTAGCTCTATGTACCTTCTGATTTGAGTGTTTGTTTTGAGTTGATCAAAATAAAGAGGCTGAGAGTCACTTATATACATAGGCTTTTCATAAAAAATCCCACCCTTACAGATTTGGCATGTAGTTTAACTTTGAAGCTATGCCATGTTGGCGAGCAGACTGAGTGCTGTCATAGTTACCCTCAGAAAAAGTGTGTGTCTACACTACACAATGGGCTGCCTACAAATTAATGTATTGACACTATAATTAGGTACACAATTATAAGCACACCTGTCAGGAATAAAGAATTGACTCCAAGGAAGTCACACCACAAAAAGAAAGTTGCCAAAATGTTTGTTGTTATTAAATGTACAAACAAAGCACGGTAAAACCTTATAGACTAATAGTACTGAACTCTACTACGTGAATGAACCTTAAAAATGCTGAAAAAACAAGACATAAGAGGCAACATATTGTTTATTATAGTTATATCAGCTGCCTAGAAAAGAAAAATCTGTAGGAGCACAAAAATTAGCAGTTGTCTCAGACTGAATATGGAAATGGAGGTTTGCTTTAAATGGGCAAAGAGAGTCTTACTAAGAAGTTTAATAACGATCATCATACAGTTCAATAAATGTACTAAAAATTACTTAAGATGAGTGATTTTTTTAAAGTTCTTTTCTTTTTTTTGAGACATGGTTTTGAGTAGTGCAGACTGACTTTTCACACTCACTCTGCAGCAGAGGCTTGCCTTGGCCTCTGGATTCTCTTGCTTCCTCTTCCTGAGTGTTGGAATTATAATCATGTGCCACTATGCCAGATGAGATGACTGAATTTTATAAAATGCAAATTGTGTCTCAATAAGATTTTGATAAACTAGACTAGCCTGGAATGATCTTCCCTTCCTTATACTTAACTGTATCATGATAGGCACCTTTTGGGTGCCTATGGAAGGGGCCTCATTTGTTAACATTTTAAAAACTAGGAATATATCATAGTGCTTTTGCTTGAAAATGTCAATTCCATTTCCAGATTCTCAAGTGTTATCATGGCCTTTAACTGGAGGGCCATCAGCACATTTAATGGCTGACTCTAATTTTTGACTCTATCTACATCTGAGCCTCCGATTCTAACATTTAAAATAATTCATTGTTTTTAAAATAGAAATTTGAAGAAATTTTGACAAAAAAAGAATAACTAATTGTGCTGGCTAGTTTTATGCCAACCTGACATAAACTAGAGTTACCTAAAAGGAGAGAACCTCAATTGAAAAAAAAAAAAAAAGGGCCTGCATAAGATCCAGCTGCAAGGCATTTTCTTAATTAGTGATTGACTGGGGGAGGACCCAACTCATTGTGGGTACTGCCAACCCTTCGCTGGTAGTCCTGGGTTCAATAAGAAAGCAGGTTAAGCAAAGCATGGGGAGCCAGCCAGTAGGCAGCATCCTTCCATGGCGTCTGCATCAGCTCCTGCATCCAGGTTACTGCCTGTGTGAGTTCCTCTCCTGACCTCCTGTAATGATGAACAGCAATATTGAAGGGTAAGCCAAATAAACCCTTTCCTACCCAACTTGCTTCTTGGTCATGATGTTTTATTGCAGAAATAAAAACTAAGTTAGGACTAAGACATTAATTAAACTAAGAGTTTTTCAGGAATGTAATCAGGCTTGAGATTTAAAAAACAAACAAACAAACCCAAACGCCTCTAAAGTCTTGACTACCATATGACTTGTACGATTGTTTCACCAAAGTGAAATCCTATTTTGTAAACCCATTTCAATGCATTGCTTCCAAAATTGCTTTAAAACTTCTCTAACACAAAAGTACTAAGATTTTAGTTCATTGGGCATTTAATAATAGTAATGCCATTTGCACAAAATGAAATGATTTAAACACATACCTTTGGTAACGTTAAAGAGAATAGTATAGAAATCTTCTAGAAACTTCTGGTAATCAAATCACCATGACTTGTATTGAATGCACCAGAGACATCAGTATACAAGAAAGAGATACCATGAGTATATTAGTTCCAATACATTAACAATAGCGTCAGTAACTGCTGTTCTTTCATTCTTTTTAAGCCTATAGCATCAAAGTAGTTGGTTTGAGCTCTCTAAATCTCTAGGACTCTTGTTTTCATTCTGGCGTTTCGTTTCTGGCATTTTCTTTCTTTTCAGAATGAATGAAACATTGATGTTAAATGAGACAATGGTCACAAATGCAGTTTGGAGAAATAAAAATTAAGTGGCTATGTCAGCAGACAGCACCAAATTTAGTGGTTAACTGACAGAAAGAAAGAGAGATACAGAGATACAGAGAGTCAGAGGGGGGGGGGTAAGACATGAGAAAAACCTGAGAAACAGACTATTTTTCTCCCCATAAAATTATAACTGAAAAACAGCACCATTAAAATGGAGGATGTTGAGGACATCACAGCCTGAGTCACATGAACAATTTCCTCACCCAGGGCACGGAACAATGAAACTACAACTCTTCAAAATGCTCTGGCAGTGTTGGGAGGAGCTTTGTGTTTGAGCAAGAACAAACATGATGCTTATATTCGCTAGACGTCAGTCACTCCCAACCTTCTTTTTTTAAGCACCGATTTTCAAATGTGACCAGCTGTGACTTAAATAAATAAAATCTGAGATAGGCTTGCACAAAGAAACCAAACTGTGTCTGTATGCATTTAGAGAAATTGTACAATGCTAACTTTCTGCATTTGAAATTAACAGATAACGCAGTAGTCATTGAAACTTGTAATGTAAAAATGAAACAAATATATATTTAGAGCAGTAAATGAGTAGGACAGGAGATAAAGGAAAAAAGAACTGAGAAGAGACGGGGCACCATCAATAGGAAGAATGAGAAGGTGAGTAAAGTAAAACATTAGACACCGGAAAAGAGTGGACAAAAGGAGTGGACAAGAAAGGGACTTGATTACTTTTTATAGTGAGAATTCTGGAATTTTGGTTTATTTAGAAAACAAATATTGTAAGAATATGTTTTCATCTTAATCCCAGGTGTGGGGATATGGGACTGCTTTTCGGAAGGTGACTATAATTTGCCTCATGCCTATTAGGGCTGGTTTTGCCAGCTGCAGATAGTTTCTGCAGTTGTTTGATGTTTGGAATTCTGGGAACTTTTCAGAAGGTATACAAATGCTAGAAACCAGATAGGTGGGTGGGTGGTTGGTGGTCATTCATGGGGGTTTGGTTTGTTAGTTATGCTTAAAGAAGAAACAAGAAGAAAGACATTAGATTCAGGATCTCTCTCTCTCTCTCCCCTCCCCCTGTCTCTTACCCAAGTTTCTCTCTGATCTAGTGATAGTTGGTGAAATGGGGTGAGGGGGAAGCAGGGGAGGGGATAAAGGGCAGGAGGAAGAACCCACAGAGTAGCAAAAACAAGCTCCACATGGCTTCCATTGTCTTGTATGCTTAAGGCAGAGGACAGGTGAAAAATATATTTTGTAATGTTTACTTTTTATGTAAAGAAAACCCAGCTATACTGTTGTTTGGCTTTGTTGTACAGAAGGAAAAAGGATGTAGATGCATCTGTCAAACACCTGATTCAGTAGGGTTGTTTCTTGGTTGTGATTCTTTTTTTTATTTTAATTTTAATTTTTTATACACTTTATTCACTTTGTATCCCCCCTGTAGCTCCCTCTCTCCTTCCCTCCCAAACTCTCCCTTCCTCCCCCTTCTCCACCCATGCCCCTCCCAGAGTCCACTGATAAGGGAGGTCTTCTTTTCCTTCCTTCTGATCCTAGTCTATCAGCTCTCATCAGGAGTGGCTGCATTGTCTTCCTCTGTGGCCTGGTAAGGCTGCTCCCCCATCAGGGTGAGGTGAATAAAGAGCAAGCCAATCAGTTCATGTCAGAGACAGTCCCTGTTCCCATTACTATGGAGGCCACTTGGACACTGAACTGCCATGGGCTACCTCTGTGCAGGGGTTCTAGGTTATCTCCACACATGGTACTTGGTTGGAGTATCAGTCTCAGAAAAGACCCTCTGTTCAGATTGGTTGTGATTCTTAAATTGACCCAGTCCTTAGTTTAGGTCCCTTGACAGACTTACTTGTTTATATTAGTAGTATATACTGATATTGTGCTCTTCAATATTGAGACAGATAATCAGTCTCTGAACGTACATTTTCTCTTAACTGGGAGAAGGGTAAAACAATGGGTGGCTAACATATGCTGATGGAGACGTTGTGAGTGTGTTGTAAGTGTTCTTTAGATAGGTGGTGCTCTTGGTCACGTTGGCACCTGGTAGACATTGTCATTGTTCCTTTGTAGCTCCCCCACCCCCCCGCCCCCGGCTACTTTTCACGCTTGTTAAATGGCCTTGGAGGTATGAAATACTCATTTTCTCATGACAAGAACCTGGTATCAGTCACCTGAAGTGCATGCAAATCAAATGAGATAACATGAAATGCATTTGGAAATGCAGTGAATAGGATGCCATATCTGCATAAGGTTGCAAATCAGCACAAGAGAGCCACCTCCTTCTGCTTTGTATTTTGATATCTATTAAAATGTTGAACCAGCTCTGGTGTGGAACTTTACCTTTGAGCCTGCAATCAGAGTGCCTCTGGCCTGTTCTTATACCCAGAGAGCCTTGAACACAGCTTAGTTTTACTTCAACACGCATTTTAAAATTTCTGAGAGTCAGCTAGTTTGTGCATACTTAACAGGGCATCTCCATAATTTAACATCTGGTGCTCATCCTGGGTCACCAGATGAGAACTACCGCTGGCCAGCATCTCCTGTCACTGTAATTCATGGACTTTATATTGCAGGTCCTCTGGAAAGCGAGGGGATTTAAAACGACAACACACTAGGTATAACCAGATCTTGTAATCCCGCATGTATTATTCTGTACTATAACACTGTTAATTACAACTCCTTTTTGTACATTTGTGAAACATGGAAAACAAGAAATACCTTGCATAGGGTCACCTCCCAGGCTCTTTCTCTGGTTCTTATCACAGGTCTATTACATCCCTCAAGACTTCTAGAACAGCTCACAGTCCCTTCTCAGCAGGCTTTTTAATTAGGCTCTTATCTGTCTTGCTGCCCCAGGTCATTCTTGCTGGGTTAAGCTGCTCCAGGACTTATGAAAGAGCTTCATTTGCTAAATGTAGGTATAATATTGGACGGAGTGCTTTGTGAACCTGCCTGCTTTAAGTTTTCCCCAGCGTTCTCTCTCACTCCTGCTTCAACAGTCCTCAAATTGAAACTTTCTCACCCCTGAGGATCTCTGACCTTTCTCCTTCCCAGCAATGAATTAGTTTGATAAAAAGCACAGACAGGAGAATGTTTTGTAATATGGCATTGCTGTTGGACTTGGGGTTCAGAAATGCAGCTGTGCCATTTCTTTCATATAACTGTAACAATTGAAATATAATGAATGGAATAACTTTAACCAGATAAGTGCCACATGATTAAAAACAGCTTGGCGTAGTTTACTTTCAGAAGAGTGAGGCAAAAAACAAAGACAGAAAGGGAACTGCAGACCCTGTGCAACATTTGCAGTGAGGCAGAACAACCAGTGTGAGTGACTAACTTTATCTTACACAAATTTGTGCAAACCTTTAGCAATAATTATTGCTAGTTTTTTTTTTAAAGCATCAATAGATATGCTGTCAAAATCTTTGAAACACTGTTTCTTTTTTACCCCATTTTGTCTTTTTATTTCTTCTCTCATACAAAACATCAGGACCACAGCCTCCTCTCCTACTCCTCCCAGTTTTCCCCACCTCTCCTCTCCGGAAGATCTAGGGCTCCTGTTTCCCTTCATAAAAGAGCAGCCCTCACAGGGTTATCAAATGAAAAGGGCATAACAGGATGCAGTAAGACTAGACACAAACCCTCATATTAAGGCTGGATGAGGCAATCCAGTAGGAGGAAAAGAGTCCCAAGAGTAGGCAAAATAATCAGAGAGACAGTCCCCACTTCCACTGTTAAAAGTCCTGCAGAAACTCCAAGCTGAACAACCACACACATTTTCAGAGGACCTAGCGCAGATCCATGCAGTCTCTGTTACTGTTGCATCCGTCTCTGTGGGATTCTGTGAGCCCTGTTTAGTTGATCCTGTGGGTCATGTTCTCCTGGTGTCCCCATTCCTCTGGTTCCTACGGTCCTCATTCCCCCTTTTTTGCAGGGTTCCCCTAGCTCTGCCTAACATATGGCTGTGGGTCTCTACATCTGCTTCCAGCAGCTGCCAGGGGAAGCCTCTTTGATGACAATTGGGCTAGGCATCAATCTATGTTTCTTATAACCAGGAAAGATATAGATAGATGATTCTTCCCAGCCTAGCTCCCAGTGAAGGTAGCCACAGAGACATCATTATGATCAGCCACAATGAGCTGCTGCTCTTGAGGTTGTGGTTGATACTGTTGAAAATGCTGGTTGTGGGCTTAACAATATTTCTTGTTGTTCTTGACAGTTTGTGATAGTTTAAATGGACGCAGGCCTTCGAACACTTGATTCCCAGTTGGGTGGTGCTGTTTGGGGAGGCTTAGGAGGTGTGGTCTTGCTGGAGGAATATTACTGGAGGTAGGCATTGAGAGTTCATTGCCTCTGCACCACGGTGGACTCTAACCCTCTGGAACCATAAGCCAAAACAAATTCTTCCTTCCTACAGTTTCTCTTGGACATGGTGTTTCGTCACAGCAACAGTGTAGCCACTAATACACTTTCAATAATGTACATGAGGAATTTCAGTCATTCCTCTCCAGACTTACCCTTTCTCATCCTTTCTCCCACTGACAGCCTTATTCTCAACAAGCCTCCTTTCTACCTTCACATCATTTTTGTTTGTTTGTTTTTGTTTTTGTGTGCATGAGTCATGGAATTTACTTAGGGTTGCTTACATGAGCACATTTGGGAAATTATTTACTGGAGCATGTGCAACTTATCAGTGGCTGCATCACTGAAGAAAATGATAATCCTCATCCCTCTCCCATGATGAAAGGTTGAGTGGTCTGATCTTGTCGAAGTCTTGAGCATATAATCACAGCTTCAGTGAGATTATGAGTGAAATAGACATGCCATATTTAGAAATAATTGCTTTAGAAACACCTCCTGGCCCTTTGGCTGTGATGTTCTCAGAACCTTGGCGGGGCTGTGTTAGGAATGTCCTTTTTAGGGCTGAGCACTCCACAGTCACTTATTCTCGTCACTTTGGTGAGTAACGAGCCTTTTCATAACTTCTGCCCCTTGCAAAAACTGGTGTCTCTGATCCAGTTTGAGAGCAGCATTAATCTATAGGTATAAACATGAGTACTTAGAAGGAAATTTGACCTCAATTCCATTTAACAGAGTACTACTAGTTTGTATTAGGCTCTTGGCCAGGTTTCACGATCAGTATGCGGCCACTCTTGTGCAGTGGACCTCCAATACAATCAGGTTGTGGGCTAATTTTGATGGTCTGATGGAGCTAAGTGATGTGTTGTGGTCATGGTGGATTTGGTATGTTTGGTAGAAGGCTGTATCTAGTAGTTCCTGTTTGTCTGGTAGATGGCTATATTTGGAAGGAACCGGCTATCCCCTGTTTTTTCTATAACAAATGAGACAGTTAAAGGATACATGAGAGGGATTTATGTTTTTTGGTGGTTACACTGAGAATGTATAAGGATTAAGAATCTTTGACCTCAGGCTAGATCTCTTAGAAATACTCAGGAAGTTGCAAATTTGGCTTCTCTGAAACTGATCAGTTCTTTAACATGTTGTAATTATATCAACTTCTTTTCTTTTTTTTCTATTTATTTATTTATTTATTTATTTATTTATTTATTTATTTATTTATTTATTTTACACTCTGATCCCAGCCCCACCCTCAAGACTCTCCCTCCTTTCTACCTCTCAGAGAAGGGGAGGCAACCAAAAGGTACCAGCCAAACATGGCACCTTAAGTCACAGAGGACTAAGTAATTCTCTCCCACTGAGGCCTGACAAGACATCCCAAATAGGGGAAAGGGAACCAGAAGCGGACAAGAGTGTCAGAGACAAGCTCTATTCCCATTGTTAGGGAGTGTTAGGGTACCCACATGTTGACCAAGCTGCACAGCTGGTACATATGTGTAGGGAGGTCTGGATTCAGCCCTTGCATGCTCTTTGGTTGGTGGTTCAGTCTCTGTGAGCCCCATTGGCCCAGGGTAGTTTACCCTGTAGGCCTTTTGGTGGTGTCCTTCACCCCTCTGGCTCTCTCTATCCTTCCTCCCACTCTTCCACAGATCTCTCTGAGCTCAGCCTATTGTTTGGCTGTAGGTCTCTCTATCTGTTTCCATCTGCTGCTGGATGAAGCCTCTCAGAAGATATTTATACTAGGCTCCTGTCTGCAAGCATAGCAGAGTATCATTAATAGTGACAGGAGTTGGCTGTCTCTCATGAGGTGGGTCTCAAGTTGAACCACTCATTTGTTGGCCTTTCTGTCAATCTCTGCTCCATCTTTATCTCTACACTTCTTGTAGGTAAGACAAATTTTGGGTCAAAGGTTTTATGGGTGGCTTGCTGTCTCCTTCTCTCCACTGGAAGTCTTGTCTGGCTATAGGAGTAGCAACTTCAGTTTCCATATCCCTCATTATTAGGAATCTCAGCTAGGGTCACTCCTCAGACTTCCAGGGGCTTCACCCAGTGATGCTCTCCCAGCTATGTCCATTCTCTCTCCTGGTCCTCTCCTCTGTTCTCTCCTCCCCTACTCTCCTCACATCTGATCCCCATCCCTGTTACCCTTCCCAACCTCTCTCCTACACAGCCACCTCCTTTCATCTATTTCAGATGTCTATTTTATTTATTCTTCTGAGTGAGATTCAAGAATCCCCCCTTGGGCCTTCCTTGGCTTCTTTGGGTCTGTGGATTGTAGTGTGGTTGTTCTGTACATTATGGCTAATGTCCACTTATAAATGAGTACGTACCATACATGCCTCACTCAGGATGATCTTTTCTAGTTCCTTCCATTTACCTGCAAACTGGGTGATGCCTTTGTTTTTAAAAGCCGAATAGTAATCTGTTGTGTAAATGTACCACATTTTCTTTGTCCATTCTTGGCATGAAGGGCATCTAGGTTGTTTCCAGTTTCTGGTTATTATAAATAAAGCTGCTATGAACATAGTTGAGCAAATGTCCTTGTTGTATGGTGGAACATATTTTGGGTATATACCCAAGAGTGGTATAGCTGGATTTTGAGGTAGATCTATTCCCAATTTTCTGAGAAACCTCCAGATTGATTTCCAAAATGGTTGTACAAACTTGCACTCCCACCAGCAATGGAGGAATGTTCCCTTCTTCCACATCCTCACCACCATGTGTTGTCACTTGAGTTTTTGATCTTAGCCATTCTGATGGGTATAAGATGAAATCTCAGAGCCATTTTGATTTGCATTTCCCTGATGAATAAGGATGTTGAACATTTCTTTAAGTGCTTCTTGGCCATTTGAGATTCCTCTGTTGAAAATTCTCTGTTTAGCTCTGTACCCCATTTTAATTTGGGTTATTTGTTTTGTTGTTTAATTTCTTGAGCTCTTTATATATTTTGGACATTAGCCTTCTGTCAGATGTGGGATTGGTGAATATCTTTTCCCATTTGTAGACTGCCATTTTGTCCTATTGAAACCTGAGTGCAATGAACAGCCTGTAGCCAGCTCAACAGGTTGGACAGTGACCTTCCCCAGTAGATGAGTAGGTCTGAGTGTTTCAGACAGCTTGGCTTTTTTCTGCCTCTTTTAGGGAACTTGGCTTATTTCTACTTCTTTAAGATAGGTTCTCTGATCTCTGATTTTTTAAAAGCCATCTCTACAGGTCTGAGTCTTTTCTAGGCATCTCAGCTTGTTTGAGACTGTCTCTCATCATTTATATAGATCACACATGCTAGGGGAGGGAAGATTCTAGTGAATCCAGTTAGTTTCAGGGATTTCCTGAAGCTATTGAGTTGCTTACTTCCTGAGCTTTACCAGCTTTCCTGCATGTTGAAATGTTTCTTCTCCTTTTAGAACATCTTGTGTCTTAATGAGCTTCCCTCCAAGATGGGCAGTTTTATCTTAGACAGAATGTATACACAACTATATGTATAGTGGTCTGAGTGAAAATGGACCCGATAGGCTCATAGGCACTATAGGAGATGTGGCCTTGTTGGAGTAGATGTGGTCTTGTTGGAGTAGATGTGGTCTTGTTGGAGTAGATGTGGTCTTGTTGGAGTAGATGTGGTCTTGTTGGAGTATGTCACTGAGGTTTCAGAAGCTCAGTCTAGGCCCAGTGTCAGTTTCTGTCTTCCTACTGCCTGCTGATCCAGTTGTAGAACTTGGGGCACCTTCTCCAGCACCATGCCTGTCTGCGCATGACTATACTTACCACCATGATGATAATGCACTAAACCTCTAAATGCTTTCAATATTAAGAGCTGTGGTGGTCAGGTTGTCCCTTCACAGCAATAGAAACTCTAACTAAGACAGCATGTCAGCATAAAATGTGAGTCTGGATCCCTAGACCCATATAAAAGCTGGATGCAGTAGCATCTATAACCCCAACGTTAGTTGGGGAGATTGGGTAAAGAGGGCCCAGTCTAACCATATCCATGAGGTCCAGGTTCAGTAAGAGACAGTATCTCAAAAGATGAAGTGGGGAGAGATAAAGGAAGTAGCCTACAATAGACTTTGGATTCCTCAAGCACACTCACAAGCAAGCAAACCTCCACCACACAGACAAAAATGACTGTATTTTAAAAAGTAATATGTATTTCTAGCTTATATGAGATATACCATATATTACTCTCATATTTACTTTTCAAGCTTATTGATTGAATTTCTGTTGTTTTTCTGTGTGACTTTTGTTTGAAAGGGATTTTTTTTTAAATAAAAGCTGACAGAAAGGTGTTTATTGGGTCCAAGAATTATCACTAATGTTGCTTCATATATTTCTGCAGTTATTGTGCATTCATACTTCTAGTAAATGGTCTGGAGTGTCTTCTATTTCTGTCATTGTGTGACTGGGAGTGAGTGATGACCCACACCTGCCTGTGAAGGGTCCCAATACCCCAGCTTGCAGGAACTTCTGTATCACTTCCTGGAAAGGCAGGCCAGCTCTAGGCTCTGTCCAAGGACTTCTATAGCTAGATAACCTTTCTCCTGTTCTGCCAACGGACTCCTCTTCCATACACGGCTGACGTAATTATTTACAACGGTCAAGAAACAGCAGTGATAAACCCCATTTTCTTAACCTAAAAGAATTAACTAATATGCTTGAATTAAAACTCAGTTGCCATTTAAATAAATACTCCATAAGCATAAACCTTTATAGATGATATTATTAAATAATTTCTTTATGAATGGTTATGGTGAGCTTTATAGCTTGGAGAGGGCTATTAAAAGTCTATCATCCCAACCACACAGTAATCTTCAACTTTATGGCAGGAGGAGTTGTTCACTAATCTTCCTCACACTGTCTTTGCCGCTGTGAGAAGAGTACCCTCCATTCTCTGAAGAAGGAGGTGAACATAAACAGGAGATAAGGATAGTAATGTTAAAAAATCCAAGTGTAAATGATGTTATTCATATCCCTGTGATGCAGGTTTGGGTGACTGGATGATGTTCTGGAATAGGACTGGGATGTATGGTCCTTGGGAAGACTGTACCATTTCACCAAGCAAAGATGGAGATGCTTGAACATATTATTTTGCTATTTTGGTTGTAGATAGTACATTTCAAGTTTAAAAAGCAATAAGGCTTGTTGACCAGCATCTGTGGATGTACTGTGGATAGGCAGAGTCTGAGTGAAGCAGCTGCTTTAAGAAAAAGAAGAGCAAAGAGCTTTGTTTGTAAACCTCAGTGGCAGGAGCAGATGGGAGACAGGTGTCACATGTGTGTGCTACCTGTGCCTGGAAGCCTAGAGGATGGAAAGCTGACAGAATAGCAGGGCATTGCTGCTAAGAGGGAGGCTATAAGTTTACCTCAGGCCTAATGAGCTTTTAATAGACAGGACTCAAAGCATTCTGTAGAGATGGCATCAGAGAAGGGAAGGTTGGGGTGCAAAATGCAGATGTGGGAAATCTCTCACCCTTTTAATAACAGATGCCCCATTTCTGGAACTTCCTTGTCCTTCTGTCTTTTCTTGGGTCTGCCCTCCCCCTCCCCCAATTCTATTGACTATATTTTACCTTAACTTCAAGGAACAGAATTTTGGCAATTTGTCTGTTTTAAAGTATTGTTTTCTATATTTGAATTTGAGTTATAGTTTGACTTGCCAGAGAATTCTATGTTGAGAATATTTTTTCCTCAACCCTGTTTTCCTGTTTGGAATATTTTTGAACTTTCTCTTTGTTACATTAAAAATAATCAGGGCATTTGTCCCTTGCATGGCTCAGTATTGATCAGTTGTATTTGAAATCCGCAATCTAGAAACTCTTGTTCTCATCCAAGCAGTTATTACGTTGTTTTACCTACAATTTTCTCCTGTTTCCTCTATTCATCCAGCCATCTCAGAGAATCTATTGTCTGTAGTATTCTGCTATTTTTTTGCCATCTACCTTAATACCCTTACAAATGCATGGTTTAGTTTAACGACACTGTACCATTTAAAGATAATAGTGTAAAGTGTAATAGTGTAATAGTAATAGTGTAAAGTATAAAAGTAAATTAATAGACATTGATTCTTTGTGTCTTTTCTTTTATAAACAATGCCTTAATGACTATTTCTGTGCAAGCACTTTTGTACACAGGTGCAGAATTCATAAATTTAACTGATAGGCTAGGGAAGGGGAAAATGGCCATTTGCAGTTCAGTACACATTGGTACTTGTTTGCGATAGGTTGCGGTGCCAGCTAGCCTCCCAAACTCATCTATATTCTCACTGATGCTTCATACCATCAGACCTCTTAACTTTTGCCAAAATCATGAATGAGAAATTGTTTCTCAGCTGAGTTTGAAAATAAAAGCTGAAAATACTTCTGTACATTACTTATGCACCAAAGATTCTCTTCTGTGAAGTGGCAATTTATATAGTTTGTCTACAAATTCTAAACTAAATTAAATCCAGATATGACAAAAAGCATGCCTCAAAATGTAAAACTAAGGCAAAATTAAAGCTGCACAAGAAATATGCCTGATGCATAAATAGGATCTCACAATTAAAAGTTAAACAGTTGAATTTGAAAGAGGGTTACATTTAATAAAAATTATTCATAACTTCTATCCTACTTCATTATTTTCAATGAGAAGTCTTTCTTTTAATTAAAATGGCAAACGAGCCATAAACACTGATTTACTCTTACATATTAATCATGATGGACATGTCTTCATTGTTTATGGAACATTGCTAATGTGTCTCAGTAAAAGTAGATTCATTTTCAAAACTTTTAAGCAAAAACATTAAGTAGTTTCTATATTCAAAACAGAGAAGAAATATTAAGTATAATCCTCAAAGTATAAGCAATAAGTATTAATATTTTATAGATTTTTCACTCCTCTCCAGAGAGATGACATCTATACTCTAAGTAAGAAGCAGAGAGGACAAGGGAGAAGGCGCCACTTTCAGTGATGTACTTCCTCCAGCACGGCCACGCCTCCCTATAACCTTTCCAAATTACACCTCTGACTGGAAACAAGTTCTCAAATGTCTGAGTCTGTGAGAGACATTTTTTCATTCAAACCAACACAGAAGAGTTTATTTCCTATTTTAGGTCACAGTCCATCACCGCGGGAAGGCAGGGGAAGAATTGAGGGCAGGAGCAAGAAGCAGAACCCATGGAAGAATCCTGCTTGCTGGCTCATTCTCTGGCTCTCTTCTAGGTTTACACTTAGCCTTGTACTTCTCAGGACCACACCATGGGATGGTTCTGCCCATGGAAGACTGGGCTGTCCCACATCAATCACCAATCAAGACAATCGGTCACAGACATATCTCTCACACGACCGTCTCTCATGGCCCATTTGATATGAACAATTCCTCAAACGCTTCACCCATCCCAGGTGAACCTGTTTGTGTCTGCCCGAAAATACAACCTAACAAGCACACCAATCAAGTTTAAAGTAAAGCTTAACCACCAGATACAGCTACCTAAATCTGACTTTGTATGACGGAAAGACTTAAAGCCTGTAAATATGATATGAGAAAATTCAGGAACTGGTTGTGGAAAATGTGACTGAATGAGAGATTTCTTCATAGATTGAAAGTGTAGGAAAACCAGTGTGAAGCATCTCAGTGGGGAGGGAATAAAGTGTTTCAAGGAACCCTGCACACACACAGAGCACCCAGTAATTTCAGGATAAGCAAAGTTGTTATGAGCTCAGGCGATGACGAGGATATTAGCTTACTTTTTCATCACTTTGACCTAATAACCAACCAAAACAACTTAGTGGAGAAACAATTTGCATTGGCTCTCACTTCCAGAGATTTCAGTCTTTGGTTTCTTGACCATGTGAGTGTGGGTAGAGTACCATGGTAGAGGGAGCTCTTCACTCTTTCAAAGATGGAAAACGAGGAGGAGATTCTAGAAGAGATTAGGAACCTTAAGGATGTATGCACAGTAACCTATTTCTGCCCAGAATCCAGGACCCCAACTTGTAAAGGCTACAACAAATCAAGCAGGGGCCTAATCTGTTCATTAGAGACGTCACTTATCCAAAGAGATTAAAGTATCAAACTCCCGTAATCTCACTATGTGTCGATCGACCTCACAAACACATTCAGAAGTGTGATTTACTAACCAGGCATTTCTCACACTAATCAAGTTGAAAATCAGAATTAACAATCTTAACAAGCGGGAAAATTGTTCCAGAAATAATTTTAGAATTAAATTATATTCCACTGTTTAGGTATAAGAGATAGAACTCAAGAAAAATAAGAGCATGTCAACAGGAAGGAGAAAAAGCAATTCTAGAACATGTCCTTGCTTTCTTGTTTGGTGTCACGGGTACGTTCACTCTAAGGGATGTGTGAAGTGTTTCAGGCTAACAGTCCGAAGCACTTCACCTTTGTGGTTGTTTGTGTACTGTTTTACATTCATATTTCTCTATATGATCATGCACTCTTTGCTCAAAAGCTTCAAGTGAGAATGCTATTAAAATACATAAATTCTATAACCAGTTTTTATTCAAAACTGGTCATGGATGTGTGTAATTTTTATTTCTAAACCGTGTATTATAAGATTATAAAGGAATATATTTTTTCAGTATTTTAAAATATTTTTAATTCAATTAATATGTCCTCTGGATTGATTGACAAATCTTTACCTTAGAAGCAAGTGATTCATGTCTAGGATATATAAAGTCCTGGGTTCAACCCCCATCAACACACACACACAAACAAAATATCAATGATGTATATGAATAAGATGGCAGACACAAATGCTGGCACATTAATAACTGTATTGAATGCAAATAGTCTAAACAAACATAGCTTGCCAGAATAAATTAAAGAACTTAGTATATCAACTATGTGCCACTTTAAATAAGCTAACGTTTTTTCAGTGTTGGAGGTAGAACCACGGACTTTATACGCACTGGGGAAGAAACATCAGGTGAGCCTCTATCCTCAGGCTCGGAACTCTTTCTCATTATGGAGACATAAGCAAAACAGATATGCAAGCAGCAATCATAAAAAACTTTGAATGTATTAATGTGAGAATAACTATATTTTAGAAAAAAATATTCCAGGAGAACAGAAAAGAGCACTAATGGACATCAAGAGAGAGGGCGTGTGATGATTGCAACAGCCAGAGGGTGGAAAAGTGTACAATGAGGTGCCATCTGCTGGGTAGAATATGGCTCATGCAGTCAGGAACATGAGCAGATATGAGTGCCGGCCATAAGGATGACTATGATCACAGTGCATAATACAAACATGTAGGATTAATACATGTTAATTAATTCTTAATTAATATTAAGAATTACAAAATATACATGATGTTTAAAGTAAAAAAAACTTTAAAAAACTAATTTAAAAAGTAAAGTCACATCTTCTTTATTACAACATATTCACTTTGTATCCCCGCTGTAGCCCCCCCCTTGACCCCTCCCACTGCTGCCCTCTCTCCCTCTTTTACACCCAGGCCCCTCTTGAAGGTCCACTGATAGGGGAGGTCCTCCTCCCCTTCCATCTGACTCTAGCCTATCAGGTCTCATCAGGACTGCATTGTCTTCTTCTGTGGCCTGGTAAGGCTGCCTCACCCCCTCGGGGGGAGGGGAGAGGTGATCAAAGAGCCAGCCACTGAGTTCATGTCAGAGACAGTCCCTGATCCCATTACTAGGGAACCCACTTGGAAACTGAGCTGCCATGGGCAACATCTGTGCAGGGGTTCTAGGTTATCTCCATGAATGGTCCTTGGTTGGAGTATCAGTCTCAGAAAAGCCCCCTGTGCCCAGATTTTTTGGTTCTGTTGCCTTCCTTGTGGAGCTCCTGTCCCCTCCAGGTCTTTCTATATTCCCCTTCTTTCATAAGATTTCCTTCACTCTGCCGAAAGTTTGGCTATGAGTCTCAGCATTTGCTTTAATGCCCCAATGGGTAGAATCTTTCAGAGGCCCTCTGTGGTAGACTCCTGTCCTGTTTGTTCCCTCTTTTCTCTCTCTTCTGATGTCTATCCCATTTGCTTTCTGAATGAGGATTGATAATCTTACCCAGGGTCCTCCTTCTTGCTTGGCTTCTTTAAGTGTACAGATTTTAGTATGTTTATCCTAAATTATATGTCTAATATCCGCTTATAAGTGAGTATATGCCAAGTGTGTCTTTCTCCTTCTGGGCTACTTCACTCAGGATGTTCTTTTGTAGTTCCCACTATTTGCCTGAAAATTTCATGATTTCCTTGTTTTTAATAGCTGAGTAGTATTCCATTGTGTAAATGTACCACACTTTCTGTATCCATTCCTCCATTGAGGGACATCTGGGTTGTTTCCAGCTTCTGGCAATTAAAAATAAAGCTGCTATGAACATGGTTGAACAAATGTCCTTGTTGAATACTTGAGCATATGTTGGATATATGCCTAGGAGGGGTATAGCTGGATCTTGAGGAAGCACTATTCCTAATTTTCTGACAAAGCACCAGATTGATTTCCAAAGTGGTTGTACAAGTTTACATTCCCACCAGCAATGGAGGAGGGTTTCCCTTTCTCTACATCCTCTCCAGCATGTGTTGTCACTTGAGTTTTTGATCTTAGCCATTCTGATGAGTGTGTAGAATCTTAAGGTTATTTTGATTTGTATTTCCTGGAAAACCCTAGGGAAGATGCTTAATCCTCACTCATAGCAAACAGGATAGAAATCAGAAGTGGGAGAAGATAGGGAACAGGACAGGAGCCTACCACAGAGAGCCTCAGACTCTACCCAGAAGGGTATCAAAGCACATGCTGAGACTCATAGCCAAACTTTGGGCACAGTGCAGGGGATCTTATGAAAGAAGGGGAGACAGAAAGACCTGGAGGGGACAGGAACTCTACAAGGAGAGCAACAGAACCAAAAATTCTGGGCACAGGGGTCTTTTCTGAGACTGATATTCAACCAAAGACCATTCATGGAGATAACCTAGAACCCCTGCACAGATGTAGCCTATGGCAGCTCATTGTCAAAGTGGGTTCCCTAGTAATGGGAACAAGGGCTGTCTCTGACATGAACTCAGTGGCTGGTTCTTTGATCACCTCCCCCTGAGTGGGTGGCCAGCCTTACCAGGCCACAGAAGAAGACAATGCAGCCAGACATGATGAGACAAGACAAGCTAGGGTCAGATGGAAGGGGAGGAGGACCTCCTCTATCAGTGGGCTTGGGGAAAGGCATGAGGGAGAGGGCTACAGCCGGGATAAAAAGTGAGTAAATCGTAATAAATAAAAATATAAGTTAATAAAAAATAATACTAGGAAATTAGACAACATATATTTAGTAGTATATGGGTCAAATATTTTGCAAAGGAAATAATGAGAAACATATCAAACTAAATGAAAATGAAAGTAAAATTTATTTAAGTATGTAAAATACAAGTAAATTGTATTAAAATGATAAAAACATACTACTGACAAATGATAAGCAGTGTTAAATCAATAATGTCATGTACTAGAACAAAAAGCAAGAGCTAAATAAACCTGAACCAATCAACACAAAAGAAACAAATAAATCACATAGGTAATTTCATCAGAGAAGAAATGACTCTATAGGATCACATCCTGAAAATACAAGAAGCATGGAATAAATTCAGAGTTCAGAACTTCCTAGCATCCAAATCAAACAGTTTCCTTACTAGGAAAGATTGAGGAAATTACAAGCCATTATTCCTAAAAACATGCACACAGAATCAACAAAAGTAAACAAGATGTACTAGAGTTTTCTAGGGAAACAACTGGTAGAAGGTACATATCTACTGCAAAAGATGATTCGCAGGGTAGACTTACAGTGTAGGGCTGGGTAGTCCAGTCAAGGTCCTCTGCACCCCAGGGAGGCTGGAGACAGGATACCTAAGAAGCTGGGTGCTTTAGCAATCCCAACATGATGCTGAAGGCTTAGAAGATTCTTGGAGTCTTTGGTCTTCTGTTCATAATGAATGGTTGGGTTCTTGTGTCAGCAAAAGATGGCATAGCAGAAACAGGCAAGAGCAAGAATCAAGAGCTCCACTCTTCCTGTGGATCTTTGTTTCTGGGATACCCACTATAGGAAGGGCCCTCAGTTAAACTTCATGGAATGTAGCTCACAGACCCACTGGGATGCTTCTTTCTTAGTTAGTGGCTAACCCAATCAAATTCCCCGTCAAGATTGACCCTGACAGCAAGTATTACTCACTAATTAGCAAGCTTTTGCATTGTTTACTGCCACCAAGTGGGAGGTCAGGAAGAGCTGCTGGATGTAATTTTCCATATTAATGATATAAACAAAAACTACATTATCATATCAATTAGTAGAGGAAGATTATTTGATACATAAATGAAAAATAATATCCACAACCTAAAAATGAAAGGAAACATCGTAACCTTTATAAACCATCTCCATTAACCAATAGCACAAATCCCATCAGTATTGAAGGGCAGAGGCAACAGGCAGTATAGCTCCCTGCAAGTAATATCATATACATTCACACATGCATCCCTTCATCTACCCCTCAACATGTTTTGATGGTTTCTTCTAAAGCCAAAAATGAGCTTTTCTATGTTTTAGTAATTACTTTGAAAGATTTAAAACATGCTCAAAAAAGTACTTTCCAGAATGTTAATAATTTCAGCATCTTCACGTGCATTAATTAAAACACAAATCCCAGTATGGAGAGGAGAGGTAGATATGACATTCCACCCTTAGCTGAGGAGCTATTGGCAATTATAGCTGTTCGGAGAGGAAAAGTCAGTTTCCTCTCAAAGAGTGGTTACTTTAAAAGTGTTTACCATGCTTCAGTGGAACACCACACAACTAGGAATATGAACAGTCCAAACTGGACTTGATGGATGAAGTAAATGGTAGGACACAAAGTAGGCTGGATCAAAGGGATTGGTTAGGATCTAAGAGGAGGAGGAAGATGTGAGCTAATATGATCATAACACTGCGTGAAATTCTCAAAAACTAATTTAAAGCACACTGTACATCGGTCCAGGTATTCATCAATATGGAATAGATGAACTTTAGTATAATATCACAATAAAGAGAATAAACATTTGATGCATGCAAAACCATAAATGTGTCACAGACACATGCAGAGAAAACAATCCCCAGACACTTGACAATATATGGTTCCAGTTCACTTATGGGAAATTATACCAGACAAAAATGAATCTTTAAAAAAACAACAACAAACAACAAAAATCTGACTAATGATTCCCATTTTTGACAAATTTGGGGGGCATAATTAGTGGAAGAGATAAAAAATTTCACTGTAAAATCTTGAAAAATTAATATTTCTTATTTTATATGAATGTTATTTTATTATTCAAATACAGTACAGAAATTGCTTGGGCGCAGTGTGCTTTATTGATAAGGATGCTGAGGGTTGCAATTTTAGTTTTTGTACTAATAGCCTTTTCTATTTCATTTCAGTACACTGAGACAATCAAGCCATAGGCTCTTATTCTGATACCCAAACAGTCTTCAGATTGAAACTGAAATGTTTGGAAAGGTCTTATTATTGGCTGGCCTTTATTTGTATGTGCTATTATTGATGCATAGGGGGATCCACACATCAACAGCACTCCCCAGGATGCCACTGATGAGAGGGCCACTAAGGATGAAATTACTCAGCAAATGAAGGGTCATCATTGTTTTACCCATCTTTACTCACCATTTGTTTTCCCAGCCAGCACATAATACTCAGGCCCTGGGAATCAAGTTGAGAAAAGTTGTCATAAAGCTGGACAAAATGTAGTATTCATGGGGTACTTTCTGAAGCCGAGTTGGAGAATAGGACAGGCCAAGAAGACATCTGTTGGCAGACAAAACAGAAAACAGGGTAAACTGAAGTTGCAAAAAAAAAAAAGACTCTGGAATTTGATTCTCTTTAATTTCCTCAACGAAGAGGCTATAAATAGAGAAACTAGGCTTCCATCTCTGGTGTCACCTTGTTGTACTCCAACATAGGCACCATGACACCTGAATCTTGGAAGTTCTGGGTACTTGGTCAGAAGTGAATGTGCTTTGGCATTGAGAAGAAAGACTTGTGTGATGTAAGGTCAGGGTTTTCTGTGTAAGATAGCATTTTTCAGGTGTGCCTGTGGATACCACAGTGTCCACACTGGTCAAAAAGGGTCAGGTGTGTCTGTGGATGCCACAACGTCCACAGATACAGGAAGCATCAGGTGTGTCTGTGGAGGCAACAGTGCCCACAGTGAAACAGGAAGGCGTGGGTTGTATAGAAGCATGTAACAACCTAAAAAGAGCCTGCAACGGTACTAATTGCTGCCTTCCCCACCATCAGAAACATCATAGGTTGTACAATGTTAAGAACAGGATTTTATTTCTGCCCAGCTTTGGAAGCTAGAAATCCAAGGAAAGCTATATCATGGGGTTGCTTTTATGAAATCTCATTCCTGGCTCCATGAATGGCCATCATTCCCCTCCATCTTCACATGACATTTGCTCTGACCATGCCTGTGTCCAAGTTCACAATATGTTGAAGATCTCGTTTTAACTTAATTACTATTCAATTAAGTCACAGTCTGAGTATAGTGGCATTGAGAATTAGGATTACAGTGTGTAAGTTTTTCCGCATACAAGAATGATTTTCCTAAAAACATTGTGAATCATTGTTACAAGAATGTATCACTTGATAAACCATAACATGGGGCTGGGGACAGAGCTGTTAGTAATGTATGTATGCGGACCTGAGTTACATTTCCAGCACCCACATAAAACTATCCCCCAACTCAGTACTCAGTGTGGTGGCTTTTGTTTCAAATCCCTGTGGGGAGGAAGGAGAAACAGATTCCTGGAGATTGCTGGATGACGGATACAGCCTAATCTAGGAGAACCAGGTTTCTAAGGAGAGTGTCTTAAAAACAGTGTGGGTAGCTATGAGCAGTGAAGCTGACCTATGCTTCCACATGCATGTACACACATTTATATGTGTGTTTGAACACACACATTCACACACAAGCAGAAACTGTAACTTGTAGGGAATAGGTTGATATGTCTGTATACTGCAACAGACTACTTTTCTAGTGACAAGCTTGTTCTCCAAACATGAGAATATTATGCCTACCCAGTTATATAAGGACATTCTCTGCTGATTGCATGCTGCTTTGCTTTCAGATCTCTTCCTCTATATTCTTTTGTTCTGTTAGAGTAGATTGATCATAGCTGTCTCTGGTTTTCTGGGACCTTGGTCATCTGTCTTCCCTTCAGTGTGATCAAAGAGAGGTGCTGGCCTCACACCTGGTACAAAAGGAAAGGAAACTTCTCCCTCCTTCTACCTTTGGAATATTTCCAGTAATAGTCACATCTCATTGCTCTGGATCCTCCAGGGAAGCCCTGAGATTCAGGTTTTCAGCTTTTCCTAGGCAGAACCCAGTGTAATTCTAGATGCATCTGATTGTTCTTTTTGTTGGGATGGTAGCTCCTCCATACAGTTAAAGCTAACCTGCGTGCCTTTTCATCCTTTAGTCATCTGTGTAACAAATCTCTGTGTTAAAACTATCTACGGTTGGAATAACTGGAGGAGGTTTTGTCTGCCACCTGGACCCTGCAGATGTAGAGATGCTGCAGGGGGAGCCTTATGTAATCAGGAGGAGGAAGTGAGTTTGTGGTGAGCCGATTCCTTTGTGCTTTCTAACCACTGGGAGACAATAATAAAGGCAAGTCAGCTAAGCTAGGATATAGAAACATCTTCCCTGGCTCTACACAGGTGTTCTTCCTACTGAACTTTTCCCAGCTGTGTGATCCTCAAACATTCCTCTTGCTCTGTTCAGCCAAGTTTATCCAAATTCAAAGATACACATGTGAATGTCTTAGTTTAACCTTAACCATGTGTCAATGGCAGTAATTTTTATTCTGTGTTGTAGGTTCTCATCCTTGTACTTTTCATTCACCTTTGCCTGAGACCAATAATAATTCCCCCTTCCTGATTCATGTCTCCAGCATTTACTTAGGTCTATTGCTGTGATAAACACTATGACCAAAAGTGAGTTGGGAACAAAGGCTTTCTTTTATCTTCACGCTCCTTCTACAACCCCTCCCCACCAACAACATAGTCATGTTTGTTACATTGACAGCCCACTCTGTGGTACTTATCTTTGTCCTAGTTAGATTTTTCTTGCTATGGTTAATTCCATGACCAAAATCAACTTAGGAAGAAAATGGTTTATTTGACTTACATACCCCAATCTTGAAGAGACAGGATCTGTAGCAGAGACCATGGGGGAGTGTTGCTTACTGGCTTGCTTTCCAGTCTAGGACCACCTACCTGCCCAGGATGATGGCATGCTCACAGTGGGCTGGGATATCTTACATCGATCATGATTCAGGAAAAAAAAAAGTGCCCCAGTAACTTACCTAAAGGCAATCTGATGGTTCATGTTTTTCAGCTGAGGTTCCTCTTTCCAGTTAGCTCTGGCTTGTGTCAAATCAAAAACTATCAGCATAGACCAAACTAAATGTCAGGCTTTTGGAGAGACCAAGGAATATTCTGTTATTTATTAAAAATAACATTGGAAGGAGGTAACACATTTGCCAGCCTTTCAAACTTCCAGCTGGTCAGCTGCCTTCCCAAGACAACTACCAGAAATATGTTTTTCTTCACTGACTTGATAGCAATTATTTACCTATAATCAAACATCTACGTTCTTCCATGAGTTATTTGTATGAACATGTGATAATGACAAACTAAAATGATATAAGGAAGGCTGGCTCTTGTTTTTCTTAGGAAGGATTGCCTTTAAGAAGCTGAAGGTTTTGGAATGGCATAGGGCAGCAATCTTTTCTATTTTTATGTTTCTGACTTCTTTAGAAGCTTTGCTATATTTCAGAAACACAGCTTTAACTTCTTCTCTTCCTTTGTTAAGGAGAAGAAAGGGGACAAATGAGAATCTAGAAAGTCATCTTAGAACCAAGATGGGACACTGGCTTGCCCATAGTTCTTGGATTCTATATCACTTTTTACCATCTGACTTGAGCCTCAGGTTTGGTTGTGCAGATTTCAAGTTTTCTTTCTGAAACATATTTCTTTGTAGAGAAAAAGTTGCACTGTTTATGAAGATCTAAAGACATTAATCTTTCATGGTAAAGAAAATGGAGAAGAAAAAGCTGTTACTAAACCATGGAAACAAAAATAATGTTTCAGGGGATATAGTACATGAAGATGGGCAAAAGAGAACAGAATATATGCTAACATTCATCAAAAAAGAGAGCAACTTTGGGGTAAAATGTGAGATCTTTCTATTTCTCGAAATATATTATGCAGTTCATAGACCATTTGAAATTGGGATGTATGAAGACTTAATCCAGGCTCTGAGATCTTTGCAGATGCTTTGAGAGATCAAAGATGATAAAAACAGAAGGCTTAAAAGAGATCCTATAGTCTTGGGATTCAGTCTGGGTCTTTTAGAATGTTAGAATATTGTAGGACTATCATATGAAACACATGGTGGAGGGCTCTATCCATACAGTTGGCTCCCATATAAGTACCATACATGTAGATCACACCTGCCAGTCCTGAAAGGGTAAGAAGGCAATGTGAGAATACCTAGCGTCAGACAGTGGTATCAGGGTTAACTGTGCTCTATACTCAGTGTATGGGGTTCAGATAGCCTGAAGTTCTTTTATCAAGCACAAACCCTGACCCAGATGTGGCCCCACAACTGCAGTTATTAGACAAAGCCTAGAAGGAATGTCCTCCAGAGAAAATCAAGGCCACAAGAGAAGTACAGAAGAAAGAATTCAGATAGGGGTTCTAAGATACTGTTTGCTGAAGCTCTGCTTGCCTTGCTGTCTTTGGTAGCTTAACAATGTATAAAGCTCTGCTTGCCTTGCTCTCTTTGGTAGCTTAATAGTGGGCACATTAAAATTGTTCATTCTTCAAGTGAAACCAGAGCCTTGTGTCCCTGTCTACCTTTAACCTCTTCCCAGGTCCCTGTGATTCCCATGGCTGTGGTGATCTCAGCAAGCGGATAATGTAGGAGAAGGACACACAGACTGCTTCAATACTCGTGATGACAGTGGTATTACAGACAAGTCTGGTTAGCTCAGAGAGCACTGACTTCTGCTGTGAGAGGCTGAGAATCAAGTCACTCTGAAGACACCTGAATAGAAGGCACAGAAACAACCTTCCATCTACAGACTGCCTGGAAATGGAAGATGATGGAGAGGCACATGTGGCTGAAGAAAGAGGTGGGCAAAAAGGTGAGTGTGTATGTGTGCGACTGTGTGTGTGCCTGTTTGTGTGCCTGTGGGTATGTTTTCCTTTTACTGGTATTTTTAACTGCTTGGATACTTCAATATTATCAATGTGTTGTAGCTAATGGTCTCTTTCAGATTAATTACACTGAATGAATTGCATGGGCTTGCAGGATAAACAAGCTTAATGATTTGTAAACTTTATCCACTCCTCCAGGTGCTTTGCTGTTTCTAAATGAATATGCATCACTGTATGTATTTGTTCACTTTAGTGATCTTGGATCCCACTTACAGAATAGAGAAGCCTATCCCCTTAGGTGTGTGTTGCCTAATTCCCAACATAAACATGACCTGCTGAAGCTGGTATTGGCTTTTTAGGGCCTCTTCTCAGAATTGGTTCTTGGGCACCTAACATGAGCTTGTTTCTGAAGATAGAAGGCATAGGTCATTGCTGTGGAGAACTTTCTTCAGTACCTATTGGATGCTGGCAGGCCCTGTTTCATAGAAAAAACAAGTTATGCATATGCTTGTGGCACATTGAGACACTGAGCTCTTAAATTCCCAGTCCTATTGTCCTTTCAAACTATAGGGCAGTTTCTACAGGTAGGTGTCTAGGAAACACAGTAAAACTGTATGTTAAGGATTCTACAACCCAGTGCCCAGTGTGAGTTAAAACAAAGCCTGGCTGACTACTATTGCTATTTCAGAAAAGCAGAGCAATGAGCATCTGGCATGTGTAGCATACCTTCAATTATTGGGTGATCTCTGATTCTAAGCTATAATTTTAGAGGAGGAAAGGTGCTATTAAAGGTGGCTTGGGGGCTGGGTTTAAATCTCTCCATGATCTAATATTTACCCCCAATCAATAGAATGCCAAACAAATCTGCAAGATCAGAAGGGTGATATAGCCAAGCTGTTCTCATTTGCCTCCCTTTGCATCTTTCAGTGCTTCCATTAAGCCCTCTGAAGCAAATCTACATGCTTCCCCATAAAAGAGGACTGGTGTTCTTGGGAGAAGCCAGGTTCCTGTGCACTGTGATGTGGATGGCTCTGGGACCAGGTACATCAGAGAAAATCTGTTCACAGCACAGGACCAGTTGGCTCTTTCCCAGCAGGGAAGGACTCTCAATATGGCCGTGCTGTGGGTGCATACTCTAACTTTGTTCCTCCCAGACATGATCTGGCAATCTGGTCATATTTTCTTTGTTCTCCAAATACAACTGTCACTCTGCATTGGAGGATCAAGTTCTAGTTTGCTAGTCAGTGCTAGTGTTTTTCTTTGGCTGCTTATCATACATAACTTAGTTTTAATAAATCTCTTGCCACATCCGCTAGAACCTAGCTTATCCTGGCTTATTAGATAAAACATATGGAATACCTCTTACACAGCTTTCTGAACTACTTTGGAGACTCTCCACCTGATAATATGTTCAAGTATTGGGTTTTGAAAAGAGCTTCAGTTTTTAAACATTCTGCTTGGAATGAGAGAGTGAGCAACACATTGGTCATTTGGGACAGAATACCTGTGCTCAACATGCTGTCTCCGTCAGCCTTGCCCCAGGCCATCCTGTTGTTGAATATTAATATTTACTATTGACTTATCTTTTAGTTAAGCAGCAGTTATTCCTAAACCAGCTGTATACCCAAATCACCAAATAGAGACTAGGATTTATTTAATTAACCTAGAGCACAGAGCTGGGCAATAGTTATTCCATCCTAATCCTCCAATCCCGCATGGTTTCCTACCATTCAGATTTCATCCATTATACTTGCTTTTAGTCATATTGTAGGTCTGGTTCATCTCTCCTGGTGGTTTGAAGTCCTTTCCCGCCGATCCCTCTCTCCTACTCTTCCCATTCCCTTCCTTCTCCTCCCCTCCTTACCAGGGGAGGAGAAGTGAGCATAGACAATGACTGTACACTTTTTTCAGGCTTTCTTGACAAAATGAATTCTACTGTATTCCATTGTAGCCAGTTCTAAATCCTGCAATGGAAATGTCTAGTTCGCCTGGCCAATGTCTTTTGAATAGCCACCCTTTCTTGTCTAAAACTGATGACTGTTCTGGAACCTATCAGCAAAAAGGAACATAAAAAACTAGGACTCTTGGGGACTGCTTCTGTGGCCCAGCATGTTTGTGTGCTTCTTCCTGTACTTCTGCCAATGGTTGTACTCTGACTTGTCAGTGCTGTGTGATCTGCACTGTGTGGCCATCTCTTAGTTTATTCTGCAACTTTGAACACTCACATTCTAAATGATGCTCTAGCGAATGTGATTGCTGCTAATCTTTTGGTGAGCATGTATATAACACCCATTTCTATGTGTTTCTCATGCTGTTTGGGACTTGGGGAGGATGAGTATACTTAGCGTGGGCAGGACAGTACACATTTGTGTTTTTGGTCAGCATAGTCAGCTGAGTCCTAGAATTGTTGGGTCAAGGATAATTTGACTTCTAATTGCCTTGGGCTTTTCCCCAAGACTACTTGTATGGGAAGTACAATTTACAAACATCACAAGAAACTATATATAGTATTGAATGCTTCATGTTTCATTGCTAAGACACATTCAGAACATCCCAGGGAGTTTTTTGTGATGTTTGTAAATTGTACTAGGAGACTTCACTAGAGTCCCTTTTTAATATTCCAGGCTGTTCACGCTGTATTAGGTTTCTGCACCCCCCACCCCAAATGCCTCCCAATTCTAGTTGTCTCTCCTAGCATTGTCTCCCTCCATCTCTCCCACCCTCCCCCTGATCCCTTCTGTTCCTCTCCCTCCCCATCTTGAGTCCACCCACAAAAAAATCTATTTTATTTCCCCCCTTTCCATGGAGATCCATGCATTTCTCCTTGAGCCCTCCTTACTGCTTAGCCTCTCTAGGTCTGTGGATTGTAGCACGATTATCCTTTAATTAACATCCAATATCCACTTATAAGTGAGTGAATACCTCAGCTATAAAAACCACATGAAATTTGCAGATAAGTGGATGAAACTAGAAAAGAACATCCTGAGTGAGGTCACTCAAACCCGGAAAGATAAACATGGTCAATATTCACTAATGGTGGTGTTTTTAAATGTACGGTGGGTTGACTATAACTATATGAACAAATCCCGTTTTATTTCAGAACTCAATGAAATAAGTTAAAGGAAGAGAACATCCGTATGGCCTTTAAGCCACCTTATTCCTGACCTCAGAAGCCCTACTAATTTTACTCTCAGCTTTTTCATAGTGTGTGAACTCCTCTTTAATTACCAGAGTCTCCCTGGGCTAAACTGCCATTGGCTTTCACTTGGATTCATGTTATTTTCTCTCACCTGGTCATCCTGTCTTCATGGTTTTCCCCAAGGTAAATTTTACACAACAAAAATTAATGCACGCATATAACTACTAGATGACTGTTCCCTATCTTTGTTATTTCTGTCAAATGGCTTTTTCAGAAAGTCAGACCCAAGATCATCATCTTTTGGTCTCTTAGTGGCTCCATTGCTTCATGTTTTGGCTCCACCGGTCTCCCCTTGCTCACCATGCTGAGGTACATAAACGTATCTTTTCTATTTCCCGAATGTCCACTATTAACCCTTATCTTTTGGACCTTCCCTCTTCCCCTCTATCTGAAAATATGCTTTCTATTCTTACAACAAAAATCACTTTGCTTACAGAAGGAAGTTGCTGAATCTAAAAGAGGGACCACGAGGTCTGTAAACTCTGTAGACCAAATGCAACACAACTCATGAAATCTGGGAACTGTATTGCCACTTTTGGAATTAATTTCTTGTTCCAAACCAAGTACTATTCCCATTAACAACCTCACCCCTGTAGCAGAATGCTGACTTGGCTCCTTAGGGAAATAAAATATTATAATCCATTTTAAACTTCAAAGGATAGTATTGAAACACTAAGCAATTACTTTTTTATGATGTAATATTGATCACAATCCAACGTTTCTATTGATCCAACAGCACATTAATTATTGATGGAAATTGCATGAGATTCAAACTCAGTTAAACATTATTGTCATCATCTTATGTTAATGCTGCATTTATCACAAGACTGCTTTCTGCTAGATTGAATCTCCTCTTCAATGTGGCTCTGTGAGTGATTTGCTTCATAGCTGACATTATGCAGAGGATAAAGAGTTTGCTTTCATTAGGACCTGAACCACTTACTCGGGTATTTTGGTAGTTTTCATTGGGATGCTGCATATACAGGGGATCATTAATCTACTGATGTGACTTCCCCAAACAAACTAAAGATGAGAGGAAACCATCTTTTAAAAAAATTTTATTAATTACACTTTATTCACTTTGTATCCCCCCTGTAGTTCCCTCCCTCCTCCCCTCCCAACCCTTCCCTTCCTCCTCCTGCACACATGCCCCGCCCTCCCCAAGCCCACTGATAGGGGAGATCTTCTTTTCCTTCCTTCTGATCCTAGTCTATTAGGTCTCTTCAGGAGTGGCTGCATTGTCTTTCTCTGTGGCCTGGTAAGGCTGCTCCCCCCTTAGGGGGAGGTGATCAAAGAGCAGGCTAATCAGTTCATGTCAGAGGCAGTCCCTGTTCCCATTACTATGGAACCCACTTGGACACTGAACTTCCATAGGCTACATCTGTGCAGGGGTCCTAGGTTATCTCCATGCATGGTACTTAGTTGGCATATCAGTCTCAGGAAAGACCTCTGTGCTCAGATTTTTTGGTTCTGTTGCTCTCCTTGTGGAGTTCCTGTCCTCTCCAGATCTTACTATGAGGAAACCATCTTTGCTTAAGATAATTTGTCTGCTCTCATCAGAGAAGTTTCTTTGCACACTGGAGAGTACTTTAATGCATCAGCTCGCAAGTAGTTAAAAGTACAGAGAATAAATGGTGAAGTGCTTAGCCACAAACATGATACCTCTGTCTCTCTGTCTTTCTCTTTCTGTGTCTCTCCTTCTCTCTCTCACATGGAGAAGAGGGGGTGGTTCAGGTTCCATTGTGGAAGACAGAGTAGAAAGATTGTAAGATTAAGAAGTCAGGATGACTGAATAAAACAGTGTCTTCTGGACATTGCAGAACCAATGCACTCATGAACTTACAGCAGCTGTGGCTTCTTGTGCAAAATCAGACTCCTCAACATTTCATCATGGAGGGAAAGACTCATGAGTTCTTCCTTCAGCCGAAGCAAAGAACAGTTGATGGATTCTGGAGGAGGGAGAGAAAATTGTCTTTAAGGTTGTGGCCCTCGATAGGTTACTTTCACTCCACCTCAGGGACTACATACATGAGTGTATGAGGAGCAAAAATTGAGCTCAGTTGGTTATTTCAGAAAAGGAGGATACAGCACCGTTCCGAGCCTCGGCATCATCAGGTTCATTAATTCCTGTGATCAGTGTAAGTTAATTGGTCAAGTCCAATATGAACTGGTTGGAAGCATTCCCCCATCATACTTTTTGTACCACAGATAATTACTGGTGAGAAAGTAGCCTCCAGTCTGCCAACACCAGGGTGGGGCTTTGGGATTTGATGGGAATTTCCACTTTGGTTCAGGGATTGTGAGAAAATCTGAATTTTAAGATTACAAACGGTTACATTTAGTAGGAAAGGGTACCACACATTTCTAGGATATCTCCTATCAGCCAGAGACATCTATGCAATATATATTATTTTCCATATCTTTGAACATTCCTCAAGAGCATTTGACTTTCACAGCTTTGTTTTTGCTGTAGCTATTTGTTTGTGTGAAAGTTTTGGGTCTGAGTCTCCTTAGGTAGCTCAGGTTGACTTGCAACTCACTTTACATGATTTCTTTCTGCTGAGACTGCTGTGTTTGTGTATGCCAATAATGTGCACAAAATGTACATTATACATTTGGCTATAATAGGATGGTGTTGAGTGAACAACCTACTTGGTTAAGATAGAAAATATTTGATTCCCATGTTCTGCAGATTCACTCAATTTTGTTCATTATCAACTCATTGGCCCTTAAAATGCACCATTATATTTTGAAACAAACTCAAGACATAGGTCAAATGTTCCACAGTCTCACAAACGTAAGCAAATATGGGACAAAGAATACCATAATAGAGAACAAAGGACAAGTGACCACCTCATCTGGCTCTCAAACAGCAAACGCTGTTAAAGTGGAGCTCTTTTTGAAAGCCCTCCATGCTGAGTGCAGTAACATCTCCCCTGTGAGCAGCCTCTGCCTGACACTCTTCCTGAAAGATTCATTGTGCAAATTCATTTGATTAGGACTGTCTATATCAAATCTAGAGATTCTTGCTTGATTAGAACATCAATACATATTTCTATGCCCCTTTCAATTGCAGACTCATGGGAAACTGCTTAACTAGGAGTATATTATAAGTCAGAGATTAACAAAGTAATTGGCTTTTAACTTTCAAGAAACAGACTTGATGGTGGTTGTTCTTCACATTCAACGGGTCCCTTGCTTCGTGGCACATGACAGAGAACTGGTTTCTGTGAAGCAAGTTAAGTGAAGGACTTTTCCTATGGAGAGATAGCAAGGAGCAGGTTGTTGCATCAGCTGTCCTGGCATCAGCACTTAGTGGTCCTGCTTTTAGATTCGGCTGCTTCCTTCTGTAAGCAAAGTGGCTTTGGTTGTAAGAATAGAAGCCATATTTCCTTCTCATCTCTTAGGTTCCTTTCATTGTGTTTCAAGTCTGGACAATGGAAGGTGTGTATAGCCCTGTTGTCTTTGAAGGCAGCAGGGCCCAAGTGAGAGCACAGATGATCTTAATTCCTGTAGGGAAAGCTTTACTGAAGTCACCGGCCGAAATTTATTGAAATAAGAGAGTGAAGGGTAGATCATTAAAATCATTCTACACAAGGAAGGGGAGGTTCCCAGATGGAAAGCATGGGTTGTCTCAGGCTGTAGATCCAAGGTTGTGGTCACTGTCTCATACTAGAGATGGAGGGTAACAATAGGCTTGCCAAATGTGTTACTAGCTGTCACTGTGTATGGTGCGGTACCTTGGTCCACAAACAAAGGATGAAAACAGAAAATTGAGCATTTTAGGCTAGAAGCCTTTTGCTGGGAATTAATTGACTTTTGCAAGAGACCAAGCTGTCCTGATTTTGAGTAAGATTTCTGGAGTATTAGATAAAAATTCAACATCTTATCTTGAGCAAATGTTAATTCCACAAAAAAGAAAAAGTCATGTTTTTCACAATATAGAAAGAATAGTTGCTGGATCAGGAAATCAGAAAATGGGAACCTGGGTAATCGTCTAAGTTCAGTCATCAGAAATTCATAGGCAATTAAGCTGAGGAAAACATTATCAATTAGAATTGACTTTTACATGGCTTACAGATATTTAGAAATGACAAAATATGCCAATACAGGATGGTGAGAAAGTGCACCCTTGTGAAGAACAACATGCCTCTACAAAGCATGTTGACTATTTAACATTTCAAACCAGACATAAAGTGTGTGCTGTAAAGTGTTGCATCTGCTCTCCAGAGCTTGGACTTTCTCACGCCCCAGGGAATCCTACTCCAACATACAGGTCATCACTTTCCCAGGTTCTGGTTTCCTGAGTGTGTATATCATTATATCATTAAATATCACAAAATACACGATATGTCTGCATCTTGTGGCTGTCTTTTTATAATGTGAGCTATTTCTCACAGGAGGGGAGAAAAATGCACATAAAATTTATAGCGTTTCAAACATCCTTCATTGTGCTTGGATATACATTCCAAAGAATTTATGAATTACAGTTAAAATTATCTATAGTCTTTCTCAAGTGGGGAATTTATCATGGAGCCAAACAAACATCATTATTCTCTTGAGAGTGAAGTGTGGTTTATACAAAAACCTGGAGCATTCTGCTTGATGAAAATGAGGAATCACAAACCAATCTCTAGGAGATTTAAATTAATGAATTTCAATATATCATAGTCCTCATTTACTTCCTGTCTTTCTTCTACCTACAGAGATACATTCTGCCGAATTGAAGGATGGATGTTACCTTGTGAGAGTGTCCGCACAGACTCACTGTTCTCCCAGCCAGGACTGATGCTTGGGGTCCACTCTCAACAGTCACACACTCTACCCTCTGCTTTAGCTTCACAGTTGGAGGCTGGCTGTCCTGTGTCCTGTTTCCTTGGTGTCCTTTCAAGGTCCTGAGAAGAGTATGTTGTCCTTCCTCAAAGTCTTTCCTGTTTATTGATGACACAAATCTCTCATTGCTTTCACCCCCCGCCCCCAAAAATAGCAAGCAAAGCTTTTTATAGGACTATTTCAAGGCTGAGGTGGGCACAAGTACTTAACTGACTTCAATCAGCTGGTTTTCCCTGCTTGCTGAGATCTCATGCTGGAGACAATGCAAGTTGCAGAATGCCTTTTGGTTGAGAGTTTGTTAGAGAAACAGGGATAGTAAAGAGGCAGAAGGAATGCGCACATGAAAGGTCAGTACACGGTTCTTCTTCACAGTTTGTGCTTTATTTTAAAACCAAGTATGGACATTTGTAAAACGTAATGGAGAAAAACAGCTGAAAAGTGTTCATAAATCAGTTAAAAATCAATATTCTGATCAGACTTAGAAAGGTGCCGAAATTCCTTCTAGCCAGTGAAGTTTGCCCTGCAGACCATGCTGATGAGGCAAAGACTGTGGATGCCCTCTCTCTTTCCTTTCTCTGTTTCTCATCCTCTCTCTCTCTCTCTCTTTCTGTGTCTGTCTTCCTTTCTTCCTTTTCACCCATTCTCCCATCTCCCTCTTCCCTTCCCCAACCTCTCTCTTTACCTCTCCTGCTTTCTTCTTTTTCTTTTATAATGGAAAGGGTATTCATTATTTATTACTATTTTAAATTGTTTATAAAATAATGATATTCATTATGGTATTTTCATGTACATATATAATCGTACTTTTCTCACAGCTGCACCTGTTCACAACATATTTCTTTCCTGGGACAGCATAGAGAATCATTGACAGAGAGTCTAAACATTTATAAATAGAGCCTTGGATCACAGGAATTGAAGGTTTTTTTTTTTTTCATTAACTTGGAATTAGAAGTGATTGGGAAAATGGCCTTCTTGTTCAAATCTAATGTCATCTGATGCTGCTAACTCCAGTATTCAATGAATTCTTCCAGAGTAAATCTGCAGAACATATGTTAATTATTGTTTTTCAGAACTGATATTACCATAAGTTATAGTGGAAAGAGCAGAAAACAAATGATAATTATAGTCTATGCTAAATGCCACTAATCTAAAAAGGAAATAACAGAGGGGTTTAGTAGGAGATTTTCATCTAAGAAAGTGCCAAACTCTACTCCTGTCCAGAACTGTGGAATAATTCTTTTAAAGACCTGTTATAACTGCTGGGCACCAGTAAGTTATAAAGTTCCTCTTTTAGCCCAGATTCTTGGTTTTTTCAATCATTTAGGGATTTTGTGAATATGTAATTTATCTTCTTAAACTTTCCTGGGTGGGGATTCTAAAGCTGTTTTAGTTATTGGTTCCACTTCAATATGAAGCAATATTTGCTCTGTTGCCACAGGATTTAATTTAGAGCAGGTGGTTTCTTAAATCCATCAAGGGTACCAGGGCAGAGACATCATTTAGTTATTTTTTTCCTTTGAGAGATTTGAGCATACTGTGCAGATAATTGGATAGGTTCAGTCTGGACTCCTTCTTCTCTGTGCTAAAGAGAGAGTCTATTTTTTGAAAGCTGATATATGCTACTATTGAAAAAAGGCCGCTGTCATATGAGACCCAGGTCACAGCAGGGATGCTGCAGCCAGAGCGCCGGGAAGGCAGGAGTAGTCTAGAGGGTAAGAAATTCGTACCGAAGTCGCTACCCTTGGTTAAATTATCATGTCAGGAAGACATTATTTGCTTTCCTCGCTAAACCTAAAGTTGAATTCTGTGCTTCTGAAAGTGAATAATGTCAATTCTATTACATCTATGAATTTTCTTTAGAAATTTTAGATTTTTCAGAGCATAATATTACTCAATAATTTGAGTTCTTGGTCTTAGGATCCACTTGGGAACACGTCCTACGATCCCCTAGTACTCAGATATGTGGTCACACCTGTCAGGTCTTTGGCACATTTCCCCGGTTATAGGCACTGTGGCCTTTGGGAGTGGCATATGTGTATCCCAAGCACTTGAAGTAAGAGAAGAGAAAGTGACTAACAGTACACGGCCCGGAGCTGTGCTCCGCACAGTTGCAGAGAGTGGAAGCCAGATGAGCACATGTGAGTCTAAGCGCAGATAAAGCTTGTGGTGGAAGAATCATTCCTAACATAGCATAAAATGTAAATATGGTGCACATGTGAATATCAATTAAAATATGGAGTGATGAAATATCAATAAATTCAATTTCTATGGCTTTGCTTGTTTTTTGTTTTCTATGTATGGTGTTTGCCTGCATGTATATCTATGTATCACATGCATTCCTGGTTCCTTGAGAGACCAGAAGACAGCATCTGACTTTTTGGATATGGAGTTACATATAGTTGTGAACCACAATGTGGGCTCTGGGAATCAAACCTGGGTCCTCTGGAAGAGAAACCAGTGCTGCTAATGGCAGAACCACCTCTCCCGCCCTCATATATATATATAATTATAGTATATATAATATATATCATAAATGGTTATAAACAATCCATTGTAATAGAGAATGCTATAGCCATGAGTTATATCTTTATATTGGGTAGACTATATTTTAAAGTAAAATGAGGAAAAAATTCCAGAGAAAATGATATTTATGTTTTAAGACATTTTAATAGTTTGAAATTCATTGTAAAGGGCTTGCTACACTGAGAATAAGTATCTCAGGTTACAAAATTTTTCAAAAGGCCATTTAAAAAATATGAGCAAATATTTATTCTTTAAAAGATTCATACAATGAATTTGGATCTTCCCCTTAACACATCTCATATTTACTACCCTCTCCCCACTCTGCCCAACTTCTTGTTTTTTGTTTTTAAAAATATCTCATCTATTCCAATTTGTGTTCTCCACATACTTCTGGCTGTGAAGCTATCTACTGGGTCATGGCCAGCCTATACAGTATCAAAGGGTCTCTCCTCCAGTCACTATCGATTGGCATTAGCTCCACCCCAACCTCACCAGTTAGAGGTGGCGGCTCCAACACTGGTCCCCTCTGCATGCTGGAATGTTGACTGGCTTGATCTTGTTTAGGTCTTATGCAAACAACCACAGCTGCTGTGGGCTCATGAGTGCAGCTGTTGGTCATGTCCAGAAGACCATGTTTCACCCCAGTTCTCCAAGACCTCTGAGCATTGGCTCTTACAGTTCTTCTGCCCCTCTTCTGCTATGCCCCTGAGCCTTAGAGGGAGCTGTCATATACGTTTCCCATTTGTGGCTGAGCACTCCACAGTCGATTATTCTCTGCAGTTTAACTAGTTTTAAGTCTCTGTACCATGTGCTACACAAAGAAACTTCTCGGATGAAGTCTGAGAGCTGCAATAATCCAAGAGTAAAGTATCCTAATTTAGAAAACATAGTGCCAAACTATTTATATTTAGCAAAATCATGGTAGTAAATTTATTCCTGGTTTCTGGGAGTTCCCCAATCATGGGTTCATGGCTAGATTTTTGGTACTAGTCATGTATTTTGCTCTGTGGAATGGGCCTTATACCCAGTAAAAGAAAAAAGCACTTAGTTAAACCTACACTCTTCATGCCATTGTTGTACCCACAAACATATTTAGCCATGCTGGTCATTATTGTAGTTCACAGTGTTCACAGCTTTGTAAAACTGTTGATGATTTTAACATAGAAGCACTCTGAGCACTAGTCAGCAGGGTGGAAGCTTCCTGGTTAGCACTGTCATGATTTTTCATTGTACCCAATGTGTGTCATGTCCTTAGCAATATGTATATGCTCATTGGAAGAGTCTACATGAAAGCTGTAAAAGTCAGCAGATTCCTACCCACCTGGACCCAGGCTGGGCTTTTCTAGCTGCTGTGGCTGTGGTGTCTCTGCCTCATAAAGAAGTGCCCAGAACTAGAAACTGGACAGTGTTTCTCTGATGTTTTCAGGCATGGAAATAATGCCCTGTGTTCTTTTTATGCTTTTAACTGAGTAAAAAATACTGCAGGTTGTGTCTAGACCGCTGTGAATGTTTCTGTGGTTAGTTGCTGCTTCTTCTCAGCTTCTATTCCGAAGCATGAGAGGCTACGAGGGTGTGGGCTGCCCTCTCAAGGACAGCCATTCTCACCACACCAACATGGGGTGTGATCACTTCTTCTCAGGCTGTAATACAAGATGAAGGAAAAGTCTAGAGCTTCCTCATGAAGAATAATCACATTTGGGGCTCACACTCTGGTTCAGCCATTTCCTATAAAGAACAGAGATTATTTCTTAATTTATTTTTGATATTACAACCTTGCTAACTGCCATTTTGATAAAGGATTTTTAGCTGAATCAACCTTTACAGGCGATAACTTCACCAGGTAAAGTTAGCTCATTCTTTTTTATAAAGTTCAGCTGTCAAATTCCATTGCAACACTGAGCTTGCATGCTAGCCATTTTTTAATGACTTTGTAGTTGTTTTCTTCCTTTTATCTTTTGAAAAAGTTTTCTAGTATGGCCATGAACAGCTCTAAGTACCCGACGTTATTCAAAACCAGCTGCACTGTGGGGAAGAACACTACATAGCCTCATGTTCTGGGGACCAATGTGCTACTTGTCTCCTTCCTCTCAGCTTCCAGGTAGACTAGCACAGGAATGAACATGTGCATTTGTTTACATCTCAGAGAGGATTCATGTGCAAGATGTTACAAATAACATGAGCACTCCCAATACGCTTCTTACATCCCTGTTTATGAAAGAAGCTCAATAGTCACAATGAATTTAAATCCATTCAAACCTAACATAAGTAACTGAATTTAGACTGTAGATGCCAAAAGGTAAAGCATATGTATGAAAGTGTTGAAGACCAGAGTTCAGGTCCCCAGAACAATATAAAAGTCAGGTGTCCTAGCACATGGGAGGCAGAGATAGCGGATCTCCAGAACAAGCTGGCTGGCCAGACTTGCCATAGCTGCAAGCTCCACGTGCAGTAAAGGTTTGTGCCTCAATGTATAAGGTAGAGGAGCATTGAAGAAGACACTTGATATCAATCTTGAGCCTTCAAAGCATGTGATCATACGTTCATTTGGATCTGCATACAGGAGTATATTAAAGAGTGATGTTATTTTTGACTATGTTTTAGAGGCAACACTACCTTTATTTGTACAATGATAATATGTACAGAAATATGTCACATGAGATATAACTAAAATTGTACTTCCTTGTGTATTTTCAGGTTTAAATGTTTGCAATCAAATTATCCAAAGAAAATGACCAAATGGTCACCCCTGAAAACATTCACACACTGTACCAACTGAGCAGTTTGTGTTTATGTACGTAGACAAAATCTAGATAACAGGATATCTTGGTAATATGCTTTAAAAAACATCACCCTCCATCAGTTATGATAATGATAATGGGAAAGTAGAATGTGAACTTTCTACTCAAAACAAAAACAAAAATAAGCGGGTCTGCGCATATCCTACAATACAAACAAACCTTGAAAACATACTAAGCAAAAGAGGAGGTAAAACAAAGGACATGCCTGCACCCTGTGGTGCATGCTTATGGCCCAGTGGCCATAGCAACAACAGTCAAGCTGCGCTATTGGTTTTCAATTGAGCTCCCACAATGTAGAAGCTGGGTGAATACAGTAGATAACAGTGTTCACACAGGAAAAGAGGCAATGCAAAAAACTACTCATTTTTAGGACAACTGATACTTTAACTTTAAAACCCACAATAGCTTTATTTTTATTCCTTATTCTAGTTTTAATTTTCTTCTTTTTCTACACTTATCTTTTTAGATAAAATCTGTAACATTTGGTTTTAGTCCAAAAGCAATTAAGTTCACATATTTTTATAAGGCCAACACACTATTCAAAAATGATCAAATTGCAAGTATCTGACCAGTGGATCAGACAATGTTTGCTAACTTTAGCTGCTTAAAGAGACTATTTGCAGATATAAAACTTTGTTTCCATGGATACTAATCTTCCAAAGATACCTGAATCAGACAGAAAGATGGTCTAAAATGTGTTCTAAGTAACCAGGCACATGGGAAATGTAATTATTTGCTCTGAATTTCCTGTAAAAACAATACAGGATGTGTTCAAATCACTTCTGCAGCACTTGATAAAAAGCCAAAGGATTATCCTCTGAAGTGAGGTTCAGGTGCAATGAACAATGCTGTCTGGGCATCTCAGGGCCAGTAGCTCCAAGGAGAAAGTACTAGAATCTCAAGAGGATATGGTATGACCTGTGCCCTACACACAGTTTTCTCTGCTGTGGGCTACTCCATTAACTCAGGTCTTCCTGAACACTGGGAATAGCTTCATGTGGGACTATTTCAGGGTGCCTTTGGCATAGTAAGCTCTGTTGCCTGTGCTCTGTTGAAATCAGCTTGTACCACCCACATGGGCTTGCGTTCAGATTTTTCAGGGGTTTTGTAAGTTAGGGCATGGTAAGAAAACATATCACAGAAATTTGCATGGACAATTTTGCCCTTAAGAGGCAAAATGATGACAGGCTATCTCCAGCTTCTTTCAGCCGCTCTTGTACTTCTCGAGAATGAGGAGGCTTCCCAATATCAGACTCTACATTCTTGCTTTGTCTTTCTTATTTCCATGTCTCTGTAGATTCTCCACCCTTGGAAACTTCTGCCTGGAGTGTTTGGTTTATTAGGGGCGGACGCTTGTGTAAGACCAATGGGTCATGACTGTGACTTGAAATTTCTTTCTCTATGAACTATTAAGGAGATTACGATGGACATATATGAAGAGTAAGAAGAGGAGAAACAAGGGAAGCATCAATTTCAAACCTGAAGGCTCCTGAATCTGTATTCAGGATATTTCAAACTGTGAATGGAAAGAAAAATGTACCCACAGGCCTGAAATTTCTCCAGAGTTGTCCCCACCAACTAATCACTTTACTGAACCTTTTCAGCGTTCATAGGTCTTTAATACAGAATGAAACGTAGACATTGATTGATGTTCTTTGTCATCTCCCCCTGAAAATTCATAAATTTAATTCCTATTTACCTTTTCATTCTAAATTTATAATTTAAATTCTTCATTGAGAAGCTATAATTTTCTGTAAGTTATATGCAGAGTAATTGGATATAATATTGCATATAATACTTTCAGATATTTCCTTCCAGCTTGACAAAACTTCCTTTCATTTCTTCTCTTACATTTATTAAATCCCTAACTGCCTGTGTCATCTGCATTTTAATGCTTAGAGTTCTGTAAGGGACCGTCATGATAATAAATGTCAACTTGGGAGGTGCCAGACTTTTAGTCACATGTCACTCTGCAGGTAACTATTTATTTACTCATCTATCTATCCATTCATTCTTGATGAGATTAACACTTAAGTTTGTGGTGTTTGAGTTAGGTGGGTGGGCTTTATCCAAACAGGCAAAAACACCAATGGAGCAAAGACTCACTTTTCCCAAGTAAAGGGATTGTTTTTAGATGCTTCTGTAATCTCACTGTGACTTACACCTGGGTCCTCAGATGGCCTTTCCAGCACTCCAAAATGACAAAAATGAGCTCTTCAAATACAACAGTTATTGTGTGCTTCTATCTATCATCTATGTATCTGTCTTCCACACATTTATTATCTATCTTCCATCTTTTCTTTATCTCCTTTTTTTTTCTGTCTTCAGTAACTACTTGGCACACATTTTTCTCTCTGAGCCCAGGAAACGCCTTTTTTTGTGGTTTAGGAGAACTGGGCCCACATTTTTCTCATCTGCTCAGCACTTTCCCCTGCCACTAGCCTGCCTCCCTCACCCTGCTTCTTCTCATGACTGTTGCTCATCTCTCCTTTTCCCCTCTCTTTTGCTACTTCTCTTCTAACACTTCCTGGAATCAGTTAGTTGTATTTGCACTGACCTGACTTCTAAGGGCACACTCAGCTCTGTTGCCTTTATGAGCTATTAGTTTGGAATGGCTTTAAGCCAGTCAGGTATGCTCTTTGCTGTGCGTGATTTGGAATCACTCACACACATGCTGTGTTTATGTTTCCCAGTCTTCATCTCCAGCTTGCCCTTGGTGTTGGAGGATCAGAACTTTGATACCTCATCTTAGTTCCTCCAAGAAAAGTACACATAAAATGAAAACTTGCTTTAGTATTTTAACCCTGTTAAAGCTCAAACTCCACTGTGAATAGAGATAGATCTTTTTCTTCTCTTCGTATTTAAATCTCACCTACAGTTGGTTTCTGCAGTAACAGAGTGAGCATCTGGGGTTATGGTATGAAACCATAAGTTTTGGTCCCCAATTATCTCAGAAGCTTCAGGCTTAGCATTGATTTCTTTGCAGATGCAAATCTCAGCACAGGTACCCTGTACTCAGGGATAAGATTTAGAGTAATTATGTTCTTAGGGATTAATTACTCAAACAGGCTCTCTGGCTTCTCTGCATACAGGTTTTGGGAAGCTGTTTAATGTTTGCATTGCTAGTTTCCTAAGCATGTCTTCTTCTCTGGGAAGGATTTCCTCTCTGCCTGCTGTGGAGGAAGTTGCCACAGAGGGTGGCCTTTGCCATCTTCTCCACAGGCTTTCTTCCACTCTACATCTAACAGTTTCTTCTTTTGAGTGAACTTTTTCTTCATTGTTCTAATCAGCAACATAATTGAACTCATCAAAGCAGGAAAAAGGGTTTTGGTCTCTGTGTATTGTTGTAATTTGCTGTTAAAATTACTATTAATTATATTTTAGTAATGCTGCTGTTAATCCTAAATAGCTGTATACCCAAATCACCACACAAAGACTATGATTTATTTAATTAACCTAGAACACAATGCTGGGCAATAGTTACTCCATCCTAAACCTCCAAGCCCACATAGATTCTACCATTTAGATTTCCCACATTATACTTGCTTTTAGTGAAATCTTAGGTCCAGTCCATCAGTCCACGTCGTTCCAAGACCTCTCCTCCAGCCTTTTCTCCCAGCTCTCTCCTGCCCTTCTCCTCCTCTGCCTCCCACCTTCCTGTCCTCTGGCTACTTCCTCTCTTCCTGCTTCCTTTTCATTGCTCAACATTGTGGCTAGTTGCTTTATTTTGGCATGTTTACACAAAGTTGAGACAGGTGATGCTTAGAATAAGAATCACAATGCAATGTCCTGATTGAAACCAGGGAGTAGGGGAGAGAAATCAGCATTTGAATGAACAAGGGTAAAGTGTATACATTCCAAAAGAACATTATACCAACAATGTATCTAATGGCAGAGCTGTGAATCCTTTGCTGTCACCATGCCACTCACTTTCCCAGGAGACTCCATTATTCTCAGCTAGAAATCTTGATGTGGTAAAGTAGCCGACCCCCAACACTGAAAAAAGCTCAGAGAAAAGTACTCACATGTAGGTGAGAGCTCATATCTCTCACTAGGAGGTAGCTGTTTTAGGGAAAGGATGGGGCAGGCTTGACAGAACATATTTTATGAGTTGCTAATGTTAGAGAATTTCTAATTTCTAAATTATTTTCTACAGTTTCCAATGTTAACAATTTATATCAAGTGCTGACAATAAACCAGGGGCAACTTGAAATCATTCAAAAAGAGTTTACAGCACAGAAAGTGGCAAACCTATAGGTGTGTTTTGATTAGTGTTGTTTTCTAAAGAGCTAGTTTGCCAACACAGCTCTGAGAACATGTGTTTTTCTGGTCGCTACATTTCCACACTGATAACATTTCCTTATCTTCTGAATGGAATGAAGTGAGGGAGGGACAGGAGGAGAGGAGAGAAGAGAAAGGGGGCTACTGCTAGCTTCTAGGACCCGTAACACCCTCTGTCTTTTCTAACAAGTGTTACTTTCATTGTTTTCCTGGTCACTCGGGCAACTGCTCACTATCCCCATAGCTTGGTCTGCTGAATTTGAGATGGGGTCATCACTCAGTTACTAGGAAGTACCCACTTCACATGTTTGATCGCCTGGTCCCAGATATGTTGACAGCCCCTTTCTTTATCCACTTTGTCTGTGGCCTCCCAGAGGGCACAAATCCAGTTTTCCTCAGCTTTGATTCCTTTGAATGTACACACTTCACTCTATGTCTGGATATCAGAGACCTTCACTAATGTTTTCCATTAATAGACAAACAAAGGGAGAATTAAAGAAAAAAAAGACATTACATCCTGAGAAATAACCAAAGACCTAAGACATTCTAGTGGACGTCACAAATTTCTTCAGCAGTAAGAACCTGATTGCTTCACCAAGAACTATAATGGTGGGAGAAGAGTCAGGTTGCAAAGCCATAGCACATTTCTGGAATCAGCAAGAACAATCTTCCTTTAAGTTCTAAGGGGAAGAGGTAATTGTTGGTCTAAGTAATGTGCACTGTGACATGTTGAGTTGATTACTTTCATATTGGTTTCTAGGAGTAAATGATTTCTAAAATTCTCTATAAGCAAAACTGTCATCCAGGGGTCCTGTTTTGTAATGCCCATTGGTTGCATGACATAGAACTATTTTTTTCATGAATAATAGTTGTTTCTAGTACAGAGTGAGAAATGACTGTACAGACATTAATGAGAATATTTTAAATTGCTCCCAGTTTAGGAAGGATTCACACCACTGCTCCCCAGAAGCCTCTACATCTGTGTCTATCAAAGTAACTGATGGAACATTTGAAACAAAGTTGCTATTGAAGAATGAATTGGACTGATTATAATTTTAAATAACACTTAAATAAAAATCTGTTTGTAATCAATTGACTATTAAAATTTATAAGTGGATAGAGGTCAACTAAATGCTGCCTGAGATCCCCAGTCATCAACTCTCATTTGCTTTACATTCCAGAGATTTAAAACAAAGGAATTTGGAAGGGTAGTTTAAGGTAAAATGAAAGTTTACCAATGCATACATTTTAAAATGGAACAATGTAAACCAAAGCTAGATCTCCAAATGCTGAGTGTACTTGCTGGTTTTAATGTGTCAAGCAAGAGTCATCAAAGAGAAAGGAGCCTCAGTTGAGGATATGCCTTCATGGGATCCAGCTATAAGGCATAATTAGTGATTAATGGTGAAGGGCCCAGCCTATTGTGGGTGGTGCCATCCCTGGGCTCTTAGTCCTGGATTCTGTAAGAAGGCAGGCTGAGCAAACTCTGTGAAACAAGCCAGTAAGCAGTACCCTTCCATGGCCTCTGCATCAGCCTCTGTGTCTAGGTTCCGGCCCTGCTTGAATTTTTGTCCTGACTTCCTCCAGTGATGGACTATGATCTGGAAATGTAAGCAAATAAACTCTTTCCTCTCCAACTTGCTTTTCGGTCATGGTGTTCCTTTGCAGCAATAGAAACCCTAACACACTGAGGGTCACATGGGCGTGAACACAGTCATAGATTCTGTGTATAATTCTAAGTACATATTATTGTCTCTATCTGTCGGTCTGTCTGTCTATCTGTCACACAAACACACACACACACACACATTTCCCTAGAATTAAAATCACGGATGCTCATTTTGGCACATATACAGGTAAACATACACACACAGACACTACGCTCTTACTTAGCAGTAACAATATTGATTAAAATTAAGACGATCATGACCCAGATGCCCTGTCAATAACACTGTGCAATGGTACTGGATGTGGGTGAATAGCCTGTCTTCCTCGAGAATGCTCTGGACTGTGGAGTGGACACTCAATTGGGCCCTCTCTTTCCCTGTGAAGTTCCAGCCTTTATTTTGTGAGCCAGTTGAGAGAGAATCACATATATTCTCTTTTCTTTCTTTTCTCCTTATCTTGTTCAGCATTTCAAATTATAGAATCCAACCTAATGGTTGTCCATGGGAAGTAAGTCTGGATTTATGTATTTACTGATGGAACAGGTCAAATGGAATTTAATCTAATACCACTTAAGTGGAAGGAATAAAAACAGGCACATTCATTATTTCTAAACATCTCCAAACCAGACAAGCTGATGTTATTTTGAGATCTCAGTAACTGAATTCTTTCTCTGTATTAAGTAAAATGGAGCCAGTATCATAATTTAATGTTTCGACTAATGTGTTTCTTGATTTTTAATCTGCTATAAATTCATTGCAATTATTTGGTAGAATTATTTAATGTGATTTTGCCTGCTTGAATGTATTATCATTTGTCCCCAAGAATCTGTCTGGAAAATACCAAGAATGTATATCACCGAAAGGCGAGTGGATTTCCTTTCCCAGCATGGTATAATTCATATTTTAAATTCATTTTCTGAGAATGTAAGACCACATTAAATATACAGAAAATAATCTTCCTTATCAGCTGGATCTCTTCTATCAAAATATATCATACTTTCACCATATTAACAATTTCATTAATTTGATAAAAGGAAAGGTGTCTACTTTAATAATACTTGTTCCATGTTTTATATGATTCTCATATGTCCTTCAGCATTAAAATCAGTGGAGCTGAAGACACACCACTGTCCATATATGCTGAGTGTAAACTATGCTGCTATTTGCTAGAGGCAGGTACCTCAGCTACAACAGCATTTTCTCACAATTAATTCATTGGAATCAAATCAATATTTAGTAATGAGGGGAAGAGCCAAAGACCAAACATTATATTTTTGAAGACCTAGCTGCAGTGATCCTAGAGTTCTTGAATAATAAATTGGCACACTTTCCCCATACAACTCCCCCACATTGTTACTGATATTTCTGTCTACAGAAGTCCCCTAAGTCTGTTGTAGTTTCAGGGAAGACCACGGCTGCTTCTGAGTTACATGTTATACGTTATAGCCCATGGTGCTTCACCCCTATCCTCAATGTAGATACTGAGGAATGACATGTGAGAGCTTTGAGAGAAGGAAGCAGTAGCTATTGGCATTAGAGAAGTCTGGAGGGTTACCTCCAAGGGCACCAAGTAGATGTGTTGAAATGCTTTGGCTGGATCACATGGCAAGAGTTTCCATGCCCCGGAAACTCTTTGAGCCATTGCTCAAACATGCTTTGATCCATTGAAGATGGAAGTGCACAGACTGAAGATAGAATCTGTCAGCATGTGCACAGTGGAGCTGTTAGGGCAGAGAGTTCAAAGGGCTCCGTATGACAGAGGAACTGGTGGGTCGACAATGAAGCTGGCTACAGTTTTCCATCTCTGAGGAAAGCCAGGTGGTAGGGAATAGGCCCAGTTGCTGATAACATACAAGGCTAGATGTCTTAGTTACTGTTCAGGTGCTGTGATAAGACACCATGACTAAGGCAAGCAACAGGAGAAAGGATTTGGTAGTGGCTCACAGTTTTAGGGTTTGAGTCCATGGCCACCATGGCAGGGAGAATGGCAACAGGCATGCAGGCAGGCATGGTGCTCAAACAATAGCTGAGAGCTCTCATCTCAACCCACAAGCAAGAGGTAGAGAGATCTAACTGGGAAAACTTCAAAGGCTACCCTCAGTGATATGCCACCTCCAACAAGGCCACATCCCCAAATCCTTCCAAAACAGTTCTACCAAATGAGACTGAACCATTCAGATGTATTAGCCTATGGGGACCATTTTCATTTATATGACTATACTAGATTTAAGTAACATTTAATAATGTTAAAGGAATGTGAAAGCATTAACTAAACATGGGCATGCGAAACAGGGATGAGGCTAGTGAAGCACTGAAATGCAGCCTCATATAGAGGACATCTTCCCAGAACCTAATTAAGGGGAAGTCATTAGAAAGGGTCCTAGTACAATGTGACTAACTTAAAGAAGTAGAAATTTACACCCACACATAAGCAGAGAAGATCCCAAAGACATGGAAACTCCACAGGAGACTAACAGAGCCAAAAAAAAACCTGGATCCAGGGGGACCTGCAGATACCAACACTCCAACCAAGGACCGTGCATGGAGAGGACCTAGACCCCCTGCTCAGAGGAAGTCCAGAGGCGGCTCAGTTTTCAAGTGGGTTCCCTAGGGGGGCAGGGGCTGTCTCTGATGTGAACTCAGTGGCCAGCTCTTTGATTACCTCCCCCTGGGGTGGGGTGCAGACTTGCCAGGCCACAGAGGAAGATGATGCTGCCAGCCCTGATGAGACCTGATAGGCTAGGGTCAGATAGAAGGGGAGGAAGTCCTCCCCTATTAGGGGACTAGAGAAAGGGCATAGAGGGAGAAAAGGAAGGGTGGGTGAGACTAGAAGGTGATGAGGAAGGGGCCTACAGCAGGAATACAAAGTGAATAAATTGTAATAAATGAATAAATTAATTAATTAAAACATGGAAGATGCTGTGTAGCCATGAAAGCCCAGCATGGAACCTGTGAGAATTCCACCCTCAAAGATCCCTGATCAAGTCAGTTTGCCCACACCCAGCATCAGACTTCCAAACTCCAGAACTGAGGGGCAACAGATGGAATTGGTTAAACCCATAAAATCTGGCATTTTATTGTGACAGCCCTGGCAGCTTAATGCATTAACGGGATCCACTGCATGAAGAAGTTAGGTGTTTTTTTGTTTTTGTTTTTGTTTTGAGACAGGGTTTCTTTGTGTAACCTTGGCTGTCCTAGACTTACTTTGCAGGCCAAGCTGGCCTCTGATTCCCAGCTATCTGCCTGCCTCTGCCTCCCTGAGTGCTGGGATCATGCCCAGCTCCAGTTTTTTGTCTTAAATGGGCGAATTATTTGAGTTCTTTTTGTAGGTTATGATTAAAGAAGGTCTGTCAAACACATTAAAGACTTTGAAAAGTTCATAGGAAATTTATGGAGTTCATGGCAGTGATTCTTCTCAGGCATTGAGCAGATTAAGAGACTTAAATATGGACTGGGATGTTAAACTTCCCAGACAGACAGACAAGTAAATACTTAGATGGGTGGCTAGACAGACAGACAGACAGAGAGACAGATGAATGATAGGATAGACAGAAAGATACAAATGATAGGTAGATTGGTAAGTTATAGATGAATAAATAGATGGCAGCTATAGATAGATAATACGGTGGTATATTGGTGATAGCTATCACATAATAGATGACAGATAGATAACAAATAAGATGGCAACAAATAAGTGACAAATAAATAGATGGCAGATAATAGATGATAGAAAAATAATGTATATATAGATGGCAGGCAGGTGACTGATAGGGATAAGTTATAGGTAGATGATGGATATGAGCTGATAAAAATTATATGTGTTAAGTACACAATGTAAAGTTGTATGCACTTTATGTATAGCATATTACCCTGCTAATATGCTGCACATGATAGCCACACATACAGCACATTTTGTCTGCATGCCTCTAATTATATCTCTTCGAGTATTCCTATACAAAATGAAGAGACTTGCCAAAAACTTTGGCTTCAAATATTCTAAGTTTTAAAGCTAGTTCCAAATTTGGCTTTGAAGAGAAGGGCCAGGTAATATTGGCCAAACAATCCTTACAGTACTTACAGTCTTCAACAGGCTTTCTGCTACACTGTGCATCACTCATTTCATACAAATTACTTTTTTTCTCTTAGATGAAATAAGCTGTTTCTGAGAGGTCTGTACTTGTTACTTGTGTGCATTTTCTGTAAGAGTCACACTGAAATTTCTATTATTTAAACCATAAAAATGCTAAGTGGCATTAGAATAATTATTCCAAGCAGCATTTTTCAGTTCTTAACTAGATTTGGAAACACTGAATTTCATATTTTGTGTTCTGAGTTCATGATGCTATGGTGCACTCTGAGGCCAGAACATCACAGTAGCAGCCATCTGATGGAACTTTGAAGGTCTGAGTGTTACAGCTGGCATCCAGTCCTTTCAGTATGCAGTACTGTGTGATGAAAGTCCCTAAGAGTATTGCTGCTTTTAGCTGACATTTTTTTAGTGTCCGGCTTGTGGAGTGCTCTGCACACTCTATTTTTTTTTCCTACTTTAATGTCTAAGTAAAGCGGCTCGCTTTCCACAGTAATCAAGGCACTGTTTAAAACCCAAGCATGCCAGAATCCTCCTGCTTGTTCTATTATGGTCTGCAGTGCTCCCAGTCTGATGTACTGCACAGCACTCATGCTATGTTCACATCACTCACTTTAATTAACCAAGACACTGTTTATAGCAAAAGTCCAGTGCCTGGCATGCAGATTCCCATTCTGTATGACTGCTCTGCCTTATATGTATTTTAAAATATATCATGAGTCACATCCTACTAATCTCCTCATCATCAAGGGGATGGTGATGTGCCCTTTTCCTCTCTGGGTTGGGTGGTCAACCTAGGAGGGTTATCTAGGGGACTATTTTCAGCTGAGTTCAAGGTATTTTGAAATTACCACAAAGATGACCAGAACTGTACTGAGGCCATGCTTAGAAGATTTCTAGGAGGAATAATGTCCCCACTGTGGCTCTCCTATCCTCTGTGTTTTGCTGAGGTCCACTGTCTGGGCTTGAAAATCAAATCACTGACCTCCCCAGTTTCCCAGGAGTCTGCCATTTCCCCCCTAAGGAGACTTCCCCAGCTTCTCTCTAGTAAGCCCACTCATTGGCTGCAGGTTGGAAGATGTGTGAGCATTTTGAGAGCCAACTTAGAATTATACAGCCTCACATAGTCAGGAGGGTTGGTGTTATTTATTTGTAAGTAACTGAATGTGCTCATATCCATAACTAATACAGTGCAGACACACTCCTGTAACAAACAAGGCATGTCTATATGTAGATCTGGCTCCAGGTAAGTACTGTCTAGTTCCCAAAGCTTCCTGTAGATTTTTGAATCCTGTGAGCCCAAGTTTCTAAATGTGAAAAAAAACAGTGCAACTATTTGATGATAACACAACTCTGTGTTAATTTAAACTCTACTGAGGAGACAGGATAAGCTGGGGTTGGATGGAAGGGAAGGAGGTCCTCCCCTGTTGGTGGACTTGGAGGGGGCGGGAAAGAAGGAGATGAGGGAGGGAGTGAGAGGGTAGAAGGGAATGGGGGAGGGGGCTACCCCTGGGATTCAAAGTACCTAACCTGTGATTGAGATAAAAATAAATAAATTAAAAAAAATTTAAACTCTATCCAATATCTGTTAAAGTTCTCAATTTCTAGAAGAGGCACCTGATGCCCCAAGGTAGAAAGCCATCTCTCTAAACTCCCAGGGAAGAGCTGTGACTGAATTCAAGTCCCCTTCCCTCTGTGCTACAAGTTTCATAAGGGAGTCTTTCTCATAGACTTGTGGAATTAAGAATGAGCATGAAATGTCTTATGAGAAAAATTTTAAACAATGTAATATTGTGGTCCTTTTGTTTTACATATGAGTGGTAACAGATCTGTTTTACGCTCCTGATGAGGTGGGTGTAAAGCCTACCCAGTCTCTGTACCTAACAGTGTAAGGAGCCAGAATAAAGGATCAACACAAATATGGGCAATTTTTGTGCCTAAAGAAAACTATAAAAACTTGGAACACAAGACCCAGTATCTGAGGTTTTCCTGTAAGATAAATTAGTAACTGACCATGTTTTAGCTCAGTCCAATAGATGTCAGCAGTCTATGCAGTTGAAGTGTATTTATGAACCTTTCAGATTTTTATATACATAAAATTCATGACTCCTCTTTTTCTATGTGATCTTGCAAAATTTCCATGCATGTAGGCTCTTAGCTTTTTTATGTCTTTAAGTTTTTATTTTCTACACAGATAAGCCGTGACTATCTTGTATTATTTTATAATTGTTCTGCATCACTATGCCATTGATTTTTATCCAGATATTATCACTATGGCAGTATTGTAATTCTCTCTAGAAGTTTAAAAAAATTGAAGGAAAATAGCCATATTCAATTAGGAGAAGCTTAGAAGTAATCAATACTGGTTTTGCTACTATTTTGCTTTGGCCTTTTAAGGGAAAAGATGAGGAGGAGGCTAAAACGGGACCAACATTCGATACCTGGCTTATTCTTGTTCTAATTCTTGCCTGGGTAATTCTTGTATTAATGGTGATAGAGAGTATGGATGACAGATAGATGCACACATTCTTGGATACATAGATAATAGAATACATTGTTACCTTTGTACAGGAGGATCAGAGTGTCTACTTTCCTTTTGAAGATACTCAATTAGAAACCACGGATGGCTTATGGTCTGCTTTACCCCAGCTGCTAAAAATTCTGCTGACTTTTGTTTCAGCAGAGTTTACTTCACACTTCACTTGGTTGTTTCTACAGTAGACATGGTTAATACTACTGCAGTAGTCTTCCTTGGCTGTTTAACTTTTTTCAGTGTAAATCTTTGCTTTGACTGGCTATTAATGTTGTTAAAAGTATTTATTTCTAGACATATATAAAAAGTACAGTCAGAGAATAATACAGGTAATACTGCAAATCTACCACAGTCACTCAACAAATGCTGACACTATGCTGAAAGTCCTTGGTGCCCTTCCCTAGCGTCCTTCGCAGTGGTCATAACTATCATGGATACTAGGAAAAGGAAGAGAAAGATGCAGACACAAACCTTGGTGCTGGTAAAAGGCCTAGAACAATGTCCATGCATCACATGCTGAAAGCAGGACGCATTGTCCTATAGGTCACCAAGGACCCTTGGAGGAAATAATATGACAGGCTTTGCCATTGAGACAGTTCCACTTAGAAACTTGCCTCTTGGGTTTGGAGCTTCAGGATCACCCTGGTGTTAAAGCCCCTTTTCTGCAGCCAGCCCAGCTGTCTGAGCCACTGTAAGTTCTGGCTTGTCCATTGAGTAGGATTTTCCTACTTCCTAATTAATGAGAGACAAAAGTAAACAATATTGTGTCTAGATTGACATCAAGATATTCTTCATTTTAAAATAGCCTTGAACATGAGCTCACCAACAAAGTTGAGTTGAATAAACATTCTGCTCCTGGTAGAGCCAACGTAATCACATAGCTTGGTGTTTGCTAGAAGTGGAATCCATGGGGTGGGAATGTGTGAATATGTATTTGTCAGATAAGACCTGGGGCTGGAGAGATCCAAGCAGAGCTCAGGTCTCAGTTTTCCCTTTCAGTGATATTTCTTAATCTCATGCACCAATGAATAAGAAATTTAGTTTATGAATGGGGAGTTCAGAGTCTCTGAAATTAAATACTGCAGTTTCAGTGACTTCTTTGGTACTTTCTAGCCTTGCGGAGAAGGTTCCTCTCTTAGCAAATCTATGTTCTCATTCTCTACTGATATATGTATACTTTAGTTTTGTTTCCATCAAGTCCTCTAAAGCTCAGCTGCTATGGAGGCAGAGTGTAAGTCCCAGCACACAACAGAAAACCCTTGGATGCAGTGGCCATCTTGATATCAGCATCATTTATTCCACCTTTTGCATACAGTTTTCTATATTCTGCTGACTAGAGCATAATTAGAGTGGTAAGTATGAGGAAATGGGAGGTCCAGTCTGTAGGCTTGATTTTCCATCTTTGTTCAGAGGCCTTGTACTTCTCTTTTTTATTATTAATTACACTTTATTCACTTTGTATCCCCCCTATAGCACCCTCCCTCCTTCCCTCCCAAGCCCTTTCTTCTTCTCCCTTCTCCATGCAATGCCCCTCCCAAAGTCCACTGATAGGGGAGGTCTTCTTTTCCTTCTTTCTGGTCCTAGTCTATTAGGTCTCTTCAGGAGTGGCTGCATTGTCTTCCTCTGTGGCCTGGTAAGGATGCTCCCCTCTCAGGGAGCAGCCTAATTAGTTCATGTCAGAGGCAGTCCCTGTTCCCATTACTATGGAACCCACTTGGAGACTGAACTGCCATGGGTTACATCTGTACAGGTGTTCTAGGTTAGCTCCATGCATGGTACTTGGTTTTGGAGTATCAGTCTCAGGAAAGACCTCTGTGCTCAGAATTTTTGGTTCTGTTGCTCTCCTTGTGGAGCTCCCGTCCTCTCCAGATCTTACTATTTCCCACTTCTTCCATAAGATTCCCTGCACTCCGCCCAATGGTTGGCCATAAGTCTCAGCATCTGCTTTGATAGTCTGCAGGGCAGAGCCTTTCACATGCTGGAGAGGTTGTGGAGAAAGGGGAACCCTCCTGCATTGCTGGTGGGAATGCAAACTTGTACAACCACTCTGGAAATCAATCTGGCACTTTCTCAGACAATTAGGAATAGCGCTTCCTAAAGATCCAGCTATACCACTCCTAGCCATATATCCAAAAGAGGCTCAAGTACACAATGAGGACATTTGCGCAACCATATTTATAGCAGCTTTATTTGTAATAGTCAGAAGCTGGAAACAACCCAGATGCCCTTCAGCTGAGGAATGGATACAGAAATTGTGGCACATCTACACAATGGAATATTTTTTAATGTAATTTATTTATTTTTATATTAATCACAGGTTAGGTACTTTGCATCCCAGGCATAGCCCCCTCCCTCATTCCCTCCCACTCTCCCCATCCCTCCCTCATCTCCTCCCTGCCCCCTCCAAGTCCACCAACGTGGGAGGACCTCCTCCCCTTCCATCCGACCCCAGTTCATCTTGTCTCCTCAGGGCTGACAGCAATGTCCTCCCCTGGGATCTAGCCAGGCTGTTACTCCCTGGCATGTATGGGGGAGGGTCAAAGAGCCAGCCATCGAGTTCATGACAGAAACAGTCCCTGTTCCCCTTACTAGGGTCTTCAGTTGGACACCGACCTACCATGGGCCACATCTGAGCAGGGGTTATAGTTTGTATCCATACATGGTCCTTGGTTGGAGAAACTGTCTCATAAAAGACCCTTGTGCCCTGCTCAATTTGGTCTTTGTGGAACTCTTGTTCTCCCCAAATCTTACTAACTTCCCTATTTTCATTATTATTCCCAGCCCTCTGCTGAAGGCTTCGTTGTGAGTCTTACTATCTGCTTTGATATATTGCTATGTAGATTCTTTCAGAGGCCCTCTTTGTTTTTTTTTTTCCTTCAATATTTTATTTATTTTTTT
>CM053743.1:74451680-74469487 GCA_028658305.1 Pachyuromys duprasi | reverse complement strand
ACCTTGATACCTAAACCTCACAAAGACACAACAATAAAAGAGAACTTCAGACCTATATCTCTTATGAACGTTGACGCAAAAATGTTTAATAAAATACTTGCAAACAAAATCCCAGAAAACATAAAAGATATCATCCACCATGATTAAGTAGACTTCATCCCAGAGATGCAGAGGTGGTTGAATATATGGAAATCCATCAATCTAATCCACCACATAGACAAACTGAATGAGAAAAGCCACATGATCATCTCCTTTGATGCTGAAAAAGCATTTGACAAAATCCAACAGCCATTCATATTTAAAGTCTTAGAGAGATCAGGGATACAAGGCACATACCTAAATACAGTAAAGACAATCTACAGCAAGCCTATAGCCAACATCAAAGTCAATGCAGAGAAACTTAAATCAATCCCACTGAAATCAGGGACAAGGCAAGGCTGCCCACTCTCTCCATATCTCTTCAATATAGTACTTGAAGTCCTAGCTAGTACAATAAGACAACTAAAGGAGACCAAGGGGATACAAATCAGAAAGCAAGAAGCCAAAGTATGACTATTTGCAGATGATATGATGGTATACATGAGTGAACCCAAAAATTCAGCTAGAGAACTCTTTCACCTGATGAACACTTTCAGGAAAGTCACTGGATACAAAATTAGCTCAAAAAATTCAGTAGCCCTCCTGTATATGAAAGACAATAGAGCTAAGAAAGAAATTAGGGAAACACCACCTTTCACAATAGCTACTAATAACATAAAGTATCTTAGTGTGACTCTAAGCAAGCAAGTGAAAGACCTATTCGAAAAAACATCAAGTCTCTGAAGAAAGAAATTAAAGAAGATATCAGAAGATGGAAAGATCTTCTACGCTCCTGGATAGGTAGGATTAACATAGTGAAAATGGCCATCCTACCAAAAGCAATCTACAGATTCAATGCAATTCCCATCAAAATAGCAACACAATTCTTTACAGAACTTGAAAGAACAATTCTCAATTTCATATGGAAAATTTAAAAAACAACAACCACCCAGAATTGCTAAAACAATCTTGTACAACAGATCATCTGGAGGTATTTCCATCCCCGACCTCAAGCTGTACTACAGAGCAATAGTAATAAAAACTGCATGGTACTGGCATAGAAACAGAATGATGTATCAATGGAATTGAACAGAAAACCCAGAGGTAAACCCACACACCTATGGAAACTTGATTTTTGACAAAGAAGCCAAAACCATTCAATGGAAAAAAGACAGCATCTTCAACAAATGGTGCTGGTCCAACTGGATGTCTAAATGCAGAAAAAAGAAAATAGATCCATATTTATCACCATGCACAAAACTAAAGTCCAAGTGGATCAAAGACCTCAACATAAAACCAGACACACTAAACCAGTTAGAAGAAAAAGTGGGGAAGACCCAGACCTCATCGGCACTGGAGACTACTTCCTGAACAGAATACCAACAGCACAGGGTCTAAGATCAACAATAAATAAATGGGACCTCATGAAACTGAAAAGCTTCTGTAAAGCAAAGGACACTGTTGTCAGAAGAAAACAACAGCCTACAGACTGGGAAAGGATCTTTACCAATCCTGTATCTGACATAGGGCTAATATCCAGAATATATAAAGAACTCAAGAAGTTAAAAAGCAACAAATCAAGTAATCCAATTAAAAATGGGGTACAGAGCTAAACAGAGAATTCTCAACAGAGGAACTTCGAATGGCAGAGAAACACTTAAGAAAATGCTCAATGTCCTTAGTCATCAGGGAAATGCAAATGAAAAGAACCCTGAGATTTCACCTTATACCCATCAGAATGGCTAAGATCAAAAACTCAAGTGACAATATATGCTGTAGAGGACACGGAAATAGGTGAACCATTGCTGGTGGAAATATGAACGTGTACAATCACTTTGGAAATCAATCTGTCGCTTTTTCAGAAAATTAAGAATAATGCTACCTCAAGATCCAGCCATACCACTCCTGGGCATAATATCCAAAATGTGCTCAAGTACCCCACAACAACATTTGCTCAACCATGTTCGTAGTAGCTTCATTCGTAACAGCCAGAACCTGGAAACAACCCAGATGTTCCTCAATGGAGGAATGGATACTGAAAACAGGACATAGCACTATGTCCCTCAAATGCTTCTGTCTGTTTCCAAGGCAAGGAAAGAGTGTCAGGACGAGGTCTTCAGATAAGGGCTATGTAGAGAACAGAAAGTTCTATCTTACATGGGGGACAGAGATAGCTGAGCTCCTGATGTGCTTGCTGATGCAGTCTAGCCTATAGAAGTTCTATCCCTGAAGAGAAAACAAGTGCTTCCTAGTCCAGCTGGGTGCCCCTGGACCTCTTCAGTATCATGGAGGTAGGTAGTGTTAGAATTTCTGGCAGAGAAGTATGGGTGAGAAGGAAGGATGAGAGGAGAGGAGACAGGGGAAAGGGGTGTGGGGAGACTGCCCATAGTATTCTAGAAAGGCACCATGAGAAGGGGTCACACCTACCCACTTTTTCTAGGAGAAAGATGCTGCCTGTCTAGTCTAGCTGCCACTGGACATTTGACCTTGTGATTAAGTTTGTTCTCTCTGCTAGCTCTCCCAATAGAAGTCCCACCACGTGTTATGCCACACACACTGCCTCCTCTTGCTTTACTCCATCTCTCTGCACCCTCCCCTGCTGCCCTAGTGCAGCTGGGATGTGGAAGATGCGATCGGGAATGTGGACAACAAGACTACATTTCCTTTGTATTTCAGTTCTCAAAGATTTATAACCTTAAATAATTTATAGATCCAGCATTTGGTTGTCACACTTCCTGTATATAGCAGATGCTGATCCCATTCTTAGATGCAAAGGGAATTATAAAAATAATGAGACAGAGTACTTTGTATTACAAGTTGAATTGTATTCACATAAAAAATGTTGAAAAACCAAACACTTTGTTTGTAAACAGACTCTTTGAAAATTCATTCAAGTTTCAATGAGGTCCTTAGAGAGGGCCTGAAGCCAACATAACTAAGCATCTTTATAAGAGAAGAAATATTACTACTCCCATTCAGAGATAGATAGATAGAGAGAGAGAGAGAAAGAGAGAGAGAGAGAGAGAGAGAGAGAGAGAGAGAGAGAGATCACTTGTGATGATGGAGGCAGAAATTGGAGAGTAAAGCTGCTAGCTGGGGAACAACGAGGCTGACAGCAGCCATGCAATGCAAAGAAAGAAACAAGAAAAAGGATTCTCCCTACAGGTTTCTGAGGGAGCATGGGCCTGTTGACCCTTTGATTTTGGAACTGAAGCCTCCAGACTGTAAAGCAATAAGCTCCTGCTGTCTGAAGGCACTCAATTTGAAGCACTGTTAGGACAGATGCGGGAAATGATGCAGCTTTTCTTCCAGGGCAACCATCACACTGAGGTTCACTCAATACTGTGGTGCTCCATGCTAGACCACGGGGTTTTTTTTTCCTTGGGTTGCATTGCAAATGCAATGTTACTGCTCCCCTGGAGTTCAGGCACTGTGCCTTATTTTGATGGTTTGGCAGCTCTGGCCTTGGAGTAGGAGGAGTGCTGAAAAGAGCCTGGTTCCCTGCAGTTTTGTAGCACACTTTAAAATAACATTTGAATTATATGCATCTTTCCAGGGAGGCAGGGTATTTAAAAAGAGGTAGAGTTAGAACCAAAAAACCTGACAAGAGGCAGTTATGCAAACTGCAGTTCTCAGCTTCTGTATTTATTATGGCAGCATTTCTACAGGCAGGAGAGGCTGGGAACTATAAACAACTTCTGTTTGTGCTGCTTTGCAATCTCCCATAGCTTCCGTGTTCTCCAGTTGCTGCATAGTTTAAAATCTGTATATTTTGTTGATAATCACTCGTGAGTTTTTCATAACAGTTTTGTGGAATATGCGGTGCATTTCAAATTTGTGGTATGTTTGATCTCAGGAAAGCGTTAGCAATTCTGGGGCTTCTGTATTAAAAGCTGCACTAAACGCAAGGGCACCACCCCTCCCCCCAACCAAAGCCTTTGTTTTTTTTCTAGCTGTCACCACAATTCTGCAAAGAGAATTTAAAAAGCAGCTGAACTGCACTAGGTGGTAGAGACCTTGGCACCATCATGAGAATTGGTTTGAATAACACGGCACGGGTTCATTTTAACCTCATGGTGGGTTATGACAAGAGGGTCACAAGGAATTGGTCTTCCTGTCACTTGTTCTCAGCATCTCATACTAACACCTTCCCCAGGGGTCTAAAACTTAATCAATTTCCCTGGTGGGCAGTATCAGTTAAAAGAAGCTCGTCACCGTTTCTTTCCTAATTTTGAGCAAATGTGTTAAATTATGAGTCCTGAAAAATCAAGAATGACAAAAATTCATTTAGCATCCCTTTCACTGAGTAAATTAAAACTTAACAGACAAAACTGAACAGCAGACAGATATTTCCTCTTCTCTTGGAAACAGCGATGACTTCATTAGAAGGCTCTCTCTCAAAACAACTAGAAAAGTCTGGTTTTTGCCAATGAGTAGCTGACTTGTCTCACTTCTAGCATAACAACAACAACAAAACCCAAAAAACAAAAATGAAGTTGATTTGTGAGGTTCAGATTTATATTTCCCCATGTCATGAATTTCCTAATTCTGTTAAAGATACAATAGTTTCTTCCCTGCCTGGAGATGCAGTTCATTTCTCCTTTTGGGCACTGTTATAACAGTGAGCTTTGTCCCTGTCATTCTGTGCTCCACAGTAAGCTGTTTGGATTGGATATTGGGTTGTGAGTCTTGACCGTGCTCGCCAGTGGCTTGGATTTGCTTTCTTCTTCCAGGTGGATTGTGGGAGAACAGGATGAAGCGTCTCTAAACCTGTGCAGCGGGGCATAGGAAAATCAGGCTGGAGATGATGTGGAAACTTCCTCCCTTCTGGTTTCCTTTCCTGGTGTCAAAGCTTCTATGCAAGCCCCTGGAAGAGAAAACATGACAGCCGACTTACCTGTTGGTGGATATAGCATGCTGTGAAATTGACCTGCCAGGCAAAGTGCGCTCATTTTAGTAGAATAGCAGCAGGACATTTATGGAAGCCACCAACTGTTTCATGATTAGAATTTGATGTGAGGTCTATTATACTCAAGGGAATCCATGTCTGGGACTTTAAATCTGTTCAAAAGCTCATGGCTGGAGAGTTCACAAGTCCAGGGTCAGGAGAACCTGCTACCGTTATTTTCCTAAACAGACTCATTGTCAAACTGCCTTTAAAATGTTCATGTTTATTCTCGTAGGTCAGTGCTGCTCGTAACTTTGACCAGAGGAGCTTCTTTCTGTTCCTAACTGGTCAAACACTCCGCACAAACGACTGCTGAGCACTCAGTCTTAAGTGGAATATCTAGTTCAGCCTCCATGGAGGCAGGGAACATTGTGGAAGAGGGGACAGAAGACTGTAAGAGCTGGCGGATGGAGAGGAGTTCGGAGACGTGCTGTTGCAGTCGCGAGCTCAGAGTGGCTGCAGATACGTGCTCAAGACCCACTTGAGGTGCAGCTAGTCGAATTTCTAGCAGAAATGGAAGAAGCAACGCTTGAGGCCCCACCCCTGAGTGTAGCTAATGGCTGCCAGGGGAAAGAGAGTCACTTTTCTCTGGGAGTGACCGCTGATAGGTAGTACATGCTAATCGGACTACGCAGGTGCAGTGGTTTGGATGAGAAGGGTCCCCAAAGGCTTATATGTTTGAATGCTCTGTCCCCGGTTAGTGGAACTTTGAAGTTTCGAAAACCCATCCCTGGTCCAGTCTCCAGCTTGGTGCTCCGACTTGCCGATCAGATGCTAGCTCTCAGCTTCCGTTCAGGGCCACGCCTGTCTGCCAGCCTCTATGCTGATGATCACGGATTCACACTCTGAAACTGTAAGCAAGCTAATTAATGCTTTCTTTTATAAATACCTTTGGTCATGGTGTCTCTTCACAACAATAGAACGGTAACTAAGACGCTGAGTTATAAGAAAAAAATCCTGAAGGACACAAAGAAGAGAGGGACGTATGCTAAAGTCTGGGGAAAGTTAGAGGGGCTGTGGATATTATTGAGATAAGTTGTCTACATGCGTGAAATTGTCAAAGAATAAATAGAAATATTAACAATATAAACGAACCTTGTACCTCAAAGCACTGTGGGAACTGAAGACAGTGAGTGTGACTGAAAAGCACTGCTCTCTGTTTCAACTGGGAATGCCACCTTGTGAGGCAGGGACACAGTAATGATTTCTACTGTTTATTAAACAGAGTAGGGGCCAATGGTAATCCTGCTGGAAAAGAAGCATAGACAGGAGACAGGTGGAATGAAGGGCTCATCTTCCCTACTGAAGCCATCTACCCTCTAGTAGAAGAGATTACATTTTAGGTTTCTAGGTTGAAAGAAAAATTAAAAATTACATTTTATAGCTTAATTCATTTTGGGAAAATGATTTTTTTCCAGAGCCTCACAATTATTTTTCTAGTTTACATATTATTATAAAGAAGCTCTGAGCTTTAGGAATCAAGAGTTCACATATTTTTGTTCTCTCAATATTACATGGCATAAATGCCGATATTTAACATGCAACTAATTACTTGTAAATTATTTAACACTTCAGAAAACATGTCTCAGTTTGCTACTATTTATTTATTTATATTGCTGTGATAAAGACCATGATCATAAACAATTTAGGGAGAGAAAAGGTTTCATCTTATAGCTTACAGTTCGTAATGAAGGGAGTTAGGACAGAACTCAAGCAGGAATCTGGAGGCCAGGACTGAAGCAAAGACCATGAAGGAGTACTATGTACTGGCTCATTCTTTGTTTGTTTGTTTGTTTGTTTTTAGCTTCATTATCTTATACTTTTATTAAACTAGTATTACCAATTTGTTTTTTTAATTTTATTTTTATTATTAGTTACATTTTATTAACTCTGTATCCCAGGTGAATCCCGCTCCCTCATTCCCTCCCAATCCCACCCTCTCTCCCTTCTCTACTCCCTGCCCCTTTCCAAGTCCACTGATAGGGGGGGACCTCCTTCCCTTTCATCTGACCCTGGTTTATCAGGTCTCTTCAGGATTGGCTGCAAAGTCCTCCTTTGTGGCCTAGCAGGGCTGCTCCTCCCTTGCAGGGTGGGGAGGTCAAAGAGCCTGCCATTGAGTTCATGTCAGAAATAGTCCCTATTCCCCTTACTAAGGTACCCACTTGGATACTGACTGGCTCATTCTTCATGGCTTTCTTAGCCTGGTTTCTTATATTAACCAGGGCCACCCATCCAAGGACGGCACCACACGCAGTCATCTGGGCCTTCTCACAAGACTCATTAATCAAGACGATATCCCACAGACTTGTCACAGGCCAATCTTATGGAGGCATTTTCTGAATTTCTCTTTCCAAGTATGTCCAGGTTTCTGTCAATTTGACAAAAACCATTCAGAACACCTCCCCATTTGTTTATCTATTATTACTTCCTGTTCCTCCAGAAGACAAAGAAAACGAATTTACATTGTTTTAAGTTCTGCCTTGTCTTGTTACAGCAGAGTCATCTGAAAACACCTGATGGAGAAGCTAGAGATGGGATGGTGGCTACCTCAGTAAAACACTGTCTTTTCTAGCAGGGTCTACTCCTCCACAGGAAAGAGTGCGCAGCCTGTGGGAGCAAACAGAAGGAGACTGGTGGGCAATGGAGATGTGAGGAAGAGCCTCCAAGTAACACAGAGGTCTTGAGGAAGAGCCTCCAAGTAACACAGAGGTCTCATCCACACACATGGCAGTGCAGCTGTGTGTCCTGAATCCTGTTCCTGCCGGCATCCACAAACTGCCTCAGAAAACACAGGAGAAGACCATCTCTGCCTTCAAATGGTCTGGCCATCAATCCGCACACGGTGTTATCAATGATCTTATGACTTACCTGTGCTGTCGTGTTACACAATACCATCTCAGGAAATTGACTCCTGTGTACCTCAACAAATTCAGAACTAACCCAGAACTTAAAAGCTTAAACATTTACATATTATAAAAGGAATTTATTTTTTAATTTGTTCTTTTCATTCTTGAATTATAACTTCCTAATTTGGTCTGTTCTGTATTTTCTAGGTTTCAAGCTGACTTTCTCTCTCTCTCTCTCTCTTTTTGTCCTACTTGGATTTCATAAATATTGAAGGAGGAGCATGCTGGGAAAACCAGTTTCCACTTGTGCTTTTGTCATCACTATTTACTAGCTTTTAATGAGTGTTTGCATTCAGTGGAAACATGGGTGAGAAGAACGATCATCCTGATCATTTTCTTCTACACATTCTATATTTAGAATATTTGTATCAGTCACAGGAAAGAAGGTATCAGTGGGAAATTAAATAAGTTTAAAAAAGGAAATTGGAAAGTGACTGAAGCAGGAGTGTTAGTCCTTTGGAAAGAGACCTCCTGACTATCCTTGGGGCGATCAGCACACTATCACTTTTTACTTCTTCATTTGGTACTAAATCTGGAAAACAATTGTTTCATAAATATCATTTAGTATCTTTGGGGAGGTTTTAGATGCAGGCAACAAATATGTACTAATTTTTAATCAGATAAAGAAAAATAAAAAAATAAAACAGAGTATTAATTTGTAAACAACACAGCCTGCAAACATTCAAAGCAGGACACACGGGCTGAAGGCAGGACACAGAGACAGATGGCGGGACACACGGAATGAGGTCAGGACGCACAACAGAGGGCACGACAGAGGGCGGGAGGGGAGGGCACACGGAATGAGGGCAGGAAAACTGCAGATTGCTCGCGGGCTGGGAAGCGTATATGCTACTGCAGACTCAGTGACCTCTGAGTTACACTCCCTTCCCTCCAAGTAATTTGCGATCAGTGCCTACTTAGAAGTGAAGGAAACAATGACGCGGCTGTTCAGTGTATAAGAGGCTCCAGCCCTGAGACCCACTTAGCTGTCCGACATCACCCCAGGATAAACGGGTTGCCAGGAAGAGCTCTAAGCCAGTGGCCAGGCAGCCATGCGAGCAGATGTTGTCGCTTATTATGATGGTTCTGTGACTTTTCCACCACAAAGGCTGTCATATGCTCCTGTTTCCTCCAGTATCTGTCTCTTTTGACAAACGTAACTACTCCCACATCTCTTCTTGGTTTATAGTGAAGGTTGCTGTTACCGAGTACTAAGCGCATTGGAAAAATTAGTCCAAACCAGCACAAAAAAATAAATAAATCATCAAACTGTATATATAGCTAACTCCTAACATGAAGCAGATATTAACACACACACACACCACAAACACATACAGTATTACATACATATATAAATACTGATATCTATCTATCTATCTATCTATATCTATAGTGTGTTAAATAAACTTTATTTTAAAAATTCTCAAGGGGAGCAGAGACCATCTCTGACATGAACTCACCCTGAGGCAGGAGCAGCCTTACCAGGCCACAGAGGAAGACATTGCATCCAGTCCTGGTAAGCTAGAGTCAGAGGGAAGGGGAGGAGGTCCTCCTCTATCAGTGGCCTGGGAAAGGGGCAGAAGAGATCAGGGAGGGAAGGTGGGATTGGGAGAGTGTGGGGGAGGGAGACTACAGCAGGGATACAAAGTGAATAAACTGTAATTAAATAAAAAAATTAAAATTAAAATTCCTTTAACTGTCTTTAAAATTGCTTTTCTTGAGTCTTAAATGATAATTTTATCTTCCATTGTGTTTAGTCACTGGATAAATTATTTGGAACATATACATACAATGCAGTAGACATCTTCCTATTATAATGTTTCCCTGAAGTTATACAAAATCCTATTTTGGGTCTGGAGAGATGGCTCGGTGTTTAAAAGCATTTGTTGCTCTTCTACAGGACACATGTATGATTCTTACCACCCACATGGCAGCTCACATCATTTATGCCCCAAGTTTCAGAGGATGCAGTACCCTCTTCTGGCCTGCACAGACATCAGGCATATGTGTGGTGAATGGACATACATGCAGGCAAAATGCTCATACACATAAAATGAAATAAAAATAATTTAAATACTTACGTTGGACAAAAAGCACTATTTCATTGTTTGTGTGTTTGTTTTGACAGCTGTGTGGGGGTTATTAAGTACTAGCTAATTTGGTTCATTTTCACCTTTGTCACAGACATGAAATATCTCTGATATAATCACATAAATGATCAGCTGTTTGGTAGACTTCAGTGAGGTTCTGGGGTTTTGCTGGGGCATTGCATGCTTTTGGGGCTCCTGTATGTTCATTGTCTGCTGGCCATGGGGCTGTCTGCCTCAGGGGTGGGTGTGAAGTGTGTAGGCTTGAAGAATCATATAAAGTGGAATAGACAGGGCCAGCCCTGTGGGAGCAGTGCCCAACCATCATCAGATGAGATCCTGGCCAGCTCATTCTACCCTGGTGTCTGAATTTGTTTGAGTCAAGTCTGGCTAACCCAAGGACTGTGCTGCTTGCTGAGGCAGATCTACCTTCCTCTGAAGGTATGGGATCAGATTCACAAGGTCAGCTAAGCAGGATCCTGGCTTCCTGACACCTCAAGAGTTCTCTCTGTTCTTCTCCAAGCTTAACAATCATCTGTCATAAGTAGTAGGGGTTGCTGTGCTTAGACCAATCCTCCTCTGGGTTTCCTCTAGAGCAGTTAATTTCTGCTTTTCTAAAGAATGCAAAGTAGCATTTACATGATGGATTGCCTCTCTTAAATATTAATTTTTCGTTCTTGGCTCTGTGTGTCTCTTCTGGACCTGTGCACAGCGCTGACCTTTATCTTACTGAAGTTTTTTTTTTTCTTATTGAAAAATGTGTCATCATAGTGGGAACCTGGTCATGGTTGGAGAATGTCAGATCAAAGGATATGGTTAATTATTAAGACACAGCTGGTGGGAAGCAGCATGGGCATCCAGCAGGTCCCAGGAGAAGGCAGTGGGCAGAGACTCCTTGGGAGCAACAGAGAGATTCTGAGGCAGAGAGGAGACTGCTGGGATTAGCTTCCTTCTGCCGACAGCAAAGGGCACCATGCTGGCACGATGGCACTGGAAGAATGCAGGAGATTTTTGAGTTTGGGCACAGGCTTAAGGGTAACAATGAGTGTAGCGATCTTTCCAATAGACTGTCAACTGGGCACCCTCGCCGCATCTTCCCAGCCCCTTTCCTAACAATATAAGCCATCCTTTGGGAACCCTCCCCTCCCCTACCACCCACTAACCTTTCTAGGATTTATTACTGCAGTCAAATGATGGGTGGTCATAATTTATCAGAGTGCACCATAGCTGTAAATTAAGTAGACTGACAAAGATAACAAAGCTCTGTGAAGATGAATGTCTGTTTCAATGCAAATAACAAAGACACCAACTGTCATTGTATCACTCATTAAGTATTAGTATGTGACAGGGCTTGAGGCATTTTATGTGACAGTGTGGCAAACAACAATTAAGGTATGACTTGGCAGGTTTGAGCAGGAAATGCTATCAGCATTCCTTGTCTGCTGGAAAACATGCCCCGCCTTCTGCCTGCCAAAATAAAGTACATTGTGTTATGAGAAGGTGACCTCTTCCATCTCCGACTCTGTGTGTGTCTGTGCACCACTGCTTCAAGACTGAGCGACTGTGTGGTCAACAGTATGGAGGGCCCTTACATGGTGCATGAATGAAGTCTGCAAAAAAAAGTAGGAGAAGGCACCTGAGCTGGACATGAGACTGCTCAGGTGCCAGAAGAAGATACTCGAGCAGAGTGAGAGTTCCTGGGAGGAATCCTATCTCCATTGCTGAGGCTCCTCCCCTCTCACTTGCCTGTTCAATTTCACGAAGGCTTCTTCCCACCATTCTTCTCTCTCACAAGCAGCCCCAACTCTGGTAAACAAACTGAGAAAACAATCTGGCACCCTTCAAATGTTTAGGTGGTGCTTCCTAAGAGCAAACCTGGATGCCAATGCAGGAGGGCAAACCACACGCTATTAAACAATCTAGAAGAGGAATGCACTACAGCCATGGACACTGGTGTGTCCACATTGCAGAAAAGTACAAACATATAGGAAGACTTCATGTAGCATGAGATCACCATGACGGAGATAGACAACTTGTAATAAACCCACATCATATTCTTTTGCAGTACCCACACATATGTGCCTTCAAACAGCACAGAAGAGTTTGAAGGTTAGCCCTGGTGAACATGAAGTGCTTTGATACTCAGGTAACAGATCTACACTTCCAGTGTTAGCCTATGTAGAATCTGTATTCAGACTCCTTCTATTTAGGGCTCATGAATAAGAACCTTCTGCAAGTTCTCAACAGCTCATGCAATCAAGTCCCGTGACCCACAGCAGTGTGCTTGTGCCTGTATTGCTACTGAAATTCTCACTGGTAGACTGTCATGAGTGGGAAATGTGTTTCAAAAGCCAATAGCCATCCAGATGTGAGGGAAAATAGTCCTATATATAAAACCACACCGAACTCCTACAAAGTCTCTAAAAGAAACTCCAAAGCAGAATGTTGAATATTTCTTCTTTCTAAAAATTCTAGACTGTGTAAAAGTTATCTGTGCCTTGAACAGAGATGACAAGCATTTGTCATGTGCATGGACTCGGTAGTGAAAAGAACAAATCCGTTGTAGAGTAAAAACCAGTGAGTTTTCAAAAAACATATTGCATTTACCCTGATAACTTAATTATAAAATTTCCAAAAATATCTCCAAGAGTAATGATCCATGTAAAATACAAAATATGACTTAAAGTTTTCTATATCAAGGAGCAAGGCATATTTATAAGATCAGATTTATTAAAATGCCATGTTGTGAATGTACAGAAAAGTACCAGCCACTTAAACAAGAGATAATAGAAAAGGAGAATGTGGAAATCTTTTTATCATGAAATTGAATGAATTAATAATGGAGGCATTATTTTGAGTCAGTAGTGAACAAAGGAATCACAAAAATAAGCTCTTGGAATAGTGTGTGATAAAAAACAAAGCTGGGCTACAAATATTAGAAAGTGTAACAATATGTTATTTAAAAATAAAATATTGGTTTCTCAATGTAGACTAATCAGCCCTGAGGTCATATATACACCACCAATAAAAATGGACTCAGCAAGTCCTATCTATATGTGTGCGTATGTGTATACATGCAAACACAGGCATACATATGTATGCAACAATAATAAAGAAAAAGGTTCTATCAACTTGAGAGTACAAAGGTATGGGACAGATTTAATGGAGGATAGATGAAAGGGCTTGGGGGGAAAGACGTGGGGGGAGGAAGTGATGTAATCCTATCTTAATTAAAATATGTTAAAAGAAGACAAATAAAATATTAATTTTTAACATGTGTCTAGAAAAAAAATATTTGAAGGTAAATCACAAAGGAGAGTTTTTCCTTGTATAAGGACGTAGTAAAGGGCAAATGGGAGAAAACAAAATGTGCTTGATTGGAGCAAAAGTCACTGTAAAATGAACCTATGAACTGAAAGCTTTTACGTGTTGCCAGCATGTTCGAATACAACTTATTACTGTTCAGAGTATATTAAAATATAAATCAACGACAGAACCGCAAGAATCTAATGGATCAGGGTGTCAAGGGTAGGCAGCAGAGACACCCAAGGACCTGCGTACGAACACAAGCAATTCCGCCAGCAACAGTCGGACGTGTTGAGAGCATAGGCCAATGGTGCCAGGCTTCTCCCTAGAAAGATTTGCAAGCTTGGAAACACAAGAACACAGCTGACTTTATTGGCACTATGCAGAAACAGGGGCTGTCGTTCTCTGTCAGATAGATTGGCCACATAGCTTCTCAGTATTTAATGACATAGTAGGTCTTTTGACTCTACTTCCACACGTAATTATCAAATCTTGAGACATACTTACATGCAGATAAAATAAGAAAAAAATGTTCTATGATACTTTTGCACTTAAAATTAAATTATGGCAGGAAAATAACTTTTCGATCATCTCAAAGAAAGGCAACACTTGGAAAAGGGCAGGAAAGAGATGAGGGAGGGAGAGTGGAATTGGGTTAACATAAAAATAAAAATTAATAATAAAAATAAATAAAGTAAAAAAAAAACGAAAAAAAGAAAGGCAGCATCAGCCTATCCTCATATCACAGTGGAAAAATCCCAGCCCTGTTCCCCAGTGTGGTGTGTGCCTTTCCAGGATCCACAATGCAGTAGTCTTGGATTTATGTGAAAATAACATGCAAAAGTGCAAGTATATTTATATACGTAAATATATGCACACACACACACACACACACACACACATATATATATATATATATAAAAGCACGTGCATACAAACATGTATATGCAAGTTAATGTGTGGATTAAAATTATTGCTTATGTTTTTTTTCTGAACACAGGGTATTTTGCTAGATGTATTGTTTTGGGTTGTGAATTATTTTAGTTTTAAGTTTGGTTCAGAAACATTCTCATAAAATATATTTACTTTCATTTATTTATATTAAATTCCTGGGAATGGCATTTGAGCATGCACTGTGCACCTGTGTTTCTGCGTGAGTGCATTTGTGTCTACTTACACATGAAAACCCTGTATGCATATGTACACTGTCTGTAGGAATATATGTGTTAGTATAGGAAAAAATTAATTGCTAGGCTGAACTTGAATTCCTAGGAAAAATGCAAATTGCTTGTTTATTTTAACTTATTTGCTTTTGTTTTAGCTTACTGACTCAGCTTAATATTTTGCTTTGATTCTTTTTCACATTCAAGAAGAGGAATGACTTATAGCCTTCCTTTCCAGTCATGTCCTTCCTGACATTAGCAGTAAAAGTTAAAGTTTACCTTTCAGTGTTTTCTGCTCAGTGAGACATTGTGCTCTGCCTACCTGGTATTTCCTGTACTTGTGTGTTCAGCCACTTTTCTGTTATGTAATACTACATTTTATCATATTTCATCATCATTACCAGTTATTCCAATATTGGCCCTTCGACCATCATTTTGCGGAGCCATTATTTATTCATCCATAACTCTATTCAGAGAATATTTTTTCTGCAATTCCATTCATTTTGAGTGAGTTTAATTATCTCTGTGTTAATGAGGCCTCACAGTCAGAACTGTCTGGTATAAAGGTTGGAAATGATCAGTGGCTGGTTTAGATTTCAAGGTCTTTCAGTGATGGAAGCAAACGGGGAGAACAAACACTAAGTAATGAGGAAAAGACCTTGTGCATTGGAGACTCTGACTTAATTAGCTAACTCATACTGTCTAAGAATGGTAGAAGCTAACATCACTTGTATGTTATCAATTTTTAAGAATTTTGTTAGAGACTTTATCTCTGCAAAGAGCTAATAAAATTATTTTCATGAAGATTTTTTAAATAGACCTGGAGCCAAAAGAGAATAGGATCATATATACAGTTTAATTAATATATTTTTTGTTGAGCCAGGTGATAGACCTTGAAGATGAAAGGACCTTCCTATCAGTGGACTTGGGGAGGGGTATGTGTGGAGAAGGGGGAAGGAAGGTGAGATTGGGAGGGCTTATGGGGGGATACAAAATGAATAAACTGTAATTTAAAAAAATAAAAATATTTTTAAAAAGTATAAAACATGATACGGATTGAAGGAGGGAAACTTGCCTCTAGCCATTGTTCTGGGAGCAATAACTTCATTTACGTCTCTTTATGTTGCCAAGATGCCAAAATGTGATTTTTCTGGTACACTTATTTTTAGCTTGGGTGATTTACTAAAGCAACAATACCGTCATCATCATAGACTAATTCTATTATGAGGTACTCATAGCAAGGTACTCAATACACAGCCTTCTCCGCTGCCCTCCTTCCTCTACCTCTCTTCAGGTTTGTTTTCTATTTATTACTAGTTTTTTTTAATGAATGTTGGAAAAATAGAGTGATCCAGTAAGTAGATTTTGGTGATAGGCTTTCTTTGTCCCCAGCATATTTCTCTAGTTTCCTACAGGTAGTTTTCCACCTGAACTATATTATTATTATTACTTTTGCTTCTCTTTTCAAAGACATGTCATTTTTGGAAAGACTAGCTCAGTGCATGGTCATTCTCCACAACCAACTTCAACTTGTTCCTCTCCTACCCTTCGTTGAGACTTGATTCTGGTTTTCTTGGACCAGTAGTTAAATATTCCGCAAATTAAAGATTGCTCATTTTATCCACCACACACAGCATCTTAAATCCAATAAGAACTAAAGTTTGAATATGAGTTTTCCTAACTTTTCAACATTTCTTTTATGCTATATTTAGGTGTCTGTCTCTGTGTATTTCTTTTCTTTTCTTTTTGAAATTCATTCTAATTGGGGTCAGGTAGCTTCTCAATATAGTTGGTTGCATTTTGCAGATGGGTCAGGATATTGGGTGCTTTCCCATGTTTATTGGAATAATGCAAAAGGAAGTGTCTTTAGAGAGAGAAACAAAACACCATGAAAATCAGTAAGAACAGGTAATAGAGGTGATTATGAGTGAAGCGCAATGACTTGGCATATGAAAATACTATAATAAAACATTATTTTGTATGCTGAATAGAAAGTACAATATGAAGATCTCTAAAATGTAAATGTTGCTAATATTATAAATAAGTCTTTAACTTTTTCTATACGTTCAATCCTGGTCATATTGCCTAGGGCTCTGGATTTTGTTCAGCTTATCTGCCAATTAAAGACTTAGAAAGCGGGACAGATTCTGACACAGCAGGTGGCAGCGCTGAGAATCCAAGACACACAATGTAGCTGTGAAAGGTTAAAACCAAATAAAACAAATTTACTAAAAGCAGAGAAACACACACAGGCACAGAGAGAAAAGCCCCCTGCTAAGCACAGGGGAGACTTTGGAAGCTGTAGTCCATTCTCTCTTGGAACGCTGGTAGTTTTGAGTAGTTTTGGTGGCCAGGGATGGTTCCCTTTCTCCTAAGACGATTGGACAGTTTAGAAAGTAAAGGGGACACAGACAGGGCCACAACTTTGGGTAAACATATTCAGGTCTAGCCTTGAGCTTATTCGGTCAGCCTGAACCAATCATCCCCCAAAGGGAACCTCACTGTTAGGAGAACAAGCCCACTGTCCTTTCATTTCAGATCACAAGGGTGAGGAAGAAGCTGAAATTAGTTTGCCATGTTCATTTATCTATTTGTGTTCTTTTTCCGTATCTGCCTGCCTGTTAGGGATCTGCCTTGATCTAACCCATCACTGGCATCTGAAGGAGAACAGCAAGCACACTCATTATGTGGATGGAAATATTTTCACTTTCACTGATTTTTATTAATTACTAATATCATAAACCTCATTCGAGGGCATTCAATTTTTTAATTAAAGTATTTTTTCATATAATATATTCTGATCATGGTTTTTCCTTCTTCAACTCTCTCCAGAGCCTCATCATTTGCCACCTACCCAACTTCAGACACACACATGCATGCACGCCCATTCGTGCATGCATGCATGCATACATGCACACACAGAAATTTATTAAAACACAAAATCAGAAATGATTTATTTTTATTTTTTATTTTTCATTTTTTTCATTTTTATTTTATATTAATCACAGGTTATGTACTTTGTATCCCAGCCATAGCCCCCTCCTGCATTCCCTCCCTATCCCTCCCATCCTTCCCTCATCTCTTCCTGCCCCTTTAAAAGTCCACTGATAGGGGAGGACCTCCACCCCATCCTTCTAACTCTAGCTTATCAGGTCTCTTCAGGACTGGCTGCAATGTCCTCTTCTGTGGCCTAGCAAGGCTGCTCCTCCCTTGTGGGGCGAGGGGGTCGAAGAGCCAGCTATTGTGTTCATGACCGAAACAGTCCCTGTTCCCCTTACTAGGTTACCCATTTGGATATTGAGCTACCATTTGCTACATT
>CM053743.1:74434203-74451180 GCA_028658305.1 Pachyuromys duprasi | reverse complement strand
AAATGTCCTTGTTGTGTATTTGAGCATCTTTTGGATACATGCCTAAGAGTGGTATAGCTGGGTCTTGAGGAATCACTATTCCTAATTGTCTAAGAAAGCACCAAATTGATTTCCAGAGTGGTTGTTGATCTTGATGGCTGACTCGTTGACCCTCCCCCATACAAGCCGGGGAGTGACAGACTGGCTAGATCCCAGGGGAGGACATTGCAGCCAGCCCTGAGGAGACAGGATGAGCTGGGGTTGGATGGAAGGGGAGGAGGTCCTCCCCTGTTGGTGGACTTGGAGGGGGTGGGGAGGAGGGAGATGAGGGAGTGGGAGGGTGGGAGGGAATGAGGGAGGAGGCTAAGCCTGGGATGCAAAGTACTTAACCTGTGATTGATATAAAAATAAATAAATTAAAAAAATAAATATTCGGTTTTTTAAAATGAGGTTTTAAATAAAAAAAAAGACCTGGAAGAAAGTAGTTTTTGCTCTTCACCTGCTTGCCTTTACTCTCACTGGCAAGTACAGCTATCCAGGGTTAATCCAGCTAGGTTTCCAGCATAGACTGAAGCTCAGCAGCTCTTCCAGGAATCCTTCAGCACCTCCAGCACCAGATAGTGACTGCAGATATCCAGCCTTGTGGCTGAAGAACCACTGCATTCTCAGCCTTTGTGTTGTGAGGCAGACATTGCCAGACTCCCCAGACTCCGTCCTGTAGATCAGTCTAATTAATCTCCTTTGATGTCAGTTGTATCAGATCCCTTAAACTACAGTATATCCCCAAAGCAGCAAGCGAGTCATAGTGCTCAGGGGAATTAGGAATACACATATGAAGAAATGAGACATCTTTTAAATTTTAATGTCTTGTGTAAAGCCCTTTATTTTATGAGCAATGTAGTGTGACCTTATAAAGACACCCATATTCTGTGAAGACCCAAGTTGAAGATCTATATTAAAAAATCATCAAACGACTCTGAGATTCTATCTTATACCTATCAAAATGGCTAAGATAAAAAACTCAAGTAACAACACATGCTGGAGAAGATGTGAAGAAAGGGGAACATTCCTCCATTGCTGGTGGGAGTGCAAACTTGTACAACCACTTTGTGTTGGTATAATGTTCTTTTGGAATGTACACTATTTACTCTTGTTCATTCAAATGATGATTTATCTTCCCTACTCTCTGGTTTCAATCCAGAGAGTGCATCCCCCAAACTGGTATTTCCACAGAACTGGCACCAAAGGGCATTTTGGTTTAATAAATATGTTCTGTTGGTCAATGCAAGGACTCAAAATTAGGTTGGGAGACAAACATGCAAATTGCATGCCTCCCATGTCAAAACCCACAACTTTTAAATGCTGACTAAATTAGGATATCACTCTGCTCTGGAAGCTGGTTTATCCTTTCAAATGTGAGACATTTTCACAGGGGGACAAATGTTGGTCATGCTTGATGCAAGAAAAGACACAGGAGGCTTAGAGGTGACAAAGTACACGCCAACCTAGTTAAGTCCTAAAATCTCAAAAATTATAATTCACATGTTTAAAAGGTGAAACTACCCACCCCACATCAAAAGGGAGAAAATCAAAGATAGCCACAACCAATATACAAATCCAGGTACAAGATGCCTAGGATATGCTGAAATGTAAAGGTAAAAGGGAGTTTATATAAAGTTTGGCTATAAAGGCATAACTGCCCATTCTATATAAAAAGGAGATAGGACAAAAATAGCTACAACATATATAAAAACCCAGGCGAAAACCTTTTAACAGGTACAAGATGCCTAAGTTATGCTCAAATTCTAAATTAAAAAGGAGTTTATATAAAATTTACTTAAAACATGCCTTTTCTATTGCTCAAGTCAACCAGCTTGTCTCACGATTGGGAGGCCTTCTCTCAGGATATTGGTAGCAGCTTGGCCTAATACAACAGGGGCCCACGAGCCCAAAAAAGATATTTTAGAAACATAAATGGGATGGACATTGGAAGAAGGAGAAAAGAAACAGGTCAGGAGCCTAGCAATGTATCAAAGCAGATGCTGAGACTCATAACCAAACTTTGGGCAGAGTGCAGGGAGTCATATGAAAGAAGGGGGAGTTAGTAAGACTTGGAGAGGACAGGAGCTCCACAAGGACCAAATATATTTGGGCACAGGGGTCTTTTCTGAGACTGATTCTCCAACCAAGGACCATTCATAGATATAACCTAGCACCCCTGCTCAGATGTAGCCCATGGCAGCTCAGTATCCAAGTGGGTTCTCTAGTAAGGGGAACAGGGACTGTCTCTGACATGAACTCAGTGGCTGACTTTTTGACCTCCCCCCACCCAACCCTAGAAGGAGGATCAGCCTTGCCAGGCCACAGAGGAGGACATTGCAGCCACTCCTGATGATACCTGATAAGGTAGGGTCAGATGGAAGGGGGAGGAGGACCTCCCCTATCAGTGGACTTAGAGAGGGGCATAGGAGGAGATGAGGGAATGAGGGTGGTGGGATTGGGAGGGAAAAAGGGAGGGGGTTATAGCTGGAATGCAAAGTGAATAAAATGTAATTAATGTAAAAAATAAAAATTTAATTAAAAAAGACGTTTTGATCTATACAACCTTGGTTTGATTTCAACATGATAATGATTGTATATTCAATAATAATGGTAACTTATATTGCTGAGCCCTTTACATGGAAACAACTCTAAAACTGACTGAGACATAAAATGTGTGTCCAGCCAGAACTTCAACAGTACATGGCCAATAAATCCTTGGCTATAATATGCTCAAAAAGTTATTATGCCATTCTTTTAATTGACATAGATAAAATTGACTTACAGTTTACTTTGATCCTGTACATTTCATACATTTATAATTTTATAACTGCATAATGCTTGTGAGAAGTTATATGTTTGCAGAACAAAAGGCCTTGACACCAGAGATGCTGGATCAAACCCGAGGGAAATCCTACTTCAAGCATGCTGAGACATTAACACATCTGTTCTAGCATCTTACATGTTCCAGCATTCTGCTTGTTCCTGCCTCAACTGCTTCAATCACTGTTTCTCATCAAGGCTTCCTCCCAAGAGAGCTTTGAAGAAAGCTACTAATCTCAACTGGTCCAGCATTTTAGACTGTTCCAAACAGGACTTCTATTAAGCCTGAAATTTGTCAGTATTTAACGACTGGACCACAAAATGTTAATACTTGCTTAACTAACCATTTTTCCCAATTTCCTTTGGGCCCCCTAATAGGATTTCTGTATGTCCAAAATGTCAGCTAGAAGAAATTCATGAGCATGATGTCCAATTTCCTTTAAGGGGGGTTGAGTAGGTTTTTGGCTGTTTTCTGTGGCTATGAATGTTTATTGTCATTGGGAGATGGTTATAGGTTGTTAATGGTCTTATTCAGAGAGAAAACAAGGTTAGAGTCAGGGATTTCTCTCTTTTCCTTTTCCTTTTCTCTATCTTTCTTAGATAAGGAGAAAAGGGATTAAAAAAAAGAAAGGGAAATACAGGGATATCTCATAGGAGTAATAAGATGAAAGGTAGATTATTGAATCTACTCAACTTAAAGTTTTATTTGTTATTCTCAAGGTCAATTTTAACTCTGGTATAGACTTTATATATTGATGCAAAAATAAGCCTATTTATAATACATTTGTAAATTTTAGTATATTGATAAAAATTCAAGTTACTTCCAATACTTTTAAACTGCTATTAAAAACTGGTTAGGATATTAGGTAATGCAAGTTAATTGCTAATTAATCAACTTATAGTCATGTCAGACACTATTTTAATTTATCACAGGAGTATACATCCTAGGTTTAACAGATAGATATGATTTTGTAGACAGATCTATTACATAAAGGTAGGTAGTCTTCAAAAACTTCAGAGACTTACAGAATATGGCATTAAAATATCTTTATTATTTTAAAGATTATCTGACAATGAGACATGTCATCTCCTGGTAGCACCTCGCCTACCTCAAAGAAGATAATGAGTATCAAAGAACCTCCATATGGAGATGGATTGAAATGTGGCAAATAAGCCACTCAGGTAAAGAAAATACCTTTATTTCATGACAGACAAATTCTGCCAAAAATGGGCAAGCTTAAATGCAGGACAAGTCAACTGCTGAACTCTGCCAAGACAGCATAAGCAAGTCCTAAATAGTTCCTGCTTTACATAGATGTCTGTCAAATATTCTGAGCCAGAAGGCTGAAGATGATGCTCCGTTATAGAGAGTTACTGGTGACTGTTCAGGCAGCAAACTGTCCCTGTCAATTTTTATTTTTTGGAAGTTGCTAACATGCACTTCCTATTTACTCTAGTAACTAATTTTATTCCTTCTCAAGTCTCTGATAGGGTTGAAGACCAAATAGTTATAGTTCCACAGTTAATCTTAAACTGTTTAAAATTTAAGAAAATGCTATGATATAGGTAATACCAATAAGGATAAAAGTTAATTTAGGTATAAAACTTTAAACTTGTCAAGATAGATAGGATAATCAGATACTTTCTCCTAAGTTGCTAAATACACATGTACATTGTATATGTAGATTTTACCTAATAGTTTTCATAATTTTATAATTATTATTGTATTGAAAGAAAAGGAGCCTCTTATTGGACTTAAAAGGGGAAATGTTGGAATAATATTCTTTTGGAATGTATACAATTTACCCTTGTTCATTCAAATGGTGGTTTCTCTCCCCCACTATCTGGTTTCAATCTGGACACTGCATTGTGAAGCTTATTCTAAGCATCACCTTTCTCTAGGTTGTGTAAACATGTCACCATTTGTTCTCTATATTGTCAATTAAACAACCAACCAGCCAATGCTGTATAATGGAGAATATAGGGTCCGGAGAGAGGAGGAGAAGGAAGCAAGGGAAGAGAGGAGGAGAATCCAGAGGAGAGGTCTTGGAACCATGTGGAGAGATGGACTGGACCTAAGATGTGACTAAAAAGCAAGTATAATGGTTGAAATCCAAATGGTAGGAAACTATGTGGGCTTGGAAGTTTAGGGTGGAATAACTATTGCCCCGCATTGTGCTCTAGGTTAATTAAATAAATCCCAGCGTCTGTGTGGTGATTTGGGTATAGCTGGTTTAGGACTAACCACTGTTTAACTAAAAGATATATCAATAATAAATATTAATAACCATCAACAACTTTGGAAATCAATCTGCCACTTTCTCAGAAAAATTGGGAATAGCACTACCTCAAGATCCAGCTTTACCACTGGCGTACACCTGAAAGATGTCCCACCATTCAACAGGGATATTTACTCAACTATGTTCATTGCAGCTTTATTAGTAAAAGCCAGAATCTGGAAACAACCTAGATGTCCCTCATAAGTAGAATGGATACAGAAATTGTGGCACACTTACATAATGGAATACTACTCAGCTATTAAAAACTAGGAAATCATTATTTTTTTTTCAGCAAATGGCTGGAACTAGAAAAGATCATCCTGAGTGAAGTAAAGACATGCATGGAATATACTCACTTATAAGCAGTTATTAGCCGTATAATACAGGATAACCACACTAAAATCTACAGACCTAAAAAAGCTAAACAACAAGGAGGACCATAGGGAGGATGCTTAAATCTCATTCAGAGTGACAAACAGGATAGATAACAGAAGCAGTGGAAGAGAGGGAACAGGATGGGATCCTAACATAGACATCCTTTGAAAGGCTCCACCCAACAGAGAATTGAAGCAGATGAGGAGACTCACAGCCAAATTCTGGGCAGAGTTCAGGGAGTCTATTGGAAAGTGGGAGAGAAGAGAAGGACCCAGTGAGGATAGGAGCTCCATAAGGAGACCACAAAACCCATCCAGGGGCTCCTTCAGAGACTTATGCACCAACCAAGGACCGTGCATGGAGATGTCCTAGACCCTCTGCTCAGATATAGCCCATAGGCAACTCACTTTCCATGTGGATCCCCATGTGGGGAGCAGGGGCTGTCTCTGTCATGAACTCAGTTACCTACTCTTTGATCACTTCCCCCTGGCAATGCAGGGGGAGGAAGACGATAAACTAGGGTCAGGTGGTAGGGGAGGAGGACTCCCTCTTTCAGTGGACTAGGGGAAGAAGATAAGGGGGAAGAGAAAGGGAGGTTGGGACCGGGAGGAGATTGGGAGGGGGCTACAATAGGAATATAAAATTGTAAAAAAATTAAATAAAAAATGAAAAAAATGGCATAAAAATTATACGATCAGCCAGGCACAGTGGCCCATGCCTGTAATGCAAGAGGATCTCTGTGAGTTTGAGGCCAGTTTTGTCTACAAAGTGAGTCTAGGATAGATGAGGCTATATAGAGAAACCCTGTATTATATATATGTATAATAAAAAATAAAAGAAACAAAACCAAATATACTATCTTTAAGGTCTTCCACAGAAAAGACATGTCTCATCGAAGAGAGGAAGAAAGCATAACCTTCTGCATGGAGACAGCTTAACAAACCATCTGAAGAGGGGCAGATCGTTCGTCAGACTGGCAGACTGGAAAAGCTTGATGCTGAAATGAACTGTTGCTGAAGGACAAATCAGTACTAGAGGATCATCACAGCAATCGCTGAGTGGACTTTCATAATGACATTTGGGCTTTAGAGTTTGTGGGACTGATAATTGTTTCTTTTGTAAAATTTAAACTCTGTACAGTTTTTAGCTTAAGCAGAAAGGGGAAAGTTGTAGAGGAATTTTAATTTAGAACATGGCTGCTCTGGCAAGAGATCACATTCAAAGACCTTAATACAAACATGCCTCTAATCCAGGAGACAGAGGCAAGCAGATCAAGGCCAGCCTGGTAGAGAACAAGTTTCAAGTAAAGAAAAGGTTAATTCCAGGTGTGGTGGTACATGCCTTTAATCCCAAACAATGAAGGTAAAGATAGTTTATAGAGAGAAGCACCCATGTTTGAATGTGATGTCCAATTGAGTGAGAGAATCAGTGATGAGTCAGAGGAAGACTTGACAGAATAGAATTCTCCAAATCTCAGGAGAAGAGAGGAAAGAGAAGGTACTTAAGGGGCAATGCTGGTGGGGGAAGGATTTTTTTACAGGAAGAGTATTACAGAGAGAGGTTGAATGAGAGACACAGGTGAAGGCAGAACAAGCTGGAGAACAAGAGAAAAGCCATATTGAATAAATCATCTGGGAGAGGAATTTGAGCCAGAAGAGCTGAATTGAACCAGCCAGCCCAGAGCTCAGTAAGAACAAGAAACAGTGAGCTTATTAAATGGTAACTTTCAGAGGCTGAAAACATTCAAGGCTTAGGTTAGATTGTACAGTGGCTAGAAGCTTCCAGAACTAGGCCTAAGTTAGCAGACAGAGGCAATAAACCTCCCAGACAATAACTGAACCAGGCAAATAAAAGTTATTTTTACACGTGTGTATGGTAATGAATCAGAAAAGAAATAATTACTGACCTCCAAAAACAAGACTTATATTGTGGAAGATTGAATGAAATAGAAGATGTCTCTGTGACCATGCCTCACTTTGATGTGGTGGTGTCAGTAATTCACACCATTGTTATAATATAACCTTAGTCTAAAGTATCAACAGGACTAGGCAGTAAACATTTAAGGGTTGAGGATCCATGATACAATTTCTTGCTCAGTTCTGTCACCGTGCCTCAATACAATCTAGAGACAGTACATAGAGGAAGAAGTAATTCGAATTGACTTCTGACTTCAGTCTGCTTTCTAGGGCAACACTACAAGACTGAATGAAATATGTCTGATAACTTATGACAACCTGTGAGCAATAAGACACTTGAAAAGATTAGCTCTGCAGCCTTGCTCGAAATATATCAAAGCAACAATTCATGAAAAAGAGGCCATGAATTTAAAAGAAAGCAAAGAGGTATATGGGAGAGATTGAGGGAGAAAAGGGAAGGGAGAAATGGTGTGATTATATAAGAAAAGATAGTGCCCCACTTCCTGCTCTGTATGAACTTCGAAAAACTGAGCAGCAATTGGGGAAATGATAGTTATTCCAATAGATACTTGTTTATCAAGTATTTTCTCAGCAGGCTAGTCTGCATAAGCAAAGCTGAAGTTCTTTTGTATTTGTGTTGATGGCCTGAAGCAGAAGAGAAAGGGCCAGCACAATCTCTCTACCACAGGAGGGTTGCAGTTATGGTTATGGTTATGGTTATGTTTGTGGTTATGGTTATGGTTGGGTTAGGGTTGGGGTTAGGGTTAGGGTTGGGTTAGAATTAGGGTTAGAGTTAGGGTTAGGTGAGTTCTTGTAACAACGTGCTTGGATCTCAGTCTAGAGAAATTATGGTCAATGTTTATCACAATAATAAGAGCAAAAGCCACTTTTTATTAATTACAGTGAAAACAATGTACGGTACTGTGGCTGGTGGCATGTGATTTTTATATTATCCCTTTTAATTCTGAATAGTTTTTAGTGTAACAGTTCAATTACATGATAAAACTCTATATTATTTACATTTTACTTTGTTTTTCTTCGTAATTATCATTTTAATTAAAATATAATTATATAATTTCCCTGCATTCTTCCAACCTTTCCCATATCTTTTCTCTTAAAACTCTCCCATTCATCTCTTACTCTCTCTCAAATTCACAGCCTCTTTTTCTTTGGTTATTATTGTAAAACACACACACACACACACACACACACCAGCATGAGTCCCTTTAGCATTGTTTGTATGTGTATGATTTCTGGGTTGACAACTTTGTATTTGATAACTGGTTGGGGGCTCATCCAAGAAAGACTAACTCTCCCTTTCTTAGCAGCTGTTAAATGTCTACAGTTCTTTGTGTGATATAGACTCTGGGAGATTTCCTTCTTTCATGTTAGCATGTTCATTAGTGTTGTATGATTTTTTTAGGCACATGAGATTAATAATCATATCACAAGAAAATTCTAAGTGTTAACATCAGGAATCTGTAATGAATTCAGAAGAATTTGTAAACTCATTTTTATCCTTTATTTTTCCTTGACAAGTAAGAATGGAGCTTAGTAGTAGAATGTTTGCTTAGCTTACATAAGACCTAAGTACAAATCCAAACACAGCAGAAAGGTCCTAATCGATCAACGTTTGAGGAATACAAGTTTAGAAAGAAATCCTTTTTTTTTTTAAATTCTTCTTCTGTATATACAGTATCAAGAAAAGAAAGTTATCATTACATTTTAGGTGTTCACATGAATGACTGCATTAAAATATGCCTTTTAAGTCCCTTAACAACATTGTAAATGCCACCATATTAGAGTATTTCTCAAAACCTACTATGGTAGTACTGTTGTAACAAATGATTAAAAAGTCATTCAGTGAGAGTAATGGTCACATTACCAGCAAGGACCCTGATTGATAAATGCTCACATGGTTAAGGTCAGGTCCACCGTGGCCTCCTCACCAGTGCTTAGTCCTCCCGATTTTCTAGTTTATGATAGGCAGTGTTCCACACACACTAGGTGCAATGTTGAGACGAGGAACAAGGTGATGAGATCAAGGTGAGCAGAGACAGCAAATTCTTGTATGCTATCAGCATTTCAATTTGACTATTTTCTAAGGAAAACCAATTTAAATTGGTTACAAATGTTAACTATCTGCCAGGGCTTCACCTTTGCTCTAGATGATGTGAGGGGCTTTCTTTGACCTTGTATCATTCACTCTCCTTTTCTCAGTTCTCCTGCAAACCTGGAAGTAAAGGAGCAGTGGGAGCAGCTGACGCTACCCATAAGAGTTGTCTCAGTGTCCTAATTTTTTTCTAGGACTTATTGGCTCCCTCATTGTGGAAGGGCTGCCAAGGTGTAGGCACCTGAGCCTTTCAGTGTCATGTTCAGCTGCAACGGTAGGTGAGGGCTGTCAGGGTGGAAATGGTAGAGGATGCTGATGGCCATCAACTCCCCAGTCCACAGAGTGTGGGTCCATAGAAGACTCATTATACCAGGACGTGTGCTACTTCCCTAAGCCAATTGCTCAGTACCCAAGGCCATCCTCTGGGAAACTGGGTTGGAACACATGGATAATGGACGTGTCTCAGGTCGAGTGAAATATGCCTCGCCCAGGAGGAAGAATGAGAGTTTTCTCCCTACTTTTCTCTGTAGATGAGATCCTGAGTTGGGAATCTTGCTGAGACTCTGATGATGATGGACATGTAGTTCCAGGACAGGCATGAACACAAGCTTTCTGATGAAGGCATCTTTCTAAATTATCCTTGGGAAAGCCCTTGTGTCTGCAAGTCTGCAGTTCATTGTTAAAGACTCAGTGAGGTCTTGGGAAGTATGCTCTTGGGGAGCAAAAAACAAATTAATTAGTTAACTAATTAATAAGAAATTACATTAAACAAGGAGAGTGGAGTTCAAATGCCACTTTTTATATTGTACTATCAAATATCTATTAATATAACTGGAAATATCTGAGGAAAATCAAACTGTAATCTTAGAGTGATTATCCGTTGTTCTTTTTTTTAAAAAACTAACTGCTGAGTCTAAATCAAACTTCGATTAAAATCTTTTCCATACTTTTGACTTTGCTGAAAAGATTTTTTTGCTTAAAAATGCGTTATTAACTTGGGGTTTTAGTTTGAGACAGAGTCATCTGGGGTAAATAAATAAACCACAAATGCAGAATAATGGTCAGAAACACCACTCACTGGTGATTCTGTTTCACAGCTCTGAGAGGAATTTTTTAATACGAAACAAAGTTAATGGGATCCTTGCCTCATGGAGGTGACGATAAGTCTGCTGAATGAGCCAAGGGACAGGTTCTTAGCCAAGTGTGTTGTCCCAGTTCCCTCATCACTGATCAGCGATTGCTCACCCAGGTCCTCTATGCCTCTATTGACTTTCATTGTGTCTTATCCATGTCTTCCTTGGGTGACATTATCCCGCGTGCTGCTGAGTTCTTACTGTGAATATGAGTGGAATGTTACATCGTAGGAAAACGGAGTAAAGATTTCTATAAAGTAGGGAGTTCATTAATTTGAGATGGGATGCCCACATTTATCACAGATTTTGACCATTTTTCTGTGTTCATGGAGAAAGAGAGATATAAAACAAGCCTGTCTCTGTCACTCTGGCTTCCTATGACTCTTTCCTCTTTTTGTTCTTATTATTACCTTATGGTTTTGTTCCCCTTGTTAATGATAGAGACTATGAAGATGGTCACTTTTCCTACAGATTTGGGATCTGGCCCAGTTAATGAACACATGGTATCAGGACTATGTTACTATCCAATCCTGCCCTTTACATTCCTATATTATGTTAATTGCATGAAATCATGTGTTAGAAATCAGCTAGTTTGGTGAATAAAGATCAAGCTAGAGTGGTGGACACACAGTTAACTCTCCCTTAGCTCCGGGATGACTGTTGCTACCTCCATGTGCCGTGGAGATGAGGGCACGTATTGAAAGTGGGCTTCTGTTTCCTCTGTGTTTATGGCTGAGCTCTCGCCCTTCTCTAGTCTTAGCTGTTCTTTCACCATCTGTACACTCTTTAATTTCATTTTTCATGTTTGCAAAGTTCTGTGCTTTTTTTCTTTAAAGTAACTTTCTTTTTCATTTTTGTTTTTAGACTAGCTCTTGCTGTGTCACCCAGACTGACTTGGATGCCTATCCACCATATGCTGGGATAACATGCATGTGTCAGTGTTTCCTTTTTTCTAAGACTTTCTTTGACATTTCAGTTCCTACTGTCTCTCATGTTCTAGAACCTCTGAGAGGTAGTGGCTCCTTCCTTTATAAAGCTGACCCTTTACAAAAAGGGATTATATTTGGATTTAACCAATTGTGGAACAAGTATTTTCAAAGAATTTTGTCTGTCCAGAACATGTACAGACCTTGACTGTAATTGTCACAACAGATAGTAGCTGTTTCAGAGGCACTGACTATGCAGTGATTGTAAGTAATCTGGAGATGATTAGAAGGCATAAAGGAGGGTGTGGATAGACTACACACAAACAGTACACTTTTTTATATAAAGGATTAGGTTTCCACAGGGACCCTGGAGTCAGCTCTCGGTGCATGACTTAGTCTTCCAAGTTTTCTTTTTCCATCAAGTCATGGGTCTGAGTTCTTTCTGCTCATAGATGGTCTTGGGAAGACAAAGTCTGTGGTGTTTACATGACAGAATGAATGCCATCTCCAGATGTCCATGGCACAAGTAAAAACATGACTAGTGTTCTTCATTTGAGAAAAATGTCTGGCAGGATCAGAATTGATCTAGGTTTCATGAGTGAAAGTTGCCTAGACAATGGAACGTGACTTAGTAAAGAATCTATTCAAATAAACTTTTGGGAAAGTTTCTGAGTGATTGTAAACACACTGTGGTTGGCAGCTCGTCAGATGTGCATGCTTTTGTTGACTGTTCTCAATCATATCCAGTTATACACAGCTAGGAATTGTGGCACCTGCCACAACACTGTTTTTCCTCTTTGCTAGCATCACATCTTGTGTTATTTTGTTCCTGGAAATTCAGCGGAAATATGCCTTTAGGAATAAACTAAAAATAAAGACATGTTTCCAAGTTCCAAAACTGTCTGATAGTATTTACAAAATGTATTTATACTAATGATACTGTCAGGTAGTTGCTAAATTAGGCCACAAAGGAATTAAAAACATTTGAAAACTCTGTGGTATCTGGACACATGCAGCTTCTAAAAGCAAAATAATCCTTATTAGCTAAAATCTTGAAAACTCTTTACCAGGTCAACAAAAGGGCTTCAAATTAAAGCATGACCAGGTCACCAGGAATGAAGACTGTTTGAGCATCCTTTATAGGAAGATAAGGTAGTATGTATCCTAAAGTGCTGGTGAGGTTGAAGAGATGGACTTGGAGATTATTTGAAGGAATTATAGAATTTCTCTATCCTTTGAACCCATTGAAACACAACTTTCTTTTTCTGTACAAACATGAATGTTTTATTAAATGGTTCTTGTAATAACCTATACTAATCTTATTTGCATAAATCATCAAAATATAACATTTATTACAGGAACTCACTATGTAGTATATTGTGGTTTGAATATGAAATGTCCACTCATGTGTCTGCCTTCTCAGTCTCCTGCTGGGGCCAGGCTTTGAGGTGGGGCTTCCTGATGGAAGTGGATCTGAGAGGTGGGTCTTGCAGTTTTATTTAGCCCAGACACACTTTCTGTCCTGACTGTGGATGTGATGTGTCCATTCACCTCCCACTTTTGTCTCCATACTTTCTGCATCATGACAGGTTTGTCTCTTCTGACATTGAGCCAGAACAAACCCTCCCCTTAGGTCCTTCTTTTTATCCCTGTAGGATTACAGCCACATAAACAGTAACCAGTACATAGTACCAAAATCATTGTTAGAAAAGACAAAAAGTGCAGACCTTGTTAATAAACTTCCAGATTCATAAGTTGTTTTTCAAAGTTTCCCCCATTTTGTCCACATGGCATTCCACTGGGTGTCACTGAAATCAAGCAAAAGGACACTTGGGAGTCTCTTTTCAGGAGCTATTAGCTTATGGGTGTTTGAAAATTGCTACAGTCTTCTGCATCATCAACTTTAGGCTGATGGCCCAAGAAGACTTGAAATCCTTCTCTGTAGGTTGGATAAAGACCCCAGTTTTGAGGAAGCAAATTCCTCTTTAACTTCTGCATCTTTCTTGCATTCATTGCTGCCCAGGACTGGCACAATCGAGTGTTATCACAGTCCGATACTTAAACAGGTCACTGAACAGGCTAGGCTATGTGCTTTGTCTGAATTTAGGACAGCCACATAGATTGTATTGCAGGAAGGTGTTCTAATTTCTTCCTCTACCTGAGGTTTTATAAGGTATGGGGAACAGGACACTTTCAATGGGAAAGCTGTCAGGAAAGGTAAAAGTCATTGTAACTGGTAGAACTACTCCACCAAACTTCCATACACAAATACTTCCACAGATCACCTGCAGAGTGCAGACAATATGCAGTGTCAATTTTTTAATTTTAAAACATGAACTCTGTAAAGAATCAAGTAAAGACTCAGAAAGCGCTCAGATATCTGCCCAGAAAAGTTAATATTAGCAGTATAATCATCATAGTTGAGAAAGGGATGGCATATCGTTATGGTAACATAGTTGTTAATATTATAAATGTAAAGCTTGTGTGAATAAGTTTGATAACTAATTAATACAGTGAATTTACATTTGCAGTTAAATTGATTTATGTTTTCTTACTGTATTATGCTATTTTTACCTAGAGTTTAAAAATCTACATTTGCAGCCTTCCCCCTTGCCTTCATCTGGGCGGTTTGTGCACGAACCTGAGGTTCTTCTAGATGTTGCCCATTTTTCTGGAAATCCACTGTAGTTTCATTCATTAATGTCTGCTGTTCTTGTTATTTAAACAACTTAAGTTATTACAGTGCATTTCCCATATAGTCAGAGAAACACAGAATGTTCTTAAGCTTAATGACTGACACACGCATTCTTCCTCCCACGAGGCTCAGGAAAAGACAGCAGAAAAGGGTGAAGGGTGAGGATGCTGGGAAAGCCATCGGGGTGAGACCCAGATCTTGAGACCCAGAGCAGCAACAGCTGAAGATGCCAGTGCAGGGCCTGCAAGAAGGTGTGCTAATCAGCAGTCAACACTGAAAGAGGAGGGATCAGGCTGTCACTCGCTTCCCTTCTAGACTAGCTGCAGTTAGCAGATTCAGGGAGGAAGAAAAGGAGGAAAGGAGAGAGGGAGAAAGGGGAGGGAGAGAGGAGGGATTGTTGTGTTTATTAACATTTACTATTGATTTATCTTGTAGTTAATGAACGGTTAGTCCTAAAGCAGCTTGTTGTGGGTATTAATATTTACTATTGATACATCTTTTAATTAAGCAACGGCTAGTCCTAAACCAGCTATATACCCAAATCGCCACACAGAGACTGGGATTTATTTAATTAATCTAGAACACAATGCTGGGCAATAGTTATTCTATCCTAAACCTCCAGGACCTCATAGTTTCCTACTATTTAGATTTCACCCATTATACTTGCTTTCAGTAATATCTTAGGTCCAGTCCATTTCTCCACGTGGTTCCAAGACCTCTCCTCTGGATTCTCTGCTCATCTCTCCTGCTTCCTCTCTTCCCCTCTGGACCAGGATGTCCCACCCTGTTCTCTCCATTGCACAACACAGTTTACAATATAGAGAACAAATGATGACATGTTTACATAAATTTGAGACAGGTGATGCTTAGAATAAACATCACAATGCAGTGTCCTGGATTGAAACCAGATAGTGGGGAAGAGAAATCAGCATTTGAATGAACAAGGGTAAATTGTATGTATTTCTTTATTTGTTTATTTTTTAAATATATTTCAAAAGAACATTATACCAACAAGGGATAGAGAGATTACATTCAGTTTAGTTTCTACTGGTGACACCACTAAGCTCCAGTCGGTTGTTCCAATCCAAAAGTTACACAGATGGCTCTGCATAAAATAAATGACTTATAACAAAATAAATAAAAAGTCATAAATCTGGAGAAAGGATTAGTAGAGATTGGGGAGTTGATAAGGGTAAGATGGAGATAGGGGAAGGTTAGGGGAAAGAATAAGCAGAAAACATTGTTTGCACATACAAAATTGTCATGGAAAAAAGTATTACAAAAGGAAGAAATTAAATGTGGTCTATATAGTTATGTGTATATATATGAGCAATAAAGTTTTATTCAGCCATAGAAAATAGGGAACTTACACCATTTTCTGGAGAATGTATATAACCTAAGATCATCATCACTGAAGTAGGCCAGACTTTGAATGAAAAATATTTTTCTTTCATTTGTGGATATTAGATTTATAAACCCAGGCACACACAAAGAGGCACACACGCACATACACACAGACAGGGAGACCAGGTAAAGAAAGAGACAAAATGTAGGTAGAAAGGGGAAATGGAAACAAGAGGATGAGGATAGAAGACAGATGGTCAAAGTGCACACTATGAGTGAAAGAGGTCCGCTGAAACCCTTTATAAGCTGAAACCCTGAGTAACAAACTATGCCAGTAAAAGCAGAGATAGAGTATGGCAGAATTAATCCGTGTTTCTCCTTAAGGATTTGAATTATAATTAGAAATATCCAGAAAGCCATGTCTTCTCATAACTAACAAAAAATGTTAACAATGACAAAAGAAATAGTAAAAGAAAAAGAGAAATTTCCTTACATGCATTCTAGGAAATGTTCTTGCACCTTTGGAGAGCACAGCCACATTTTTTTTTCAAACCAATTGATGACATGAAAGCAGGAAAATAATAATTTATTCCACAGCAAACTTTTGCACAAGATCTGGGAATTCTATCACAGAACCCATGAGCCAAGAGGTTTTCTCTTTTGGCTATTGGGCCTGTCCTCCCTTTCCACCAAAGTGTCAGTGCCAAGCACATTTCCCTCTAGTGAGGGCACAGGTTCTTTTCTGAGCCTTGAGTATTCATTCGCATGCAGGTGTTAAAAGTGACTTCACAGAACACTGGGGGGTACCTTCTGAGCATTGTAGTCCCTGGCTGCTGGCCTTTCCTCCTCACTACCTTCTGTGAACTTTCCTTGATTTTCAGATACCTACCCTACTCCCCAGTGCTACACAGACCCTTTACTTGTAACATGACCTAAAAGCCTTTCTCTAGAGGTAGTTAAGATGATTTTGATCAATGCTTGTTTAGATGAACAAATGGGATGGACATTGAATGGAGGAGAAAACAAGCAACAGGACAGGAGCATACCAAAGAGGGCCTCTGAAAGAATCAATATAGCAATGTATCAAAGCAGTTATTAAGACTCACAAGCAAGCCTTCGGCAGAGGGCGGGAAATAATAACAAAAATAGGGGAAGTTAGTAAGACTTGGGGAGAACAAGACCTCCACAAAGACTAAAGAGAGCAGGGCACAGGGGTCTTATATGAGACAGTTTCTCCAACCAAGGACCATGTATGGATATGGCCTAGAACCCCCGCTCAGATGTGGCCCATGGTAGCTTGGTGTCCAACTGAAGACCCTAGTAAGGGGAACAGGGACTGTTTCTGTCATGAACTC
>CM053743.1:74411535-74433703 GCA_028658305.1 Pachyuromys duprasi | reverse complement strand
GGGAAATTTCTCCAGGTAATAACTGGGTGTCCCTAGGGTTTTCCCACTTGATTTTCTCACCGTAGGAGTTCCGCTCACCTGGCACTCACAATGCTGGCGTTTTAGGTCCCAGAGTTCAGTCTCCTGGTCGCTGTGTTGTTTCTGCTCTCCTACTCCTCAGACACAGTGTTCTCTCGTGGCAGCCATCTTGGATCCCCCTCAGTGACTGTTTCTTACACTGAGTAGTAGGTGGTGAAATAAGACTGTCAGTTTGAGAGTAACCACAGATAAAATTATTAATGTGGTATGACTTCACAAACAAGATGCAGAAAGACAATGAAAGTGGACTGGAACTGTGCCTGGGAATCACCAATTTATAGCGAGAGAGGTAGAAATGAAAGAAAATCCCATGATAATGCTGGCATGATTTCCTCGTTTTTAATTGCTGAGTAGTAGTCCATTGTGTAAATGTACCACAATTTCTGTATCCATTTTTTGGATGAGGGACATCTGGGTTGTTTCCAGGTTCTGGCTATTACGAACAAAGCTGCTATGAACATAGTTCATAGAACTATGAAGTGTCCTTGTTGTATGGTTGAGCATCTTTCGGATATATGCCCAAGAGTGGTATAGCTGGATCTTGAGGTAGCACTATTCCTAATTTTCTGAGAAAGCACTCGACTGATTTCCAAAGTGGTTGTACAAGGTTACATTCTCACCAGCAATGGAGAAGGGTTCCCCTTTCTCCACAAACTCTTCCGCTTATGTTGTCACTTGAGATTTTTAATTTTTATTTTTTATATTAATTACAGATTATTCACTTTGTAGCTGTAGCCCCTTACCTCATTCCCTCCCAATCTCACCTTCCTTTCCTCCTCTCCTTCTATACCCCTCTCCAAGTCCACTGATAGAGGAAGTCCTTCTCCCCTTCCATCTGACCCTAGCTTATCGGGTCTCATCAGGGATGGCTTCATTGTCCTCCTCTGTGGTCTGGCAAGGTTGCTCCCCTCTCAGGGGTAGATGATCAAAGTGCCAGCCACTGAGTTCATGTCAGAAACAGTCCCTGTTCCCTTTACTAGGGAACCCACTTGGATACTGAGCTGCTATGGGCTACATCTGAGCAGGGGTTCGAGGTTATATCTGTGAATGGTCTTTGGTTGGAGTATCAGTCTCAGAAAAGACCCCTGTGCCCAGAGTTTTTGGTTATGTTGCTCTCCTTGTGGAGCTCCTATCCTCTTCAGTTCACTTGAGTTTTTTATCTTAGTCATTCTGATGGGTGTGAGGTGGAATCTCAGGGTCATTTTGATCATCTCTCCCTTGGGGGGAGGGGATGCAGCCTTGCCAGTCCACAGAGGAAGATGATGCATCCAGCCCTGGTGAGACTGATAGGCTAAGGTCAGATATGGAGGAGGACCTCCCATATCAGCAGACTAGGGGAAAGACATAGGGGGAGAAGAGGGAGGGTGGAAGGAACGGGGAGGAGATGGGGTAGGGGGCTACAGCTGTGATACAAAATGAATAAATTGTAATACACACACACACACACACAGAGAGAAAAGATAATGCTGGTATGAGCGGAAACATTCAGGAAGGAGGAGATCCATGTAGGATTTGCTACTCAGATGAAAGTTCATTCAAAACTATTTAAACTGAGCATGTTGGCACATACTTAACCCCAGTACTCTGGAGGCAGAGGCAGGCAAGTCTCTGTGAGTTTGAGGCCAGCCTGGTTTATATAGTGAGCTTCAGGATGGCCAGGGTCATGTAGAGAGACCATTCTCCAAAATCAAGATATAAATTCCCTAGTTGGGTCAGAGGAGGAAGAGAAGTCATTTAATGGGGATGTGTAAATGTGAGCTTGCTTCAGCTCACATGCCTTGTGAGACTGCTACAATGGTGTAAGTGTTATCTTTCTTCTGGATCTTCAGTTGAGATTCAAATCCCAAGAAAGAGCATTGGCACTTTCAGGACGCATTTTTCAGGTTTTAAGTGAAAGGACTATTTTCTTGGGAGCTTCAAGACAATTTGGGATTTATTCTAGTCAGTCCATCCTTGAAGCAGACACAGAGATTAAGAGCTTTTGTCAGCTTTATTATATTTATACCCTCATCCCCTAGAGCCTGTGGTCAACAAAAACAGAGCCTTAACTAAAGGTATGCAAGGGAGTTAGAAACCAGCATGGCAAATAACTCATTAATCGAAATATAAGGAGCATTGTCAGGTATGGTTGTGCACACCTTGATCCCAGCGCAGGGAAGCTGTATTCACACCATCACAGGTAGCTGAATCTGTATGTTAGAGGCCAACCTGGTATATATAGAGAAGTTCAAACCAGCCCAGGGGTACATCTCTATCCCAAGAATGAAACAAAACAAAACAACAATAAAAAGCAACCAACCAAACAAGGACAGGGAAGCAGACACATACACAGGGACCTTGGGACAGATATTCCTAAGCTGCTGCAAGAACAAAAATGATAAACCTCTCTGAGGAAGTTGGACTACATTCAAGTCAAAGGCTGCCCAACAGTCCTTAGAAATAGAGCTGGTGAATGTGATTGGGTCATTGATTTCTTGAATATTGTTTTAGACAACTGGGAACAGTAATTTTACTTTATAATACCTGTATGAAATTACAAAGTTTCTCAGAAGTAAATTAGCCTTTTTAAGGTACTGTTTAATTAAATGATTATTCCAAGTCAGTGGAATATGCTGTTTCTACAAGGAAGTTCAATACTTTTGCCTTCTTGAGGTGTTTGGATTTCTTCCCAGTGGCTTATTTAAATAGATTCTTATTCCATATTGTTTGCAAATACCTAAAAGTTAGTTATTTCTAAAATTTTTATTTAAAAAAATTGATTTTTCCCCATCACAGCAAAGTAAATGTGTTTACTGGACCACTGTAATGATGTTTAGATTGATTCTCAAATACAATGGTAAGTCAGATTTTTCAATTTGCTCTCTTATGTTACATGTGTCCCATGTACATTTTGTATTCTATCTTTTTTCAGTATTTATTTTTAGATTAAATTTATTTTAAACTAATTATTTAAATGAATCTGAACAAGTGCTTTTCTCTGGAAACCCAGTCAAGAAAAGCAGAACTAACCAGCTTGCCTACTACTTAGATGACAGATCTCAGTTGGTGTTCAAATGAATGTGTTTCTCATGGTTTTCTTAAAATTTTTCTTTCTTTGAATTGTGCATTGAAAAAATTTTATGGGTATTGTTTTGGAACAGCTTGCTATAGCCTCCTGCAAATTATTTAAATAAGTGTATCACTATGTGACCAAAGTTCAAAACCAGTATAGATTTTGTGTTTTATTAAGGGTATTTTGGAATGTAGCTATTCACACTAAGCAGAGATTATGGGCTGCCCTAGGGTCTGATGCCATTTTTCATAGTATTTCATTTAACTTTCCTATTGGAAGATAGATAAGGCTGAAGAATGAACAGAAACAAAATGTGTTTCTTTAGGATGTCAAAGAAAATCTTTCATTTGTTTATAGGCTTTTGATATTGGGAAATATCAAGCCAACACTTGTTGTTTTTTTTTTTTTTTCTTCTTTGTTTTCAAGGAACAACCTTCAAGACAAGGAAACTTCCATATTCTTGGTTGCTGCTCAGAGCTGGAGAACATTCCTGGAAACAGTAAGGAGGCTGTATATTGGGGGTATGAATATAAACAACCCAACACCGCCCTGTAATACACTGTTTTCTTTTAAAATCATGAAGCATCCTACAAGTTGCCATAGGATTCTTGTGATGCTTATTTGAGTAGACAGTTTTTCCCAACAGGATGTAGAAAGTAATTGATGAGGGCTTTACTCATCCACCATGGCTAGAACGTTTGAGGAAGCGGTTTCCAGGGATGCTTCTTGAAGGCCGCCTTGCCTGACATTCTGTGTTCAGCACGGTCATAGTGTAGCTTGCTAGTGTCAGCGCGCTGTGTTGTCATTATGCCACTGATTTAGGGTCTTGTGATTAGCTTGCACTTTTTTATTTTTGACGTTATGTTTTAATTATTTCATTATTTGGGATGATTGAAATATGATTAAATTATTCTCCCTTCCCTTTCCTCTTTCTAATTCCTTCCACTTACCTTTCCTTGCTCTTCAAAACTTGTGGCCTTTTTTTTTCATTAATTTTTGACACACATATATTTGTCTCAGGCGTGATTAAATTCCATATGAATTTTTGTGTACAACATCATCTTTATCAGTTAAAACTTAATCTTCAGGCCTCTGCAACAACACTCTAGCTGAAGATATCTATGTTCATAGGATTCATTTTCCTTTAGCAAGAAGGCATGAGCACTTACTGCTAAGGCTTTGCAGCAGCTCTACAGTTAAGATGGCTGTTGAATAGATCTCTTGGACCTAAATGTGATGTCTTTATAGAACCTCTCTTCTCAAGCCTCAGCGATCTAAACATTAGACAGAGGTACAAATCATTAAGTCAGAGGTGATGGATGACTCCAAGGAAACCATATCTTCTGGACACAGCAGGACCAATACACAAGTGAATTCATAGAGATTATGACAACATGCAGAAGACATATACAGGTTCAAAACAGACAAAATCCCAGAACCAAGATGAGAAATTGCATAAATTCTCACTCTTTTCCAAAAAGCCATTTGCAGTTGATACCTATTGGGAAAATGTATCCATTGTTTTCTCTAATGTAGTGTCACTGGCTATATCAGAGTCACCCCAGGACAGGGCCCATGCCCAGGAGCCAAAACAAAATATTTTTGGTATTTTTTTCCTTATTGGGCTTTGTTTATGTCTTAGTTATAGCTTCTCTTGCTGCAACAAAGCACTATGATAAAGTTGGGAAGGAAAGGTATACTTGAGATCATAATCCATCACTGGAAGAAACCAGGACATGAACTCAAACAGGGCAGAAAGCTAGAGGCAGAAGCTGGTGTAGAGGCTGTGGAAGAGTGCTGTTTACTGGCTTGCTCTTCATGGCTTTCCAAGCCTGCTTGTTTATAGAACCCAGGACCACTAGCCCAGGGATGACACTACCCACATTAGGCTGGACCCTCCCCATCAATCACTCATTAAGAAACTGCCTTAAGGTATGGTTAAACATCTTTTGGGTATTTGCCCAGGAGTGGTATAGATTGGTCTTGAGGTAGAGCTATTCCCAATTTTCTGAGAAAGTGTCAGATGGATCTCCAAAGTGGTTGTACAAGTTTGCACTCCCACCAGCAATGGAGGAGCGTTTTCCTTTCTCCACAACCTCATCAGCATGTGCTGTCACTTGAGTTTTTGATCTTAGCCATTCTGCTAGGTGAAAAATGGAATCTCAGTTGTTTTATTGCTCTAGCTAGGATCTCAAGTACTCTATTGAAGAGATACAGAAAAAGTGGGCAGTCTGATCTCTTCCCTGATTTCAGTAGAATTGATTTAAGTTTCTCTCTGTTTAGTTTGATGTAGACTTGCTGTATACTGCCTTTACTATTTTTATGTATGTACCTTGTATTCCTGATCTCTCCAAGACTTTAAAAATTAACAGGTGTTGGATTTTGTCAAATGCTTTTTTGGCACCTAAGGAGATGATCATGTCACATGTTACTTTTCTTTCAGTTTGTTTATATGGTGGATTGCGTTGATGGATTTCTGTGTATTGAACAAGCCCTGCAAGCCTGGGATGAGTGATATTTTTGATGTGTTCTTGGATTTGGTTTAATTGGATGTCTACATGTGGAATAATGCAAATAGATCCATATTTATCACTCTACACTAAAGTCAAAGTGGATCAAAGACCTCAACATAAAACCAGATACACTAAATTGGTTAGAAGAAAAAGTGGGGAAGAGCCTTGACCTCATTGGCAGGAGACAACTTCTTGAACAGAACTCCAGCAGCACAGGTTCTAAGATCAACAATCAATAAATGGAACCTCATGAAACGGAAAAGCTTCTGTAAAGCAAAACAAAACACTGACATAGAACAAAACAACAGCCTATACTCTGGGAAAGGATCTTTACCAACCCTATATCTGACAGAGGGCTAATATCCAGAATATAAGCAACTCAAGAAATTAAACACCAAAGAAACAAATAATCTAATTAAAAATGAGGTACAGAGTTAAACAGAGGATTCTCAACAGAGCAATATCAAATGGCTGAGAAGCACTTAAAGAATTGTCTAACATCCTTTCTCATCAGGGAAATGCAAATCAAAATTACTCTTAGATTCCATTTTATACCTATCAGAATGGCTAAGATCAAAAACTCAAGTGACAGCACATGCTTGAGAAAGGGGAACACTCCTCCATTTCTGGTGGGGGTGCAAACTTATACAACTATTTTGGAAATTTATTTGGCACTTTCTCAGAAAATTGGGACTAGTGCTACCTCAAGACACAGGTATACCACTTCTTGGCATATACCCCAAAGATTTTCCACCACACAACAAGGGCATTTGCTCACCCACATTCATAGCAGCTTTAATTCATAATAGCCAGATGTCCCTCAACCAAAGAATGGATAAAGAAATGGTGGGACATTTACACAATGTAATACTATTCAGCTAATTAAAACAAGGATATCATGAAATTTGCAGACAAATGGATGGATATGGAAAAGATCATCCTGAGTGAGGTAACCCAGACCCTGAAAGACAAGCATGACATAAACTCACTTGTAAGCAAATATTAGCCATACGATGCAGGATAACCACACTAAAATCTACAGACCTAAAAAAAAGATAATTAGCAAGGAGGATACAACGGATGATGCATAAATCTCACTCAGAAGGGGAAATAGAATAGACAGAGGCAGTGGTAGAAGAAAGGGAACAGGATGGGAGCCTTTCATAGATGTTCTCTGAAATGCCATCCAGCAGGGGATTGAGTAGATGCTAAGACTGACAGTCAAACTTTGGGCAGAGCACAGGGAGTCTTATGGAAGAGTGGGGGGAGAAAAGGACCCAGAGGGGACAGAAGCTCCACAAGAAGACCAACAGAGTCAACAAATCTGGGTTCAAGGGAGCCTGTAGAGACTGATGCACCAACCAAAGACCATGCATGGGGAGGACCCAGGCCATCTGCTCAGACATAGCTGATAGGCAGCTCAGTCTCCATGTAGGTCACCAAGTAAGGGGACTAGGGACTATCTCTGACACGAATTCTGTTGGGGCTGCTCTTTGATCACTCCCGCCCCACCACAGCCCCCCGTTGAGGCAGACTTGCCAGGCCACACACAAAGAGGATGAAGGCAGTCCTGATGATACTTGATAGTCTGGGATCAGTTGGTAAGAGAGGAGGCCTCTCCCTTTCTGAGGACTAGAACGAGGTGGGAGGAAGAGAGGAGGAGGGTGGGACTTGGAGGAGATAAGGGAGGGGGCTCTGATCAGGATGTAAAGTGAATAAATTAATTTTAAAAACATAAAAAAATAAAAAGAAAATGTCTTTCAACTAAATCTTATGGAGGTATTTTCTGAATTGAGTTTCCTTCCTTTAATACTCTAATACTTTAGCTTTTATTGATAGAAGACTACAAGATACAAAAGCATGTTTTTGATTTTGTTTGTTTGTTTTGGTTTGAGAGAAAAAGAAAGAGAGGGCATGATGTTGGGTAGGTAGAGAACTGGGAGGAATTGGGACTGGAAGAGTGTGATCAAAATATATGAAAAAAATTAGTAAAAAATAAATTAAAAGAAAGCTGCTGTGAACTAGGACCTTTTACACACACTACTGCTGCCTTTAAAATGAAGTGTCTGACCACAGGAACAGGAGGTGGATAAGAGTGTCATGTCCACAGTACCAAGATTCCTTGCAGGAAGAGTTCTAAAATCAATAAATTCCTTCATGGACCAGAAAAATGGTGCAGGGTGTAAAGGCACTCGCCACCAAGCCTGATGGCCTGAGTTCTATCCCTGTGACCCGTATGTGGAAGGAGAGAATCAATTTATTGTAATTGCGCCACGACCTCCTCAGGCGTACTGCAGCATACCCTTACATGAGCACACATATGACTACATATGCACACAGACACAAAACACATAAATAAACATAAGGAATATGTATTCCTCCGTGGAACACTAAAAGCAATAAGATGAAAATAGCCTTTTCATAGTGGAAATGAGCATAGTGTTAAAAACACTTATTTTGTTCATAAGAGTCATTAAAAAGATGAATTAAATTGAAGATATGTCAAGTTTCCCCAAATCATTTTATTGAATGTGGAGAAGTTTTTAGACATTGGGTTTTCAAATGTGGATACACAAAACCATAAGTTAACAACTAACCTATTTTATTGAAAATTATTTTATGTTTACAAATACAAGATTTTATTTGTCCATATTGCAAAAAAAATGTTAAGCTAAACAAGACTGACGGTCAGTGTCAATGAGTTCTATTTGTACCCCTTTCTATTATCAATTTATTGATAGTCCAGTGTGGTGTAAGTACTTATTGATAATTTATAATATATTTACAACATTAATAATTTAACACATCCCTAGTAAGCAGATTTACTTCTAAAGTTACAAGCTTACTTACAAGATTTGTTAAGATACACATGATTATTTAAATGCAAGGTAGAAAGGTTATAATAATTGAAGCAGTATTTGGTTATAAATTTTTGTAACCCAGAAATGAGTGCTTTCTGATGCACTCATGATGCATCAGAAATGATGCAGTTCATGAGCTGAGTGAAATACGGAGTGCTGAAAATAAATGTTCTGGTCAGGGAGGGATAACAGGCTAAGTAACAGCATTGGAGGTTACTAGTGTTTTGCAAGCATGTGTCTCTCCAGGGATTCCTGCTACAGCACATTGCTAGTGTATTGACTGTGTCATTAAAATGGAGCAAGTGAAACACCCAAATGCTATATTCACCTAAGTCATTCATCCCATTTGTACTTTGTGCCAAGGGGAAAACCTAAAGTTAACACTCTTCAATACACAGAACCGATGTCCATGGTGATTCTATTGTTTATGCTAAAAATACCACAATATTAAATATGCATATTAATTGGCAAGCCTCAGATTATCTGAAGATTTTGATAATCCTATGGCTTCCATAAGATAATTGATATCTGTATTTTCAATTAAACTGATGAATAAATAAAGGATTTTCCCTTCTCTTTGGATTTGATGTGTTGATGTATGTTGACAATGTGTCTACCATTAAAATGTTCAGATTAGAAGAATTCTACCTTGGCATGTCCTTCTTATATGCTCAATGTTATAATTTTCAAATGGCTTTGTTTGATGTGCATCACATTCAGTTGGTCCACTAACAAGCACTGGTGTCAGTATCTGTGGTATTTGGGGGGCATTCATGTCTGAAAGGTGTCTTCAGATGACATTCTCTATCAAGATTATCCTCCACTGCTGAATAATTGTAATAAGCTGATCCATGAGCATCTAGAACTTACCCTTTCATGACAGCTCAAGCATCCCTAGGCTAAGGTTGACTGCTCTTCTAAACCCTGTCCCCCACCTACTGCATGCAGACTCTGCTTCAAAGCAGTCTATGTTCCTCTAGTATTTCGTTTTTAATTTAATTTTTTTATTTATTCACTTTGTATACTGATCATAGCCCCCTCCCTCATCTTCCACCATTCCCATCCTCTCTCGCTCTTCCCTCCCTCTCCTAGTTCTCAGGAAGTTGGAGCCCTCCTCCCGTACAGATTCCAGCATGTCAAGTCTCATCAAGAATGCCTGCATCCTCTTCCTCTGTGGCCTGGCAAGGCAGCTCAGCCAGGGGGAAGTGATTGAGGAACAGGCAACAGAGTCCATGTCAGTGACAGCTCCTTTTCTTCTTACTTGGGGACTGATCTTGGTTTAACATTGGTAAGTGAAACCTATCAAGAAAATAGTCCATTTCTTTTAGATTTTCCAATTTTTTTGGAATACAGGCTTTTGAAGTAAGACCTAATGATTCTTTGGATTTCATCAGTGCTGCTATATCCCCTTTTTATTTCTGATTTTGATAATTTGGATACTATCTCTCTGTGTTTTAGTTAGTTTGGCTAGGGGTATATCTATCTTGATTTTCTCAAAGAACCATTCTTGGTTTCATTGATCCTTTGTATTGTTCTCTTTGTTTCTAATTTATTGATTTCAGCCCTGAGTTTGATTATTTCCTGTATTCTTCTCTTCTTGGGTGTATTTGATTCCTTCCCCCTCCCCCCCAAAAAAGCTTTCAGGTGATCTGTTAAGTTGCCAGTGTAGGATCTCTTCAGTTTTCTCATGAAGGTTCCCAGTGCTATGAACGTAAGTCTTAGCACTGCTTTCTTGGTGTCCCATAAGTTTGGATAAGTTATACTCTCTGTTGGGTCTGCTGGCTGTGTCCCAAGGGGGCCAGACAGATCCTTTAAGATTTCTTAAATCATACATAATCAAACATAACCAACTATTCATCATATTTTCTATGCTAGAAAAATAAAAATGTAGTTTAAATTAACCAAACTCCATTTAGAAGTTTCCCATTCTATATGTTTCCTTCCTTAGATTCAGGGAATTTCTGCAGTATCCTGAGATTTCTGTCTAGTTAGGCTGAAAATTTCCTGTGTGATATATTCAGTGTTGTATTTTATAATCTGTTTTCCCTTTTTAGGCTTCCTCCCTTCCCTTTCTTAACACAGCTGACAGCTTCCTCACAGATTTTGTCTCTCACATCTCTTTCTCAATTAAAAGTTTTCAAGCTGAATATATACTGTAAATTTCTTCGACTCTCTTCCAGTATCGATGCGTGATGCCAACTCTCGGAAGTTGTATTCACTATATCCAGGGAGCAGAGCAATTCTCTGGTGAGGCTAAATCGCTGGGGTGGGCTCTGCTGTCCTCTGTGTCCCGCTTTCTAAAGCCACCTTTCTTTCTTTGCGGCGAAGTTGGTGTCACATACCTCTCAAGACAAATACTCTCTGCATCTCTCTTGCTTATGTAACCATAAAATTTGTCAGTGTGGTATGTTCTCTTCTGTCTTCCTTTGTTGTAATTGTTCATTCTTATAACATATGTGTAGAAGTTATGTTGGTGTTTTCTATATACTTTAATGTGTTATCTTTTAACCTAAAATAATTTATATTTGTGTATTTCTGATAATTTTCAATTTTGAGGTGTTTGACTTGTACTTTCACTCACACTTCCTAAAATGTTATTGTTGATTTGGTATTTACATATATTTTATAAACTGCCTGCTATTATTGCCTAAGATTACTTTTTAATCTATAATTATGTGAAAACCTTAATTATCAACTTGGCAAAATTTAGAATCACCAAGAAGATAGTCTCATAAGGGATTGTCTAGATCTGGTTGTCTTGTGGACATTCCTGTGGGGATTAAGTTTGCTAATTTGGGAAGACCCATCCCACTATGGGCAAGCACCATTCCTTAGGCAGAGGGTCCTGAACAGTATGAGAATGGAGAAAATAAGGAAGTGAAGAAGCATGTAGGTATTATTTGTTCTACTCTTGACTGTGGATGTGCTGAGAATGGCTGTTTGAAATTCCTGCCTTGACTTCTTCATAGTGATGGACTGTAAGCTGGAGTTGTAAGATGAAATAATCTCTCTTCTCTCATAAGTTGCCTTTTGTCAAAGCATTTAGTCATTGTAACAGATATGAAACTAGAAAAGCTTAGTAGTGGATTCAATTTATTTATTTTATTTTTATTTTTATTAGTTTAGTCTTTGAAAATCAGATTTATACATTGTACTTTCTGATCACACTGATCTCTCTTACCTCTCTTATCCTCATTCCAACACCACCAACACATTCTTTTTATCAAGTCCCCATTCCATTTAAAGTCTTTTTTATGTTATTTTTCTGTGGCCCATTGGGTTCAACTAGAACCATTTTTATGAGGATAGATGCTAAGCTGTCTGTGGAGACGAGGTGACTCATCAGTGGTTATATCGTAGAAGACAACGACTTCTACAGTAGTCCTGAGCACCATGATATCACCTAGGTAGAGTGGAGTACAATAAGCCTCTTTCCCACTGACAATGTTTACTGGGTTCAGTGTCATTCAGGCCCTATACAGGCTGCCTGTATATTGTATGTGTGCCATGAATGCATTAGGCCATTGTGGCAGTGTTTTGTGGCCTCCTTCCCTATTGGTTGGAGCTTACATTCTTTCCAACCTCTCTTCCATGATGCTCCTTCAACCTTCTAGGGGCTGATATGGGTGTTCCATTTAAGGCTGAACACTAAACATGCCCTTATTCTCAGCTTCATGACTGTCTATGAATTAACTGTTTCATGCAGAGAAACTTTTTTGATCAAGGTTGAGGACAGCATTAGTTCATGAATATAAACAAAAAGATTTAGGGGAGTTGATAATGTGTTCATTAGCAAAACAAGAGTAGAAGGTCGACCCTTACTGCCTGTAACCTCCCCAATCGTGGCCTTTGACACAGTGCTTGGTATGAATTCCCTGCTTTGGATCAGGCAGAATCAATTCATTACCCTACAAAAAGCTGTGCTTCTACTTGGCAGGCTAATGTTATAGCATGCAAGGTTCAAAGCTGAGCAAGATACTGTTACAAAATTCTTTAATTTTTTTTTAGTACAAGTCTTTGGGTAATAAATTCATTTCATTTGTTTTATTCTTTATTTTTTTAATATTCACATTTGGAGGATTTTTATGTATTGTATAATTCTAACATGAAACTATTTTTTCAAACCATTTAACATCATTTCTTGTCATCCGACTTTCATTACACCTACCAGCAATACCAGCTGTCCACGTTATTTTTGTTCCTTTATATGCATTTTTATTCCTGGCTTCATTCTGAATTGCCCTTTTCCTGCCATTTATAGTATATTGGTTGAGATTTGTCCAGTTTTGGTCACTTTATATGTATACTTCTTACATCTGATAAGTCTCTTGAGTCTGCAAGTAGATTTACTGAGTCTTTGGAAACTGTGAAATTTCTTTCTCGTCTGTTTTCTTATAAAATTTCTAGTATACATGAGCCTTCGGCAATGCCATTGTCTTGAAGTTCTTGATTCTGTGGTTATTTCTAGGAACGCTCACCATGCCATATGGTAGACAGCTGTGGTGATATAAATCAGTATATTTTGGTTTTGTTTTGAAATTATCTAATCTGAGTTGAGACTTTGAAATATCTCTGAACTCCTTTATGTGTTGTAGCCTGTGTGTAGCTTTCTAATTCATAGGTCATGGTCTCATCGGACTGTGAAAGCATTCAGGCTCCCAGCTTTGATATCCGCAGCTCCACAGGGGAAGGCCACCAAAACCACATCTTAATATTCTGCTTCTGCCAAGGCCTCATGAGTCTGACCTGTGCAGCTTGAAAAGCAACAGATCCCTAAAGGAGGCGTACAGCCAAGCAGGAGCTTCTTTTTGTTCAACAGGAGATATTTATCATTTTTGTCCTAATTATACCTTTCACACAGGAATCCCTGCAAGAGTAATCTCCAGATAAACAGTCTTAGCGTTAATAAATCTTTTGACAAGTACCCTTAAACTAGCCTTTACAAAGATTTAATAAATGTTCTTTCTTACCAAACTGCATAGAAGAATGAATACACACTACTGCTGGGATTGTCCATTGTGTCAGCACGAGCAATAAATCGAGGTGAACAAAATTGTAGGAGTGGCTGTATTCACAGTGAAATTCTCCCGCCAGTAACAGAGAAAGTGGACTGTCAGAGAACCCCTTTTAACTTAATAAGCCAAGATGAACTAATGGCTTCTCCTTGATGAATTCTAAGTGTTATGTTGAAATCACTATAAATTCACCATTATAGAATCTATCAGACAATAATGCTCAGAGAGCTTGCAGCTTCCACTTACATTGTTTGGTTGTGAGAGGAAATAAGCCTATGCTCTGTGTCTTTTGCCATTTTTTTCGGATGTCATAAATAGTATTTTATGAGCTTTAATATTCTCTCTGCTTCTTTTTCCCTTTCTTCCTTTGCTATTGTTCCCAGTGTACTGTGAGTTCTTAATAATTGCCCACTGATTGGAAGCTGTGAAGTTAGTAACATATATATGGTCTTCAACAGAACTGCTTTTTTCTAAATTCTTGTCGTCAGTGGCAAATAGACATTAGTAAGAGGTTCATTTTCTGTTGGCAAGAAGATGACACTTGTGAGTCCAAGACAGAAAGGTCTTAACTGGGAACCACAGCTAAACACCTACAATGAGTCACGTAATTTGGCATATCGATTTCCCTGTTAAATACTCTTTCTTCTATTTTATAATCTTTCCCTATAGCCTAGAAATATACAAATCAGAAGGAATTCTTTACATTTACAATATTAAAGTAGAGACATAGAAGGGAATCTGGCTTCATGATTCTTAGAATCTGTGAGAAACAGAAATATTCAAGGCTTGGTAAAGTCTTGTGACTCCTGAACACTAAAGGATTCTCAGACCGCACTCACTTTGCAATGCAGTGGAGAAGCCCAGGAGTTACGTACAGTGGCTTCACACTCATCTCCTGCCAATATCTCCCATCATCACCGAAGCCTCAGGACTGCATAGACTCTGCTGGAGTAAATATGTCTGCAGGGCTTTGGGAACATTCTTGCAACTGCTCTCTCCAAGCGCACGTTCTGCAAGGCAATGGAGCACAGAGTACTGATGAAGCTGTTCATCAACGTGCCATTCCTTCCGACTTTGCAACATTTAATATTCTTCTGACAGTCGTGATTTTAGCTTCAACTTCAATGTTCCTATTAGATTAAAAAACTTCCCACCAATTCTTAGAAACTTAATGTCTCGAGTGGTAATTTCTCCCCTAAATCTTGGCATTAAGCTCAATAAAGTTAAAACAATGTCAGGCTGTCAGGTAAAATCTGTGACAAATAGCTATCTTGGAAATAGTAGATGTTTGTTTCTGCTTCAGTCATTCACTCTTTATATAATTGTTTGCCAACCCAGTTACTAGTATAATTATATTGGAAAATATTTTTTAAGAAAAATAAAATGGTACAAATCTGGCAAAAGTGTTCCTTGAACCCATTAGAAGCAAAGCTTTGACTTGTGAAGTTGCCACAGAATAAAGAGATGTGAAAAGAATATAAAGAAGAATTCAGGAATATTATCTTAATTTTTTTTTGAGAAGCTGAAGTCACCCAATTAGATGACTGAAATATGCTGATTTTTATTTGAATAGGCATATTTTCTAACTTGCTCAGTGTGGTTATGCACTATTTCTATAAAACACACACATTAAATTTTTAGTGAGAAATCTTATGCATCAGTACTAACAAATAGCTGAAATACTAATGAGTGCCCATGAAGAAGATTTGATTAAACTTTTCCTGTTTTTTCACATTTGCAGTCAGTCATTCCTGGTCCATTTTATTCTTTTGAATAACATGAGGTATGATTTTGATGACATGTCTTGCCCTCAAACTATGTATGTACTTAAGAACAAAAAGTTTTCATACATGCTTGGTTAAAATGTAACAATATATTATCTAAAACTCAGAACACATTCTATGTCTCCATCTAACCTGCCTTCCAAATTCTAATTCATTTGTACCAATGATACTCTTTTAGCATGTTCTCTTTTTTTTCCTTTTTGTGAAAAAGATTTATCTATTTATTATTCATACAGCATTCTGCCTGTATATATGACTATGCACCAGAAGAGGGCACCAGATCACATTATAGATAGTTATGAGCCACCATGTGGTTGCTGGAAATTGAGCTCAGGGTCTTTGGAAGAACAGCCAGTACCCTTCCTTCCTTCCTTCCTTCCTTCCTTCCTTCCTCCTTCCTTCCTTCCTTCCTTCCTCCCTCCCTCCCTCCCTCCCTCCCTCCCTCCCTCCCTCCCTTCCTTCTTTCTTCACGAGGGATATATTTTATTATCATTTCTTTTGTTTTTTTGTTTTCATTTTATTTTTAACATTCACTTTGTATCCCTGCTGTAACCCCCTCCTCCATCCCCTCCGAACTCCACCTCCTCCTTCTTCTTCTATGCCCCCCCCCCAGTCCAATGATAGGGGAGGTCCTCCTTGCCTTCCATCCGACACTAGTCTATCAGGTCTCATCAGGACTGGCTACATTGTCTTCCTCTGTGGACTTGTAAGGCTGCTTCCCTCTCAGGTTGAGGTGGTCAAGGAGCAAGCCCATGAGTTCATATCAGAGACGGTCTCTGTTCCTATTACTGGGGGACTCATTGGACACTGAGTTGCCATGGGCTACATCTGTGCAGAGGTTCTAGGTTATCTCTATGCATGGTCCTTGTTTGGAGTATCAGTCTCACAAAAGACCCTGTACCCAGATTTTTTGGCTCTTTTGTTCTCCTTGTGGAGCTCCTGTCCCCTCCAGGTCTTTCTGTCTCCTACTTCTTTCATAAGATTCCCTGCACTCTGTCCAAAGTTTGGCTATAAGTCTCAGCATATATTTTGATACCCTGCTGGGTAGAGTCTTTCAGAGGCCCTCTGTAGTAGGCTCCTGACCTGTTCCCTGTTGTCTCCTGCTTCTGATGTCCATCCCCTTTGCCTTTCAGAATGAAGATTGAGCAATTACCCAGGGTCCTTCTTCTTGATTAGCTTCCTTAGGTGTACAGATTTTAGTATGATTATCCTATATTATATGTCTAATATCCACTTATATATCCATGTGTGTCTTTCTGCTTCTGGGATACCTCACTCAGGATGATCTTTTCTAGTTCACACCATTTGCCTGCAAATTTCATGATTTCCTTGCTTTTAATTTCTGAGTAGTATTCATTATGTAAATGTACCACAGTTTTTGTATCCATTCCTCAGTTGAGGGGCATCTGGGTTGTTTCCAAGTTCTGGCTATCACAAATAAAGCTGTTATAAACATGGTTGGGAAAATGTCCTTGTTGTATGCTTGAGCATATTTTGGATATAGGCCTAGGAGTGGAATAGCTAGATCTTGAGGTAGCACTGTTCCTAATTGTCTGAGAAAGTGCAAGATTGGTTTCCAAAGTGATTGTACAAGTTTACTTTTCCACCAGCAATGAAGGAGGGTTACACTTTCTCCACATCCTCTCCAGCATGTGTTGTCACTTGAGTTTTTGATCTTAGCCATTCTGATGGGTGTAAGTTGAAATCTCAGGGTTGTTTTGATTTGCATTTCCCTGATGACTAAGGATGTTGAGCATTTCTTTAAATGTTTCTCTGCCATTCTATATTCCTCTATTGAGAATTCTGTTTAGCTCTGCACCCCATTTTTTAATTGGATTGCTTGATTTGTTGCTGTTTAACTTCTTGAGTTCTACATATGTTCTGGATATTAGCCCTCTGTCAGATATAGCGTTGGTAAAGATCCTTTCCTAACCTGTAGGCTGTTGTTGTGTTCTGAGGACAGTGTCCTTTGCTTTACAGAAGCTTTTCAGTTTTATGAGGTCCCATTTATTGATTGTTGAGCTTAGAGCCTGTGCTGTTGGTGTTCTGTTCAGGAAGTTGTCATATGTACCAATGAGTTCAGTTTTCTTCTCTACTTTTCATTTAACAGGGTTAGTGTGTCTGTTTTTATATTGAGGTCTTTGATCCCCTTGAGCTTTAGTTTTGTGCAGGGTGATAAGTATGGACCAATTTGCATTTTACTACATGCAGACATCCAGTTAGACCAGCACCATTTGTTGAAGATGCTATCTTTTTTTCCATTGTATGGTTTTGGCATCTTTGTCAAAAATCAAGTGTCCATAATTGTGTGGGTTTAGTTCAGGGTCTTTTATTCAATTCCATCGATCCACCATTCTGTTTCTATGCCAGTACCATGCAGTTTTTATTACTGTTGCTCTATAGTACAGCTTGAGATCAGGGATGGAGATACCTCCAGAAGATCTTTTATTGTAGAGGATTGTTTTAGCGATTCTGTGTTTCTTGTTATTCCATATGAAGTTTATAATTTTTCTTTTGATGTCTGTAAAGAATTGTGTTGGTAATTTGATGGGAAATGCATTGAATCTGTTGATTGCCTTTGGTAAGATGGCCATATTTACTATGTTAATCCTGCCAATCCATGAGCATCTTCTGATATTCATCTTCTGATATCTACTACTATTTCTTTCTTCAGAGACTTGAAGCTGTTTTCATACAAGTCTTGCTGGGTTAGAGTTACACTAAGGTACTTTATGTCTTTTGTGGCTATTGTGAAGGGTGGAGTTTCCCTAATTTCTTTCTCAGCCCATTTTTGCCATTTGTATACCAGAGGACTACTGATTTTTTTGAGGTGATTTTGTATCCAACCACTTGGCTGAAGGTGTTTATCAGCTGTAGGAGTTCCCTGGTAGAATTTTTGGGGTCACTTAGGTATACTATCATATCATCCGCAAATAGTGATACTTTGACTTCTTCCTTTCCAATTTGTATCCCTTTGATCTCCTTTAATTTTCGTATTGGTCTGTCAAGGACTTCAAGTACTATGTTGAAGAGCTATGGAGAAGTTAGGCAGCCTTGCCTTGTCCTTGATTTCAGTGGGATTGCTTTAAGTTTCTCTCCATTTATTTTGTAGTTGGCTATAGGCTTGCTGTATATTGCCTTTATTATGTTTAGGTATGTGCCTTGTATCCCTGATCTCACCAGGACTTTAAACATGAACGGGTGTTGGATTTTATCAAATGCTTTTTCAGTATCCAAGGAGATTATCATGTGTTTTTTTTTCTTTCAATTTGTCTATATAGTCGATTACAGTGATGGATTTCTGTATATTGAACCACCCCTGCATACATGAGATGTAGCCTACTTGGTCATAGCGGATGATATCTTTGATGTGTCCTTGGATTCAGTTTGTGAGCATTTTGTTGAGTATTTTTGTATCAATGTTCATGAGGGAGATTCGTCTGAAATTCTCTCTCTCTTTTTTGTTAGGTCTTTGTGTGATTTAGGTATCATGGTGACTGTGGCTTCATAGGATGAGTTTGGTAATGTTCCTTCTGTTTTTATTTTGTGGAAGAGTTTGAAGAGAATTGGCATTAGCTCTTCTTTGAATGTTCGGTAGAATTCTGTGCTGAAACCATCTTGCCCTGGGGTTTTTAAAATTTTTTTATGGGAGACTTTTGATGTCAGCTCTATTTCCTTAGGGGATATAGGGCTATTTAATTGATTTACCTGGTCTTAGGTCTGTATTAGGGTCTGTATTATATCCGTCCAGGCCCTTCTGGTTTTCATAGCCTCTGTTGAGCAGTCAGGTGTGATTTTGATGGATTTGCCACTATATGTTACTTGGCCCTTTTCCCTTGCAGCTTTTAATATTTTTCTTTGTTCTGTATACTTACTGTTTTATTCTGTGGCAGGAGGATTTTCTTTTCTGGTCTAATTTATTAGGTGTTCTGTAGGCCCCTTGCATTCTTATAGGACTCTCCTTTAAGTTGGGGAAATTTTCTTGTATGATTTTGTTGAAAATATTTTCTGGGCCTTGGGGGAGAGAATCTTCTTTTTCCTCTATTCCTATTATTCTTAGGTTTTGTCTTTTCATGTTGTCTTGGATTTCATGGTCAGTCTGTATCAACAATTTTTTAGATTTAGCATTGGCTATCTTAGGTGTTGCCTGTTAGTTTCTGGTGCTTCCTGGAATCCTGGGGTGGGGAGGATCTCCTTGGCAGGAAGATGATTTTTCCTAAAGGAGGCCTCCTCAGCTTTTTGGGTATGGTCACTGAATAGCCAGTGTTTCTTAGGAATTGCCACGGCTCACCTCAGGCATATAGACCTCAGTGGTAACGGTGGTCTTTGTTGGTCAGGGGAATATCTCACTAGGAGATATTCTAGAGACAGCTGCTCTGCTGCTGGGTTTCTTGCTCTGAATTTAGTGAGCTGCTGCTGTTGTTCTCACACTGTTTTCTAGGCACAGGCCTCTTGAAAGAACTGGGAGCCCAGTGGTTTCATCAGTTTAGTTAGGGATAACTGGTTGCTCCTTGGAGTACTATCTGGGGGTTGATCTCAGGGATCCCAGGTTTTTGTAGGTCTGAAGTTAGAGTTCTGTGCCCCAGTACTCAGGTGGTAATCAGTGGCAGGTAAGCACAGCTCTCATGCATGCAGCAGGAAGCTAGAGCCTGGAGCCTGCGGGGACCCAGAAACTTTTCCGGAGCTGGGTGTCCTGAGGTTGTTCCTGATGTTTCCCCCCACTGTGGGGTTTTCTCCCAACAGGGAGATCCAGTCTGTGGTGATTTGGGGTTCACAGTTCTGTCTGGAGTGGTAGGTAGAGCACACAGCCACAGGCAAGTGGTGGCTCCAAGCTGGTGACTGGGCACCTGGGTGCCTGCAGGACCCCGGGAACTTTTACCCAGAACTTTTCTCTCTGTGTGTGTGTGTGTGTGTGTGTATGTGTTGAGCCGGGGAGGTCAACTGAGTGCCCTGAGTTCGAACCTGCTGTTTCTCTCACTGTGGGATTTCCTTCCAACAGGGAAACTCAGTATCTGGTGCCCTGGGACCCGTAGTTCTGTCTGGGATGGTGAGTTGGGCACACAGGAGGTCACTGGGCTAGCAGCTCAGCACCCAGCTCTGGGCTGTCAGCTTAGTGCCCACTGGACTCCAGGACTTTTTCACTTCCTTCACTGTGGGGTTTTCTCTCGACTGGAAAATCCCAGTCTCAGGTGTTTTGGTGCCCATAGTTCAGCCTGGAAAAGTGATCAGATCATGCAGGTGTGTGGCACTGGACTGACAACCGAGCACCTGACGAGACCCGGGAACTCTTCCGGGTTTTAGCTGGGTGACCTGAACCCGATTGATTCCCACACCATGCGGTTTCCTCTCACCTGGAAACACAATCACTGCTGTTGTCTCTTGGTCACTGTGTTATCACTGCTGTCCTGCTCCTCAGTGTCCCCCCAGCGCCGCCATCTTGGATCTCCCTCCAGCCAGTGCTCTTAACCTCTGAGCCATCTCTCCATTTTTTCTAATATATGTCTATTTTAATATTATTTGTTGCCTTTTTCATCAGTTATTTTCATTCAGTTCATAGTGTTGTGCTTTCTCACTTACTTTTTAAATATTGACTAAGTATTTTGAAAACTTTTCTCAATTTGAGTCTCTATGATATATTTTCATACCTTGATTTAATTTGTGTGTTTCCAGATAGGAGAGATAATGCTGTTATGAATTTTTGCTGTCTGGCTGAAGTTTCATCTGGTCTTTTCCACTGTAATCTTAGTAGTTCTCCCAACCTTGAAACTCCTCCTGTTAGAAAACTAACCTTTAATAAAATAAAATCATACATTATTCATTCAGTGTTATAATATATACAAAAGATTGTATATCAAAGACTCTGAACCTGTATAAAAAGAATGCTTAGTGTAAAAGCAAAATAAATGTGTTTGTTATTCAAATGGGAAATAAACCTTATTCTTGTGTCAGAGTTTTAGCTAATTGAGATGCCATCCCTGAAGTAAAAACTGCAGACTCTATGCACTAATTTTCTTTACCTCTTACTTTTATTATTTGTTTTTAGGGTAGCTCATCTTCTGGCTTTATTAACAGTGCTCAGTTGACTTCTCCTGGGGACATCCTTCTTGAAGAGCTATTGATGGAGTTGTCGTTCCTGTAGGTGGAGTAGAGTTGGCTATCTTGTGGTTTAATTGGTCTTTGCTGGACTGGTTGCCACGTCTATGTTCAGATGGAGAGAGAAGTGGCATGGGCTGCTACATGGAATCTGTTTTATGTAATTTTCAGCTGTTAGACTGTTGACAAGGGCAGTAAGGTAATGCGCGGTAGTATGTTTTTAGCATCCATTAGTGCAGATGGTTGGCTGTGTGGAAGTAGAAGTTTCTCTATGATCCGGAAGAACTGTAAGAGATGTGAACTCTACATTTTTGGAGAGGCTATAAAAGTTTGCATTACAAGGCACTTGGAAACTTGAAGAAGTGAAGAACTACAATTTTCAAACCAATAGCGGTTCCTTGAGTCTTCTGAAGAAAGAGTGTAGCTTAAAAACAACATCAAGCACAACAAAATAAAATAGGAAATTTTGTATTATGGGTGCTCATAATATCATAGGTGCTCAATTGTGTGAAGAAGCACATATAAATTACAGGTTATTTTGATGCCTGTTGGGGGGGGTTTCTTTGTTACTGTTTTATGTTCTCAATTTTGCAACACAGGTACCAACAGAGTCATGTGCTAGTGGAACATTCTGAAAGCTAGACACAGAAGAAAAGACGGTTTCAACTATGATATCTGTACGAAATCAAAATAAGTCACCATTATTTTAAGTATACTAGCATTTAAATTGAAAAGGCCTCATAGTAGCAAATGACTGGGATTTTTTTTTTTT
>CM053743.1:74381034-74411035 GCA_028658305.1 Pachyuromys duprasi | reverse complement strand
CAGCCCTGAGGAGACAGGATAAGCTGGGGTTGGATGGAAGGGAAGGAGGTCCTCCCCTGTTGGTGGACTTGGAGGGGGCGGGGAAGAAGGAGATGAGGGAGGGAGTGGGAGGGTAGGAGGGAATGGGGGAGGGGGCTACGCCTGGGATTCAAAGTACCTAATCTGTGATTGAGATAAAAATAAATAAATTAAAAAAAAACTGAAAAAAAAAACTAATTTCTTCAGAACAAACTTAACAATAATTTTTTACATGGATTAATGTAGCAAATATATTCAGTAGACTGTATTTATTTCATTAATTTGTTGTTAATATCAGTTTATTTACTTGGTGTTTTATTTTTGCTGTTCTTTGTAAATTCCAGATATAGTTCCCTGCCTACAGCATAACTTATAATGCCTTTCTCACGTTCTGTCAGTCATTTTGATTTACTCTGCTGATAGATAACTTCTAGTTGGGTATCTGGAACATTCAAGTTGCTGTGTTCATTTCATGTGAAAATATGGTACTCTGGGGTAGATGAAAGACTGGAGGGGGCAAGTGCTCCACAAGGAGAGCAACAAAACTAAAAAATCGGCACAGAGGTCTTTTGTGAGACTGATACTCCAACCATGCATGGAGATAACCCAGAACCTCTGCATAGATGTAGCCCATGGCAGTTCAGTGTTGAAGTGAGCTCCCTAGTAATGGGAACAGGGACTGTCTCTGACATGAACTCAGTGATCACAGCCCCCTGATGGGAGAGCAGCCTTGACACGCCACAGAGGAGGACAATGCAGCCAGTCCTGATGAGACCTGATAGACTAGGGTCAGATGAAGGGGAGGAGGACCTCCCTTATCAGTGGATTCGGGGAGGGGCATGGGAGGAGAAGAGGGAGAGTGGGGTTGGGAGGGGACAAGGCACCGTGCTACATCTGTGATACAAAATGAATACATTGTAATTAATTAAAAATAAATTAATTAAAAAAAAGAAAATATGCTACTCACTGGAAGAATCACAGGGTCTCTCCAAAACTCCGGGACACACCTGTCTTCCTCCCACACCAGCTTCTTGAAACCATCACAAGCAAGTTTGTTTCTCTTCTGAAAAATAAAAAGTAAACTATTCATGTTGAGAGAAGAAAAGATAAGAAAACATATACCCTGTATTTGGGTCTGCTTTGGGGGAGTACACCACTCTAAATTTCAGTGGTGGTTCTACAGCTCTAGGCAATCATCAAAACCCAAGTATACTCAGGAAGGTGGACAAAATTCCATAGTAACTGAACAAAAACAATGAAAAGTAAAATATTTCATTTACTTCCAGAGTTTCCTGCTAATCTTATCACATACATACCCTGTATTAAATCCTCTAGTGTAGACACACTTTAAAAAAATGTTTTATGTTTCTTATACCTTTTCTCCCTACTTCACCCCAATCCCTTCTAACACCCAAGCACTAGGTAGGAGAGAGAAGGCTCAGTGGGAGAGGAATGACAGTTCTCTTAGCTGCTTCCTGCTGGATAGTGTCATTGGGTTCCTTGGAGTCATTCCAATTAGGAGAACTCCAACTTCTTGTCTCACAATAGCAACCAGGAGCTGCAGGGGGAAGCAGCAGCAGCCTTGTTCTTTCTCTGATCTCCACACTCTCTGGGCTCTGGCATTTGTTCTCTCTCCAGAGTCCTCAGATTTAATATCTGCAGTTGTCAAAGAGCTCCTATCAGAGCCCACATGAGGCAAATAATCTGCTGCTGTGGACCATCTGAATCAGTCCCACATCCCACTCCTGGGACCCAAACAAAAGCAGGTTTACATCCACAGCATGTAGTGTCATTTGTTTTGTGTGCTTGGCCTTTTAAAGGATCCCCAGTTGATCCTATGACCTTCAGTGTTGGTTGCCCTTTGAAATTCTGGGAACAGCAGAGGCTGAAGAGAGTAGTAGTAGAGTCCAGCTGGTAGAAGAGCAGGGTCAGGGAGCCGGCTCAAGAAAACAGTTGGTGCAAAGAAGATTGAGTAGGGCTAGAGAAGAGAAGAGGTTGAGCAAGAGATTGAAAATAGGAGTGTTGGGGGTTGGTCTGGTGCTACGCATTCAAATGCTAAATACTGGCCTGCAAGATCTGGTTGCTATACAGAGGAACACATTCTCACGTACACCAAGTGATGTTGTGTAAACCTTATTCCTCAGTTTGAAGTTGGTTGATTAATAAAACATATAGAAGCCTGTAATTGGGCAGAAGAGAAGTAGGCAGAGCTTCGGTCAGATGAAGACTATGAGGCAGAAGAGGAGAAGCAGGAGAGAAATGAACTATTGGGGAACTGAAGGAGGAAAAATTGGAAGAAACATTTGAAGGAGCTAGGCTAGAAGGCTGTATGCCCTTCCTCTGAGATGAAACTGGAAAAGAAAGACTGGATAGGTGTCCTAGATGGGAAAAGAGCATTAAGGAAGATTATAAAGTGTGCATGCGTGTGTGCGTGCGTGTGTGCGTGCGTGAGTGCGTGCGTGTGTGTGTGTGTGTTAACTGCCTGGACAGTTCAGTCAGTAGAGCATGGGACTCTTAATCCCATGGTCGTTGGGCACCACTGGTAAAATATGATTTTATTTTCTTCTTTTTCTTTTTAAATGTTTCTTTTAATGTTCTCTTTTTCCTGGCTAGCCCTTCTCCCAGTTTCCAGCCCAGACCCTTCAAACATTTTTCCCAACTTTTTCTCCTTCAGTTCCCCAACAGTGTGCTTAAACAGCCCCCTTTCCCAGCTTTCCCAGTACTAGCAGCTCCAAACTATAACAACTGCTTTAGTCTATCTGTTCAGCTCAACTTCCCCTGGCTTAACTATCACCGACACTCTTCTCACTCTGCTAGCCCAATTCACTTTCAACTGGCTCAACTGTCTTCTCTTCTGTAGCCCTGTTCAGTCTTTCTTCCTGTACCAACTGTCTTTTCTGACCCTACTCTTCTGCCAGTGGGACCCTCCTCTTTCCCATTTCTCTCAGCATCTGCTCGCTTTTTATAGTCTCTCCTGTTCCCAGAGGTCCAAGAGGAAACAGACATTTAAAGGCATAGGGTCAAGTGGGGATCCTTTAAAGGGCAAAGCACACAGAGTAAATCATACTACAAAGTTCCGTGTACAAAAACATCCCTTGTCAATATGCCTTCACAAATAGGTCCCCTACCCAGATTAGAAGTCCTAGGGACAGCAGCACAGGGGTCAGAGGCATATGGATAAGAACTCCAGCCGCTGTTTGTGAAGACTTTCTCTGAGTTCTTCAAAGGACAGTGGGAAGGGCAAGGCACCACTGTAACTGCCTATATGAATAAAAAAAAATGATCACTCTTTGATTCTGTGAATATTCCTGCCTGATGCAAGTACTAAGGACCCATATTTCTGGGATTCTTTTTAGGGGGATGTACAATGGGAACACTGGTAGATGCTAAGGCTGTGACCAGTACAAGCTTAAGAAGGAAGAATCAATGGAGGGTTAAACTCCCTTTCTCCTGTGCTGGCATCCATGGTGGCATGATACAGGGGTGGACAACTGTAAAATCACAGATTTAGCTGGAGTTTGCTTTTGAAGAGTAAACAGGATTAGACCTCTCTCTCCTGTTTGTGTCACACTGAGTTTCTTGATTGGATCTGAGTAAAGAGTGTCGTTGGAACAGGATGGTGTGAGTTGGTTCTAAATCTTATGTTGTCTCATCTGTAAGGAAATGTCTTTACAAAGTGGTTCAGTGTGGGGATCTTTATTCATCTGTGAGCAATTCTGTGTGACAGTCAAGTACTGTGATGGCAAAGAAAATTATTGACCTCAAAAATTTGATCTATGTTGCTCTAAAGAAGCTTCACAGTGTTGCTTTGGAGAGGTTCCAAAACCTCTTTCTTATCCTTTCTAGGGATTCTTTCCTCACAATTATCTTCTCTTTTCCCATAAAGGGCTTATCTTTGCAGCTAGAACTTTTAAAAAGAATACAGTTAAAATTGTCAATTACCTGTCATTGCATTCTTTTCTGCTATAACAATCTAGTTTGTGAAGCAATAGAAATAAAATACGTTCACTTAAAAGAAACAGTGAAGCCACCACAGTCTCCTCAGTTGTCTAGGTTTGTGGTTCAGGCAGGAGGAGAGAGGAGGCACCCAAAGGTGTCTCTAAGCTGAGCTCCCTTGCCCACAGAGTATTGTGCTCATGTCTCTGAACCTTCTTACTCAGACTGTCTGGAGAAAGACTTGCCTCTGTGTATGAGGGAAGTTTCCTTTTGTTTAATTTGGGAACATTGCATGCTGCAGTGGTTCTGTACAGATCATTAAAATCAGAGTGCCGTGAAGCAGAGCGTGAGTTCTCCCTAATTCATCACCAGTTTTCACTTCCTTCACTCTTTGACAGGCAGCATCTGTTTCAGAGCCCTGAGTCCCCACTTCCTCCAGAGCCTCCTGGCAGGATGGCAGGGAGTCTCCCCAGACACCAAATGAAGCCAGGGAGCTGCTTCTTCAGCAGCTTCTGCCTGAGCATCCATCAGCCTGAAAACTTAGAAAGCAAAAGACCATGACAGGTACTGTAAAGGAAGAAATGGGGAAACTGATGAAGGGGGGAAAGGGAGGGGAAAATTGAAGGAAATTTTCCTTCCCCTGCAATCCTTAAAAACACTGACAGATGGAAGGGGAGGAGGACCTCTCCTATCAGTGAACTGGGGAAGGGGCATGGGAGGAGAAGAGGGAGGGTGGGTGGGACTGGGAGGGGATAAGAGAGGGGGCTACTGCTGGGATATAAAGTGAATAAATTTTAATTAATAAAAAAACAAATTAAAAAAATATAGAAAAAAAAACCACTGACAGCCATTGTCTGGGTGTGACTTCCTCTGGCCCCGCCCTCTGAGGCTGCTGAACACACCCAGGAGCTTCAGTTTCCAAATAAACCTGTCTTTTTTATACTTTCAACCTGGCTTATGTCTCATGAAATTTCTGTCATCTACCTTGGCATGTCAACTGATAGGGTCATTTCACAGATCTCGCTTATGTTAGCTATATTTTGGAGATATCATGGGTATGGCATTCCCTGTCACACATAAATCTGGCTTGAACTGGCTTATTTCATCAGCAGAATTAACATATCACTGGCTATTACAGTGACACTTCACTGTAATGACCAATATGGCAAGATATCTCTAAATGGAACTTGTACCTTGGCAGTAACCTAAAGCTGTTCAACTGGACTTAAGACCCACTTAAATAGAATGAAATTTGTGCCTAGTACTGTAAACGTAGCCAACTACGTATGGCTGTTGAGGCCATGGAACCTAGAGAACCAAAGCAGGATGGTCCCTGATTGCATTCTAAACATGCATCCGTATGCCACAGAGCGGTGCTCAGTCCTTACACTGCCTTCTTTTCGCAGCAGACAGAGACTATCACAGAAAGCCATAACTACTAAAAATGCAGAGAACAGCTCACCTTCTGAGCAGCCTCTGTTGACACATCTACAACTTAACACCTACACCTAAGGCTTGGGGAACATCAAGGAAGAGGGAATGAAAATATTATAAGAGCCAGAGAACCAGGATTTCTGCTGTTGGATTGTGTCTTCTATATATGACAGAGAAAGCTATCCCCAGGATATCACCAAAATACAGCTAACCAAACAAGATCTGCAAAATGACCTTATCAGTTGACATGCCAAGGTGGATGAGAGAAATTTCATGAGCAAGTCTTAGATGAAGAACCATAAGCAATTAACAGCTGCTCCCTGATGGATGAGCCCGCTAATTGGTTAATAATATCAAATGGTAGTTCTAAAAGGATATGCAGCCCTAAAGGGACTCAGCAGGTTGTATTTATTTACATGTAAGAATAATAATTAAAAGTAAAAAGGCCATGAATGTTGGAGAGAACACAGGAGGGGTGAGAAAAGGGGAAATGGTGTGAATATAGTACTCATGTGTAAATTGAAATGCCTTATGCTATGTCTGCTCTCTGAGTCTACAGAGACTCACATTTTAAAACCTCTGAGTAGTACATCAATGCACTTTTAATTTTATTCAAGTCCAGTAGTTTTCATTATTATGGGATTCATTTGATGATCACGCTAATTCACAAAAGCTTATAAACCAGAGGATTCTGCTAAGTGTGAAAGTACATTTCATGTTCTGAAAACCCATTTGAAACATGTAAAACTTAGCCTGCAAATTGCCACTTTTCTTTACAGGAAACTGTCAAATGGTAACAAGGAACAAGAAAAAAGCCAAAAGTACTATCAGGAGCTGCAGTGAAACTCCACTGTGTAGAAATGAAATCATGGAGGTAATACTGACATCCTGATTGGTAAAATGTTCTTAGAAACAAGACCTAGGTGAAAAGGTGTGAAGAACAAACTGCATAGCCTGCGTTAGATGAGGGAGTCTGGGGCCAGACTGTCCCCCAAGAGAGGGAGGACTCACGTATTTCTCTCTGGCAGAGTGCAGACACCTACCTTCAAATGAGGATCACACAGACTGTATAGAAATAATGCTGGCACGGAGGGGCTCACAGAGGCTCAGTGTTGACAGTTGTATTAATGGCAGCTGTGTGGTGGTAGTGAACAAGGCTCTTGCTCACTCCAAGGCAAGACTGTGGGCTCACATGAGTAAAGAAAGCCTGCACCCCAGTATCTTCTTTGACAGCTATCAGAAAGCTGTGACATCCTAGAACTGCAAGGGAGTTTGCCTCATAAAGAGAGGAGTCTGCCTCATGAAGAAAGATGAACCTTCATTTCCACCATATTTCAGAAGCTGGGAGAAACTCTGAGCATGATTCAGCATTTAAGGTTCTCAGAAGTCCCTGTGAGTAGGCTTCACTATCTTCTCTTAACCATGCAGAGATAATGGAAATCTTTTGAGACTGAGACTCTTACTCTATTATCACTGAGCTAAAACACACAATTGACCCAGGGCCAAACCCAGACACTCCTGTCCCCAGAGTTTAGCTAACTACTACTAACACCTGTATCTCCCACTGGCAAACTTCGCCATAGGCCCACACTCCTCTTCAGTCCGATATTGCACTATTAGAGCGGCTTTTTCTCTACCTTTGAGTTGACATTCAAAACTTATGATAGTCATTTTATTAAGAGAACAAATCAGCATATATGGAAGGGCAAAGGCTACTACATTTATATAATGCCTGGATAATCAGCCAAGGTTGGAGCCATGTTTCATAAGCTAGACAGCTAGATATTCAATTTGATCCTTATTAGCAACCAGTGCTCTCCACTAGACTGTTAAAGGGGAAGAACAGAGCACTTCACTATATCTTAGAGGAACTGTATAGCTGGAACTAAATTTCTTAGAATTAGCTAAGACCAAATTAACATCCCTTCCTATCACTTAAATTCCAGTTTGAGCATCATTCTGTGTAGAAAGTCTGCGTAGAAAGTCTGTCCTTCATGTACTATTCCACTGTCTTTCTATCCTCTCTCCATTACATAACTACCTGTTATAGCTGAGACCATGAATTTGCTGTTAATTTGTTATCTTGCTCTGTAAAGCATGAACCATGTCTTTAAGTAGTACACTACAGTGCTGAAGAAAGCATTTGAGGCCATCTGCCCTGTGACAAGAATGTGAACAGGACTGAAGGTTACTCTCTTTGTGCTTGTGACACTTAATGTCGCAAGGAGAGGCTTTGGGAGTGTTGCTGAGGAGGACCTGAGGAGAGCAGAGCATTTGAGTTGTTAAATGACTATTGAGAGGACCAGCACTGAGAATGTCATGGGACATTTTGTTGGAAGGAATGCACCCTGTGAGAGTCTCTAAGACAGGATGGAGTTTGGCATGTTTTCAGACAGAAAAGAAACAGATGCATACGTTAGGTGATAAGTAGGAGGGTGGAATCTGATCCCCAGAAGGAAGACAGAAACAAAACCCACTTGGGCCACTTTGGCTATGAGGAAGTTTGGCATCTTTGCAGCCGGCACTTGTGTTTAATCATGATCAGGGCTATACGTGACTTTATTTTTACTCATTCCTTGACTCTTTAGTTCAGCCATGGTGGATCCTAGCTGACACTTCTTCCATTATAATCCAGAGTCTTCCATATCCCCTACCTTTTATCTGAGTGTCTACTTTCTCCCCTGAATTCCACATTCCATGCTTTCTTACAGAATTTGAGACCATTTAAAAGTGTGACCAGATCGAGATGTTAGCATGTCACCATTTACCTTCTGCATTGGATGTTCACCAGATTACAGCAAACAAGAGACATTGTTTTTACGTTGATCTGTGGTCTTGGCTTGCTGTTTTCATCCTTTAGCCACATCTGTCTCTCTGTCAATCTGTAAGCTCCTATGAGAGTGCCTTCTTACACTCCCTAAGCTTAAGACCAGCCTTAGAACCCTGGGAAAACTACCTTCCCAAGTTATCTGCATAGAGCTTCCTTCTACTCAAATCTCAATTTCAATGTCATTCTTCAATAGATGTTTTCACTGTCTTCCACATGATTTACACTGTCATGTTCTCTTTGTTCAAGTCGGATCACACAGACATGGTGTGGGGCACCAGATTCATCTGTATAATTGCCTGTTTCCTAATACTTCACAGTGTACTCTGCCTAGAGTAGGTGCACAGAGTTGTTATGAAGATGCTTTTCATTTGTCTTTGATAAATGAATACTGCAAAAAGAGCTAAAATGACACTCAAAGACCACCCAAGTGCCTCATTTCTCGCTATCATCTGAATAGACACTACTAAGTAACTTCTCTGATTTCTGAACCAAACACCACTGTGACACCTGTCTGCTAAATGCTGTTCTAACACTTTTATTCTGTTTTGAGGTGAGAAAAATTGCATCAGCATTTCAAATCCAATGTGCTATGCATTGTTAAAAATATCTGTACTAAGCACATTGGCTCCCTTAGACAAGACAAAGCGTCCGTTGTTCTCAGGTGCAAATTAATGCACTTACAACCACCAAATGCGTAGATAGTTGGTCTTCAGTTGTTCTCTAGTTCAGTTCTTTAGTGACTTTTGATGATGAACTGCAAGAAAGATTTTCATAATATGGTCAGCTATGTGTGAGGAGTTACGGAGATGACAGTAACTCAGCCCAGAGATAGATAGCTCAACCCTAACTGAGATATCCATCCTGCCTCCCGGGCGCATGCAACCTTGTCACATAGGAGGCAGAAAGATTTTAAGAGCTAGAAGGTGGGGAGAACTATACACAACAGTGTCTCAATACCACCATGCTGTGCCGTGTCTGAACTCACAGTAGCCATATTCACCGGCACAAGCTCAAGCCAGTCAGCATTCCGGCATGGAGTTGGGAGGTGCTCATGGAGCCCCACTCCCTGGGCTGAGGACATATGGCATCTGATACCTGCTAAGAAGCGGAAAGTCAGATTTGTTAGGGGTTTGGTCCTTGGTACTTTACCCATCCTCCAGGGGGTTTGCACCCATGAGCGTAAGAGTAGCACTAATTTTGAATTCAGCGAGCTATAAAGCAAAGCAAAACAAACAAACAATAGCAAAAAGAGGCTGTGGAAGGGGTTGGAGGAGAGAAATGCAGAGTGTGAATGAGCAACTGAATATTTTATGCAATTTTCAAAGAAAAAAAGAAAAATATTTTAAAAGTAAATTTTACTCAGAACGTTAATGATAAGAGTTGATTTCTTTCAATAATTAATATGTAAGTCACTGTGGCTCTTAATTCATTGAGAGAAAAAAATAATAGTCAGACCCTGTGTTTATGAATAACCTGGAAATCTCTCTGTTAAGTTGGCCTCGAGTTGCACTCTGAATTAAAAAACAAAAGGAAAAAAAAAAAGCTGTTTTTTTTTTTCTTCTATCCTCACTCATGGCTAGGTGAGGCAAAGAGGAATCTTTTCTAAATCACCCCTGCCTCTATGGCCCCTCATGTGGGTCAGCTCCAGAGAATCACAGAGCTAACAGCTTTGCATGGAATATGATCACAGCATAGGCCCTGTTTGTATGTAAATTTACTTTAGCATGTCCAAAATGGGACAATAAATCATTATGACATATCCATTCTGGCATTTTTATATTAAACCCCTCCCCTCTCTCTCCTCTTCACCTCCCTCTCCTTTGTGCCTGTTTCTTTCAGTATGCTTCCTATACTTCCTGCCGCTTGACTCCTATAATATCCATTATGGGATGTGCATATTGTTTTTATAGGATACTATTTATCAATATCTTCCTTTGCGATTTCTTATTTTATCTTACGTAAGTTCTGTGATCACAAATTCCTGTTGATGCAAATTGTGAGACAGTTGTGGAACCTTTCCTGTAACATGAGCGGATTCCCAGTCTTCTTTGCCTTCACCTCAGGACAGGTGCACTCCCACTTTATTGTAAGGTTTTCCTGACCACTTATCAACATCGTTTTCAGTATCTCAAACTCTCTTGTTTTCAGATGTTTTCTAAATCTGCTTGGGGTGGGGATGTGTTCTTAGCACCTATTGTTTGAATCCCTTTATCTTAGTTACCATAAAAGTCTACATTATCTTTGATGTGAAGGCCAAGTAATCTCTTTGAAAGTGATGCTGGAAGGCTAAGGTGACCAAAGAAAGTCTAGCTGTGATTTCAAAGCAGTTTCTTTGTTATTTTGAGGAAGGGAGGGATAATAAAAAACTCTTTAGAGCAACATGCCAGGGGTAGAAGATCATTTTGCTTAATAATGAACTACAAACAGACCCCAAAGTAGTGGTGTTAATGCACTTATTTTCTCATGTGCTGAGATGTTTAAGAAGCACATAACGTCACATGTATGAAGACACATAGTTGACCAATAACTCATAAAATGAATTAATGAAATCAGGAGAGATTTATCTAAAATCTCTTGTTGAAGAAGGTAATTACTGGTAGTGTCCCATTCCAAGGTATTTATGTTTTAAACCCAAACTGGGGGAACATTTGAAGTTTGTAATTTCTTTTTATTACCCAATTTAACCTCTTTTAAAAGTATAATTAGACGTTTTTGAAGAAGGAATAAAAAACATTAAAAGGTAAAATATATCAAATACCCAATTTATGAACTATCACACCTTCAGCTTTCTGCCCTTTATATCGACTAAAACTCACATTCCTTACTAATCTATGTTAATAAGCACTTTAACTATAAATTTTGACTCCAAAATGCATTCAAAATTCAACATTTGCTTATTGATGTAACGATATAATTTAATCAAAAGAACACATTTAGGGTATGAATTAAATGTTTATATATAAACATTTATGTAAAATCTATTATCTATCTATCTATCTATCTATCTATCTATCTATCTATCTATCTATACATATGTATTGATTTTCTTGGTTTTCTCTCCATCTGGCAGATTACCTACAGCACAAATTGATCTTGAATGAATTAAAACAATTATAGCATAGATTTTTTTGAAGCATCTACATACAGGATAAATATCTAAAGAGAAAATACAAACTTGTTAGTCAACAACAGAAAAGTAGATTTTAAAACATTTTGGTATAAATATACTATGGAATTTCTTTCAGCCAAAAAGAAGTATGAAGTATGTGATGTCACTCGTAGGGAAATGGGTGGGACTGGAAACAATGGCATCAAATTCATTAAACCAGACACAGAAAGCCAAATATCTTATGTTCTCATTCACATGTGATTCCCAGAGTTCACTTAGATGTATAAAATTATGTGTGTATGTACAGCACAGGTGCAGAAGAAATATGTCTGTGCAAACAAAGGTGACGAATGGAAGCCTTGAGGTTGAGAAGAGCGTGGGAGAGCACAGAGCAGAGTGAATATGCTCAGCATGACAGACACTTGACCAAAAATATCCTCATCGCATATTAAATAAATAATACAACATAAAAATTGCCAGAAAACAATTACTCTAGAAAAATAAGTGCTTCAAGATTGGAATGAAAAAAGCAGAGCTAAGAACAGGTGAATTGGAAATCTTGATGTGAGCTCCACTTATTTAGCTGGTGTTTGTTTAGAGCCTTGACCTACGGGTATTCCTGTATGTTGCTGCAATCAGTGAGAGAAAACCTTTATATAACCAGCTATAAAAGGAAACAAGCCCTCTAATGAGTGAATTCCAATAGTATCATTCTATAATAAGCAAAATCACAACAACTCTAGGTTTTAAGATTGTAAATATTAAAAAAGGGATATTTATAAAACATGCAAGAGTTTTGTAAAGCCAAATAAAAAGTGATATATATTTTCAGAATGAGCAAGATTTAAAAACAGCTAAGCAAGCACACAGAGATGAAAAACGGAGCCATTGGTAATAATGCTTAATTTGTGTTACTGTCAAACTCCATAAGGTCTTTGGAGATAAAACTGAGGAAATTCTACAGAATGTAGATAACACAAACAATATACACATCCCAGAGTCTACTATAATGTTATCCACCCATTCCCGAAGGTACCAGCTAAAACAATTATTTTATTATGTTAATGAATTTAAGGCCAGTAGCTCAGGCTACAAGGACAAATGAGGCTGGCTTGTGTATGATCAATAACAATTAAGGTTCTAAAATCTAGAGAGGACTGAAATCTTCTCAGCCTGATGCTGGTTCTCAGTGGTATTTACACAGGTGTCAATCAGAACAATTATATATGCCCCTGAGCCTGAGGTTTCCCCTATGTATCACATGAACTTTCTCACACTGTAATGCTTCCTTCCAACAAGACTATGCATAAAGGCAGTGACATTGCTGTGACCTAGTCTTGACATTCAGACTGAATCACATTTGCTGCATTCCTTTCTTTAAGAGTTAAACGTGTCCAGCAGATCTCAAACTAGGGGACTTCAATGCATTGCTCAGCCATCATCAGAGAAGCGTCCTCCTGAACCAGATGGGAATAAATACAGAGACCCACAGCCAGGTATTACACACAAACACACCCACACCCACCCACCACACACCCACCCACACCCACACCCACACCCCCCCCCACACACACAGACGACAGACAGACACAGGGAGACCTTGGAACAGCCAGCCCTAAATGGGATGTCTCCATCAAATCCCTTCTCTGAGGGCTCAGAGAATCCTTCATAAGAAGAGGCAGAAAAAGTATAGGTAGAAGCCTGAGAGGATATGTTAATGTTATTGTTATAAAACTGTGTTTGTTTCTCAGGGTCTCTCTTAACCAGCTTTCACACAACTAATTGAGACTCTTTTATATTTGTTTAATAATAAGCTTCACAATAACACAATAACTGAGCAATTATTACTCATTCTTAACCCTCTAAGCTAATCTGGCTTCTTCCCAGGGTACATCACAGAGATACTTGCACTTTGTTGCTTTTTTTTTTTCTCCAGCTCCTCTCTTGATTCACCTGGACTTCTCCTGTAGCTGACTCCTTTACTTCCTCCTCTAATTCCTCCCGTTTGGCAGAAAGTCTAACCGTATTCTCTCTCCTGCTCAGTGATTGGCTGTAAACTGCTTTTTTGGCATAACGGTACAATCAGAGACCAGAGCTCATACAACAATGAGACAGGAGAGTCTCAGAACAAGGATTGCAATGAGATATGGGGGGGGGCAGAAATAAGCATTTTAATTATACAATAATCTTATGCCTACAAGAATGGAAGATACCAAGAAAACAAAGTACACTAAATCAACATGAGCAAAGCTCTTATGAACTCAGAGACTAAAGCAGTATTCACAGGGCCTGCCTGAGTTGACACAAGGTCCTCTGTGTTATTATAGAAATCAATTTAGTGTTTTTAGGGGATTCCTGAGTGTGCAAATGAGTTGGTCTCTCATGTACCTTCTCTTGGGCTCTTTTTTTTTTATATTTGTTTGTCTTGTCTAACTCCAATGTGTTAGTTTTTGTGTTATCTTATTTTTTATATTTTATTATTATCTATTGGAAGCTTGCTCTTTTCTTTTTTCTCCTTTATTTATTTAATCACTTTACAGCCTGATCCTAGCCCCTCTCTCCTCCCCTCCCAGTCCCACCCTCAAGCCTCTTTCTCCACTCCTCTCTCTCCTTCTTCTCAAAGAAGGGGAGGTCTCAAGGGATACCAATCCATCCTGGCATCTCAATTTGCAACATATGCTCTCCAACTGATGCCTGATGAGGTAGCCCAGCTAGGGGAATGGGATTGAAAGGCAGGCAACAGAGTCAGAGACAGCCCCTACTCCCATTGTTAGGCAGCCCACATGTTGACCAGGCTGCACATCTGCCACATATGGGGTTCTAAGTTCAGCCTGTGCATGCTCTTTAGTTGTTGGTTCAGTCTCATATCCCTCTACTGAAGAATGCATAAAGAAAATTTGGTACATTTACACAATGGACTACTACTTAGCTATAAAAAACAAAGACATCATCCAATTTGCAAGCAAATGGATGGAACTAAAAAAGATCATACTGAGTGATCATACCAGATCAAGAAAGACACACATGGTATGTACTCACTTACAAGTGGATATTAGCCATATTAACCATGCTACAATACACCGACTCAAAGAAGCTGAGGTCCCAAGGGAAGATGTTTGACTCTCACTCAGAAGAGGAAATATAATAGACATCTGAAGTAGATAGAGGAAGGGAACTGAGTGGGATTGGGTGGGGAGTGTAGCAGGGATGGGGATCAAATGTGGAGAGAGTGGGGAGAAGGGAAGATTGGAAGAGAGCAGAAATCAGTGGGGCCTTCTCTGGGACCGGGGAGGCTTCCAGCAGTCTATGGGGAGGACCCTAGCTGAGACTCCCAGCAGTGGGGGTTAAGGAGCCTGAAGTCACCACCTCCTGTAGACAGATAGGACTTTCAGTGGACGGAGGGGAACACCAACTCACCTACAAAACCTTCAACCCCAAATCTGTCTTGTTTACAAGAGGTATAGGGATAAAGATGGTGCAGAGATTGAGGGAATGGCAAACCAATGACTAGATCAACTTGGGACCCACCCCATGGGAAAGAGCCAACTCCGTCACTGTTGAGGATACTCTTCTATGCTTGCAGACAGGACCCTAGCATAACTGTCTTCTAAGAGGCTTCACCAGCAGCTGGTGGAAACAGATGCAGAGACCCAAACCAAACAAAAGGCCGAGCATGGGGTGTCATGTGGCAGAGTAGGAGAAAGGGATAGAGGGAGTTGGAGGTGTCAAGAACACTACAAGAAAACCTACAGAGTAAGCCTGCTTTTTTCTAATGAGATATAAAGAGAGGTGGGGTGGAGGAGAAGGGGGAGAAATCATAATTAGGATACATTATGTCAGAAAAGACTCTATTTTCAATGAAAGGGAGGAAAGGAGAGAGTGGGGAAGAGGGAGAAAGGGAGAGGGAGAGTGACTTTTATATTGCAGTTATCTTTTGCTATGTTTTGTGATTTTCTTACCTGAGTTTTTCAGTGAAATAAGACACTGTCTGAAGAATTAGTTGGAGGAATATAAAAAAAAGTATTTTTTTCTTCTTAGGACTTTGATATCTACCCTTCCTTCAGTCATCACTCTTAGTCATATTTTGTCATTTGAGACACCTTACATAAATCTCCTCAGAATGACTTCCAGTCTTCAAATAGCTATATCTGGCCTGGAAACGCGAGCCATAGAGTTTCAGGCAAATGTGTGTGTGTGTACATATATTTATTGTGTGATTTTACTTATTCTTTTTTTTTTCTTTTTTCCTCCTCTTTCTGTCATGCCATCTCATCCTTTTCTTTCACTAACAAATCTGTCAATTTTACACAGTCTACTGTTCTCTTTATTATTGCTTTTCTGGGGTTGAACCCAGAGCTTCACGGTGCATCACTAGACCTCAGGCTAAACAGTATTTCCTAGTCACACAAACTGGCTCTTGTTCACATGTTTCTCATGGAATTGATCTCTGGAATTTTGCTGTGGAGAGCAAAAGAGACCCTGAGTGAACTGAGTCCTGAATTTCTATATGCTGTTGAAATGGGTATGGCCAGGCCAAACACTCCAATATCAGCCCCATGGGCAAAGCCACCCCACAAATGAGTGAGGCTCCAGGGTATTGCAAAACCTTCACTGGGTCCATATGAGGGTGTTAATTTGGTGTGAAGAGAGTGTCCACCATATCTTTATTTCCACAGATATTGACAGCCTAAAGACTGTTCCCACCATGATTAGGTAAGCCTTTATACAAATATAAACCCTGTTTCCTCATTTGTCTGTAATCTTACTTCTTTCTTTGGCTGTATGAAGTAACCCTGCCTCCCTGTTCAACTCCATAAAATAAACACACTGAGCTTCCAGGATGCTGAGTCTTTCCAATCAGAGAGCCTACTCCACCACCAACAAAAATACAGAAAGAAGAAAAGATATGGATCTTAGGTACATACCACTGTTTAGAGGATGGATGCCAAAGTTTCATTGCAAGAAAATCACATTGCTCCATTTTAGAAAATACACCTACACACATGAGGTTAAGACCAAGGCAGAAAACTGAGGAAATATGACATACTAATAAACAGAATCCCAGAAGTAGAGATAGTAACAGAGAAACAATTTCAAAAGTAAAATGGCTAATGGTGAAGGCACAAATAGAACAATAGAACTGGCAGTTTATACCAGCCACTAAAAATTAAAAAAAAAATGTTTCTTGAATGTTGCAAAGTAGCAGGCCAATAAACAAAAAGGAGTGAAAAAAAAACGCATAGGCAAAAGAGTACAGAGAAAGCCAAAGGTAGAAGGGTGTGTTGTGTAGTCTCTGGTACTGAACAGACATGAGGCAAGTATTAGCGAAGAATATGAGATTTATCTGGGCAATTTAGTGAGACCCCAGTTAATAAAAATCTAGTAGAAAGTTATGAAAAATGTCCAGGGTTCAAAAGTTGAAGACAAAAGACAAGGAAGCATATGAACAAAAAAAATGAGAGAAAATACATGTCTTAGACCTGTCTTTCCAGAAACACTGGCTAGACAATAGTGAAGATAAAGTACATTCAAGATAATCTAAAGGTGAAAATGTTCACTGATACCAAACTTTGCTTAAGTATTTTAAAGGACATATTTTTTTTAAGAAAGAAATTGATACTGGAAAAATTGAATGAAATTTCTGAAAAATATATTAATAAATAAATAAATAGGAAGCATCATGTCTATATACAATGACAAACTTATTTAAGTAGTTTCTTTCTAATTAATTTTTATTAATTTTTTATCATTACTTTTCCATCCCAACCACAGATCTCCCTCTTACGCTGGCCATAGGCGTTTATAGTAAATGCAAAGACGGCAAGCAAAACTAGCTCCATTTGCAACTGAAAATGTCTGGTATTTGGCTAAAGCAATCACACAGCTATATTTTCCACTAGAATTTTTTTCTGTTCGTTTATAATTTCTTTTTGGAAAAAGTCCAGATTCTTTTTAAAATAGAAGCTAGAGATTGCTTGTGCACAAAATTTCGTAATGATGATTCCTTAGGCACGCATGACCTGGTCCATCTGACCCTGACCCATCTTGCTAGCTCCATCCCGCTATTCAACACCGTACTCCTTCTTCCGTACCCCATGCAGGCTGCTGGCTACGGTTATCTCTGCCCACTTGGGTAATAATGCTGTGCAGTAATGAGCCACAGAAATCAATAAATTGGGGAGAGAATAGAAATAAAAATTCTCTGGGGGACTAATTATAGAAAATATAACAATGACTGTCAGCACTGGTGTAGAGATCTCAAAAAGATGAAAGATGGATTAATGTTCTCAAGCCAAACAGGTCCCCATCAAAACCCCTTGCAGGCAAAGGAGAAAAATGTCTAAGGGAATCAAGACCTACCTGATCGACCAACTGGATCTGAAAGGGTCAAACAGCCAAACCAGCTATGTCCGCTAGATTCTGTGAGAGGGAGTTGAGCTAAGGCTCTGGCACCTGAGATCTATACTGTTCTGTGCACTCAGGGTGAGTGCAGAGGCCTGGCTTGCCTTTTGCTTCCCATCACTTTATTGTAATGTGCAAGTCCCCAGTGAGCTCAGATTGGAAAAAAAAAAAAGAAGAAGAAGTGGTAAGCCTCTCACTCCAAAGCACCAGATTAGGAATAGCTTCTGGGAGATATCTGAGATGTGACTACTGTTCTCAAAACTTGGATACAAAGCTGGTACATTGTGGGCACTCCCAAGCAATATGCTGTATGAACAAGTTTATGCATGCAAGAAATAACTATAAAGGGTGCTCACCACACCACCAATGAGGCGGGTCTGTAGTGCCACACACATGTGCCTCGACAAAGACAGTAGCAGAATTTTTTTTTTTTTTTGTAGCTGAAAGTGAAATTTCACCCAAGTATCAACATCGGTGAAGGCAGATGCAATGTAATGGGGAAATGGAATTGATTAAGGGATGGCTTGTTTCCTTTGAGATGTGATATGTGCCATTCTGGAGGTGTCTTCAAATCAAGGACACTTTATCAAAGAAATAGTCTCTCTATGCTGCTCTTAGGAATATGGACCACACAAGAAGGACCCAGAACTAATGAGGACTGTATATGTTATGAAGTGAGGCTTACACTTAGCATAGAGAATGTAAAGCTATCTTCTTTCCCCTTGTGATGTCTTTGAATTGTTCCTATATCAACTAAATTTACAATTTAAATAATTCAAGAGAATTAAAAAGCAAAGTAAGCCAGACATGTAGAACATACCTGTACTTTCAACAAATATGAGGCTGACATGGAGTGAAGTGTGGGTTAAGAGCCAGTCTGAGATACACAGGGAGTTTGAGGCCAGCTTGGGTCACATAATGAGACCTGTTCTAAAAAGAAAGTAGTAAAATAAAAACAAAATCAAGATATCTAACTATTGCAAGTAAGAAATAAAATCCAAATTCAAAGAAAATATATCTAGTAGCCAAAAGAAAGAAAACATAGCTTGTTGAGTTAGACAAGCATGTTAAAGGTGACTTTAAATAGTCCTAACAGTAAATACTGCAAAAATAAATGGTTGGCAAGCATAATTTGGGTTGGTAAAATACACTTGATGTCATTTAACAATCTTGATTAGTTCTTGAAGTTTAAATCTCTGTAGAGTCTTCAGAGACATTCAGTAAGATAAGCATCTATGTATTCTATCTGTCTGTCTATCTCTCTATCTCTAATATCTATCATCTATATCCATCCATTTATTATCTATGTATCTATTATCTCTATCATCTACCGCCTATATCCATCCATTTATTATCTATCTATTATCTATCTTTCTCTATCATTTACCAGCTATCATTTATATCCATCCATTCATCATCTATTTGTCTGTCTATTATTTATCCATGTATCATCATCTATCATATCACATCTGTTATCTATTTTATCTGCCATCTTTCTCATCATCTGGTTGTTATCTATCAATCATATCCTCATCTGTTATATTATTTATCATCCATTTCAGTCTATCATACAACATTATCTCTCCATATTTTTCTAATCAATTTAGTGATAGTAAGGACTACAGTCAGTATAAGAAAAACCATTTTGCAAAAACACAAAATTGATAGCATAGGCAATGGGGAAAAGGAGAATATTTTCCTTTAAGGTTGAATACAAAGCAAGGTATTTATTATTATCATATGTATTCAACATACAATTGGGAATGATGGCAAGATCTGTTAGATGAGGGAAAGAAATAAAAAGCATACAAATTAGGAAAGATAAAAAGTGAATTTATCACTAATACAAAGGATATATTATTAAATGCTTGTGATTTTCATTTATGAAGTTAATGTGATATCATTACTTTTCAAAAATAATTTGAGACATGTAACAAATTCTTCCAAATATGCTCATAAGTATGCTGTGTACATTATTATAGTCTACAAAGAGGTAAAGTTTGTGTTTACTCCTGAATCTTAATTTCGCACTTACTCTATTCTCTCAAAGGACTAATTTTAACAATGGAGCCTGTGTGTGTGTATCTGTGTGTCTGTGTGTGTGATGTAGTACTCACACATGCAATAGGGCTTCTGCACATGGAACTACTGACATTGAGGGTTGTATCATTTTGTGGGGTTTCTACGTATGGTGCACAGAATTTTTAGAGCATTCCTCCCCTGTACCCAGTAGATGCTAGCAGCATATTTTCTTTAATTTATTCCAAACAAAAGTGTTTCCAGGGACACTTTTCTAAATTACTGTCTGAGACATCTTTTACTTCATTTTCCTATTCCTCCATATTATTTCAATGGACAGTGACGACATGAGATCCCACCCCACCTCTCACAAGGGTTCTCAATCCATTTTACTACTGTGATGGTGACAAGCTAAAAGAGACTTTCCAGTACTACTCTTCAGGCTTCATAATGCCTTGTAGATAATACTGAGAAATTCCAACACTGTCACATCGGGCTCAACTCCACACTCAGCACCCACTGCTCGTATCTGCATTTGCACCTGCCCAGCTTGAAGGTTGTCAGTTGAGGAACTTAGTTTGCTGCGATCTACTGGAAGTGATTAATGAGAAAACACTTGCTAACTAAGTAATCTAATCTTACAAAGCTGAAAACAACAAATTGACACAGCTTTATGGAAGGTAATTTGGACAATTGTAAGTTATACGCACTTTGACCAAAAGATTATGTGTGGAAGAATTATACTGATAGTCTTTCAGGCACTAAATTCTGTTTCCTAAAGTATGATCAGTGAGGCACAGGTTCTAATAATAAAGAAAAGAACCCAAAAATATTATCAGGACTAAGTAAATAGATTACATCCACAAATGTAGTATTGATAAAATTGCATTCTGTGACACACCCATCATCTTTTATGACTGTGAAATTGTGTGAATACCATTCAAACCAAAGATGATTATGAGGAATCAATCCTCAAAATATATGATAGAACACATTTTTGCTTAAAATGTTTCCAATTGGAATGGTTAAGAACTTAATTGTAAGTAAACTTATACTGTGGTAAAGTCCAACACCATTTCCTCTGGGGTATGGTTTCTGTTATTGTTACCCTGGCAAACAGAATAATGAGAACAGTCTGGGGAATCAAAAATGCATAGACAACCAATCATTCTGATCATTTCTTGCATTTCATTCTGCCACGGGGAGTAGATTAATTACTCATGAATATGTAGTGATGTTTAGTGCAGTTTTAATTTGCATCTCCCTAATGAATAACTGTGTTAGGCATCTTTTGTTCCTTACCTGCAATACCTATTATAAGTTCACTTCCACAGCTTTGCTTTGTCTGTTTTGGAATTTTATTTTGCACTTTGGCAGTTGATGAGCAATTACTTATTAAGAAAATAGTTCTGAAATATTTTTCCTGGATTTGCAGCTGTTTTGCTTTTGTTTGCCCACACCATTTTTCCCTAAAGTGTATATTTAAAATTTTTTATGACTTCAATTCACTTATTGTGCATTCATATTTATTCTATGTAAGGAATATTTATTTAATTACAAGTCATAAGCATGTCCTCCAATCTCAATGTATAGTAATGAGTGTTATAGGTTTTACAGTAACTATGAAGGGCATTAGAGGAACAGTGGTAGTCAGGGAAGGTGAAGGCAGGCTCCTGAAATGGTGGCTTCTTGCTCAACAAGGTTAAGAACAACAGAGGAGACAGTCTAGAAGCTTCATTTTGGTGAACACTCCATAGTAGGTTTGCAATGATACAGCTTTGACTAGTTTACATTAACTGCTACCCAGTGCAAAAGTAAAAAGATGAAAGAAAGGAAGGAAGGAAGAAAGAATGAATGAAAAGAAGGAAAGAAGGGAGGGAAGGAAGGAGGGAGGAAGGAAAGAAGAAAGGAAGGAAGGAAAAAAGGAAGGACTTTCCAAGATAGGGCCACCCAGCACATACCGTATTTGAGGAGCAGATTAGAAACTACCAACTGAGTAAGTGACCTGGCTGTTGACTCCAAAGCACCAACCTCTGTGTTTCCCAGATGCGAGGAAGCATCCCAGGCGCCAGGGACTCACAGTTCTGGACCTCCTAGCAGATCATTCCCAGGTCCAAGAGTCACACAAGGTCCTAAGATCCTCGTACCTGGTGCCTTCCGAGTATTAGACCAGGACTCTCGTACCTGAAGCCTTCGAGTATTAGACCAGGACTCCCAAATGCAGGGTTCCAGCATCCAGACTCTAGACTCCTGCCTGCTCAAGGTATCTCCTTGATACCATGGACAGGGTCCCAGCCTCTAATCCATGGCTCTATTGGTCACCCTGTGGCAACTGGCTGGACAATTGGAGCATACAAGGTCACCAATCCAAGATGGCAGCACTCAGTGGAGTCTGAATACCAAGAGTGAAGTGCAGTAACTGCAGTTCAATCAAGCTGCAGCACTATGGACTCTGAAATGCCAGTGACCCTGAGTGTGTCCCCAGAGAGAGGAGAGGACCCCCATGGCTAGACTTGCACAGGAGCACCCTCAGACCTCCCAGGTACTCCCACCATCCTGAAGACTACTCTGTATTCCAGAGACATGCCAATCCAGCCTACGAAGCAGGGCTCTACTAGCTGTCTTAAGGAGATGGGCAGGACCTTATTGGATCACACAGATTAGAAGCCAGGTTACACTCGAATCCCCCTGCCTATAGATTCAACTGGGTCAAAACCAGAAGAGAAAAGCTTCAGGCATATTGAAGCTATCCAGCCCCCAGAACACAACCCAGGCAGGGGTTCTCTTGCATGCCTGAAATCCCATCTGGCTCCAGGAATAACCATCCAATGACAGCAACAAACAGATGGCTAAAGGCCAGCATAAGAACACATCAACAAACACCAGCAGAGCTTTCTCTGTAATTCTCTAGCCTCAGGGTGGTGACATCCCTCCTCAAAGAGTTTGGGAACCCCATTTCATGGAAACCCTACAAAAAATTAGAAAAGCACCAAACTAACCAAAAGGCAGAGAGACACTATACAAATCAACAAAATTGGAAATGAAAATGGGGACATAATGAACGACACCGAGATAATCCAAAGAATCATTAGGTCTAACTTCAAAAGCTTATATACCACAAAAATTGAAAATCTAAATAAAATAGACAAATTAAATATTCCTATATCCCCTAGGGAAATAGAAGTAGTCATCAAAAGTCTCCCATCCAACAAAAGCACAGAGACAGACTGTTTCAAACCAGAATTCAACCAGACCTTCAAAGAAGAGCTAATACCAATATACTTCAAACTATTGCACAAAATAGAATCAGAAGAAAAACTCATTCCATGAGGCAACAATCACATTGATACCTAAACTACACAAAGATCCAACAAAGAAAGAATTCCAGACCAATTTCCTTTATGAAAATTGATGTGAAAAACTCAATAAAATACTCACAAACCAGATCCAAGAACATATAAAAGATATCATCTACCATGAGCAAGGAGGCTTCATCCTAGTCATGCAGGGGTGGTTCAATATATGGAAATTCATCACTGTAATCTACCATATAAACAAAATGAAAGAAAAAAAAACACATGATCATCTCATTAAATGTCAAAAAAACATTTATAAACTCCAACAGTCATTCATGTTTAAAGTCTTGGAGAGACATATCTAAACATATCAAAACATAATGAAGGCAATGTATAGCAAGCACATATCCAATATCAAATTGCAGAGACTGATGCACAAGCAAGGACCATGCATGGAGAAGACCTAGACTCCCTGCTCAGATGTAGCCCATAGGCAGCTTAGTCTCATGTTGGTTCCCTAGTAAAGGAGCAGGTCATCTCTGACATGGACAGGCTGCCCACTCTTTAATCACTTGCCCTGGTGGTGCAGCCTTGCCAGGTCACAGAGGAAGAGGATCTAGGCAGTCCTGATGAGATTTGATAGGCTAGGGTCAGATGGTAGAGGAGGAGGGCTCCCCCTTTCTGTGGAGCAGGGAATGGGGCTAGGAGGAAAGGAGGAGGGAGGGTGGTCCCAGGAGGAGATGAGGAGGGGGCTACAATCAGGATAGAAAGTGAATAAATTATAACAAACAAACAAACATCCAAAAATAATTTTAGGAAAGCAGTTCATGAGACTGGGTTACATTCAAGACTGGAAAAATATGTGAGCAACCTCATCCAAAGGGCAGTTCCTTCAACGGAAATCTACTTTCTAAGATGAGGGAGAAGTCCTCAGCCAAGGGACCTAGGTTCTCCCTAGGTCCTCTACTCAGGACCTTCAGGGAGAAGTCAACTGTCCTTCTCCCGCTCTCAAATGCTAGGCCCTCCTAAGTACTTCGATCAGATGTGCATGTGTGCCATGCAGGCCATACACAAAACTAACAAGTACTGCAGTACCGCTCAGTGGGTTAAAACAAAAACTAAATAAACCCTTTGTCAGTTTTGTCTGTAGAGCGCAGGAAGTGGTCAATCTGCAGGTACAACAGTATGCAGCCACAGATGCCTTAACAAAGGTGCTCGAATGGGACAGGGCTACCATGGAGGCATGTAGAGCCACTGCCACAGTGCGGAGTGAAGAGCTGGAGGACTGGATAACTGCCGCTAAAAATTTAGGCACTACCCTCTATCAGACAGAAAGTTTGGGAGCTGCTCTAGCTGTGCATTTAAAAACACAGGGCACTGCAGGTAAAAGCAAGGCAGAATGTTGAAGATGTGGAGTGAGGGGCACTTGGCTGCCAATGTCCTAACAAGATACCAGACAAAATTGAAAAACATCCCCATCGATCTTCCCAAAATGTGAAAAAAGGATTTCATTGGGCCAAAGATTGCCACTCCAAAACTACCAAAGATGGGAAGCCTTTAAGCTCATAGCAGGGCAACTCCCAGCCCCACAATCAAAGGGGAAACCCATGAAAATATTGTGGACAATTCCTGTTAGTATGCACCGGGCTCTGCCTTCTGTTGAAACTAGAGGATAACATATTTTGTGAAATTAATGACACCAGGGCAGGGAAAACTTGTTCAAGAAGTGACAATGTTCCTACTTCTGGGAAACTTCAGCCCACCTGTAGCGGGCACTGGTGGCCTGACACAGTCTTGGCAAACAGCTGGATCAATTACATAGTCAAGGGGCAATTACACTCCTAATGCTGGTGGACCTTCCCAATAACCTCTGGTGAAGAGATGTCTTAGAAGATATGGATGTAGTCATCACCACAGACAATAAAGCATTTTATGACAATTGCATTGTATGAGATAAATTACATTTCAACCACTCCCCCAATTCTAAGGTTACTGTTCTAACAGGATTCCAATCCCCCATTAAGTTGATACGGATGGATCAATGGCCGTTAGAGGGAGAGAAACACCAGGAATTGTTCAACATGTCCAAGAACAACTTGACTGTGATCATATAGAGCTTTCTACTAGTCCCTTGGAATTCTGTTTTTGTTATATAAACAAGTCAGGAAAATTTAGATTCTTACATGACCTCAGATCTATCAGTGCTATTATGCAAGCAATAGGGGCTACCTGGACTGGTATCCTTGCAGTATACGCAGTCCCTTATGGATATATATTGTCACCACTGACAGTAAAGATTGTATTTTCTCTATTCCTCTACATCAGCCAGACAAAGATTGGCCCTCTCAGTGACTGTAATTAATAATAAAACACCTATGAACAGATTTCAGTGGAATGTATTGCCACAGGGGATGAAAAATAGTGGCACTATTTGTCAGATTTATGTGTGGGAGGATATTAAAAAGGTGGCCAGTTTTGTGATCCTCTATAAGGATGATATTTTGATTGGTCACCCTGAGCAACAAACCTTATATCTCACGCTCCAGGATACCTCTGCTGTTCTAAGGAAAGCTGGTCTTCACACTGCAGCTGAAAAGGTGCCGACTCAAGAACCATATTTGTTTTGGGGGCACACAGTTACCCCTGATGCGATTAAGAACCAAAAGTTACAGTTCTCCTTTCCCATACCCTACACATTGGCTTCCATATAGACCTTTCTGGAAAACTTGGCATGGATTAGACCTTGCCTTCCGGTTACCACAGGACAGCTCATCCCCTCTTTCTCCTGTTTCCTGGTGCCAAATGGCCAGAAGAGAGTTTAACCATTACAGAGGCGGCAAAACAGGCTTTGCAAGATGTTAATGCAGGCCTTAATCAAACCCTTCTACACCAGTTTGATTCTGCTAGTGAGGTTTGGGGCCTTGTGATGCCTGTGCAGGGATTTCCTACTGGTGTCCTCTTCCAACTACCCAGTACAATATTACACTGTATTCATTTGGCTTAATCTTCTCCCATGACCCCATGACGCTACACATTTTATAAATAATATTTTCACTTTTACACTGAAAGTGCTTAAAATATCCCATTTATTATTTGGTAAAAAGCCAGGCACAGTTATTCTTCCAATTTCCCAGGACTTACTTGCCTGGACAGTCTCATCCCACTACATTGCCAACCTCTTTTGGTTAAATTTCCAGGGTAGAATATCCATTTCCCTAAAAATAAAATCCTATCCATGCTTCCTTTAACAGCTGTGATTTATAGGTGGTACTTATTAAAAAGAACAATTCCTGACTCCTCACAGACACATTTTGGCTACGTTATTCATTCTTGACATTACCACAAACCTAAAGTGTTTACTAGTTTCTTTGAGGGATCTCTGTAGCAAGGAGAATTGTTGGCTATCTTAGACCATTTAGGAGATTGGCAAGACCCCATTAATATTTTCAGTGACACGCTCCTAATGATGTTAAGACTATACCTCTAGCAGTTGTTAAACCAGCTGAAGGTCCTCTGTATTTAGCTATGATACAACTTCAAACAATTACTGAACAAAAACAGGCTCCTTTCTTTCTTCAACATGTACTCTCTCATTTGGGACTTCCTGGGACTATTCCAGAGGGAAACAGGGAGACTGATCATCTACTAATGATTTTTCTGTCATCTCCATTAGAATTTGCATGATTGCTCCATTCTAGATTTCACAATTTGGCTCTATCACCCCATGATTTTTCTCTGCAACTGTCCATAAATTTCTTTAGGTATTTAATATGTGCCTATACTACTTGTTCCCTTTAGGTCACTTACAACCAGCTAGAACCAATCCTAGACGACTTAGCCCTAACAGTTTGTGGAACATGGATGTGACTCATGTTCTTTATTTTTTATGTCTTTAATAACTTTACAGTCTGACCCCAGCATTCTCCATCCTCTGCTTTCACGTTTTTAAGTAAAGCAGATTAATCTAAATTTCCCATTGTTAGGATTTTGGAACAAAACCTGCTTCTGGGTTGCCTAGCAACTTAGGATGTCATCATGTGTCACTGGCCAGGTGGACACACTGGGAAGGTGTGGTTACCTTGCCCCTTCTTTAAGAGACAACCCAACAGGTGGTCTCTCTCTCTCTCTTGGTCCCTCACTCTCTTGGTCCTTCCTCTCTATCGGGGTGCCCTCCTCTCTCTTCCTCCTTCTCTCACTTCCCTCCCCCTCTTTCCCTCCTGCCTCATCTCTGAGACCCCTTTCCCTTCCCCTAATAAACCTCCCACGTGGAGCTGGTCACATGGTGTGATTTGTGAACCCACTGTGAAACTCTCTTCCACACAATTCTAACATTGGTGCATTTGGCCGGGATAGGTACCTCCAGTGGCCACTGTGTGGTGGTTGCTGGCACCCCCACTGGGTCTGCTGGAGACCTATTTTGTTCCAAATCCACCCATGACCCCCACTTTCTGGCAACCAGATTGCTACCTTGCATCCAACACAGGCTAAACTGTGGCTTGCAGCGGTGGCCGGCTCCCTGTGGTGACTACCTGACCAGGGACCCACAGGGCAGTCCCTCTAGCCGCTACCTGCCACTTGGATTTATTCTGAATACTGGGGAATGGCAAAATCAGCTTGAAAAGTTGGCGCTCTACTTTAGGTAAAAAGTCTGGGCTCCACCTTGCCATGAGCTCGCCCTTCCCCCACCAAGCCACTGCCGTTCCCCTTTCGCGACTGTACTCTGGCTTTTAAAATTCTCACTACCCTAAGGTGCTGTTTCCAAGCTTTAAAAAATCTTTTCCTCCTGATTTCTGTATACTCTTATAATTTAAGTGCTTTAAATTCCTTATCTAATGTTTTATATAAACTTATCATTGGGTTTACAATTACAAGGCTTCCTTAATCATAACTACCTGTTTATTTTGTCTTTTAGACTAGGCTACAACAACAGGCCTCATTTTAAATTGGTATGGATTTTTATAAAAATTCAAAGTTACGTTTTACTATCCATAATTCAACCCTGCTTCAAAATAAATTTTATATAAAAATAAAATTTCAAAGTTATAAATATCTATTCAAATTAAGTTGGTTTAAAATGTAAATCTAACTACCTTTGTCTGTTTTCAATTCCTGGATTGATAAAGGCTGTTGCTGCTCCTCCTGCCATGGGCTGTCCATGATCTGGATTCACCACTTGGCTTTCTGGCTAATGGGTTTGCTACAATAAATTCAAATGTAATTCTAAAATTGCTTTATACTGTTCTACTATATTGTTGGTTTTAAAACTTAGAGCTCAGGGGTTCATTATTACGTACAAGTTGTTTATCAACATTCTAAATTAATATCTATTAATTTTAGAGGATGTATTTATGTTAAGACTGGGTCATTGTGCTATATCTTTACTATCGAAAGGTTAAATTTACTTGGTCTTATTTTCTAAAAATGGTATTATTAATCTATAGACTATTATAAGCTTAGACTATTATAAGCTATAAACTTTTAAATACTAAACCAAACAGAAAACTCCTGTATTCTCACTTTAATGGACTATATTTATGATTTTTAAGGTTCTAACTTAATAAGAACAAAACCTAAAGTCCTAATATTTAATGGTTAACAAATGCAAGTTAATAGTCATCTCATATATATCTAATATATATTTATAGTCCTACAGATGCAAACACGGTCTCACTGCAATTTTTAATAAACAGCTGAGGGTGGTCATTGAGTCACCATGTAGGAGTTGGTAAAAATAGTAAAAGCTCTCCTGAATGCTCCCAACCTTGGTTGTGCTCTGAGGCTGCTGGCATTCTCGCACAAAAGACAAGAGGTCTGCAGTGGCCCATCCCGCCGGGGTATAAGCAAAAGTCAGTTCTGCCAGGTGACTGTTTCCAATGCAGCCAAAAGGGACACTGTTTCCGCTGCTGCCTCAACAAGCCACATACTGCCTGCTGCAGGCTTGTCCTCTTGTGCCCAGCCATGGAAGTTCAACCAGAACAAGAGCCACAGACACTTCCAGCCTTCTAGCTCTTTGGCCTGGCAGAGGACAAGTATATGGCTCCTTGATTCAGTGACCTCCACCACTCTTGCCCAGCCCAGAGTAACAGTACAGGTCTGTTTTGGCCTCACAATGGGATCCCACAGACGTATTGCCAACTTCTGTGTTGGGAGACTTCAGATGCCTTCCCAGTTCTCTTCATATGCAGGAGACTAGGCCTTATGCCTAAATTGTAGAGCTGCTATTATCAGGCCTAGACACAATATGTCTTGTTGTCAGACTAAAAATAACAGGCCTAAATGTAACCTTTTACCATCCCTTTATTTAGCTAAAGGACAATAAATATTCATAGGAGTTTCACCTATATCTCATGGTAAATAACTAGATAAAAAGGCCCTCCCCTCAAAAATTTATTTGAGAGTCTAAAATAGTGTCTTAAGATTGACAGCACCAGTTATACACAATTGAGAGTCTAAGAAAATGCCTTAATATTGATAAACGTAAGTTATGCATAATTGAGAGTCTGAGAAAGTGTCTTACGGTTGGTAAAGGCAAGTTATACATGTTTGAGAGTCTTAAAAAAGTATTTTAAGACCCCAAAACTTCAACCAGAGAACTCCTTCAACTGATAAACACCTTCAGTAAAGTGGCTGGATACAAAATCAACTCAAAAAAATCAGAAGCCCTCCTGTACACCAAAAACAAAAGGGCTGAAAAGGAAATTAGGGAAACAACACCCTTCACAATAGCCACTAATAACATAAAGTACCTTGGGGTGACTCTAACCAAGCAAGTGAAAGACCTATATGAAAAAAATTTCAAATCTCTGAAGAAAGAAATTGAAGAAGATATTAGAAGGTGGAAAGACCTCCCGTGCTCATGGATTGGCAGGATTAATATAGTGAAAATGACCATATTGCCAAAAGCAATCTACAGATTCAATGCAATCTCCATCAAAATACCTTCACAATTCTTCATAG
>CM053743.1:74362169-74380534 GCA_028658305.1 Pachyuromys duprasi | reverse complement strand
GGGGGAGGGGGCTACGCCTGGGATTCAAAGTACCTAACCTGTGATTGAGATAAAAATAAATAAATTTAAAAAAGTATTTTAAGGTTGGTAAACACAAGCTTGACTATTGGATGTCCAGCAACTTCCCACTATCTTTTGAGATGAGGGACCGCCCCTCAGCCATAGTCTTCATTAAGGTTGACCCTCTCTGCTGAACTACATCTAGGGCTCCCTTTCCCTTGGGAGAGCCTCCCACTCTCACACTCATGCATTGTCTGTCCCCCTTCCTCCCCCGTACAGGAAAACCCTAGCGCTATGCAGACTGTGCTTTCGGGCATCTGTGCCCTGGTCTCTGGCCAAAAGCTGGCAAGCTATTGGATCAGGTAGGACCTCTCGTCTGAGTCACACCTTGCCTTTGGGATATCTTTGGAAGGTCACTGACTTCTCTGCCTCCCAATGGGGAACACCCAGATGCCCGTTCCTCCAGATTCTCCTCTGGGATGTCTTCTGGAGAATTTCAAGTTTCTACACCTAGTGCCTGCTATCACTAGGGCCTCACAGTACACTTCTGTAACCAAACCTCACCTTGGACAGATCCAAAACAAAGCCTTTTTAATTACTGCCAGTGATTGGGTAAATAAAGGTCCCCCCCAGGTAAACAAAGGTTCCCATGTTCAAGTCTCATTGATCCAAACCATCCACATCGCTCTCCCAAATATTTTAAATATATAACTAAAGAATTCTCTCCATAACCTACTTAACTTTATCTTTTGCCTAGATACATGTGTGTGTTTCAGTGTCCTGCCAGACACAGATGTTTCCTATAGCCACAACATCGCCAAAGCAGCTACAAGTGTTCCAGTCTGACCTCACAGACTTCTGACAGGCTGGACCTGCACTTTCCCTCCCAGCCATGGATGTTCTTGCAGACCCTGTACAGCATCAAAACAGCCTGTTCTTCCTGGAGTTGGCCAGCATTTCAGCCTTTTGACCTCCCTACAGCGCCCCCAGTGTTAGCAGGAAGTAGCCAGAAGAGAATCTATGCCCGTTATTCACTTATTAACAAAAGGCTGAAATGGTGTGCTTTAGGCCCAGGACATGCAGCTCCAGGTTCTCCCAGCATTCCTCAGTCCCTACATGCTGCCTTGCATGGCTGGCAACTCTTTACTGACAGCCCTCTAGCAACTCACTACTGACATCTCTCTGCCCTAAATTTTCCAGGGCAGAGGCTTCTCTTCCTCCTCTTGACCATGAAATCTGACCATTTTGTTGTTATAATTTCTCTCTGTCTTAACTCCTTGCATGACAACCAAGAGCCACTTCAACGAACCTAAATTTATATACTTTAACTTAGCAGGCTAAGTTTCTCATTTTTTAATTATAGAAAGAGGGAGGAATGTTAGGATTTTGGTACAAAACCTGCTTCTAGGTTGCCTAGGAACTTATGATGTCATCATGTGTCTTAGGCCAAGTGGCCACACCTGGAAGGCGTGATTACCTTGCCCTTTAAAGGGACAACCTGACACGTGGCCTCTCTCTCTCTCTCTCTCTCTGTCTTCACTCTCTTGGTCCTTTTTTCTATCAGGGAGGCACCCTCTCTCTTCCCTCTTCTCCCTCCCTCGCCCCCCTCCCTCCTGCCTCGTCTCTACGATCCCTTTCCCTTTGCCTAATAAACCTCCCACGTGGAACTGGTCTTGTGGCGTGATTTGTGAACCCACCTGTAACTCTCATCCCACATGATTCTAACACCATGTGGTAGTAATATTCCGTAAATAGATTGGGCTTTAAAATCACAACGTGTTAGCAGAAATAATTAGGAAACGTGGTAAACATTACTGTGACAGGTTCCACTCACAGGCTAATATCGAGTGCTGTGACCACAGGACTTTAAAAACCTGAATCCCTGTATTCGAGTTTTCCTGTTTCCTTCCACATTTAGTCACTCACAGCTGGGCAGTAAACAAGGAACTGTACAAATCCTCTTCTTTGAGTTTCTGGGAGTCCTTCCCACTGGGTTGTGGGAAATGTAGTCTAGACATTATGACATCACAAGAAAGGGCTGTGGGTATCAAACTAACGCATTTCTTAGTCAAACTTGGCTCCTCCCCAAAGTTAGGCCAGTATCCTGCTCTGCACTGGGCGTGGATCTCTGACAAGAGGTTGGTGCGGAGAGCAGAGGCGTCCCGCAGATCTGGGTGACTGTGCACGGTGGCGGGTCTGGCGGAGAGGGAGCTGATTTGGACTGGTTGGGAGACCAAGAAGGTGACAGGGAGATGCTGTGCTGACCTAGGCTGGGCTACTGCCAGGGAGAGGGAGGAAATTTGGAAACAGCGAGATTTCAAGTGCAAGCTGGGTCTGCAAACTGCCTGTGCCTAAGGAGCCAAAGGAAGTTCACTCATTTTGGCTGAGGGGGTGTGCGATACCTAGCTGACCCAGGCTTACTTGGCTGTAGTCAGATTTTTCAGGACTCGTACAACACGTGGACACCTAGCTTCTCCTGAACTTCATGTACAGCCTTGTACTCCTGGTTTGAGTTCACAAAGCTTTACAAAGTTCCTAGTTTCCAAGGACAGAGAATGCTGTGAGAGCAATTGTTGATTGGAATGTTAGAGTTTTTTCCTTTGGAATGAATTATTAGATTCATGGACGCCCAGCTTTGGACAGGAATCCCTAATGTAGACAACTATGACCTGAGTCACCCCAATACACTGTTTGTAGCTGCAAAATAATGTTGTAATTGGTGTGAACCTATTCTTGCACAATCCACATAATCACAGATTTTAACTGGAGTAAAAATCACTAGACAGTAATACCTCATCAGTTCTGAGGCTGTGTACTTTCTGAAGTTTGGACCCTTTTTCTTCTGTGAGAGATGGCTGGGTGTGATGACAGAAATGGAGCTCATGATCTCTGGGAGGGGCTGGGATGTCTGAAAGGGAGGGGAGAAGCGGCCCTGATAATCTGGCCGGCTGTCATTGTTCTCATCATGTGGTTTCCTTCTATCTGTTCACATCATCAGCAGTGTCTAAACTCCCTTAAATATGTTCTGTCGTTGAATATGGCACCCAGGTTCATTGATGCTTCCTGAATAGGTCTACAATAGTTTGCCCAAGTTTTTGTACTGTGTTACAAAGAATATAAGATGAATTTGGAAAGTTGAGTCACACTAAGGGTCTTGTGATTTGCAGATAGTAGGTTTTTGATGATGAGAAACTCACAGATACTAAGAGGCAGTTTAGTCTGGGACCATTTGAGTGGCCATGTTCTGAAACACAGATTTAGGTTGCCTGAAATTCCATGCTCCAACATGAAAGCAGTTTCATGATTTTACAGAAGAAAGAATGTCGTCAATGAAGGGAAGGTTGAAATATACTTGTGAGTGCCCCAAAGAGACAGGACCTAGCAGGTCCATGGGGGAGCTAGTCTGTACTCCTAAGCTATGATCTGATGACATTCATAGCTTTTGGACTGATATATACTCATATTCTGCCAAGTCAGTGGATCCTAGAAAAGTTTTTATTTATTTTTTATTGTCAAAGCCGTTTGGTCCATTCCAGAGGGAGACAGGGATTGACTGTTCCTGAAGGGTGAAACCAACCCAAGGTAAGGCAACTACCCCCTGAACCTGTGAAATTCCAGTCTCTGCACAGCCCTGAGTGTCCACATGGGCCCTCAGTCTCTGCAGACACAGACACCTCCCAAGAGTTCTTCACTCACTGCCAGACACAGGTTTTTTCAGGATTTTCCCTCCACATCCACTCTCGCTGTCTCAGGTGACCTTGCACATATTGTCACTCTTCAGTCAAACGAAGTGTTTTGAGCTGGAGACTGGCTTTTGACATTGAAGTCTACTGTTAGGAAGCATGGGCTTCAGACCACCGTGTCCTGTCTACTGGAATTCTCAGTGAGTTTCTAACCACATATAAAATAACACACTCCCTAGTTAATGTTGCTAATGTGTAGGAAAAATAACAGTATATGAAGCGTGGACAGCTCACTGCCTTGTACAACAGAACAGCTTCCTTACAGGGGAGGGATGATACAGCAGCATGCTCACAATTAACTTATAGGCCCCAAATATGTATATGTATTTGAATTAAATAGCCTTGTGATTGAAAAGTGAACTTAAGCCTGTTCTATGATTCATCTCTCTTATCTCTGCATTTTGAGGATTTGTCAAGAATCCTGGATTTTAAATTCATCTTCTGAATCATAGGCATTCAAGGTGAGCCTAGGCTACATGAGACCATGTGTTTTAAAAAGATTCTTAAAAAATAGTTTATTCAGTATAGAATTACTTCTGATACTTGTTACTGATTCTTAAAAAATAGTTTATTCAGTGTAGCAATTACTTCTGATACTGAGCACCAGTGACCTGACAGAAATCCATCCAATTGACATCTTACTAATTATCAAAACTTACACATGTGCTTAGAGAAATTCTAGTGACTGTGTTTGAATCTAATTTCCAGTTTTTCATTAGCATCCTTTCGTTAATGACATCATGTGTTGATTAGAAACTTGTCTGCATTTACTGTGTGGAGAAAGATTCTCTTTGCTTGCTTGACTATTTCTCTGTATTTGAAGGGAATGTTGGTTCTATCTTTGCATACTATTCTCTGTTATTTTCTGTCATGACATCATGGTGCTTTCTTTAGAATTTATTGGAGTTTCCAGAACAGAATTCAGACTCTACCAATGGAAAATGACAACCACATCTACCACTGTTCTTCACATGTGCTATCACCACCATCCAGCCATTAAGTTGTTACAGTGGTATTCCTTCCTCTTCCTGAGGAAGGTGTCCACTCTTCCTGTGCTATACAGTCCTCACCTTTTCCTTGCAGGCTCATTTTATTTCATCCTAATGTTAGTGTGAGCAAAGATATGAATTAAGGACTTAGTGGTTTTTATAGACTCAGATAGTAGTAACCTTGTTATGTTTGATAGTGTGAGGGGAATTTGTGTTGGGTGATGTCATTTAGTACCTGGTCATGGCTGTGTACATGTCAGAGGCCATGCAGAGAAGACACAAATGTTAATTTTGACTGGTTTAAAAAACATTTTTATTTATTTATTCACTTTACATCACAATCTAGCCCTCTCCCTCCTCTTCTCCTGGTCCCACCCTCTCTCCCTTTTCACCCTCTCTCCCTTTTCACTCTCTCTCCCTTTTCACCCACCCCCCCCCCCTTATTCCTCACAAAAAGGGAGTTCCTCATACCCTTGCCAGCCAGCCACCCAGGTTCATCAAGTCACATCAGGACTGAACACATCCTCTTACCCTGTGATCTGGCGAGGCAGCCTTGCCACGGAGAAGTGATCAAAAAGCAGATAAGACAGTTCGTGTCAGGGACAGTCCCCAGGACTGATTTTGATGACCTTCAAAGGGAGAAAGAAAGAAACCTGAGAAGCACAGGTGGTGTCATTTTGTGCTTTGGGGTTAAAATATTTCTCTCAGTGACTACAAAACATTCTTCAAGTCCATATTTATGTTATTCCACCTCCCTAAGTATTGTGCCACTCTTCTCCCCAGTTTCCCCATGAGGTCATATGTATGCTCCATTGTGTCTCTGTTGCTCCCTCACAGCATCCCTGCAGGGCTCTTTCCAGCTGGCATGGGCCCATTTAACAAGGCAGAGAAGGCAGGAAGACAGTTTGCCCAACACAGCTCAGGAGCAGGTGTTGGTTCAAATGTCAGGAGTCTGACCCCTACTTGTTTGTTTTAGGCACATCCTTGCACCAGCACAATCAGGTGAAAAGTATTCTGGCGATAATCAGTTCTGTATGCACCACAAAGCATACATGCATCTTCTTGAGGAACAAAGCTAGGTACATATAGATCATATGTGACCAAGAACATACTCTTTGTCAATTCTGTAAAGATAGGTTCTATAGACTGAGTTTAAAAAACAGGGTTAAAAATGAATGAGAAAAACTAACAACAGACACCAAAAATTTTAGACTATCCTAAGGGAATATTTTGAAAACCTGTGGTATTCCATAAAAGATATTTCTTAGATGTGTTTCTTATAGACAGCAGAAAGATGGATTTTTGTTTCTTGATCCATTCTCCCAGCCTGTGTCTTTTGAATAGTGTTGTTACTGTGTTGCTGATTTTTGGTGTTATGTTCTCATTGTTTTAGTAATTTTGACTACCTATTCCTTTCCATACTGTCTTGGTGATGCTTTATCCCTTTTTTCAGCCTAAAGTATTGCTTCCAGTATTTTCTGTAGAGTTGGGTTGTAGGACACAAATTTTTAATGCTCTTTATATTGTAGATGGTTGTTCTTTCTCCTCCAACTGCTGCAGATAGTTGTGCTGTGTGTAGTATCGTAAGTTGGATGTCCTGGTCTTTTCGGACTTGGAATGTATTTCTCCAGGCTCTTCTGCCTTTCAAAGGTTCCATTTGAGAAATTAATTGGCTCTTTTGTAATAAATGTGTTCTTTTGCTTGCAGATTTCAGTATGCCATGAACATTTTCTTTTTTTGTTAGTTTTTTTCCCCACAATTTATTCGTTATACATCCCGATTGAAGCCCCCTCCCTCATCTCCTCTTGGTTCCACTCTCACTCCCTCTTCCCCCATCCCCTTTCCCTAGTCCACTGAAAAGGGGAGTTCTCCTCCTCTGCCATCTGCATGTAGCTTATCAAGTCTCATCAGGACGGCCTGGATCCTTTTCTCCCAGGGCCTGGCCAGGCCGCCTCACCAGGGGCTAGTGATCTAAGTGCAGGCAAGGGAGTTCATGACAGAGGCAGCCACTGCTTCTGTCAATGGGAGATCCACATGGAGACTGAGCTGCCAATTGGCCACATTTGAGCAGGGAGTCTAGATCCTCCCCATGCATGGTCCTTGGTTGGTGTATTAATCTCTGTGGAACTCCCTGGGCTCAGATTCATTAGCTTTGTTGGTCTCCGTGTGGGACTCCTGTCCCCTCTGTGTCCCTCTAACCCTAGCCCCCTTTTCTTCTGTAAGATTCCCTGTGCTTTGCCCAAAGTTTGGTCTTGAATCTCAGCATCTGCTTTGACCCCCTGTTGGGTGAATCCTTTCAGAGGACCCTCTGTGGTAGGCTCCCATCCTGTTTCCTGTCTTCCACAAGTTATGTTGTCTATCCTGTTTGCCATTCTGAATGAGAGTTAAGCATCCTCCCTAGTGTCCTCCTTATTGTTTAGCTTCTCTAGGTCTGTAGATGGCTATGCTATATTATACAGATAATATCCACTTGTAAGTGAGTGTATACCATGTGTGTCTTTCTGTTTCTGGGTTACCTCACTCAGGATGATTTTTTTTCTAGTTCCATCCATTTACCTGCAAATTTCATGATTTCCTTGTTTTTAATAGCTGAGTAAAAATTGTTGTTCTCTAAAATTGTTGTTCCCCTTTCCCACTAACAGGTCTTGCTTCCTCTAAGCCATACCTCATCACATTTCTGGAGCAAAGGCAAGAGTCTTCAGCTGTGAAGAGATGAGCAGCTGCCACCATGTCCCAGCTGTGCTAGAATGATGGGGTTAGAGGAGAGTGGGAGATCCAAAGATGCAACAGAAAGTCGCTGAGACGCGATGTTCTTTTGGAAATCATTGTTTAAAGATCTAATTTTCTGTCTTTTGCTGTCATTTGAGGACATGTATCTGACATTTGGATTACTTTGAATCTTATAAGTGTTGGTTTCTCCTACCATGAGGTTACATTGGTTTTAGGTGAAAGCCAAAGGTCTGTTGTTTCTAAATGAAATTTAACTTAGCTATTTATTTTCTTCACAGATACATATAAAACTTATTTTTTGAATCTTTGAAATTTATTGTTTAATATTATTATGGGAAATCTTTTAATTGTGTGGCTTAACTTTTATAACTTCCAAAACTAAAACTTTGTACTTAGGATATATATATATATATATACAGATTGTGTATACAGCTATTTCCTGTTAGATGATATTTATACTTTATACGATATTTTTATCTAGTCATAATATTTCCGTATTTGTTTAAGGGGCTAATTTCCAATTGCATAATGCTATTGTGGGTTGTCTTGATCATTGATGCTGTGCCTTCCTTACATGTTTGACTTTGATAAATACTCTTTTGTTTCTGTGTTCTATGTTGTCATGTCTTTTTACTTCAAAGGTTACATGATTCTTACTTGTTGTGTATTTTAAGTTAGGCTTTATTGAATAGAATATAAAATTTTGAATGTAGATTATTTATATAGAAAAATTCAAGTATGATAAATATTTGTTTTTTTTAAATAAGCATTGTAAATATAAAGAACTTTATTCTCATTCATTTCTCAACCTTCACTCACCAGGGGAAAATGCTATACATGCAAAGAAGGTGATAAAGCCTTTGATTGGAAATCAAAATTTAGTAAACACCAGGGAATTCATTTAGAGTGAAGCCCTACAAGTGTGAAGAATGTGACAAGTCCTTCAGTTTTTCATGATTACTTTATGAACACAAGAGTATTCATACAGGAGAAAAGCCCTACAAGTATGAAATATGTAACAAGGCCTTCCATGTTCTGTCATTTTCTGTAAGCAAGAAAATTCATATAGGAGAAAAGCTCCGCAAGTGTGAAGTATGTGGCAAGTCCTTTCGTGTTTCATCATTACTTTCTTTACACAAGAAAATTCACACAGGATTGAAACTCTACAAGTGTGAAGTATGTGCCAAGGCCTTCCATCATCCATCACCACTTTCTTCACACAAGAATAGTCATAAGAAGAAAATCCCTACAAATGCGTAGTATGTGCCAAGATCTTTAATTGTTCATCACCATTCTATAAACACAAGAAAATTCATACAGGAGAGAAACCACACAAGTGTGAAGTATGTGGTAAGGCCTTCCATATTCCATCATTACTTTCTTCACACAAAAGACTTCATACAGGAGAGAAACCATACCAATGTGAAACACGTGGTAAGGCTCAATCAGTATCAATCATGACTTTCTAAACATAAGAAAATTCATATGGGAGAGAAATCCTACAAATGTGAAGTATGTGCGAAGGCCTCTCATTGTCCATCATTACTTTCTGAACACAGAGAATCCATACAGGAGAGAAATACTAAAATTGTAAAGTATGTAGCCTGGCCTTCCCTGTCCCATCATTACTTTCTGAATGTGAGGGAATCCATACAGGTGAGAAACCCCACAATTATGAAGCAAGCCTTTTTAACTTTCCAGATTATTTCTGCTCATTTGATAGCCCATTCTGGAGAGAAACTCTACATATGTTAGAAATGTGGAAAAGCCTTCTCTATAGAGTCAATCCTATGTCAGCACAAACTAACTCACAATGTAGAGAGCACTTACAAATATAACGAATGTGGCAATGTGTGCAATAATACGAAAAAGTTTCAGGATCTTCAAAGAATTTATTCTGGAGAGAAACCCTCCAATGTAAAGAGTGTGCCAATGACTTTAGAAGTTCCACAGCACATTTTAAACATCAGATAATTCTTACTAGAAAGAAATATTAGATGTCTGAAGATTGTGGCAAAACATATTAGCACCTTCTTCAAGGGGATACAAATTGGAAAGGAAGAAGTAAAAGCATCAGTATTTGCAGATATGATAGTATACCTAAGTGATCCCCAAAACTCTATCATAGAACTTCTATAGCTTGATAAACACCTTCAGCAGAGTAGCTGGATAAAAGTTAACTCAAAAAAAATCAGTAATCCTCCTTTATATAAATGATACCTAGGTTGAAAATGAAATTAGGGAAACAAAACTCTTTACAATAGCCACAAGTAATATAAGTATATTGGTGAAACTATAACCAAGGAAGTCAAAGATCTGTATGACAAAAAGTTCAAGTCTCTTAAGAAAGTGTTATTGATTATTATTTATTATTGGTTTATTTTTTAGTTAAAACAGTGGTTATTCCTAAACCAGCTATATGCCCCGAACACCACACAGAGACTAAGATTTATTTAATTAACCTAGAAGCACAATGCTGGGCAATATTTACTCTATTCTAAACCTCCAAATCTGCATAGTTTCCTCCAATTCAGATTTCCCACATTATACTTGCTTTTAGTCATATCTTAGATCTGGTTCATCTCTGCCAATCTCTCCTCTCTGACTCCTCCCCTCTGCACCAGGATGTCGCACCCTATTCTTTCAATTGCTCAGCATTGGCTGGTTGTTTTATTGACAATACAGAGAATAAATGGTGGCATGTCTACACAAACTTGAGACAGGTGATGCGTAGAATAAACAGCCCAATGCAATCTCTGGATTGAAACCAGATAGAGGGGTAGAAGGAAAAGCATTTGAATGAACAAGGGTAAATGGTATACATTCCAGAAGAACATTATACTAACAAGCCAGAATTTGAAGAAGTCACAAGAAGATAGATCTCTCATGCACATGGATCAGTAATATTAACATATTAAAAATGGCCATCTTACCAAAAGCAACCTACAAAATTCAGTGCAATTCCCATAAGAATACTAACACAATTCGTTATAAACCTTGAAAGAACCATCCTCAACTTCATTTGCAAAAACAAAAACAAAAAAACAGAATGGCTAAAACAATCCTATACAACAAAAGATCTTTTGGAGGTATCCCTGGTTTCAAGTTGTACTACAGAACAATAGTAATAAAAACAGCATGGTCCTGGCATAGAAACAGAATGGTGGATCAATGTAATCAAACTGACACAGAAATAAACCTACCCACCTATGGACACTTGATTTTTGACAAAGAGTCCAAAACCACACAATTGAAAAAAAAACATCTTCAACAAAGTTTACTGGTATAGCATGTACAAAAATGGAAATGGATTCATATCTATCTTCCTGCACAAAACTCAAATCTAAGTGGATCAAAGACCTCAACATAAAACTGGATACATTAAATATATTAGAAGAGAAAGTGGTGAATATCCTTGAGCTCATTGACACAGAAGGCTACTTTCTGAGCGGAACACCAACATCCCAGGCTCTAAGATTAACAATAAGTGGGACCTCATGAAACTGAAAAGCTTCTCTAAGGTAAAATACACTGTCAATAGAACAAAACATCAGCCTACAGATGGGGAAAGATCTTCACCAACCCTACATCTGACAATGGACTAATATCTAAAATATATAAAGAACTCAACAAATTAAACACCAACAAACCAAATAATCCAATTTAAAAATGGGGTTTAGAACTACACAATTCTCAACAGATTATCAAAGTGTTGTTGATTATTAATATTTAATATTGACTTATCTTTTAGTTAAACAGTTGTTATTTCTAAACTAGCTGTATACCCAAATTACTACACAGAGACTAGGATTTAATTAACCTAGAGCACAATGCTAGCCAATTATCACTCTGTCCTATACCTCCAAGCCCAAAGCTTCCTCCCATTAGATTTCCCACATAATTGCTTTTTAGTCATATCTTAGGTCCAGTTCACTTCCCCTGATGTTTCCAGGTCCTCTCCTCTCTTATCTCTCTTCCCACTCTTTCTTTCTCCTCCCCTCAAGACCAGGTTGCCCCATCCTGTTCTCTCCATTACTCAGCATTGGCTGGTTGTTTTATTGGCAACAGAGAGAACAAATGGTGGCATGTTTACACAAACTTGAGACAGGTGATGCTTGAATAAACATGCAATCTCTGGATTGAAACCAGATAGTGGGGTAGAGAAATCAGCATTTGAATGAACAAGGATAAATTGTATACATTTCACAAGAACATTATACCAACATCGAAGGACTGAGGAACACTTAAACAAATGCTCAACATCCTTAGTCATCAAGGAAATGCAAATCAAAATGACTCTGAGATTCCATCTTATACCCATCAGAATGGCTAAAATCAAAAAACATAAGTGAGAGCACATGCTGGTGAGGATATGGAGAAAGGGCAACACTCCTCCATGGTTGATGGGAGTGCAAACTTCTATAACCACTTGGAAATCAGTCTGCTTCTATCTCAGAAATTTGGGAATAATTCTACCTCAAGAACCAGTTATACCACTCCTGAGTATATACCCAAAAGATGCTCCACCATACAGCAAGGACACTTGCTTAATCTGTTCATAACAGCTTTATTCATAATAGCCAGAATATGGAAAGAACCTAGAATTCCCTCAACTGAAAAAAGGATAAAGAAACTGTGGTACATTTACACAATAGAATGATGCTCAGCTATTAAAAACAAGAAATTCATGAAAATTTCATGCAAATGGATGGAGCTAGAAAAGTTCATTCTAAGTGAGTTAACCTAGACAGAAAGCTACATATGATATGTACTCTCTTATAAGTAGACATTAGCCATATAGTACAGGATAAACATACTACAAATCACAGACTCAAAGAAAAGTAATGAGGAGGACCCAAGAGAGGGTACTTAATTTTCACTCAGAAGAGGAAATAGAGTAAACAACTACTTGCAGAGAGGGGACAGAATACAGAGATAAATGAGTCTCGATGTCAGACCTGGGGAGCGCAGGGGCAGGAAGACAGCTTGCAGAGAGAAGAGAAACCTTGGATGGGAACTTCTTTGTGACAAGCTCGAGATCTACAACAGGGTAAGCTCCTGGGAGGATATGAGGGTGACTCTAGTTGATACTCCTCATAACAGGGATCATGGGGACTGAAGAGGCCACCCTCTAACTAGACAGGATCCTGGTAGAGGATGGGGAATACAAATCCACCCACAAAATCTTCAACTCAAAATTTACTGTTTCAAGGTGGGCAATTACAAAAATAAAGCAAAGATTGAAGGAATGTCTAACCAATGACTGGCCCAATCTGAGACTCACCCCATGGGAGACAGACATGATTAATGATACTCTGCTATGCTTGCAGATGGGAACCAAGCATAGCTGCCCACTGAGTGGCTCCACCCAGCAGCTGATGGAAACAGATACAGAGATCCACAACCAAACATTGGGTGGAGCACAGGAAGTCTTGTGCAAGAGTGGGGGAAAGGTTAGGACCCAGAGAAGACAGAAGCTCCACAAGAACATCAACAGAGCCAACAAACTAGTGCCCAGGGTGGACGGTGTCTGCGGAGACTGACGTTCCAACCAAAAGCATGCAGGGCTAGACATAGGCCTCCTATACAGATGTAGCTAATGGGCATTTCAGTCCTCATATGGGTTGCCTATTAAGGGGAAAAGGGTCTGACTCTGACATGGACTCTGTTGCCTGCTTTTCAATTACTTATTCCTGACGGGGCTACCTTGCCAGGCCACAGGGGAAGAGGATTTGTTCAGTCCTGATGCAATTTGACATGCCAGGGTGTGTGGGTAGGGGGGACTCCCCTTCTCTGAGGAATAGGGGAGGAAGAATAGGGGAAATGAGGAAAGGTAGAACCTGGAGGGGAGGAGGGAGGAGGCTACTACTGTGATGTAAAATGAATAAATTAAAATTAAAAAGAAAAGGGCTGGAGAAATGGCTGAGAGTTTAGGATCACTGGCTGTTCTTCCAAAGGTCCTGAGTTCAATTCCCATCAACCACATGGTGGCTCATAACCATCTATAATGAGATGCTGCCCTCTTCTTGTATGTAGGTTCACACAGAGGTTCAATACTTCTAAATAAATAAACAAATAAATATAAACTAAATAAATACAGCTACTCTGGTCAAGGCTGAGAAGGGCATTGATTTACAAATAGAAACACAAATATTTAGAAGGTAGTTTGACACCGTGCATATTTAGCAAATTCACTTTAGTAGGTTTTTCCCCAGTTGACTTCTCCAACCGCAGAGCCTCAACCAGTTTTATCGTACCAGACATGAGTTCACACTTGAGGAGCTTACCTCAGCTCCAGTCAGAAAGTGGTTGCTTACTCTTGTAATGCCACCATTGCACCGGGCATATATTGCCAAACATACGGCTTTTAGGTCCCTAGCTAGGGAGGGCCACTGATATCCACACCCTCCTAGAAATTTCCACAGTACCTTCTGTCACTATGAAAGCTAGCCACCAGGGAGGAAGTTTCTTGCTTAGATACAGTTTGATTTGTAATTGCCCTACACTCCAAGTATATGTTATCTTCTGTAGTAGGGTTGTGTGATTAATACTAGAGGGATGCTTCAGCAATTAAGAACACTAGCTGCTTTTCCAGAGTACCAGAGTTCTAATCTCAGTACCCACATGGTGACTTATAACCCTCTGTAAGTCTAATTCTAAGTCTGACCCATTCTTCTGGCCTCCTCAGGTATTGCATGCATGTGGTACACAGACATAACAGCAGGCAGAATACTCATATATGTATAAATAAACATTAAAATTTAAGTTCTCATTCATGGATATAACCTAGAACCCCTGCTTACACATAGCCCATGCCAGCTCAGTTTCCATGTGGGTTCCCTAGTAAGGGGAACAGGGACTGTCTCCAACATGAACTCAGTGGCTGGCTCTTTTATCACCTTCTCCTGATGGGGGAACAGCCTTGCCAGGCCACTGAGGAAGGTAATGCAGCCAGTCCTGATGAGACCTGATCAGATAGGGTTAGGTGGAAGGGGAGGAGGACCCTGCTATCAGTGGACATGGAGAGGGGCATGGGAGATGAGGGAGGGAAAGTGGGATTGGGAGGGAATGAGGGAAGGGGCTAAAGCTGGGATACAAAGTGAATAAACTGTAATTACTATAAAAATAAAAATTTTAAAAAGAATTAAGGTCTCATGATCTAGTTCTGGTGGGAAATCAAATCAACTACTTGAGAAGAAAGTAGGAAGTACTGTTCACAAGACGGACATAAGTACAGACTTTCTGAATAGAATTTTGCTTTCTTAGAGAATGAGGCCAGCAGTCATCAGATGGGACCTATGAAATTTTAAACTTTTCTTACAAAGGAAACTGCTAATTGAGTGAAGAAAGGATCTACATAACAGAAAATATTTCCTAACTCTTCACCTGACAGATGATTAATATGAAAACTATACAAAGAACTCAAAGACTAAATAAACATCAAGAAAATAGGTAATCCAATCCAAAAATAGACTATACAGTGGAGCAGAGAGTTCCCAGAAGGGACACAAATGGCTAGTAAGTATTCTTAAAAGTGTTCCACATCCTTAGCCACGAAGGAATTGCAAATTGGAACTATACTTTGAAGTTGCATTTTACCCTACTCAAAAATGGGTCTTAACAAGAATAAATACTAGCAAGGATGTGTGTGTATTTGGGGGTTGGGGGATTCTTATTTAGTGTTCATGGGAGCATGAACTGCTGTAGCCACAATGGAAAGTAATGTGGAGATTTCATAAGAAGCTAAAAATACTTTCTCTCTCTCTCCTTTCTGTTTGTGTGTATGTTCATATGTGTATGTATGCATGTGTGAGGAGGTTCATGTTTAACAAACATGCATGCCATGTCATGTTTGTTAGAGTCAGAGGACAACTCCTGTCTGTCAGCTTTGCTTTCCCTAAGAAGGGCACAAAAAATAACACACACCTTTTCTTATTACCATAGGAACTAAATAAGTGAAAGCATTTAAGTGTTTGGAGTAGCAGTGTGTGTGTAGTTAGAACCAGAAGACCATTACCATTGTTATTTCCCAGTAGGAGCTACAGTCTCTGACTTAGGGAAATTTTGGAAGAAAAATAAAAGTCATTTTAAAGACATTGGCTTACAGAACAGTTTGAGGACTATAAGAACCATACTAATTTAAACTCATCTTTTTCTAAAATAAGGAGAAAAAATTGTTTTGTTCTAAATGTCCTTGCTGAGCAAGCAGTGGGAGCTGGTGCATGGATAGTGTGCCAGAGCCTGCAGGTCAGTGTGGTCTGGGCCACACTGGTAATCACACACTGTGGAATCTCCTCCCAAGATCTGACTAATTCATTTGAAAACCCACTGAGGGAAGTCCGAAGAACAGGGCAGTTTACAACCCACTGCTTGTGTTCTGGTAGGATAGTCTTGCTTTCCTTTTCTCCCAGTAACAAGAATTTACATTTCTAATTTTTTATTTGTGATAGACAACATGAGATTACTGTGTCTGCTGCTCCAGCTGTGAAAATGCACAAAATCTGTCTTTGACTCAGCCCCGTCCCCTGCAAGGCTCTCAACTGTGTGTCATGAGAAAGTCATTACTCCCCCACAGAACAAGTTGTGACAAGTCTACAGATATCACAAGACGCACATTCTTGGTTTATCACTTGGGCTCTCCGATTCTAGAGATAGAACAGACGGCCATAGAACCACACCAGAAAATAGAACAGATGACCACACTTCTCACTAAGCAGGTTCTAGATGATCATTCACACAATGAGGACAAAGGTAGAACCCCTGGAGGGTTCTACCTTTTAACAATCAGAGAAGTTCTTTTGTCTCCAGGGAGCAGAGGCAGAGGAGCAAAGGCATGAGCATGAGCAGGGGTGGCCTTCCTCAGGAACAAGCAGATTATCTTTGGGCAAAACAGAAACCTCCCTCTGACTTCAGCTGCTCCCAGGCCCTGTTGCATTTTCAAATCCAGCATCTCATCTGTCTGGCAAATGTGAAGTACTGAGTCTCAGTACTCCTCCCATCTCTGTGTTCAATGGTGGAGCCCAAATTGGGTGTGTTTGAATCACTGTACTCTCCACAGCTACATAACTAAGCGGGATGGAATCCATAACTCAGAAGGTATGTCTCAGAGAGTCTCAGGACAACGACTATCAAATGACATGAGGACATTCTCAGTTCTGAACACAGCAAAACACAGGCGACATCAAGTGATCAAGTATACAGAACTGCTGAGTGATTAACAGCTATTAGGAACCCATGCTTTAGTGACAGACCAACTGCAGCCAAATTCTGCTTCTGTCCTTATGGTTTATGACCCAGTAGAAGCTGGTTATATCTAAAGAACTTGTTTTATTCACATTACATAAAGTAACAAAAACCGCAATAATCACTCATGTTCTAAAAAGCCAAATAATAAAATGAGAGAAGCCTTGTTAGAATCCTTATATGCCACCTTCGACAATCCTCATGGTTGGGAACACTCGGAAAGCTGGATGTTCCATCGTTTACCACATTACATAATATTGCCTGGTGAGGGAAGTAGACTGTGGTCACTCCCTGGATTTTCAAAGTAATTTTGTTTTAGGAACATGACCTTCAGTCCATTAACTTTCATTTCTCTGGCATCTGGCTTATGACACTGACATACTTCAGTGGCTTTTCTGTATCTTTTATGGACACCTTCATATCCTTTGTCAATTATTGAATATTTCTTTATTCTATCAGTTTTTAGAATGCTATAATTGGCAGTGTATTTTTACAGTTTCTTCTCAATCTGATACTTTATTTGGAGGGGCTTTCCCCCCCACATTTGGTGATGTAGTGGTATGTATGTGTGTGCATGCCACAGCTCATTGTAAAGGTCAGATGATAACTTGCAGGTGTCGTCTTCAATCAAGAGGGTCCCAGGGATAGAACTCAGGTTGTCCATCTTGACCAGTGCCTTTAACCTCTAAGCCATCCGCTAGTAGTCCATTTGCTTTGCAGAACTATTTAAATACATATAGTTCTAGGGATAAACATTATCTTACCCTTCAATGTTTATGCATCTGTCATTATGTTCTTATGTAGGTCTTTTCCCACTAGACTATACAGTTGGAATATTATTTTTGAGTATTAAATGTAATATGAGATCATGAATTAGTCTTACACATATTTTTAGGTCTATGATTGCTTTATGCTGCAAACACAGGGGCATCAGCAGAAATGCTTGTTGAGGGAAATATGTCACCAAATTGCTTCAAGGATCTAAAAATATATACATAATACATAAATTGAATCAGGAGGCCAAGAGTCCTGTGCTATTAGGCTATACTCTTTTTTAAAGATTTATTTATTATTTATACAGAATTCTGCCTGCATGTGTGAGTACAGGCAAGAAGAAGGCATCAGATATCATTATAGAGCCACCATGTGGTTGCTGGGAATTGAACTCAGGACCTTTGGAAGAACAGACAGTGCTCTTCACCTCTGAGCCATCTCTCTAGCCCTAGCCTACACTCGTTATGCATCCCTGTAACACACTGCCATGATTCTAACTCTTGTGACACAAGTGGTTTTTTTTTTAATTTATTTTTGTATCAATCACAGGTTAGGTACTTTGGATCCCAAGCGTAGCCCCCTCCCTCATTCCCTCCCACCCTCTCCCTCCCTCATCTCCAACCCGCCCCCTCCAAGTCCACCAACAGAGGAGGACCTCTTCCCCTTCCATCCAACCCCAGCTCATCCTGTCTCCTCAGGACTGGCTGCAATGTCCTCCCCTGGGATCTAGCCAGTCGGTCACTCCCCAGCTTGTATGGGGGAGGGTTAAAGAGTCAGCCATCAAGTTCATGACTGAAACAGTCCCTGTTTCCCTTACTAGGGTCTTCAGTCCTACACCGAGCTATCATGGGCCCCATCTGAGCAGGGGTTCCAGGCCACATCCACA
>CM053743.1:74342254-74353214 GCA_028658305.1 Pachyuromys duprasi | reverse complement strand
AAACTGAAGAGTGGATACTATAATGTACTTTTTGTCTCATTATTCCTATAAGATATTTCTATATTACCCCTTTTCCTTTTTAATCCCTTCCTCCTTATCAAAGAAAGAGGAAAGTAAAGGGAGAAATCCCTGAGTTTAAGTTTTTATAACTAGATGTCTCTCTGAATGAGACCATTAATAACTTGCATTCAACCCCTTTATAACAACAAACATCCATTACCCAAGAAAACAACCAAAAACATACCCAACCCCCTTTAAGGAAAATGAGATGTACTTTTTTAAAGGTTTCTTCTTGCAGATTTAGGGGCATAGAAATAGTATTTGAAGGGCCAAATAAATTGGGAAAGAATGCTTAATTAAGCTAGCAATAATATTTGTGGTCCAGTTTCTAGTCTGAAAGGCTGGATCTGTTGGGATTAGCAGCTTCTTTGACTCTGTCTTGGGAGGAGGCTTTGATGAGCAGCAATTGAAGCAGTTGAGGCTGGAACATGTGTGATGCTGGAACACATGTGTCAGTGTCTCAGCATTCTGGAGGACTAATCTTGTCACATTTGATTCCGCATCACTGCTGTCCAGGTTTTTGTTCGTTCGTTTGTTTTTTTTTTCAAATATATAATTTCTTACAAGCATTTTACAGTCATAAAGCTATAAATGTTTGAGATGTGAAGGGTGCACAGAACAATAATGATGTTTCTTTGCTCTTTGTATGAACAGAAGAAAGACATCTGTAAATCTTAATTTGTACTATATGGAAGGATGGCATTTACATGTCATGGGGATTTCGCATCATTGAACAGACAATCATTACGTTGAAATCAAAACAAAGTTGTATAGCTCTAAATATCTTCCTCTGGGCTCTTGGGTTGCCTATTGTTTTAAGCCAAGCCAATACCTGTCTCCAGCGAGAAGGCTTCATGTTTAAAGAGACAAGCCAGTTGCTCTGAACAATAGAAAAGGTATTATGTTTTAAATAAACTTTATATAAACTCCTTTTTAATTTTAGTGGTCAAGCATAGTCTAGGCATCTTGTACCTATTTAGATGTTTGTGACTGGGTGTTTACATTTGCTGTGACTATTTTTGCCCTGCTCTCTTTTCCATATGGAATGGGTGGTTATGCTTTAATAGCCAAACTTTATAGAGTTGAAGCATATCCTAAGCATCTTGTGCCTGGAATTCTACATTTGTTGTGGGTGTTTTTGCCCTGCTCCTTTCTCCATATGGAATGGGCAGTTATGTCTTTATAGCCTTTCTGTTTTGGGACCTTATATTGACTAATATAATATCCCTTTAAGCCAAAATGTCTCTTGGCAACAGTTTTTCTGTGGGAGCCCCACTTTCTAAGGAGACTGGCTGGCCTTTTAGAGCAGTGTGACATCTCTCCTTATGTAAATTTTAGATTGAATACACCTAGATCAGTAAAGACACTGTTATCTATTTTTAAGAAAAAAAAAAAACTTACGTGTAGCTGGGTGCTGATGGCATCAGGTGATTTTAAACTGACCTTTTTTTTTTTTTTTTTTTTTTCCTGTAGCAGGGCCTTTGAAAAGCAGCTTTATCTTATCAACAGGGGCTTCTCACCCTGACTTCATTGTGTAAACCAGGCTGATCAAGAATTCAGAGAGCTGCTCCTTTGTGTTGGGATTAAAAGTGTGTGTTATCATCAACCTGTTCAAATTTTTTAATCTCAAAACCAGGCAAAATATTTAAAAAATCTCATGTTTGAGCAATGTCAAACAATAAAATTCCCTCTCTATTTCCTGATATAGGAAAAAACAAACTTTCAAGCAAAAATCAAGCAAAGAAATAAAATTTTTAGTTTTGGGGCCAGTGCCGTTTCATATTGTAACATCGAAGCCTTGCCCATCATTCCTTGAAATTTAGTTGCTGGAGTCTATCGGTGGGCCCTTTCCAGAAATAGCTGACAAACGTCTTGCAGCTAGAGAGGTCTGAGCTCTAGCTGCTGTAAATCTATTTTCTATCGGGAAGAGCGTCCTTTCTTCCTCCCTTCCTATTGCCTGTAACCAAACATTCTATTTCTCTGTCTTTTCCCTACTGTTTCCTGGAACTTTTCTAGAGAGGGCTTGGAAAACCATGGCCACCATTGAACGTATTGCAGCCAGGTCCATGACAACAACCACCAAAACAAAGCCATAAGGGCTCCGAGCACCCTCTGCCACGGCGCTGTTCATTTTAGGTGCAGTTCTAGGCTAGCTCTGACCAGCAGGCTGCCAGACTCTCCGATTTAACCTCTCCAACTACTAAGCCTCTGCCGCTGTCACTGCTCTGTGAGAACGGAGACTGGGCAGCAGCAGAGTTCAGCAGTCCTGAAATGCATTTGTTTTTCACCTAGGACGTCTCAGGCTGTAAACATAGATTCAAGCCCCACGTTGGTTTGCTAATATGTTGTGGAAAATAAAAGGGTATCAGGCTAGTAATAAATAGCCCTGTAATTATTAGGGTAGTGTTATCTAACCTGCTGTCATAAACAATAAAGACAAGGACACCGGTTAGATTTTAGAATAAGCATTATTTTATGTGAGGCTGGGCCGATATAAACCCTCTAAACTACCTTCCGTTACTCCCAGCCTCCATCCCATGCCGTCTGCTTTAGTCATTGTAGCTGGGCAATTTCTCAGTCATAATCCCAAGATACTTGCTTGTATTTTTTCCCTGGGCCGTTCCTTTCCACGACATTCTCGGAGTCCTTCCTCCAGGCCCAGTGGGTTCTTTTCCTATCCCTACTCGACTTTGTCCTTTCTCCTCTACCTTCCTTCTCCTTCCAGGGATCTTTTCCTCCAAACCCGCAAACCTTAGCTTTGCCCATTTCACCTTTGCCCTGCCCAGGTGTGGGAAGTTTTAGTCAATCAGGAGGCAAGGTAACACCAACATCATTTTGGGGTGTGTGAAGAATTGTTCACAGAACAGTAAGAATCTCAGCGGGGCAAGCTAGTTAACAATTGATACAAAGCACCAGGGCATGCGCTACAACAAATGTAATATTAATATTTTTGAATGTTTCTTTTTTGCAAAATGTAGACTCCATTTATGTGATTTCTGTGTACATTTGTGTTTGGTATTAGTTAATATATCACTTTTTTTTTGCCTCTTTAATGTTAAAGAAATAACCCTCCATTTCAAAAAAAATTTTTTGCAAGGTGAGCAACATCTCATTTTTCCACAATTAGACACCCAGTTTTGCCAGCACCATTTGTTGAAAAGGCTGTTTATTTCAGGTTAGGATTTTGACGTCTTGGTCAAAAATACCAGACCGATTGACTTCATGATTGATCTTTGGTTGTTCACCTTAAAATACATTGGCCTATGTGCTTATTTTATGTGAGTATTATTGTAGCCGTTTTTACAAACTGAGGTTTGCAAATACAGGAACATGTGGTACCTTTTCCTATAATGTCTTCTTTGGGTAATTTATTTTTTCATTTTCAATTTTTATATACAGAAGTCTTTCACCTCTTCCGTTAAGGTTGTATTTTTTTTTTCACTTTTTATAAGGCTACTGTCAATGGGCAGGTTTTTTCCCTCATGAGTCTCTCAGCCATCACTTGTTGGTGTTACATAAAAAATATTAACTTTTATATGCTGATTGTTTTGAACTGCTGTGTTAGTGAAATGAGATTCATGAGTTTTTGCTGTGAAGTATGGAAATTTGAACTTTGGGTTATTTTATCTTCAAACACAGACAGTTTAACTTCCTCCCCGTTTTACCCTTCTTCTATTTTCTATTCTCTTTTTTTCTTTAATGAAGTATCTGACCTGTTCTTGTATTACAGCATAGGTAGGGAACCCTTACCTCATGCCAAATTTTAGAGGTCATGCTTTCAGGTTTTTTTTTTTCTTTTACTTAGGGATGGTTATGGGCTTGTCATACATAGCTTCGTGATGTTGGGAGGTTCTCCATCCATTCCCACTTTCCTAGTGATTTATTACATAGGATTTTGAAGTTTCACAACCGCCTTATATGCAGTTATTGAGACAACTATGTGGATTCTCTGTTTTCATTTATTAATATGGTTTATCATACACGAAATTTGCACAAGTTGAGCCAAACATTTGTTAGGGATGAAAGCAGGTCACATATACAGTATGATCTAGGTGGGGATTTAGTTAAGGCTGCTTCCTTCTACAAACTAACATTACCTACATTGTTTGGGATTAAAGATTTGTACTAAGGGTGTGTCTGTATTCCATCAGAGGGTTTAAAGGTGTATCATCCCAGCTAGATCACATAGATGTAAAAGGTCTTTAAATGTGATCCCTTTCGAGACCAGCCATTTTGCTGGTTTAAAATTCCTCTATATCTTTTCCCTTTCTGTTTAAGCTAAGAATTGTTCACATTTTAACTTTTAAAACAGAAACAATTATCAGTCCTCCAAACTTTATAGTCTGAATGTCCTTATGAAGACCTGTTGATGCGATGATCCTTCATAACTGCAGTCCTGATCATATCTTTCAGCAAATGTCCATTTTAGCATCAAGGTTTTCAATCTGAAAGTCTGATGAACAACGTGTCCTTCAGGTGGTTTGTTAAGCAGTACCAATGCAGGGGCTGGGCATGGGGGAGGGGTTATACCCAATGTAACATATTCCCTAACTTCCATTCTGATGTTAAAACATCTTTAAAGTATATAAGTTGATTAATTCAGCAGTTGTTTTTTTTTCCCCCTACAATCCAGTGTCTTTCTGCTAATTTTATCTCCCTTTCTGTTTCTCAAGGTACAATTAGACCTTTATGAATCCACATGTTAACTAGACACTTGGGCACTTGCTTTCCGTGCACGTCTCCATGCCAGCAATGGGGCTGCTTAGCCACTGTCTACCTTGTATCACAGGTTTACAATTCAGCATTTTTCTGTTCTCTTACTTCCTCTGTCTCTTGTCTCACAAGCTTTTTTACTGTCGTAGCTATTTTTTTCTTGTTGTACAGGTATTTTTTAACCTTTTGTGGAGGGAAATTATATAAAGATTGCAACTGAAAGTAGGGAGGGGTTCACTCCAGCGGTCACAGTTGCAGTAAGTATTGCGATTGGTTTTTTTCAACGAACATTTCTATCCCCTCAACACACACCCTTGGTCTTAAGGGATCTGAAATGAAGTTTTTCCATTTTTAACTTTGGAAAAATCTATCTCTATTTTTAAAATTGTCTTTGGGGTGGCTGGTTGTGATTCGTTGACTTAGAGGCTCCTGCCTTGTTACTTGCTCTGAGCTCAAAATTCCTGCTGCTCTGGAGTCTCTGGAGTCTCTTACGGGCATCCAGCTGAACTCAAAGGCTGATGCTTCTTCTGGAGATGATCCCCCACAAATTTCTTCTCTGAAGCTTTCTGTCAGATGTTTCCTGTCTTCTGCAATGTTTCTCTCAGATGTCCTTTGCTTTCTGAAAAATTGGTGGGCTTTCTGTCAGATGTCTCACTTTGACCTTCTCAAATGACCATCCCCAGAGACTAGAGGAAGGCCAGGGAGCACGATATGATGAATAGCATAAGTCACCAGGAGAAATTCACAACTGCAAGTCTAAATCTATCTCCATCATGTGAAAGGAAGATTGTTGAATAAGATAGCAGACTACAGGTTGTGTTTTGTAAATCTATAAAGGACAGAATCATAGTAAAAATGTATAGATTATATCCAACAGAGTTTTGGCTCCTGAGTTCTCTGGGTTGTGGGAAGGGAAAGCTGCTGATCTCCCATGGCCTATGAGTAAAGGGATAAAGTTATGAAGATCATGGAGGCCCTTGAATGACTTGACAAAGGGTGCATGTGGAGGCTAGGCTCATCTTAGCCTGGAATGTGACTTCCAGAAGGGTATAGAGAAAAAGAACTTGCCTGCAGTGTGCAGATGGGGTCACATTACCTGATAACAGGAGTGTCACAGCTCTAGTTCTGTGGCCAGTGGGTTATCAGAGTCTGGGGTCACCTATTTGTCCTTCATGGATGTAGACCCTGGGAACTCCATGTCCTAGAGGCAAACATGATAGTAAGGCTGTGTCCCTCAAACAGTGTCGTTGTACTCTGTCATCTTGAAAGTGTGGAGAGAGAACTTCTGCTTGTAGGGCTCTTAGAGCAGTGGTTCTTTCTCACACTCCCAGTGCACTTGTAAGACACCGCTTAGCTAAAGCATTAACAACTCTGGGCAGGTACAATCTGGAGAATCTCAGCAGGCTGACATAAACTGAGAAGTCCAAGATCAGTACAGGAAGATATCTGGCAGACATCAAATGTGTGCCCAATACAGACTCAGCAACAGCATGACGCACATGTCCTTCCCCTTCCTGCATAGAGCTGGTGTGCTCAGCTCTCCCAAGACCCAGAGGGAGCTTTCCCAGCACCTCGCATTTTTTAATACTTTATATTCTGTTCTTTTCTTTCATTAGGATTTCTAACTTTGATCTGTTTTAAAAAATTGTTTGTGTTTTTGTTATTCCCCTTTATATATTCATCCAATTCTGTTTGCTTTTTGCTTCTCTTTTTTGGACATTATTTTTTCTCTTGCTGAATTTCTTCTCCTGCCCCCTCTCTTGCTAGCTGTGCTTTTTCCAGCCATGTCTTTCTTTAGTAGATATTTGTAGTGTGTGTGTGTGTGTGTGCATATATTCATTTGTGTGCATGAATGTGTGAATTTATATATGCATGTGGTTGTGCATGTGTCCATGTGTTTGTGTGCATGTCTGTTTTGTGCATAAATGTGCACATGCATGTATGTGTGTGTATGCATTCACGAGTGCATGTGCACATATGCAGGTGAACTGTACGCATGTGTGTACATACATGTGCATGTGTGTATACGTGAGTTGTACGTGTGTTTGTGTATGTATGAGTCTGTACATGTGTATGCTTGCATTTCCACATGGAAATTGGAGGACAACCTGGGATGTCATTGCTCAATTGCCATACACAGTTCTCTTTTGAGACTAGGTTTTCTCCCTAGTTTGGAAATCACCAAGTAGGCGAAGTTTTCTGGCACATGAGCCCAAACAATGACCTTTCCTTGCACTGCTACTTCAAACATGCACACCATACTAAATTATAGTTAAACATGGGCTTTGGGGAATCACAGTAAGGTCTTATGCTTACCATTTAAGCCCTTTGTTAACTAAATTGCGACCTCACCCGAGTAGAATTTTGACTTTACATTATTGTTTGAAATACTCATATTTTAGTTTTATTACCTTTATTATATTTATTTTATCTTTCCCTATTGGAAAATTTGGCTTGATATTTCTTACAGTTCTTCCAGTCTTTTGGTCTTTTTCTCTTCTACTCAAGAACAGGCCTATCCACTTTTCTTTTTTCTTGTTTTATTTAATCTTACTTCTGTTCTTTTTTCCCTCATCCCTGTCTCTATCCTCTATTTCATTAATTTACTGTTTCTAAACTTATACTAAACCATTTCCAACTTTACAGGAATTCTAAAGTAGTTTGCCCATGGCCATTTGTAATGTATCAGTAGGCTGTAATTGTCAAATGAATTTCTATTTCTTTTATAGTTTGATGCTGTTGCTAAAATAGCAGTAGCTTTCTCTGCGGTGGATGATACTGAGTATTGATTCTTCAAGATAGAGTGCTTGATAAGAAATTTCTCTCCAATATACAGGAAATAAAACCAATAGAGGCACAAATCACTACAAAGAAATACAAAAAAACATGATAAGTTCTGGCCACATGACTTCTCCAAGGTCATCACAACTCCTCAAATACAAAAATTAAAGGCCCTCAACTAGATTAAATGTCTCATGAAGATTTCAAAAGTTTCCAGATTGAAAAAAAATCATCAGTGATGTCAAAGAAGATAAAAACAAGTGGATAAATTCAATAAAGGTCTAGAAAGGAAAGTTAGAAACATGGCGGAAGAAGTCAGCATAGGGGCCAAGAAAACTGGCAGTATGGGATAGGTCATACCGGCATGAAATAAACATTCAGCAAGAAGACAGATTTTGATAAAAGGTGTATGTATGTATGTATTTATGTATATAATTTTACACATGAATTCTTGAAAACAAACCTCAGTGGATTGAGTAAAAAAACAGTCAAAATCATATCCAATAGAGTCACTCAAGCAGAAGAAAGAATTTCCATGGATGCCTGATAGGACAGGTGAAACACTGCATTCAAACACCAATAAGGGAAAGCAAATAAGTGAGACTAACCACAGTGTCCAGAAGCACGTGAGATACCATCACAATAAATACCAAAAGAACAAACCTAAGACTCTGCAGCAAAGAAAAAGGAGCTGAGACACACCTAGAGGCAGAGAATCTGTCCAGTAAAACCACAGCAGAAAATTTCCCAAACCTAGAGAAACACTCACTCAAATGCAAGTGGCATTTAGAATCACAAATACACATGATTAGAGAAGAGTTCCGGTTGACATGGTAGGGACACAAGAAACACAATGGTGTGGTAGGAATGAGTCTCATTTTCTCTACTAGACTGGGTGTTTAAGCAATTAGATTTTTGGCCCACCTGCTCACAGCACAAAACTCAATTTTTCCCTACCATCCTGAGAGTAAAATGCTGTCAGCTGAGAGAATCTTTGCTAAAAGGTGTGAAAATACAGTAAGAGTCAAATTAAGTCACTTCTTAAACTTATCATTTTGGGAAACAATAGGGCACTGATAGTACATTGTGAATGAAATATGATATTAGTTCCTGTTGGTATGAGTGGAAAGGGAAAGAGTAGATAGAGGGGTGGTCAGTATTTAGATACTAGAGAGAACAAAAGAGGAGAGAGAAAAGCAACAGGAGCGGGGAGAATAGGAATGAGGAAGGTGACAATGGGACCCCAGGTAACAGCAGCATAAAAGGACAGGTCTAAAGAAGTACAGCCAAGTGACCTACAAATGATCCCAGCTTTCAGTAGGCTGAGACATGGAGAAACACCAAATCAGGCCAGCCTGCATTCTGTGGGAAAAGTCAATCAAAAGGAAAGTGAGAAAGAAAAGAATAGAGAAAAAAAGGAAACAAGAAAGAACAAAACCAAGTAAAAAACACAGAACGGGGACAAGGCAGCACAGCAGGGGAAAGCTGGCATATCAAATTGACATGGGTGTGAAAAGATGACGAAGAGTGAACGGGAAAGATCTGAGTGAGGAGGGGGCAGAGTGTAGCAGCAGTCTCTTGAATGCTTGCTGGTTCCAACTTTAGCCTTCTGTATTCTCTGCTGGGCTTCTAGGTACAGAAGCACTAGGGTTTGCACTGAAATCTGTCAACTTAGAAAAAGCATCCTCTCTCCATCTGAGTGTATGACTGGGTAACAGACTGGGCTTCTCAGGAGTTTCATCCTCCAGTGACTCATGAATGTTGGCCGCTCCCCTGGGCAGTCCTTCACAGCCTTCTGCTAGTTACCCGTGTTCATGGTCACCTGCAGCTTTGAAAAAAGTTTGAACACTGTACAGGTTTGATGCAAAGTTTCTTCTTTTCAGGCTAGAGATATTCTGCTGGCCCGGTTATTGCATATAGTCTTGTAGCAATGAGTCGAAGATCACCAACCTTGACTCAAGCAGGGATCTTTTAAAAATCCCAATTAACTTTCAAATATTTCTGTGTTTGGGGATGTAGTTCAGTGTCAGAGTGCTTTCTTAGTGTGTACAAGACCATGGCTTCAATCACTAACATTATCAAAATAATTTCCTTGCAAGCATTGAAAACATCATATTCACATTAAAACAAGCCATTGATTTTATTGGTATAGGGAGATACATATTATTGAGGGATTAAATTGTTTAAACAGGTGTTCCTTTATGGTTTCTAATGTATGGCCTATTCATGCAAGGGCAGTATGAAGGTTAGTCTTTGGTGTCAACTTTTCTGTCTTAAGATCAGAACAATATACTCCTGGGTGCATGTGTAAGAGATAAGTACTTCAGGAGGGCCTATGACCTAATGAGTGAATAAATCATATGATGTACTCATAGTAATCATGATGCTACTAGAAACTGGCTCAAGCAGGAAGTGGGAATCTTAGAGGAAGTGGATCACATGGCTGAATTTCTGGAGCTATATACATTTCCTGGCTCATTCCTGTAACTATTTTTTTTTCTGTTTTTGTATTCCAAAATTGTAGTGGCTTGAATAAAGAATGTCCCTCGTAGGCTCAGGTATTTGACAACTTGTCCTCTGTTGGTTTTACTGTTTGAGGAGGCTGTAGAACATTTAGGAGGCAGAAGCTGGTAAAATATGTCATTGGGGGTGGTTTTGAGTTTTGAGGGATTCTAGCCTGGCCTTCATACTCTACACTCTCAATGTTCCATATATGAATGGAAATGTGATCACAGAACTCATTGCTTCTGCCACCATACTATGCTTTCCCTGACATGATGGATTCTACACCAAAATGAACCCATCTTTTATATAGTTGTTTTCAGTTGTGGTATTTATTCACAGGAAAAGAAAACTAACTTAAACAGCAATGTAAACCACTTGACTTGGTAGCACTGACACTTCCCTGTAAGCTGCTTACCATGTTTAGCTTAACTCCCAGTACTGGAAATGTGAGTTTCCCCACACCTTACACCATCACCACACAGTGGCTGACACTTTCATGCACGTGTAAGGGGATTGCTGCAACTCTAAGGTGTGCTAATCAGGCCATGAAGCGCAGGACTTACATCTAATTTTTCATGTGAATTAATGAATATGGAAGAATTAAACAGCCATATTTCTGATTCCACTCTTACAGCTAATCTAGACTGTAATGATTTTATTACCTGTTTTAATCCTATTTCTCATAAGTCTGTATGTTGTGAAGCAGTGACAGGAAGCTTTATACTGTATGACTAGGGAATGCAATGAGAACAGGGTGATTTGTAAATACAACTTTTTTTGAAAACAACACAAGCTTAAGAAAAACATAAAATAGTAGTGTATCCCTTCTATGTGTTTCCCTCAATAAAAGACAAGGAGGCAAAGAATGGGAGGAGTTTTTTGTTTTGTTTTGTTTTGTTTT
>CM053743.1:74318255-74342154 GCA_028658305.1 Pachyuromys duprasi | reverse complement strand
GCTTGGAACTCTGGATCTGAAAGGCAGGTGACCTTTAGCTAAACTGTCTAGCAGCATGCCCTGGAGCATGCTGTGTCCTTCTTCATTTGTGTCAGACACACACCATGTCATGGCAGAAGACCTCACGCAGCACAGTCTTCCCACAAGGAGGCTGTGTCTTCCAGCACAGGACCACTATGGATCATGGAACCACCTGAAGACTTCATTCCCTTTCTGAAAACTGATGTCCATCAATCTTTCACCTTTGTTTGATGCTACATTCAAAGGAAAGATGCAAAGCACTAGCAAATTAAAGGACTCTGAAATCTGAACTCCTGCCAAGCTCTGTTTGTGCAGGTGAGTTTCTCCACAGGAAGATAATGGAGGACTTTTAATCAAGTGGGCAGCTCCTAATGTTCTTTTAACATGTAACAAGTACACTAAAGGTAGATTGTTTAGCTAGTACATAATATTGGTATCCTATTTGTATATACTGTGAAGCTCTTCAAAAAGGAACTAATTAAGATTGTGAACAGGAGATAATTGTTGGTTGCAAGGAGGAGAAGCTTGGTGGCCATGGAATAGCAGAACCTGGGATCTTGGTGACAAAGCAGCAGGACATTATTTCTCGCTCTGGTTAATTGTCCTATGGAGTCATGCTATAGGAAACATGGTCAAGGAAAAAAAAACTGGCTCTTGAGATCACTTCATCCTGAAGAACACCCAGCTACCAAACGGGAATACAAGAGGGGGTTTTTCTTGGGCTTTTAAAGATCAGGTCTGAAAGCAGCAAAATATAACTTGTCTCTATCTAGTTGGATCAAAGTCAACCATGTAACTGCATATACAAAATTGTAGGCATCAGAATAACTGTACTTTGGAAAATTGGGAAATATACATGGGTCTTTGATGGCTTAAGAGCTCTGTCTCTAGTATAGATACCAGATACTTGTTTAAATGACAAGCAAGATTACTAATGCAGAGTATTATTTTTAGGAGTCAATCAGAAAACCAAAATATCCAAAACAGTTAGCTTTGGTTATTCAAAAATCAAATTCTACAAAGAATTACTTTGGGGATAAAATTATCCCAAAATTAAAGGTAGAGCAAAAGGCAAAATGTTCATGTGGAAATAAATGCAGTAAATTTCAGTATTAAGTAGAGATCATTATTATTAAGTTTTGCTTAAGTCTGAAAGTGAAATGTTAAGTGTGTTTTTTTTAAATCAAATAGCTCCTTTACTAAATGTGATATACAAAATTTGTACAAATCGTAAGGGCTCATTTCAATGATGTTTATAGCTGGGAAATGTTCAAGGATAAGGAGCCATCAAATGCCACTCAGTCTTGTTTCGATTTCATGGGCGTGCCATGCCATTTCCCTAGCATGTCTAGAAGACCTTATTTCATAGCAGACACTGGGGTCTCTTCTGAGATGCTCCCTGAGCCTTAGGTGTGAGGTTTGTATTATAGATGTACTGACTGATTGGAGTTGCACTGTCCACAGGAGCTAGTGTCTGCACTTTGACCACTTGTGGATATCCGTAGTAGCCTCTACCTGCTTCGAAAAGAAGATTCTTTGATGAGGGGTGAAAGCTAAACTTATCTGTCTGACCTGGTACATGAACTGTGTAACCTGAGGTAGACCCTCTGCTCTTTCACTTTTTTTAAACTATTACAGTCCAGAAGTTTGTGAATAGTATTTTTTTTCCTGAAAGGTTTCCTATACCACTTCTGCTCCATGTTATATTCTCACAAATCTATTTCAGCCTATACTCCTCTACTAATGACACTTGTGTTTATTTCCTGGAAAGCAAAATTATTGTCTTGAGGTATGGGATTGTAAAATACAATTTCTATTTTCTAATTCCCAGATTCCTTTGCAGAAGGTGTGGCCCTATAACTTCATTTGAATCACTAGTAATGTGAGACTGTAGGGTATCTAAAACCTGCAAAAATGATTTGGGCAAGTGTCTTTTATAAATTGCCTTTCTTGACTTCCTGTCAGCAAGCATAGGACCTTGGAATCCATAAATTTCAAAATGATGGAATCAAAATAAAGAAGCTGGCCCCTGAGTTAACTCCTATAGGAGGCCACCTGCCAATCAGAAGGACCAACTCAATATGAACTTGTGCAACAATATGGCTCCTTACATAGTTTCAAATACTATGCACCCTGCAAGCATGTCAAGATAGTCTACTTTGCTTGAGATCATCAAACCTACTCTTTTCAGCAGCAGCAGGTAGGGTCCCCCTTTACTGATGCACATACTGCAGATCCCTTCTCAACTGTGGGTTTCATAGGATCTCCAAGCAGGCCAGGTCCAGAACAGGTCCTGTTTCTCTATTCTGTCCCATCGATGGCATGACCTGGAGCTCAGCCTGGAGCCAACCTCAAGTGTCTCATCTTGACATATTAACAGGTTCCCCGAGTCCCTTCTCATGAGAAACCCCATCTGTACCCAGTGAAAGTCTTTATCATCTTTCAATAAAACCTCTATGCTACTTTTGTGCATATGTAGAGAAAAGTATCTTTTATAATAACAGTCTGAAAAATGAGTCTGAATTCTTTCAATGGCCTTTAATTTCCACAAAAAAACCCAAATATGTGACACTCTCTGTTCTGCACAGCACCTCAATCATCTTTTCATATATCTCTTGATACTTTTCCAGAGCTTCATCATGATGTCTCCCTACAAAACCATGGATCCTATTCTGTGATCTGCTGTATTTTCCTGTTTCCTGCACATGTCACCCAGTGCTCAGCCTGGACTTCACATACTGAGTGTTCTGTGCTTGGCACACTTCAGGCCAGTCTTGCAGAGCGACATGAGATTCTTCTTATAAGGAGGCCTAGATACTTCAGCCTGAACTGTGCCCTTCCAAAATCCAGATATTGAAGCCCTAGTCCCCAGAGTGATGGTGTTTGGAGCTGAGCCATTGGGAAATAATTCAGAAAATAAAGGGTTACAAGGTCAAACTTAATAGCATTGTTATCCTTATGCAAATCAAAACCAAAAAGAGATACCTGAAACCACTCTTCCCATTATGTTGAAAATACAGTCAGGACACTAAGAGATCAGAAAGAGATCCCTTCACCAGGAACCAACCATGCCAGCACCTCAGCATTGGACTTCCAATGCCAGGCTGTGAAAACATATTGCTGTTATTAAATATACTGCCTATGATATGTGCTTACAGCATCCCAGGTTAGGATGTTCACAAGCCTATTCTCAGGGCTTAACATAGTTCTTAAAATACATTTTCTTCACAGAAGCCCACGTCTATTCCTTTTGTGCACTTGCTGCCTCATTTGCGGAATCAGACATGAGTGAAGAGTGAAGTGAAAGCAGGGTAGAAATATTATGTAAGATAATCATGATGTCACTGTTAACTTGAAGGGCCTCCTCTTTATGTGTGGTATTGTTTTCTAAAAGCCTCAGTGTTTTATAGAGGCTATAGAGGTAAGTGTTCAGCACAGCACATCAGAGTACTATGAACTTGAATTAATGGATCTTGAATGAAACTTTCATACACAAATTACCCTCCACCCTGGAACAAGATGAGTGACACATTAAGAGCACACGCACAGTGTTTGAACTTGAGGGCTTGAGTCAAGCTGATTGCTTGTAAAATGTGGTAGCTCAACCAGCAACAAAACAACAGCATTTGTAACAGCAGCCTGAAGTCCAGTTCTCTGTAATTCAATGTTTTAGATTATCCTCTTAGTTCAAGATGAAGAAAAATGCCATGAATACCAGAGTAAAGAAAAGAAAGAAAAGAGCAAAACTGGTCTGTTAAATGAGGTACCTTAGAGAAGCCATGTTTTCTGACCAGGACTGAAGGAACAATCCCCAGGCAGTGTGTCACAGATTCAAAGATTTGCCAGTGCTGAACTCATCCCGGGTTGTCAGTTTCAAGCACCTAGCCAGTGTAGAGTGTGGAGATGCTCTTCCTGTCTTCTGCTTTTAGTATTTACTACTTTGTTTTGGTTTTTTTTTTAAAATAAAACGTTTGAATAAGGTATTTGATGTATTGTGATCATACTCACATTGTTAACCTCCCTTGTCTCCCTCCCCCTCCTTATGCTTACTACCTTTTCCTAGTTCCCCCTCCTCACTTTCATGTCCTGTACAGCCATATGTGCAGGTGTTTGTGTTGGGAGGTCTTATGAAATCCTGACCTGCTGGGTGTAATAGTGACCTGACTGCTAGAGATGTAGCTTATAGGCCAACCACAAGGAGGGCAAAGAAATCAAACCCACAAGTCCTACTCCTTGAAGACGGTAGCCTGGTTTCACTCCTAGAAGAATAGAATGGTTCTCAGTGTTAAGACTTCCTCCATGGACTCCAGGGATACCAAACATCTGCTACCTCTGAATAGCCTTAAATCAGAGAAAGCAGTCCTATGCCAAGTCACTTTGATCTTATAAAAAGAAGCACACATATGTTTACACATGATATATATCATGCATGTACATAAGTATGTGTGTGAGAGAGAGAATTTAAAAAAAGAGGCCAGGCTGGAGGACACAAATTTGGGGAATAGCAAGAGGGTACATGGGAGGGGCTGGAGGGAGAAAAGGAAAAGGAAAAACAAATGATAAGATTATTTTTAATTTTAATTTCCGAAAAATTAAGTCTCCATGCTGATAATATCTTCTGGTTTTATTTTATCTCTACTCCTACTGTTTGCTTCCCCCTTCTATCCCAGTTTGAGCTAGAGTCGCATAGCTTCCCATACAAGGCTTGTATGGTTCCACCTTCCAAAATTATTGTTAGTCCAGTATTCTCTAACTTGTGACCTAGTTGTACCCAAAAGATGTTCTGCACGTGCCTTTGGTGGATCTGCAAGGGGCTCTTTGGTTTACAAGCATCCTTGCCCTCTGTTGTAAACTTAGCTCTCCTTCCCATGTCCCTAGATCACTGTGCTCCCAGAGTATACTTGCAACATCAAGGAAGAACCCATTTCACTGGTGAGGTATGTGCTTCCTTTCTTCCCTGGAGTAGCAGTCAATAGACTTCAAATGTAATGAACCCTTTATTCAATATAAGTAATATTTCAGTTTTACATGAGTCACACAGACATAGATTAATGAAATAACTAATATTTTTCTACTTCATTACTGGGTTTATTTAGATAATTAATTTCAAAGAAAAATGCTGTTTTGTATAGGCTACATTAACTCATTTATAAATTGACCTTGATGTCTGTTTTTTTAGACTGCAGAACATTCTGCATATTTCTCATCTAAGAGTTATCATGATTTTATAAAACTATTCATTCCCCAATTATAAACTAAGAGCCAGTACAAAATGAGGAATTTTGAGCTTGTCACATTCAGCACACACATACATACTATTAAAAATTCAAAATAAGATACTCATCTCTGTACTTATAAAAACATGTATATACACCTAGTGATGCAATCACCATTGTCAGAAGAATCACTCTCTACATGTTGATCTGCCATGCTACCTGCATTCATGGACTTGAAGTCTCTATCTGTGGTCCTGTATTCTACACAACAGTGCTTTGGTTCAGGAACTTCCTTCACAGCCATGAGTACAACAGTGGGTCTCACATGACTACTCAGTGTCATCATATCCCACCACTTGGAAGCCAAATCCCAGATAGACAACAGACAGCATATCTGAGACCCAGTTACAGCAGCTATTGAAACACAGTACCCAATGAACATGGTGTTTAAAAGTATGCAATAGACAGATATATTTGTGTGTGTTTTCAGAGATCATTACACCATGTATTCTCTCTCACAATCAGAATACTTGAGTTTAGAAATCAAGTATGTATGAGGTATATATATCTCATCCCCAACTTTTTCCTATCAGGTAACTGACAGATACTTTATTTTCAGGCCTGGAGAACTGAACTCTCAGGTCAGGGGCCCTCTTTCCAAAGGGCTGATGTTTTTACAGACATACGTAAATGGTTTATAAAACTGTAAATCAAGACTGTCTTTAGGGCATTTGATCCTATGTCTCTGAACCAAGACAGAAGGTGAAGGAACTGTGCTACCTGGAGTGAATGACCCTAATGACTGAGGAAAAATCCCCATTGCTGCTGCACAATGAAGGGCAAGAGAGACTATGTCTAACACCCGGAGCATTTCTGAGTCCTGATATCTGGCACTCCTGTATCTGATATGACAGTTAAATGGAGAAATACAGGCATTCAAATAGAACTTTTAAAGAATGAAGGTTTGGACCACCTCACTACATAGAGAACACTCTCTGGCTTTGATTATTACTGAGTAAAAGAGAAATGTGAAAAGATTTGTACAAAATATACATAAGAATAAAAACCCATCACCCTCTGGCAATGGGCAGAGAGACAGACACATTGTTGTTGGTGGTGTTCTTCTATCAGTCAGCAGCAGAGCAGGTGGCAGTCCTGTGCTCATCCTAGCTTGACGCCTGGCTTGGAGGCTAAAGCTGTCTTTTGGCTAGGACTCATGAAAATCAAATCAAATGTAATCAAGGCGATGTAGCACAATGCAAGAGAAGAAAGACAAGACAGAGACACATGGACTGACACATCACCCACAGAGCTGCCCTTTAGTGCAAGGCGCAGGCAGGCCATAGACACCATTTGCTGACACACTGTGCAGCGCAGATGCAAGATGTCACCCAGGAACCCTCCAGACACATGGCTAGCCTGCAGCTGGAGCTGCCACAATAAGCAAGCAAGTGGTGTCCGATTAGAAAGAGAAGGGGAACAGCTTGAACACTGTGAAGAGAGATGGAACTGGAGACCAGAAGGTAAAGAGGAGTAGCCTGTTGTGAGTGCCCAGCCTCCCCCACCTGGAGCCCTGGTGAAGTCTTAGCCAGAGCTGCTGATTAGGGCCATGTTTGCGTCCATGGCTATGCAGCAACAGGGGGAAGTGTCAATGATGTCTGTGGCTCATATTACCACTACAGAACCATGGAGATGTCCCTGCTCAGGGCAGCAGCTGGGGACCATATGGATGTCTAGGGCTGTGCAGACCTGACCCCGCCTCTCACTGGATGTGGTGCTCTGGAGAGTTGGCCCGATCTCTCACCAGTGTCAGTGAGCACGGTGGAGCTGGCTCTGGTGGCAGAGGTGTGGGCGAACTGGCCCTGAGGGCATTGGTGTGGGAGAGCTGACCTGGGGTGGCATGGGTGCAAAGGTGATATCCCCTGCACCTTGCCACCTCTAGCAGTTGGCAAAGCTGCCCACAGGGTCATGCATTGTGGAGAGCTGCCCCTGCCCCACATTGGCTGCGGCACTCAGGAGAGTGGGTCCTGCTCCTCATCTGGACAGGCAGCAGAGCTGTCCTTGCTGTTGTGCTGTGTTTGTGTGGGGGTGGGGGATGACCTGGTTCTGAGATTGAGAGCATGGGAGAGTTGGCCCTACCGTTTGTCTGCTGTGAGGTGGCCTTGGGGGGATATGCTCTTCACCCCCGCATCCCTGGCCATCTGAGATAGTTGGGAGAGCTGACTCTGGGTTCATGAGAGCAGGAGAGCTGGCCCTGCTCCTCACTGGCTGCAGCACTCGGGAGAGCAGGCTCTGCACCTTATCTGGGAAGCACAGGAGAGCTGGACCTGCTGGAGGGGACATAGATGAGCTAGCCTTGAGGGCAGAGCCAGGGAAAGCTGACCCTGCCACTCATCTGGTGCAGGGGTGATACCCCCACCCTGCCACCTGCTACCTGGAGTAGCCAGGAGAGCTGACCCTGTGGGCATGAGAGGAGAGAGCTAGCCCTACCCCCTCACTGGCTATAGAACTCAGGAGAATGGGTCATGCACCTTGCCTCAGTAACACAGTGGAGCTGGCCCTGGTGGCAAAGGCACAGGTGAATCAGCCCTCGGGGGTGTGAGAATGGGAGAGCTGGCCCAGGCGGCACAGGCTGCAGCACCTGAGAGAGTAGGTCCCACACCTTGACTAGGAAGCACAGTGAAGCTGGCTCTGGAGGCATAGGAGTAGATGAGCTGGCCCTGAGGGCAGAAGAGCAGAAGAGCTGACCCTGCCTCCTGCCAATGCCTGGGTAGCCTAGCCAGAACAGTCCAGAGAACTCTCCCTAGTGGTGCAGATAAGGGAGAGCTGGCAGCTCAAATTCCACCCAGGCCTAGACCTAGGACTCTGAATTGGCCCACCCCAAAATCTATATCATCTGTGAATTATTGGGATGTGTGAATGGGCCAGTCCTGTTGTTCCAAAGCAGCAGGATCTCCATGACACAGGGCAACAACAGGATAACCAGGAGGAGTCCCAGTGAGGATGCAATACTGATGGTGTCACAAAAGCCAGAGACCTCAAACCAGACCAATAACTCATTGCAATGAACATTTGTAAGCGAAAATGTGTGAATGGAAATACTGTGGGACAACCTGTGACATACTACAGTTTCTATGATGAGATGTTTTCTATGCCTTGTTTTTGCTATTGCTTTTGGGGAGGGGGTGAGGAAGGTTGGAAGGGCAAAGGGTAGATGTGGGGACATGGGGAGATGAGCAGGCCTGGGGTGCATGATGCAAAACTCACAATGAACCAACAAAAAGTTGAAAAAGAGAGAGAGACTGTAAGTTGGTACAGGAGCTATTTATGAACATATCTCTTCCCTTACACAATGAGTAGTAGTTTTTACTGTTTGCAGATATGCAGGGTAGAGCAACAGCAGCTAATTATGTCACCTGCATGCCTGATGAGCTTAGAATAATTTCATCATGTGCCTGCTGATGATCCCACAATATCTGAGGTGGAAACGAGGCTTTCCTGTTGGGACTCTTTCAGAGCTTTGTTTTGTTATAGGATATGATGTCAGGCGTAGTGTTTGCTCATTATTCATGAAAAAGCATAAATGTCATTTTTCTTGGTGTCATAATAAAACAAACTGGAAAACCAGGGAGGCATCAGATACAAATGAGGCTGATTTTTGGAATGAGGATTATATTTAATGTTATATACTATCAACATATTTTATCTTTCACTCTTATTTCTGTATTATGTACAAGTTGAAGAAATGTTCACACATAGAATTTACGTTAAAAAATGTTGAATAGTACCCTGCTTGAATTTGAGTAATTAATAGTCATCAAAAGACACAATGACAGCTTCAATGAATGATGGTCACAGTGGATGGTTAGAGCTGTGTCAGGGTCAAGGAAGAAAAAAGAACTTACTCAACTCGTTATTCACATGGAAGCTCTAACTTTTCAGACAGAAACACTGAGTCAAGTGGTTATTGTGTTCAAGTTTAAGGACACAAGAAAGGATGCAGATGCTAGACAAGCAGCCAAGGAGGTTGTCTGCTCCATACTAACAAGTTATTGGCCCTTTGCTCGAAGCTCATCTTTTTGTCTTGTCACACTGACTCTGTGTCTCAAAAATATTTCTCCATTGTGCCAAAGGTACTTAAGGATGACTGTAATGGGAACAGGACAGACTTCCGTCACGGATACACAGTTGGTCCTGTCTTCATCATACTGCATGTGAATCTCAGAAGCAGAACAGTCCTACCCTACAGTATCTTGAAAAACTGTGAGTCACATTTGTCTGCACGTGTTGTGTCTAGTTAGTGATAATGAGTACTAAATCAAAAATACGTTTTGTCAACAAGGTTCAGATCTCAGCTCTGGGGATTCCTGCTACTTAGTCCTTTCCTTAGATAGTCCCCCTTAGTCTTCAGTCCTTTGCTTTCAATGGTGCATGGGACAAGGCAGGAAAACAAAGATTTGAGAAACCTAAACTACAAAATAGCCCAGCTGGGGCTAATAAAGACATTCTTCCCACATACATACGGAATTTTCCGGATAGGCAAAGCTATGCATAAAACAATACTCAATGAATGTTCAGAAATCATACATTGAAAGGTTGAAATATATTTTCTGATCATTTTGAAGTAAAATGAAGAGTCCGTAAGAGAGAAGAGTTTTTAAAATACATTCATGTATAAAAATTAAATAAAATATTCTTAATTACCATGATTTAAAGATGTCACAACATATGCTTCAGTCTTTAATTCATTTTGAGTTGATTTGTATGAAATAAGAGTGAAACTTGTTGATTTGTGAATTAAGAGTCATCTGCTTGGGGATATCCAGTTTACCCAAAAGCATTTTTTAAGGAACTTATTATTTCCATAATTGAAATCAGAAACCGTTTCTGATGAGTGAACAAAAAAATTCAGCCACTGCAGTAAGCAAAGAGAAACTTGGGCTGTGAGCACCAGTGTTAAACAATGGTCCTTAAGCTGACAGCTTACTTTTATACTTTGGCAAATCAGGAAAAGATGAACAAACAAATGAAAAGCCAGCAAAAATCTAGAAAATTCTCTTTTAAATGAGAGCATAATTAACCTAGAGAATTAAAAACATATTGAAAATAAAATAATTTGTTCTGAAATTTAAATGTTTATCGACAAGGTTGTTGATATTTTAAAGAATAAAAGCCACATTTTCATTTTATTTCATTTTGTTTAGAGTCTCACTGTGTAACCCTGGGTGGCTTGAAATTCACAATATGCACTATGGTGGCTTCAAACCAGAGATTGTCCTGTCTCTGCCTCTCAAGTACCAGGATTAAAATAATGCTTCACTGTGCCCAGAAAAAAAATATTTAGTGAACGAAAAACTAGATATAGCCAAATTATACAGCTGAGGACAAAAGGAGGAATTACAAATGACGTTAGAGAAATAAAATCATTATAAGGGACCACCATGTACAACTGCATTACAACAAATGGCCAAATTACAACGAAGATACAAAGTATCAAAAGGGGTATAGGAAAAAAATCTGGATGTTTAAAAAATATATGTGAAGATTGTATTTGTTATTTTAAAGACTCTTACACAAAAAAGTTCTAGGCTTTTTGAGCTTGCTAATAATTTCTGTTAGACATTTAAGAAAATTTAACAACAGCCCTCCACAAACTCCTTTAATTGAGCTGGAAGGATGGCAAAGTGGTTAAGAGTGCATATTGCTCTTGCAGAAGACCTGAGCCAAATTCCCAGCACCCACAAAGGTCAGGTCCCAGTACCCAGACTGAGTAGCTCATAGCTGCTGCTGACTACAGCTTTGTAGATGGGACACCTCTGGCTTCCATTGGTACCTGCACTTAACCAGTACCAATATCTCTCCATACACATAAATTTAAAAATATTAACAACGATATTTTTTTTAAAAAATGAAAAGATTCTACCAAACACTAGATGGAACAGTTTCTACCATATTCAATGGAGGCAGTATTACCTGGACACAAAACCACCAACATCTCAAGAGACCTTCCGTCCAACATTTCAAAGGAGTAAACAGAAAGAAGACATCAATATCGGATACAGGGGCCAACCAGACTCTCAAGGAGAGGATTGTGGCTTCACATTGCTTACATAAGTGATGCACACAGTGACCTCCTCCTAAGGATAACAACATGGAAATGTCAAAACATGAGATTTTGAATAGATAAGTCTTCCCAAAAGGCTTCAGGCTGTGCCCATGCTCAGCATCGAAGTAACATTCACAACAAGTATCATTTACCTTCTTGTTCTTCCTCTCTAAAGCTTATCCCAATCTAACAATTAGAAAACTATCAAATTCTTAAAGAATGGCATCTTGCTATTGAGAAATCCAATGTTCCTGCACAGGCCAGCAAACACACACACACATACATACCCCTATACTCACACAATAAAAATATATATGATAAAAGTTCATATCCAAGAGGAACTGACAACAATGACAAAATAAGCAAATGGCTGGCTCTTTTAAAATAAGAACTATCTATTTTAACACTTTTTTAAAGGCATAAAACTGTTACATAAAGTAAAAGCTTATAATGAACTTAAACATTTTAAACATGAGTAAATTATTTGCAAAGGCATTTTGCCAAAGAAAATATATAACTAGGTCATTATGATAAGGTACTCAGCATCATCAATCATTAGGAAATTGCTGGCCAAAACCACAATGAAATGATAGTTCATATCTAATGGCTGCAATTTTTTTTTAAATTGAAACTAAAAATGGCTGTCTTGTAAAAATATTGGATCTTTCCTGAATTCTTGGTAGAAATATAAAATGATAATTCTCTGACAAACACCAAAACTAACACATAATTACCCATGATCTAGCGAGTCCAATCTTCCATATGTACTACAATCAGCTGGAAAGGCATAATCATACACAAACTTGTATGTTCAAAATAAAATGATTCATATCAGCGAGAATATGAAAACATTTAGATATATTCTTCCACACTATGCAAGACTGTCCAGATGTAAAGAAGGAACAAAGTGCTATACCTGTTACAAACAGAATGAACAGAATACATTTTTGATGAAAGAAGTCCAATACACTAAACCAAAATCATGTGATTCTCTGAATATGAAGAGCAGAACAGGCCAATCCATGGAGCCAGAGGGAGGGTTTGTGGGTATCAGGGGCAAAGGGTGGTAGAGAAAGATGCATGTGAGTATATGCCCATAGAAAAGGCTGGAAAGTAGGAGACACATTTCAGACAAACAGAGACTGACACACTCAGATCACATTTGGGTTGTTGTTATTCCCAAGCAGTTAGGGATTTCTGCTTCAATTTTACCACTACAGCTATGTAATTCTACCTTAATGACTCTACCTCAGAATCAGTTTTGTATTCATCTATATAACTTTGTGATTAAACAGAGTTCTTTAATTCACCAATGATGCCTTCAATTTAAGACAAGCTACATGAATTCTAAGTGAACTAGAAGAAGAAAACCCAAGAAAACTGAGGGGAATTAACACAAGCACCAAGAATACAGAAGAAGACAGGCCCTAACAAAGGCTTGTGTTATCCCAAACACATTGCTTCTTAGCTATCTCTGCATCCTATGTTGTACAAAGACATCTATCTACATGCCAGGCAAGGTAGAAAATGCCAGGGACTTCAAAACACTTCTTTGCCCCAGCAACAAGATAGTTTTGAACTCTCTGATATGGACTGATTAGTGTTAGAAATTTTGGCTGCTTTTAAGCAGTGTAAATCTCCTACAGTAAGAAAAGCCTGTGCTGGCCACATGTATAGTATTGCCCTTCAAAGCAGGAAGGAGAATCTCTACCACCAGTTACTGAAAACATCTTGGCCCCATCTCCTTATGCAGAGTGTACAGCTGTATGAGCATTTGTGCATAAAAGGGTGGGAATATGGCTTTATCTCACTATTCTTAGTCTGTTGAATCACCTACCTTGGGTGCCCTTATGTAAATTAGCATACATTCTTATGTAAGGCCACTGAATGATGAATTAACATGGGATGAAATATTTCCAAAAACATTTTGTCATTTTATTACATGAAAGATGGTGTAATTCCTCCACCGGACACAATGGCAAGAAAAATAAGGGCAACTTATATTCAGGAACAAGTGAAACCTATATAAGTAAATCTTTAAAAATAAGAATCTTATGTTGTAAAAAGGATTACTCATTTGAAAATACTACTACTAGAGTAAATTGTTAAGGTGTTCAGTAGGTTGACAATATATATGGAATACATTCAGCTTATGTGACAAGAGAGATTTGATATTGGTTCTTCCTACAAAAATCACTGTGTCCAATCCCTGGGTTTTATAAACAATAAATGTAAATTTTTCAATTAGAGATTGGAAGCAGCATATCTTGGGAGTTGTTAGCACACAGGCCATTTGTCACTGTTACACAGGTAGTAAAGATGAAGCTTTCCCCTTTCCTACTAAAAAGTTATTGCTTTGTGATAGAGTAAAAAAGACATTTACAAGGGGAAATGTGTGAGTAAAAAAAAGATCATTAGTCTTGGGATTTAGGAACCTGAGCTCAAATTCCTGAAAAAACCACAAGTTACTCAAGACAATTGTCAATTTTATTATTAATAAAATGGTTACAAACTTTAACAGCCTTCTGAGCAGCCACCTCTGATTTAAACATTTAATAAATAGGAATAGGATATGGGGCAATGGGGAGGTGGCTCAGTGGGTAAAGTGTACCTCTGAGAACCTGAGGTCAAATTCTGCAGCAACCACATGAAAAAAAAAAAGAGTCAGGCATGTGTACAACTGTAACCTCAGTGCCGGGAGGTAGAGACAGGTAGATCCAGGAGGCTCTCTGGAAACCCAGTGTAGAAGAAACTGTGACTTCCAGGTACAGTGAGACACCCTGTCTCAAAAAGATAATGTGGAAAAGCAATTAGAAAAAACATCTTGACATCAAACTTCAGCCCTCACAAGTGCATACACCCACAACACACACACAAACACACACACACTTAGCACATACATACAATACACACATTCACCTATGCACACATACACTTACAACACATACATACAACACACACAACACATACAACATACACAGCAGATACAAAGAACACACACATACACAAATGCACACACACAACTCATACATACAACACAAACAGCATACACATAAAACACACAGTACATACACACAACTCATACACACAGCACATATGCACAATACACAGCACGCACATATAACATATATGCATAGCACATACACAATATGAACACAATACACACAACATACACTTACATGCAACACATGTATACTCATACACATATATAACACACATACATATGATAAAATACAGTAAAAATAAGTATAATTTTATCCTGTACTTCCTTAAAGGTTGTTTTGAACAGGGAATAAGATAATGGACTACTCTGAAAACAATAAAGTTCTCTACAAAACTTGCTCATAAGAAGAAAAGGGATGGAGTGCAATCAGCCACTCAATAGGCACTTTCATTTCCAGCCCTGAGATTACAATCTTTCACATGTGTGTTCTATTCCAAGACATAGAAGATCAGAAGTTACATGTCTCTGTCTCATTTAAGTCACTCTGATCCTTGTAAAAAACAACTTTTATTCTCCCAATGTAACTGTCATCTGAGGTCCTTACTACCTCCATCTACAAACCTAAACCTAGTCCTGGAAGCTTCTAGCCTCCATACACTCTAATCTAGGCCAAGAATATTTTCAGCCTCTGAGACTTACTGCTGAATAAGCTCACCTTTTGTAGCTGTTTCTGAATTCTGGCTGGATGGTTCAACTAAGCTGTTCCAACTCAAGTGATGCTCCAAGCTGACTGATTCAAACTGACTTCTCTCAGCTCCTGACTGAATTGCTCTGCTTAGCCTTAAACTAATCCTAACAATCTGTTCTAGTCTTCTTGCTCTTTTTCACTATCTGGTTCATCTGTCTTCACCCGTGTCTCCCTTTCTTTGCACTGCTTTCCTAAGTAGCTTCTCTTTCCTCTCTCTCCTTGTGAGAGTTGGTCATGTCCCATTTTGTCAAATCCTTCTCTTATTTGTCACTTTGTCTGCCTCTCATTAGATACCGTTTTCAAACATGGGTACTTCCTTGTACATACTAACTTTACCTTCATTGTTTGGGATTAAAGGTGTGACTAAGGGTGTGTCTGCATTTTAGCCAGAGGGATTAATGTATATGCTAAGGGCATGTATATTCCAGCTGGTCCGGCCATGTTGCTGGAATAAAAGTCCTCTATAGGTCCTCATTGGCCTGGTAACTTCAAAATTCTACTTCATGCTGTAACAAAACCAGGCATGATGACAGATCTTAGCTGAGCACTGCCGGCTTCTTGGAGAGACAAACACATGGATTCCCTGGTTACAGTCAATGGCCTCACTCCCCTGTGCTATTCATGTTTCTTTTTATAAAACTCCTTCACAGTCCAGTTTCCTTTGTGTGAATACTTCTATCAGATTGCACGTCTATGAGAAAACCATAGAATATTTAGAATCCAGGAGCCCTTTTGTGACCCACTTTAGGAGACAGCCACCCTTCCCATGCTGAATCAGGAATTTTACTGCACCCTCAAGCACTTATCTAAATGGTAATAAAAAATCCCAAGATGGCAATGTCAATGAGAAAACAAAGCAAACAAACAATCTCAAAAAAAAAAAACCACAAAAAACTGTTACAGTTATATTTTATATAACTGTGTTCATTTCTGTTTCTCTCTTAATCCAGCTTCATAGATTGAGACTCTATAACACCTTTTTAGTAATTAGCCTCACAATACAAGAACTGAGCAGTTATTACTTTATCCCTTACCCTCTAAGATATTCTGGTTTCCTTCCAGTACATCCCAGGATACTTGTACTTTGTAGCTTTCTTGTTGACCTCTCTCTGCAGGGATCTCCTAGATTTCTACCCATGTCTGAATCCCCTGGCTAAATCCGCGACCTCCTCTTCTACCTCCTCTTCCCTTGGCTGGCAGGCTGTAAGCTGCTTTTTTGACATATCAAGGAACCATTGGGGAGCAGAGTTTATACAGCATTAACACAGGAGATTCTCAGAACAAGGTTACAAACATAGAAGGGATATATGGCAATCAGCATTTGTATTATACAATAATAACCTTATGCCTACAGAAACCTCTTTTCCTGACTCTAATATTCACTTTGCAATATTCAGACATTTAGAAGCCCGATGAAACTACTTAAATAAAGGATACAAAAGACTAAAGCAGCTTATTCTTTCCTGATGATGGCTCTGCTCACCACCCCCTCCATCACCCCCTCCCCCTCCACATTCATCACTACCTCCATCACCACCTCTACCATCTCCACCACCAGCTCTATCACCATCTCCAATACCACCTCCACCACCACCTCCATCACTAACTCTACCTCTATCACCTCCACCGTTCCCACCACCACATCTACCACCACCAGTACCACAAAAGCAATTAATAAATAACAGTAGCTGCCTCTTCTTCTTCTTTCAGTCATACTCACACAGAAGTAGACTAAGGTATCATGGAGGCAGCAGTGTTTCCCTCACCCACCCACTCGTCATTCACTTACACTTGCCCCTGCCCTCATTTTGCTCCAGAGGTTATTGCTCAGTATTTACTCAAAGCTCACTTCTCTTTTTGTATATTTCATAAAATTGAAACAGACTATACAAACTTTTATGTTTAACTTCTGTGTTTTAACTAAATCTATTTAAGGGTCACCCATATTGTAACATGTATCGTACTTCATACTTCATGTCACTTTTGTACACACACACACACACACACACACACACACAGACCAGTCTGGCTATCCATCTACTCACCTAACTACTGGCAGACATCTGGTACGTGTCAGAGGTCTAGAGGCAGAGGCGCCTGAGAGAATGGAGCCAATAAATAAGGCAGACTAAAGTCTCATGCAACAGCCAGTTTTTGTTTTGTTTTGTTTTGTTTGACCGTCAGACAATTTATCCTCTGAGGGTTAAGAAGAATCACGAGTACATTTCTCCTGAGTTCAAGCTGTATAAAGCCACAAGGACAAGCCTCACATGGCAAAACCCTATTTCCATAGAGGAATATAATTTAAACTTTTAGTTGAAAAACAACAGCAAGCAATATTGAGTTCTCTGAAGTAAACTCACTTCTATCCAGTAAGCCTGGGAGGAGCACAAAAAACACATTCCAAAAACAATTCACGTTTTGAAGAAATTGAGGTCACAAGACTCTCAGTTTCTTGAAGTCTTCTCACAAGCACTCAGAATCCTCCTCACATGAATGCATTCCTGGACTGTGTTCCAACAGTATGAATCATAGCACTTCTCTGAGTATATTTGATTACCTGTTGCCAACTCTTAGGAGTGTGTACCGGAGAGCAGAAGTACTGGGCTATACAGTAATTTAGCCAGACATGTAATTTTGTGAGAAACCACCAAAATTTCACACCTGCTGTGAGTGAATCACTTTGCATTCTTCCCAGCAATGCATGAGCCCTTTCTATCATTTACCATTTCCTATGATTTAGTCTCTTGCAGATTTTTGAGGCTATTGCTTGTCCTTCCATTCTCTAAGGTACACAGTTCCCAAAAAAAAGCCTGACAAGGTCTTTGACAAAGTAACACCTAAATTCTTTTCATAAAAATACTACGATTTTTTTTCTATATGTTGTTTTGCCTGAATGCATGTCTATGTACCATATGTGTGCAGTATCTTTGAAGTGAGAAAACTATTTTGGATGCTCTGGAACCTGAGTCATATATGGTTGTTAGCCATCATGTGGGTACTGGGAATAAGGACTGAGTCCTCTGAAAGAGCAGCTGGTGCTCTAACCACTGAGTAATCTCTTCCTAACATTCTTCCCAGACATAGAAACAGCAGGAAACTGACTCCAGATTGAATTGTGCTGCTTGTTGTCTGTTATTTTAACATCATAAATCTAAAAGAAATCCCACCAAATTGTACATCTTTAAATGGCTTCACTTTGATTTAAAAACAACAACAACAATTCAATAGCTAATAGCAATGAATGAATGAAGGGAGTAATGGAGGGAAAGAAAACTCTGATTATTTGCAAGGGGCCATACCCTATAATCTGTATTCCTCAGACTAAGTCTAACTTGACCATCAGTGTCTAGACATAGTGGAAATATGATTTTCCAGGCAAGTGTATGGAGAGGTTTGTCATTGGACTTGGAGGAAATTCTCCTTCCTGTGCACAAGGGGACCTCTTTTTGCATCCAAGTGTGAAAGCCAAAATCCCTGTCCTAGAAACGCCATCATTAGGACATCACCTTGAGATGCCCTGGATAGTGTGATCCAGGGAATGAATAAATGCAAGACCTGGATCCTCAGGGGGATTATACAGCGACAGGATTCATCAGCACCTAAGCAGAAGCATATTGAGTCTTTATGATAACACTGAAACTCAACTTGCTGCCATGCAGTTACGATGGCTTCCATTTTCCTCCCCACATGTTCATCAGTCTCTCAACCCAACAGAACAGGTTAGTTCTAGTCATATAGACAGTGGAGTGGGTCTGAGAGGTTTACTACCAGTGAGCTGTTTGCCTTTTAATAAAAAAAAATGTACACGATTTTCCCTTCCTGTGAATTGGCCTTTACTCTGTTTTAACACTCACGTAGGTAAAGAAGATTATTCCACGGGACTTGATGAATATGCAAATGACTAGCAATAGCAGCATAGAGTCAATTATAATTAAATTCATCATGTTTCTAGTTTGGTCTGATTCATTATGAGAAGGTAAGTTTTGGGCAATCTTGTATTAATTCTAGAAAACAATTTCGACCTTTCTTTCCATCCCTGGAAACACTATTAAGAGTCAGCCAGTGGCTGTGATTTAAAATGCATATGGTTTGGAAGCCTGACAAAAGAAACTCACCTTCAAAAGTAAGAGGAAATATTTGGCATGTTCATTGGCCTATTTCAGGTTGTAATCAGTGCGACTCCTTGAAAGTGCACCTAAAATTAGCCTTCCAAATCTTTGCGCTTCTGTGGCCACATTTTCAAATAACTTGTTGAACTAACATATATCTCCCCAAAGTCACACAGGAAGTGTCTAAACTTCTCACAGTCTGAGAAGTCATGCATCAGTGAAGCTCAAAATGGCAAGCAACAGAAGGGGCTGTAGCTCCTTCAAGACTAGGCGTCTCAGTCTATAAGACTGGGATAAACACGTGCCAATATGCAGGCATGAACTCGGACCTCTATTTACAATGCCTACACCTTGGCTCCTTCTCAGAAAGATGTAATTGGTATTTTTGTGTGTTTTGTTTTTCTCTTTCTACTCACAAGCTTCAAAAACTGCATCCTTTTGGTACGCTAATCCATGAGTTTTTCAAATTGGCTCTAATTGTGCCTTTAACTTCACCTTAAACTTTTCTCCTAAAATGTCATCCTTCCCTCTGGAAACTTTTATAACACCTTCTTTTGTTTGGTTGGTTTTGTTTGTTTGTTTTATTCCTTGACAGTTTCAGGCATGTATATAATGGATTTTGGTCATTTTCATCCCCTATGGTCTCCTCATCTCCCCACACTCTTGCCGAACCCCCTCTTCTGAGAAAGCCTGCCTACTACTTTCAGGTCTTTTGCTTGTTTTGTCTGTTTGTGACCCACTCAGTGTAATGAGCATTGCTTGCATGTGCACAGGGCTGGGTAGCTTAGTAGTACATGGCCCATACTTCCCAGGGATTGATCACTTCCTGTAAGCACCCTGCTGGGAATACTGTCATTATGACTCTCCCTTCCTAGGGGTTTTCTGTGTTGTCCTCCCCAGACCCAAGATTTTCACTAGGGCCACCTCGGAGTCTGCTTTCCTTGCTGAGGCTCTGTAATCTTCTTCTTGTAGCCTGGACCGTCCACATCTGCTTTGTGCAGGGCTATATGACAGCAGTAGTCTGACTTCTCACTAAGTGCGTGCCGTATATTCTTTGAGTTCAGTATGTTTCCACCGCTCCTCTATCCCCACTGGATCTTGGACACAATTAATTAAGGTTCTTTAGACATACTTTGAAAACTGAGCCACACAGTTCTATTCAATGTGACACTACTGAGAAGGGAACATGCTTGCTCAGATTTGTTCTGTGAACTTATAAACCAAAAAATTAAGTTCTATGATCAAAAACCGTTTTCAAAACTGGCAAGAAACACTGAATTGTGTTTCTGTGAGGCCAGCATTTCTGCGGAAGGACACCATTACAGTGAGTCTGGCTGTTCACGGCTCACAAGGGGGCCTGAGCCCTCAAGAACTGCTTCAAAGACCAGTTCTGCTTCTTTGTGACTCTTTGACTTTGGAAAAGTTTTTCAATTAGACTAAAAGCACCTCAAACCACAATTGTGAACATAATCATGGAGTCTACATGTAGGTTTATTATGCAGGAGAATCAAATGAGTAAATTCACCCAAAGCCCTTAGCAGAGCAGTGCACATGGAACATGTTCCCTCATTTGAGCTTTGCATTGTGCAATGATATAGTGTCCACTAAGGGAGGAGCCACAGACCACCCCAAACACTAAAAAGGGCTAATCACAGTGGAGACCTGGACCCCTTCTGTTAGAATTCAACCGCACTGTAAATTGATTTAAAAACAGTAGCTATCAACATCAGAACATTCATTTTTCATGTTTCATGTGATCTGACAGTAGTTTTCAGTTTATGTTTTAATTAGGGATATAATCAATTACATCACCAGCTAGTGATGTAATAAATAAGTAATCTAATAAACTGATAACTGATCAAAAAATTATTGTACATATACTATTTGGTTAGACACAATTATATATGGAAGATTACTGGCTATGTAACTGGAATAAATCACTTCCCTTCAACAGCTTCATTGTTTTTATTGGAAACAATAGAAATCGAGCACACACCTGGGACGGAGTAATCGAGGAAGAGGTGTAGGAACCCTAAGCCACTATGGAAGTCCAAAGTCCTGCCAGGACTCTTACTTCCAACTTCATATTTAGTATCCTTAGGACAAGCATTCAATGTGTCAGCTGTTCAAAGTGACTGTCCTTATGGTCTCTGCCTAGAATTCACTTCACATTCAGATTAGATAGTGTGGTGAACTGTGAACTTTCCTTTTTGCTGCTCCTTTAATCATCAATGAGTCCACACAGATGCCTGTGTTTGTATGTAGGAATGCTACAGATGTTATTTGTCTGTGCAGACACACCACCGAGAAAAAAAGCATTGGATGCCAGCCTGGAAACAATCCTCAACAGCTGTCTAACAAGCAGTAGGAATGAGCACGTTCTAGTCTGTGAGCTCTTCTTACTGCTCCAGGGGACCTACTCCCTCTCAGCTTTCTTTCATGGGCACCAGAGTTATGACTGTTAAGCAATGGATGTCTGTTGTTTGCCTTCTGTTACTAGGGCAACGAGGTAAGCCAGTGAGCCAGTAGCTAGATGAGTCTCTGTTGCTCATGGGCTGTAAACTGGGGATTCAGAGTTGATTCTAGCTCTGCATTTCCGCATATGTGAAATGCGATAACAGGACCAGCTTTCACAGTACAGAAGTAACGGCTACATGTAACTCAGAGTCAGAGGCCCTGTGACTGAAGACCTCTACCCAGCGAGGAAGCATCAAAGGGAACCCACGTTCTAGGCCGAAGTATCTTCCTGGGGTCAGTCCCGAAAGACCTTCCTCCTGACCCACCCCCGCCTCTGCTGTGGGTAATGGAATGTGCCCACATGCCTCAGCAAAGAGAAAGGTAAAACATAATTACAAGGTCTCCACTAATCTCGGCAGCACTCTTCCTTTGGGAGGTAATCCTGAGACATTAGGGGCTTGTCAGAGCACAAGAGAGTGTCCATTGCCCAGGGCTGGTGGGTTTAGCCCAGCTGTCTTGGAAAGCCCTGGCTGAGGAGAGAAATAGCTTACATCCGGGCACCACAGCGCTGGGACGAAATGAAACAGCCTCGGATCCTTACTGTAGACTCTCTAGCGATTCTACCTTAGTGGTGTGAGCTTTCAAAGAGGATATGGTATGTTTTCTTTTAATTTATTTTTCTATATTAATCACAGGTTATGTACTTTGCATCCCAGGCATAGCCCCCTCCTTCATTCCCTCCCACTCTCCCCATCATTCCCTCATCTCCTCCCTGCCCCTTTCCAAGTACATTGATAGGGGAGGACCTCCTCCCCTTCCATCTAACCATAGCTTATCAGGTCTCTTCAGGGCTGGCTGCAATGTCTTCTTCTGAGGTCTAGCAAGGCTGCTCCTCCCTCGGGGGAGGTGGGGTCGGGAAGGGTTGAAGAGCCAGACATTGAGTTCACGACAGAAATAGTCCCTGTTCCCTTCACTAGGGTACCCACTTGGATACTAGTTACCATGGGCTATATCCGAGCAGGGGTTATATCCATACATGGTCCTTGGTTGGAGAAACAGTATCATAAAAGACCTCTGTGCCCTGATTTACTTGGTCTTTGTGGAGCTCTTGTCCTCTCCGAGTCTTATTAACTCCCCCTTCTTTCATTTGATTCCTTGCACTCTACCGAAGGCTTGGTTGTGAGTCTTAACATCTGCTTTGATACAGTGCAAGGTAGAGTCTTTCAGAGGCCCTCATTGGTAGGCTCCTGTCCTGTTACTTGTTTTTTCCTACATCCAATGCCCATCCCATTTGTTTATCTAAGTGAGGATTGATCATCTTACCCCATGTCCTCTTTCTTGTTTATCTTCTTTAGGTGTATAGATTTCAGTTATGTTTATCCTATCTTACAGGTCTATATAAGTGAGTATATACCATGTGTTTCTTTCTGCTTTTGGGATACCTCACTCAGGATGATCGTTTCCAGGTCCCACCTTTGCCTGCAAATTTCATGATTTCCTTGTTATTAATTGCTGTGTAGTATTCCATTGTATAAAACACCATAATTTCTATATCCATTCTGCAACTGAGGGACATCTGGGTTGTTTCCAGGTTCTGGCTGTTAAGAATAAAGCTGCTACGCACATGGTTGAGCAAATGTCCTTTTTGTGTACTTGAGCATCTTTTGGATATATGCTTAGGAGTGGTATAGCTGGGTCTTGAGGAATCACTATTTCTAATTGTCTAAGAAAGCAACAAATTGATTTCCAGAGTGGTTGTACAAGTTTGCATTCCCACTAGCAATGGAGGAGGGTACCCCTTTCTTCACAACCTCTCCAGCATGTGTTGTCACTTGAGTTTTTGATCTGAACCATTCTGATGGTTATAAGGTGAAATCTCAGGGTCGTTTTGATTTGCATCTCCCTGATGGCTAAAGATGTTGAGCATTTCTTTAAGTGTTTTTCTGCCATTCTACAATCCTCTACAGAGAGTTCTCTGTTTAGCTCCTTATACCATTTTTTAATTGGATTACTTGATTTGTTGCTTTTTAACTTCTTGAGTTCTTCATATATACTGGATATTAGCCCTCTGTCAGATGTAGGGCTGGTGAAGATCTTTCCTCGTCTGTAGGCTGACATTTTGTTTTGTTTTATTTTTTTCATTTATATAAAATTCTTTTTTTAAATGCATTTATTTTTATCTCAATCACAGGTTAGGTACTTTGAATCACAGGCATAGCTCCCTCCCCCATTTCCTCCTACCCTCCCACTCCCTCCCTCATCTCCCTCTTCCCCGCCCCCTCCAAGTCCACCAAT
>CM053743.1:74290987-74317755 GCA_028658305.1 Pachyuromys duprasi | reverse complement strand
ATGGTATATACTCACTTATATAGACCTATAGGATAGGAAGGTCAAGCTGAAATCTACACACCTAGGGAGGATATACAGGAAGAAGAACCCATGTTGGTATGATCAATGTTTGTTTGGATGAACAAATGGAATGGACATTGAGTAGAGGAGAAAACAAGCAACAGGACAGGAGTATGCCAAGGAGGACCTCTGGGGGGGTCAATGTAGCAATGTATCAGAGCAGATATTAAGACTCCTGATCAAGACTTTGGCAGAGGGCAGGAAGTGATGATAGAAATGGAGGAGGTTGGTGAACCTTGGAGAGAACAAGAGCACCACAAAGACCAAACTGAGCAGGGCACAGGGGTCTTGTATGAGACGGTTTCTACAACCAAGGACCACATGTGCATGTGGCCTGGAACCCCTGCTCAGATGGGGCCCACGATAGCTCAGTGTAGGACTAAAAACCCTAGTGAGGGAAACAGGGACTGTTTCAGTCTTGAACTTGATGGCTGACTCTTTGACCCTCCCCCATACATGCTGGGAAGTGACAGACTGGCTAGATCCCAGGTGTGGACATTGCAGCCTGCCCTGAGGAGACAGGATGAGCTGGGGCTGGATGGAAGGGGAGGAGGTCCTCCCCTGTTGGTGGACTTGGAGGGGGCGGGGAGGAGATGAGGGAGTTTTGGGGAGGGTAGGAGGGAAAGAGGGAGGGGGCTATTCTAGCGATGCAAAGTACCTAACCTGTGATTGATAACAAAAAAAATTAATAAAAAATATAGAAAAAAAGACAAATAAAGGAGATCAAAGGGATACAAATTGGAACAGAAGAGGTCAAAATTTCCCTATTCATAGATAATATGATAATAAAATAAGCAACCCCAAAATTCAACCAGAGAACTCCTTCAACTGATAAAAACCTTCAGCAAAATAACTGGATACAAAATTATCTCAAAAAAAAAAATCAGAAGCCTTCCTGTATACAAGACAAAAGGGCTGAGAAGGAAATTAGGGAAACAACACCCTTCACAATAGCCACTAATAACTTAAAGTACCTTGGGGTGATTCTAACCAAGCAAGTGAAACACCTGTATGAAAAAAACTTCAAATCTCTGAAGAAAGAAATTGAAGAAGATATCAGAAGATGGAAAGTACTCCCGTGCTCATGAATCAGTAGTATTAACATAGTGAAAATGGCCATTCTGCCAAAAACAATCTACAGGTTCAATGCAATTCCCATCAAAATATCAACACAATTCTTCACAGATCTTGAAAGAAAAATTCTCAACTTCATATGGAGAAACAAAAAACCCAGAATTTCCAAAACAATCCTCTACAACAACAGATCATCTGGAGGTATCTCCATCCCTGACCTTAAGCTGTACTACAGAGCAATAATAATAAAAACTGCATGGTATTGGCATAGAAACAGAACAGTGGATCAATGGAACCCAATAGAAGACCCAGAAATAAACCCACACACCTATGGAAACTTGATTTTTGACAAAGAAGTGAAATCCATCCAATGGAAAAAAGACAGCATCTTCACAAATGGTGCTGGTCCACCTGGATGTCTATATGCAGAAAAATGAAATAGTTTCATATTTATCACCCTGCACAAAACTAAAGTCCAAGTGGATCAAAACCTCAACATAAAACCAGACACACTAAACCGGTTAGAAGAAAAAGTGGGAAAGACCCTAGAACTTATTGGCACAGGAGACTACTTCCTGAATAGAACACCAACCGCACAGGCTCTAAGATCAACAATCAATAAGTGGGACCTCATGAAGCTGAAAAGCTTCTGTAAAGCAAAGGACACTGTCATCCCTACGAAATGACAGCCTACAGACATGGAAAGGATCTTCAACAACCCTACATCTGACAGAGGGCTAATATCCAGTATATATAAAGAACTCAAGAAGTTGAAAAGCAACAAATCAAGTAATCCAATTAAAAAATAGGGTATGGAGCTAAACAGAGAACTCTCTGTAGAGGACTGTAGAATAGAATTGTAGAAAAACACTTAAAGAAATGCTCAACATCTTTAGCCATCAGGGAGATGCAAATCAAAACGACCCTGAGATTTTACCTTACAGGGATCAGAATGGCTAAGATCAAAAACTCAAGTGACAACACATGCTGGAGAGGTTGTGGAGAAAGGGGAACACTCCTCCATTGCTGGTGGGAATGCAAACTTGTACAATAACTTTGGAAATCAATCTGGCGCTTTCTCAGACAATTAGGAATACTGCTACCTCACAATCCATCTATACCACTCTTGGACATATATCCAATAGTTGCTCAAGTACACAACAAGCACATTTGTTCAACCATGTTAATAGCAGCTTATTTCATAATAGCCAGAACCTGGAAACAACTCAGATGTCCTTCAGTTGAGGAATGGATACAGAAATTGTGTTTCTTTTCACAATAGAATACTACTTAGTATTTAAAAATGAGGAAATCATGAAATTTGCAGACAAATGATGGGACCTAGAAAATATGATCCTGAGTGAGGTATCCCAAAAGCAGAAAGACACACATGGTATATACTCACTTATATAGACCTATAAGATAGGATAAACATACTGAAATCTATAAACCTAAAGAAGATAAACAAGAAAGAGGACCCAGGGTAAGAGGATCAATCCTCACTTAGAAAGACAAATGGGATGGACATTGGATGTAGGAGAAAACAAGTAACAGGACAGGAGCCTACTCCAGAGGGCCTCTAAAAGACTCTACCTAGCACTGTATCAAAGTAGATACTAAGACTCATAACCAAACCTTTGACAGAATGCAGGGAATCATAAGAAAGAAGTGGGAGTTAGTAAGTCCTGGAGAGGACAGGAGCTCCACAAGGACCAAATATATCTGGGCACAGGGGTCTTTTATGACACTGTTTCTCCAACCAAGGACCATGTATGCAAATAACCTAGAACCTCTGCTCCGATGTAGCCCATGATAGCTCAGTAACCAAGTGGGTACCCTATTAAGGGAAACAGGGACTATTTCTGATATGAACTCAATGGCGGGCTCTTTGACCTCTCCCCACCCTGAGGGAGGAGCAGCCCTGCCAGGCCACAGAGGAGGACTTTGCAGCCAGTCCTGTAGAGATCTGATAAACTAAGGTCAGAGGAAAGGGGAGGAGGTCCTCCCTATCAGTGTACTTGGTAATGGGCAGGGAAGAGATGAGGGAGGGCGGATGAAATTTGGATGGAATGAGGGAGCGGGATATAGCAGGAATACAAAGTTAATAAACTGTAACTAATATGAAAACTTTTTAAAATGTAAAAAATAATTTTAAAGTAAAAAATATAAAAGGGTATTATTTTTAATAAGTGTCTTTTGCCACAGAATTCTGTTAAATACTTCAAAGGAAAGCTATTGGAATGAATATCAAAAGTAGATTATAATGTTGAGTACTAGTGAAGAAAAATTAACAATGTGAATAGTTCCAGTGAGATGCATTTTTGATTGTAATTACTGTTATAGAATTGTAAGCTTTCAAAGGTTAAAACCCTTTGTTCTCATCTGATGTGAAAAATCTAAAATTGTTACAAAATGAAAATTTAGGTTCCAAAATGTATTAATTTATGCAAACAATGTGAATGTTTAGTATCTATTTTGTAGCATTTTTACCGTGAAAACTTAAGTAGTTATTCACTATATTTCATCTATGTATTCTGCTGATGATAACTGAAGAAAGCTGGGAAACATATTATCAGCATTAGAGAATGTTAATACTCCAGTGTAAGTGAAGAATCAATGTTGGCATGTCCTGGGATCATCTGGCTGTCTTCTTAATCATGATTCAAATACCCTCTGAGAATTGCTGTTTAGGAAATAGTATCTTTCATCAATTAACTTTGTTATTTGACAGTTTTGCGCATGTATATGATGCATTTTCATTACTCATGCTCGCATCTCCCTCCCACCCATCATCCCTCTTTCTTTGGCACAGATCTTGGAAAGAATATTTTTATTTGGATTTTTGCTGCCCCTGTGTTGCCAGCAAAGACAGTCCACTGATTACACAGGTGCACTTTTTTTTTAAGGTAGATAGACAAAGGAGATGTAGAAGCAAGGCTTTATCCAACAATATTCATATAAATAAGTGGATGAAACCAGCAGGGGGTTGTATTTGTAATTCAGAGAAAGCCAAAGGTTGGCAGCAAACCAGAAGCTAAGAGTGGGCTATGAGGAAGTCGTGTGTGGGTTTTAACAGACGCCCTGGAACTTCTAACATCATGAATCCACAATTCTGCCTCCTAAAACTGCAGGGCAATAAATAAGCCATGAGGTTCATGGCGTTCTTTTGTTAAAGAAAATTTAGGACATGACTATGAAGAAGAAATAGAATAGAACTAGTCAGCAGAAGCAATCACGTGCTCTACCTGTTGGAAAAGTTGCCAGTCTCTGTAATTACCTTCAGCAAGAGGATAGCATTTGTTTGCTTTCACAAAAACTGAGTGAAAGTATTAGTGTCTCATTCTATATCTCACATTCAGCTGGTGTCAAGGACATGTTTTCTCATCTTATCTATGTGTGAATGGGGGACAAGGACAGTAATGAAAAGAAATAGGACACTGTATTCACCACTGGTGGGTATAAGCTGGTGTAGCAACTTGGGAAATCAGTGTGGAGATATCTCCAAGACTAAAAGTAGATCTTCCAGATTACCCAGCCATGCCACTTTTGAGCATATGTCCAAAGGACTCTACATACTTCTGTGGTGGCATGAATAGGAATGGTCTCCAGAAACTCCGAGCTTTGAATGTTTGGTCTCCAGGGAGTGGTACTATTAGAATGTGTGACCTTGTTAAAGTAGGTGTGGCTTTTTTGGAGGAAGTGTGTTATTGTGGGTAAGCTTTGAGGTTTCGAATATTCAAACCAGGCCCACTGTCACTTTCTCTTCCTGCCAACCCATGTCTGCCTGTGTGCCACCATGTTTTCCACCATGATGATTATGGATTAACCTGTGAACTGTAAGCTAACCCCAAATAAATGCTTTCCTTTGTGAGAGTTGCTTTGGTCACAGTGTCTCTTCATAGCAATTAAACCTTAACTAAGACAACTGTCATATACATACTTTTATATCAACATCTATTATTTCTCTATGTTCAAGAGCAAGGAAGTATAATAAATATACATGTGCTCCAACTGATGAATAAATAGGAAAAATATGTTACTTATACACAATGAAATTGTATTCAACCCTAACGATAATTAGTATAAGATTGAAGAAAACACATGGAATTGGAAACTACTACATCAAGGTAACTAGGGCTCAAGAAGACAATTACACCATCTCTCTCATGTGCAGATCTAGGCTTCTAATGTTGCATTTGTGGGAGAGAACAGAGATAGGAACTTAAGAGGAGCCTGGGGCAGTGGAAGAAGGTGCTTTAAACAAGAATGGGATAATGGGAAGGGAAATAGAACACATGACATGTAAGTGGAAAAGAGAGTAGGGAGGGTGGAGGGTGGAAGGAGGAACAGGAGGGAAGGAGGCTGAGAAGAGGAGCGGGTGAGGGGGAAATCAACAGAAACTAAGTAGTATAAAAATGGCACAGTAAAACCAAACCTGTTGCTTCTTGAGCTATTTAAAAATAAAATATTAGAATTATTAAAAGTAACAGATGTCAAGCAACATCTACCACATGGTTATGCTTGATTAGTACTATTATTATGAGAAGTAAACTGAATAGAATGATCTGATCCGTATTTCACAATCTTCGAGGTAATTTAGAGCATGGACTTTATCATTTGAAGAGCAGAGATCTGCTGGTTTGAGTCTCAGTTCAGATAATGTGTGTGTGAAAGGCTAAGTTTCCAAATGACCCATGACACTGAGCAGGAATGCAGGTGATGAGAAAGGAAACATCACTCAGAGCTATGGCTGAACCTTGGATGAACACATTTCTTATTGGCTTGAGAAATGGACCCAAGATTCTAGATGAATAGGTCGGCTAGAAGATGAGGAGGGAATCCTGACATAATAGAAAGGTGCCAAATTTTGTGCATGAACTTGGCTGACAACTCTAGTTAAATGTATGGAAGGATAACTACATTAAGATACTGTGAAAGAGAAGAAATTGTAAGTGATGCTCCATACTAGTGAGACAATGTGAGAAATATGTACTATTTGTCAAAAAAGAAAAAAAAGAAAGAAAAAGAAAAATATATTAAGGAATATACTATAATTTCATTTCTATAGCAATTCAGTCAGAATGTTCAAAATAAATTAGAAAAGCAAACTGCAAAGTATCATGGACAGTGAGGAAAGCTGTCAACTGAACCTCCCCTGCCTGCAGATTTTCACAAATAGAATGTTTGATCACCTCCCCCTGACGGGGGAGCAGCCCTACCAGGCCACAGAGGAAGACAATGCAGCCACTCCTGATGAGACCTAACAGACTAGGATCAGAAGGAAGGAAAAGAAGACCTCCCCTATCAGTGGACTTGGGGAGGGGCATGCGTGGAGAAGTGGGAGGAAGGGAAGGGTTGGGAGGGGAGGAGGGAAGGACCAACAGGGGGGATACAAAGTGAATAAAGTGCAATTAATAAAACATTAAAAAATTCATGTGTGACCTGAACATGGTAAAGGTAATATACAACAAGCCTATAGCCAATATCAAACTCAATGAAGAGAAACTTAAATCAATCCCAAGGAAATCAGGGACAAGGAAAGGCTACACACTCTCTCCATATCTCTTCAACATAGTTATTGAAGTCCTTGCTAGAACAATAAGAAAATAAAGGAGATCAAAGGGATACAAATTGGAAAGGAAGAGGTCAAAGTATCATTATTTGCAGATGATATAATAGTATACCTGAGTGACCCCAAAAATTCTACCAGGGAATTCCTACAGCTGATAAACACCTTCAGCAAAGTGGCCAGATACAAAACTATCTCAAAAAAAAAATCAGTAGCCCTCCTGTATGCAAAAGACAAAAGGGCTGAGAAAGAAATTAGGGAAACAACACCCTTCTCAGTAGCCACTAATAACATAAAGTACCTTGGTATGAACCTAGCCAAGCAAGTAAAAGACTTGTATGAAAAAAAATTTCCAATCTCTGAAGAAAGAATTAGAAGATATCAGAAGATGGAAAGATCTCCCATGCTCATGGATTGGCAGGATTAATATAGTAAAAATGGCCATCTTACCAAAAGCAATCTACAGATTCAATGCAATTCCCATCAAATTACCAACACAATTCTTTACAGACCTTAAAAGAAAAATTCTCAACTTCATATGAAGCAACAAGAAACCCAGAATTGCTAAAACAATCCTCTACAATAAAAGATCTTCTGGAGGTATCTCCATCCCTGATCTCAAGCTGTACCATAGAGCAACAATACTAAAAACTTCATGGTATTGGCTTAGAAACAGACTGCTGGATCAATGGAACCGAATAGAAGACCTTAAAATAAATCCACACACTTACGGATACCTGATTTTTGGCAAAGATGCCCAAACCATTCAATGGAAAAAAGACAGCATCTTCAACAAACGGTGCTGGTCCAACTGGATGTCTACATGTAGAAAAATGCAAGTAGATCCATATTTATCACCCTGCACAAAACTAAAGTCCAAGTGGATCAAAGACCTAAAACAAGACACACTAAATCGGTTAGAAGAAAAAGTGGGGAAGAGCCTAGAACTCAATGGCACATGTGACAACTTCCTGAACAAAACACCAATAGCACAGGCTATAAGGGCAATAATCAATGAATGGGACCTCATGAAATTGAAAAGCTTCTGTAAAGTAAAGGACACTGTTGTCAGAATAAAGCAACTGCCTACAGATTGGGAAAGGATCTTCACCAACCCTGTATCTGACAGAGGACTAATATCCAGTATACGTAAAGAACTCAAAAAGTTAAACAGTAAAAAATCAAGTAATCCCATTAAAAATGGGGTACAGAGATAAACAGAGAATTCTTAGTAGAGGAATACAGAATGGCAGAGAAACACTTAAAGAAATGTTCGATATCCTTAGTCATCAGGGAAATGCAAATCAAAAAGACCCTGAGATTTCACTTTACACCCATCAGAATGGCTAAGATCAAAAACTCAAGTGACAACACATGCTGGAGAGGCTGTGGAGAAAGGGGAAACCTCGTCCACTGCTGGTTGAAATGTTTACTTGTACAACCACTCTGAAAATCAATCTGGTGCTTCCTCAGACAACTAGGAATACCACTTCCTCAAGATCCACCTATATCAGTCCTAGGCATATACCCAAAAGAGGCTCAAGTACACAATAAGTACATTTGCTCAACCATGTTTGTAGCAACTTTATTTGTAATAGCCAGAAGCTGGAAACAGTCCACATGCCCCTCAACTGAGGAACGGATACAGAAATTGTGGTACATCTACAGAATGGAATATTACCCAGCAATAAAAAAAAGGATATCATAAAATTTTCAGGTAAATGGTGGGAACTGGAAAGGATCATCCTGAGTGAGCTATCCCAGAAGCAGAAAGACACACATGGTATATACTCACTCATATAGACATATAATATAGGATGAACCTACTAAAATCTGTACACCTAAAGAAACTAATCAAGAGGGAGGACTCTGGCTAAAATGCTCAATCCCTAGCCAGAAAGGCAAAGATGATGGACATCAGAAGAAAGAGAAAATAGGGAACAAGTCAGGAGCCTGCCACAGAAGGCCTCTGAAAGGCTCTGCCCTGCGGACTATCAAAGCAGATGCTGAGACTTATGGCCAACCTTTGGGCAGAGTGCAGGGAATCTTATGAAAGAAGTGGGAAATAGTAAGATCTGGAGAGGACAGGAACTCTACAAGGAGAGCAACAGAACCAAAAAAATCTGAGCACAGGGGTCTTTCCTGAGACTGATACTCCACCCAAGTACAATGCATGGAGATAACCTAGGACCCCTGCACAGATGTAGCCCATGGCAGTTCAGTGTCCAAGTGGGTTCCATAGTAATGGGAACAGGGACTGTCTCTGACATGAACTGATTGGCCTGCTCTTTAATATCCTCCCCCTCAGGGGGGAGTAGCCTTACCAGAGGAAGACAATGCAGCCACTCCTGATGAGATCTAATAGACTAGGATCAGAGGGAAGGAAAAGAAGACCTCCCCTATCAGTGAACTTGGGCAGGGGCATGTGTGCAGAAGGGGGAGGAAGGGAAGGATTGGGATGGGTGGAAGGAGGGAGAAACAGGGGGGATACAAAGTGAATAAAGTGTAATTAATAAAGAATTTAGAAATAAAAAATTCATGTGTGCACATATCTAATGAACATGGAAGTGAAAGTTTGTGGAAGAACAAAGAGGTGTAACATGAAGCGGGAAGGGGAGAAACACAGAATGCAAAGAGGAAACGTGTGAGGCCGCAGCCTAGGGCTCTCCTGCCAGCATGGCCTCCAGGCTTCCTTCTTGTTTTCACAGGCCCGTCAGCACTCCCGGCTCTTGCCTCATTCCCTCCTGGTTTTTTTCTTTTTCTTTTTTTTAATATAATTTTTATTTTTTATATTTTTTACATTTTTATTTTATATTAATCACAGGTTATGTACTTTGTATCCCAGCCATAGCCCCCTCCCGCATTCCCTCCCTATCCCTCCCTGTTTTCACAGGCCCGTCAGCACTCCCGGCTCTTGCCTCATTCCCTCCTGGTTTTTTTCTTTTTCTTTTTTTTAATATAATTTTTATTTTTCATATTTTTTACATTTTTATTTTATATTAATCACAGGTTATGTACTTTGTATCCCAGCCATAGCCCCCTCCCGCATTCCCTCCCTATCCCTCCCATCCCTCCCTCATCTCCTCCCTGCCCCTTTCCAAGCTGATAGGGGAGGTCCTCCTCCCCTTCCCTCTAACTCCAGCCTACTAGGTCTCTTCAGGACTGGTGGCAATGTCCTCTTCTGTGGCCTAGCATGGCTGCTTCTCCCTCGGCGGGGGGGGGGGGGGTAGGCAAGGGAGTCAAAAGGAAATCATGAAATTCGCAGGCAAATGGTGGAACCTGGAAACGATCATCCTGAGTGAGGTATCCCAAAAGCAGAAAGACACACATGGTATATACTCACTTATATAGACCTGTAAGATAGGATAACCGTACTGAAATCTATACACCCTCCTGGTTTTACACACTTGTCCTTACTATTAGAGCAAAGGGCAAGGAAAGTCTGTGGAAAATTACGGGAGACAGGGAAGCAGGCTGTTTTATTTCCTAGTTAGCTGAGTCCCTCAGCTTTCGCGGTTTGCTGGCTCGCTGTTTAAGGGGGCTGTTTGGAGCAGCTTCCGTGCTGTGGGGCTTCTCCAGCTCATTTGATAGACATTTGTAGGGCTGAGGAGAGAGCATAACTGTGCACCTGCTGGAATGTACGTGTTGCCTCCACTCACCCCTAGGGCTAACTCGAGTTATTTCATTAATTTGACTCCCCAAGAACTGCAGTGCTCTCAGGAAGTCAACTCTTTCATTTCCATTTTCTAAGAATTAGTAGCAGGAAGTTCAACACACAGAGAAGCTTAGCAACACACCATGCCATGGTCCCCAGCTCAGTGTGCTTTACATACCTGCGTCTTTCTACCAATTCATTTATTAATTAATAAAGTTAACTTTATCACATGCCCACAGGTTCCAGGAATTGTCCTGGAGTGGAAATCGGTTAGTGAGCATGACAGAAAAGGGCACTACCTTCCATTTATAATTGCTGCTCTGTCTTGGAAGATACATATCTTATGACTTGTATTTTAATCAATTAATATGCCTATTATACTTTTAATTTCTGACACAGGTGTTCCATCTGCTGGTTTTCCTAACCTGCTGTCATCCTAAAGACAAATGTCTGCTGACTCTAGTGACAACCAGAGGCAGGCACTTCCAAGCATTACTTTCTTACATCTAAAATGTCACCATCTGTCATCCACTCCTGTGACAACTGACCCATGGGAGGAAACTTGAAGTGATTCATGCTACATTGTACAACATAGTTTATACTCCAGAATCATTTAGATGTCTTTCACCATCTGCTTTGTACACAACAGAGAACAAATAACACAAATGAACAGCATTGGCCACTACTCTTCTTTTTAATATTTTGATGTAATTCATTAATATCTAATAGAAATTCATTTCTCAGAAATTACAAGTAAACACTCTCATTCACTTTCATGGCCACTTTTGAGTGACTCGTAACATTTAGCACTTACTATGCTACAGATATTAAAATGTTGTCCAGCTAAATTCTACATAGGTGGCAGGAACTAAAATGATGTGCTTATCTAATTGTTTTGAAGTGAATGGTTGTGTGAGTCATGTGATGAGGGGCACTTTATTTGTTATATCATTAATCTGTAGAACATAAGTTTTATGGTAAAATGAGCTTATGAGTAAATTAGTTCTTAATTATACCTAAGAAATGTTTACTTAAGTTTGGTCTTCTGTGCTATTTCATATTCAAGATGCAAAGATTAAAATAAGTTGGGCAGCCTGGTGTGGTACTGCACATCTGTAATCCCAGTACTCTGTAGGCAGAGGCAGTAGGATCTCTGTGAGTTCAAGGCCAGCCTGGTCTACAAAGTAAGTTCAGGACAGCCAAGATTACACAGAGAAACCCTGTCTAGAAACAAACAAAAACCAAAAACCAAAACCAAAAACAAAACAACCCCAAAACCAAAAAAAAGTTGAGCAATACTTCAAATGCCTGTCTCCTTCAGCACATTCAGTGAAAGAGGTTTGTTAATGAAGCATTTTTGAATCTACCAGACGATTAATCAGCAAGGTAATAGAAGCAAGCCATTTCTTAGCAGGATTAATCAAAAGGTAAGGGCAATTTTAATATTCTCTTCAAAAGCCACTCTTTTCCATGGTTTTACATCCCTATAGTGAATCATTATTTCTGAAAATATTAGACTTCTAGCCAAAAGAGCAGAGTGTACTCACAGCTCTCTGCCATCTGCTCAAAGATAGAGCTGAAAATGAAGATAAACAAATTCCAAAATAAAGTAAGATACATATATTCACAGACTAGGGATAAATATTTGTGCCCCCAAAATACTAGAATTGGGACAAAAATTAGAGGATCAAAAGAAACTTGCTTTTCAGCAAAAGCAACAGGACACACCCACTTTCTCTAGAATACCAACTGACTCTGGATTCACTGTGGCTTGCATCTGAGTTTTTTTTTTTTTTTTTTAAGTTGGAAATGACAATTACACATAGATAAAACAACTACTTGGGATTTCATCTCAGAGTAATTTGCTTCTCACAACAGTTCAAGAATACAAAACATAGCAGGGCCAGGCTTCATTCTGAAGCCTGGTTCCAAGGAGGAGCAGAGTCATACCTTGGGAGGACTCTCTGAGTCCCTAATACACGACACACTCTACTCCAGAACAGTGACCCTCAAAACTTCCTCAGCAACAATGGACATGAAAAAAAAAAGTAAGAAGTCTTGAGCAAGATGAGGACATAAATGGGAGAATGGAATCTTTAAAAAGGATTAGCTTTGAACAGTAAACTGTTAAAAACTGTTTCACCTAGAGAATTAGAAGACAGGTGCAATTGAAAAAAAAACATTGATAAAGTATTCACATAGACACAGCAAAGAAGAATAGTGAGAGAGGGGGAAATGAGAGAGAAAGAGACACACACACTCATACACACACACAAAGAGGGGGAAAGAGAGGACAGAGGGAAAAGAGAGACATAGGAAATAGAGATAGAAAGAGAAAAGTTGAGTTTCATGGAAGGCTGAGTAAGATTCGATGGCACAATTATGTTCCTCAGAAGTTCAAGAAAGAAAGGAAATGCACAGCAAATGGGGGTAGAATGTGCAACAGAGAATGACTTAGAATTCTTCAGAATTAGAAAAAAGTTAATTTTTAAAAAGTGAATAGTCAATCAAATATATTTTAAAAACAGATTTATACATAGATAAAACTTATTAATATTCTAATTAAAACTTATTAATAGTCTTATTAAAACATCAGAAACGGAGGCCAACCAGGAACCATTTCCAGATACCAATGAAACAGAGTCAGCAGTAGTAAGAGGATTTCAGTGGCTTGATCACACAGTGAAGGTCTCCCAGCTTCCCCAGTAGAAAGCACAGGTGAGCGTCAGCTATGCTGGGAGTTCGCATCTTCTGTGTGCTCAGGGTAAATGGTTTTCTAGCAAAAATAATATAACCTGATGAACTGTCATCCAAAAGAGTTCACGCTAAATAAAATGAATTTTAAGTCTGTCAAACACAGTATTTATTGAATATAAACACCATGTATGAGATCATTTGTCAGAAAGAATATCTGCTGGGGTGAAGGACCTAAAAATATTAAGTTTTAAATTGAAAAAGTAAATACTCTTAAGTATCTTTAATTCTGATTTGAGGTATTTACAGCAATTGTCTGCTGAGTGGTGCTCTCAGTGAGGGAGAGATGCCCTTCCCTACCCTGGCCCCTTGCTGCCTAAGGAAGATGGAAGAGCTGGCCCTGGGGTCATGAGAGCAGGACAACTGTCCTGCCCCTCACCTGCTGCAGCACTCTGGAAAGTGGTGTCTGCATCTGGCCTGGACATCACCATAGGTCTGACCTTGGATGTAGGGGTTACATGTAAGCTGGCTCTGAGGAAGGGAGCACAGGAGAGCTGGCCCTGCCTCTTGTCTGCTGTGTGGTAGCTTGGATGAGGGAGCGATGCCCTCCTGCCTTCCTTGTCCCTTGTCACCTATGGCAGGCAGGGATGCTGGCTCTGGAGTCATGAGAATGGGAGAACTGACCTTGTCCCTCACAGACTGCAACACTCAGGAGATCGGGCCCTGCACCTCACCTGGGCAGAAGGGCAGAGCCAGCCCGGATTGCAGGGAGTTTCCTGTGAGCTGGTCCCAAAGCAGGAGAGCAGGAGAGCTAGCCCAGCTCTTTGCCTGCTGTTGCTCCAAAAAGAACAGGAGCCATCACTATAGAACAAGCCCTTATGGCATGGGTGTGGATGAGCCACCTCTGAGGGCATGAGAGGGAGGGAGCTGGCTCGGTCCCTTGCTGCCTGTGTCATTGGGTAAGCCATCTGGAGCAGGGCAGGAGAGCCTGCCTCAGTCGTGTGGGTGCCAGAGAGCTGCTGGACTAACGAGCTCAGACACCCCTCAGGCCCAGATCCCCAGACCCAGATGTTGGTGTGCCGACCCCAACATCTACCCCACTGATGAACTAGTAGAGTGCATGAAGGCTCCAGTCCTACAGAGCCAAAGCTGCGAGGTCTCCAGGACACGGGGCAATAACAGGATATCTGAGAGGAGTCCTGGTGAAGTTCCAGTATTGAGAGTGTAGCAGAAGCCAGAGGCCTCTTACTAGACTAAGTCATTGCAATAAACATTTGCAAGCAAATAAGTGGGACAAAAGATACACTGTGGGACGCACAGGGACATACTGCACCTTGCACAATGAGATTTATTTCTCCGTTGTGGGGAGGTTGTGGTGGAGGGTGGGTACAAGGGGAGGGGGGCTGAGTGGGATTGGAGTACATGATGTGAAATTCACAAAGAACAAATAAAAAGTTAAAAGATTAGAGGAATATTTTTGTTTTCATATTGGGGAATATTGATTTTTCTAAAATATTTCTGTATAAAAACTTAGTAAAAATATATAATATTTCAAAGTAATCAAATCATGAGGAATGAAGAAAAATTTTGAATGCAATAGGAGGAATGTAATGAAGCCTATGACATATGTTTTGCATAAATAAAAATATTTTAGGTCAAAATAGATCCATTGAAAACAGGAAATTAACAACAGCCGACTAGGTGGAAGTCAAGACTCCCAGTCCTAGAAATTATAAATGAATCTATTAAGATAACATAATAGGAAACAACTTCAGAATTGGTCTTTAAGATGTGGTTGATAGTATCATTTGAGTTTGCAAATTGTTTTTTTATCTCTCTCATTTTCTTCTTTTGGGACAGGCTTTCAGCAAGAGTGAATCAGTCTATTCCAGAACCTATCAGAAACCGTTCTAAATCTAAATTGCTTGTATCTGCTTATCTATCATTATGCATTTGCACTGTTCGTCAATATGCTCACAGAACTCAGGTCCTAGGCTTCTCACCCATTATCCAGATTTTTGATTCAGGCACGTGTCCTTACTGGGTCTGTTTCTTTCTTACTTTACCTCAATTTTTGCCTACCTAACACACTTCTTGTTCAGAAACCGAGGCTGATTTCATGTTTCCAGACAAATACTGTCTATCCTCCTGTATTCTCTTTTCCTTCCACAATGTTGCTGACACTCCTTTCAGGAGACATGTCCTGACACTTCTGCTTAGGGATTCGTGGGGGAGGCAAAGAGAGCGTCTGAGAACAGCCTTACATGAGGTACAAGACTTGGTTACAGTCTTTCACTTCCCTCACAAATCAGTCTGGTCCTGTTAGTTACTAGACTTGCTCTTGGAAGCCAGCAACCTGTATTAAGGAAACCCAAATAAGTCATTTCTTCCAAATTTACAAAAAAAAAAAAAAAAAGGAGAGATCTTTCTTCAGTGCACTGTGAGTTCTCAACTGGCAGATGAATTTTCAGACAACTTTGACCTTCAGGCCTTCTGTAGGGGACCTGGCTATTGTGCAGTAGAGTCCAGTTGTCCCTGATGTGCCTGGTTTTAATTCTTTACTCACCCGACCTATGAACACTTGAATCTTTACTTTTGGGGTAGGACATTTGTTCCATAACAATTTGTGATTTATATCTCTTTATAACATACATAAAATGGATTATTTTGGCCTCAAGTATTTGGGAAAATAATATGATTTATTCCTTTTCTTCCAACAGTTTCTTTTCATCAGGGAATAATTTTCCAGTGACCTTTACTTTGGCATCTTTTGGCAGGATAAATTTGATATTTAACTTTATGTAAATAAATTATAGATAGTTTTTATACCCATGGTTTGTGGGGTTCATTTTTCATTAAGATTTATCATGCCTGCTAGGTGAGGGATGGAGTAGTGCTTCTTCTCATTTTATACTCAAGTCTAGGGTTAATTAGCATCTGCTTTCTGAAGGCAGCTATGCAAGGTCTCTGCAATACACTGATATTAAACATCCATTTTTACAAAAAGTCTAGTCTCCAAAATTACTACATTTCTAAGACCAAGGCCAAACACTCCAGTTATCAACCAGACACAGGAAAGAAAATGAAAAGCGAACCCCAATCTGTGTACAGACATGTTGAAAAAATTTTAAAGTTATTTGAAAGGAAGAGTTTGTATAAATTCTAGTTATACAAAGATCCATGACAAGGTGGTTTGGGCTAGTCTTATTTGCATAAACTGATTACAAATGGAGTAATCTGTCATTTTCTTTTTGATTACTTCTTTTCTTGAAGTCTGTGTTACAGATGCCACCATCTAAACATGATGTCAACTGCAGTTCCACGCTGCCGCTCTTGAATACACCACAGCAGTATTTTCTGTAACAGACTTCTCCCTACATCCATTATTTCACAAGCCAGGTAGTACTTATTTCCTCATCTGACCTATGAAACATGCCTTTCCATAGATAGCCTAGGAGCCAGAGTCCTTCCGAGGAGACTTCAGGGGGTAAATTTTAATGCTGTACTTCAATTGTGAGTACCCCAAGTTCTGCTGTGGTCAATTTAATCTCTCTGCTCTAATTCACTGGAAATCATGATGCTGAATAAGAGCTGGTTGAACACCTGGGGCGCTAATCAGGCTGACGAAGAAAAGAGGCCTCAAGATCAGCTTGGTAGGAAGAGGCCTGGATAGTTAATTCCTCAATCTGTATAGTGAATGCTGTTCTCTAATGCCTAATAGTATTCTTCCTTTAGTGAATAATTATGCTATTTTCAGCATGGAGAGATGTATGAAATCTTACCATAAATTCTTCTCATTTGTAATAATAGCTTTAGCTTCTTGACAAAAGAGTTAACCATTTCTCTATCTATACTTTCATGCGTGTTTTCTTACCCCTCCTTGTTCTCTTTAACTAAAACTCTGGAAGCAGAGTATTACTGTCCTTCCTAGTCTTATGTCAACTTGACTCAACTAGAAACTAGAGTGTTCTGAAAGAATGGAACCTCAATTGAGAATGTATCTCCAAAAGATCCAGCTTTCTCTTAGTGATTGATTTGTGGAGGTAACCGTCCCTCTGTGAGTGGTGCCATCCCTAGGCTGGTACTCCTGGGTTTTACAGAAAAAGCAGGCTGAGCAAGCCCTTATGAACAAGCCACTAAACAGCGTGCCTCCATGGCCTCTGCCTCCAGCTTCTTGCCTTGTTTAAGTTCTTTACTGACTTGCTTTGATGATGAACAGTGATAATGCAAGTATAAGCCAAATAAGCCCTTTCCTCCCCAACTTGTGTTTTGGACATGGTGCTAAATCACACCAATAGAAACTCTAAATAAGACAATTACCATGGGCTATTTCATTTATATAAGATCCAGATGCCACCAATTATATTTGTCACGTCATCTGTGGTGTGTGAGGTAGGCATGATAGCAAAGCACGTGGCCCAGACGATCTTTAAATCACTACAACACAACAAAGGTTAAAGGCCTGTTAACAAAGGTTAAAACCTATTAAACCTATTAAACCTATTAAAGGTTTAGGAAGCCCTTATCTTATTAAGGGCTATGGAGATGGATAAGTGGGCAAGAGCCCTTACTTAGCAAGCATGAAGACCTGAAGTAGACGTCTTGGCTCCCACTGGGGGAAAAAGGCAGGAGAAGATGTGAACTGTCACCCCAGCACCATGAGAGGCTGACACAGGAGAACTGCTGGGAATGGCTGGCAATCTCACTATAGGTTCACTAACAAACTTACCTCAAAGGGAAAAGGTGGAGAGTGACAGAGATAGCATGTCGTTGCTATTGTTCCACTCGGGGACAGACTATGATACCTCTATGGGCTTGTTTCGACCTTGTTCATATCAGTACAAACATCGTCTCTCGAGCATGAGCATGCCATCTCACTGCTCTTGGGGCTCTGACGGAAATAGTAGGTACACACAATTTTCTGAAATTTATGGCTTACAAATAGCTGTAGTTTGCTGACATCCTCATTGAGCCATATCCTTGGACAGCATCAATTTAAAGGCTCATCAATTTAAACACTCATGGCTTTGCAGAGAATACTAACCATGGTCTCAATGAAGATAAATCTGAAACAAAATAAGAATATGTGATATGTTGCTTCCCTTGTGCTCAGATTTTGTGTTGTCCTCCTCGCCCTACAGTGTTCCAGATAACTAATTCTCTCTGCAAATTGCTATATCGAGAGTCTCAAGGATAGACTGTATTTAACTGTATTCTCCAAGGGACCATACGATTTAAGAGTAGCTCATTAGCAACAAAATGTTAACTAGAATATTAAAGAAACATTTCAAATTATTGAATGTACTTACTGTCTCTTAAATTATGCCAAGAGAAGCCAACTCAATGGTTCTTCTATATGTAATCAGTTATGACCTATTTATAGATCTGAAAAAAAAAACTAGTATTAAAAGTTGAAGTTGAATTTGAGAAATATTTAAGGATACATTTCTCATTTGTAACCACATCATTTTTACTAACAAGGGCATGTTTACCTCTTGTCACCGTGCAAAAAAAGCAAATGATGCAATTCTGAACACAACATCTCTTCTCTCACATTTGACAGCTTCACATTCCATAGAAACACTTCTGAGCTTGCTTGGGTTAAGGTCACGATATATAAACCAATTTATTGGTTGCTCCCTGCTCGACCTCTTCCTCCTGTTCTTTGAAAGGGCTAAGCACCTCTGTGACTTTCTTCTCTGTAAGTGTTTAATAACTTGTGCACCTGTAATTTGTACTTCTTTAGGGCAAAAGGAGAAAGTTTATGAGGGTTATGTTTTGTATGTTCCTATGAAACTCAGTGCTCAATGGTTGTATGGGTTTTTTGGGGGGGAGGGGAAGAGGGCTATACAAAGGACACCATAGCATTTATATCTCTCCTATATTACATAAGAACTCCTATTTGCTTTTTCATTACAGTTAAGTCTGTAAAAAATTAATTTTGAGTCCACCAGGGACACATAGGTTCAGAAGCAGTGCAGGGAGGGTGCAAGACAGCACTGAGACTGCCAGCACGGACTCCAAAGACCCCAGAGTTCGGACCTAGTCAAGTGCTTCTAAACCTTACACACACACAAATATACATATATACCATAACATATACATGATACACAGATAGACACCAGACACGCAGAAATACACACACACACACACTTAAATGTTTAAAAACCCATTGTTTTCCCATTGGTAAAATTTAAAAGATTGGCTGAATGTTATCTATGGATTTAGCTTGACAACGCACTCTTTATACTATTTTATATCATTTCCTATGTATTTGAAGGTAGAAAAGGATTTTATCACTATGCAATATTCAACAAAGGAATTTTATCAGATTGTAAAAGAAGGAGATCGCAAATGAACACAGTTTTTAAAGTGTTGAACATACTTTATGTAACTCAGGAAGCCATGCTTGAAGGGATGAGCTCTTCCAGTGAAGCGGAGGCTTACAGAGGAATGGGAAGACTAGGAAATGAAGGCACAGTCAGGCTCTGTGAGGTGAGGTGCTGAGGACCCATTATTAGTGGCTATCACAGTCACTGCTGAGTGTGCCGAGCCTGATGTCCCTGCACTGATGCTGGAAATAGCTGGGCTTTCGCCATGGTGGCTTCTCATAGGATGGCTGGTTTAACAAGTAATGTCACAGAGCTGAGCAGTCATTTGTAATGGAAATTAATTATGGTGGTTATTATGATCACGGGAGCATTTGTACTTCCTGGAGAGCTAGGCATTCGTGTTCAGATCATCACCTAGACAAAGTTACCTCTGAGGATGCTGATTACCCATCATGCTTACCCTATGTGCTGTCATCCCTCCCACACCATGGTGGGCTCTGTCCCTCTGGAGTCATAAAGCCTTAAGTTGCTGTTGTAAAAGACTATTACTATTTCCTACTGATATATTTTCTGGTGATGCTGCTGTTAATCCTAAGTAGCTGTATAACCAAATCACCACACAGAGAATGGGTTTATTTAGTTAACCTAGAACACAATGCTGGGCAATAGTTACTCCCTCCTAAACCTCCAAGCCCTCAGTTTCCTAACATTTAGATTTCCCACTTTATACTTGCTTTTTGTGATATATTAGGTCCAGTCCATCTCTCCACCTCGTTCCACATTCCAGGATCTCTCCTCCAGCTCTGCCTTCTCCTAGCTCTCCTGGCCCTTTCTCCTCCTATTCATTTCCTGTCCTCTGGCTCCTCCCAGCTCAACATTGTTTCTAGTTGCTTTATTTTGTTTACACAGAATTGAGACAGGATGCTTAGAATAAATATCACAATGCAATATCCGGATTGAAACGGAGAGTGGGGTGGGAGGAGAAATCAGCATTTGAATGAACAAGGGTAAGGTGTATACATTCCAAAGGAACATTCTAACAACAAGTTGCTTTTGTCAAGGTCTCCTATTACAGCTGGAAAACAACAACAACAGAAACCAAAGAAACAACTTGACTGCTTTTGTTTGTTGAGTAATAAAATCATAGGCTTTCTTTCCCTAATCCTATCGTCCATCATTTGTTAAAGACAAGCAGTACTCAAAATAACTTTGATTGAGCTGTACTTAAATAGTATTACATGATTTTATAACCATTACCTAATATTTTCTAACTGGCTAGACACAATGTGAGTGACCATTTTTAAAACTTCATCCACAATAGCTTGTGAAAGTATAAAGCTGAGCTTTAGTGACCTCTAGGAAAACCACTGAGTTTGGTGAATTATTAATATTGCCTAGAGAAGGAGTTAGGAGAAAAATATATAATATCCACTGCTAAAAGTTGTGACTTAAACAGTCCTGTAGAAACATGTTCCAGGCATGTAAGAGAAGCTGTTACTGAGAGTCTCAGGCACAAGTTATTTTCAGGATCTTTGATGACTGTTATCCAATTTCCAATCACCATTTGCTTCCATGATTCCCTAGAGAATCTTGGTTCAGAATCTTGGTTTAGTAGACATGTGGTTAAGCCATACTCGGTGATACCTGTTGATGGTCAGAGCAGCTTCCTTCTGTAGTGGGCAGTGTCTAATGCAGAGATGCATAGCTGTCACAGGACCAAGTAAAGGGTAACATCACTGAAGTGTTTGCCTCTCCATGCAAGCTGGGAGATGGGAAGAATGCTGCAACACATTGTCTTTTTCAAACAACTGGCTTCTGTCCTCCTGGACTCTCGGCAGTGGTAGCTACCTGCACAGGATTCACACAAGATCAGGCCCTTGAATAATTCATCAGGGAGGATGGAGGAGCTCATGATGCCCTGTCCCTCCCTGAGATGCTATTGACAGTTAATGATTGCTGGAGGAAGAGAGAGATGTTCTTACATGGTGTAACCACTTGCAAATTGCCCATACTTGCCTAAATGCCTCCCACCCATGTTATGCAAGAACCCTAAACAAACTTAATGGGTCACACAGACATATTCAAAAGATTCAGAAGGAAGAAGGGGCTTGCTGGGAAGAAGAAGTTTCAGCGGGGTTGGGGAGGATGGCACAGAGCAGTGGGAAGGGGATTAAAATGATTAAAATTCATTATGTCCATGTGTGATAATTATTTCATAATTAAAAGATAATAACATATTTACTGTACAGTCCCCGTTGGCACTTGTGATGTTATTTTAATTAAAAAACACATAAAGGCCAATTTAAAACATTTGAAAACTTACAGAATCTGTGGATTCCAGGCAAGCTTTCACTAGTGAACAGAGACGATCTCTCTATAGAGCCTTTTACATAGGGATCTACAAAGGAGACAGGCTAGGTAGACTGTCAGGAAAACATCCCACACTTGTTCATTTTCATGTAGGTCTGAGTTATTTTTCAATATTTAACTAGGTTAGTAACCGTGCAGGGGATATGTACAGAGACCAAGGTATCTCTCCCTCTATCTCTTTCTGAAACTCTACAGAGACGTGTAAAAGCTACTAAGTCTGAATACCTGTGTGTAATGTTTATATATTTTCTTATTTCTGTATATAGCATCCATATTCTACCTCTGCCCTTCTGTCTCCTTTCTATTCGCTCTCAGGGAATTTTCTAATTAAGAGAGAAAGATTTGAGTAAATTGTGAATATATTACCCAGTAATATAATTTTATCTATTACTCTGGGACAAGTTTAAAATTTCTAACTAGCAATTCAAAATAGTAAAAAGTTCTCTGTATGCTAAGTATTTGATTCTAGGAGACATGATCTCACAGCAAACTCCTTTTCTTCTGGCCCTAACAGTCTTTCTGCTGCTCTTCTGCAAAGATACATGAGCCTTAGGTGCAAGAATTGTGCAGGACTAGACTCAGCCCTGCCTGCCTTTCGTTCTCTGTATTTGGGAATCTCCTACAAATGTTAGAGAGCTACACTAATGAACTCTGATCAACGTGGCTGCTTAAGGAAGACTTGCCCAAAGATGACACCAATAGACATGTTTTTATTTAAGGAGACTGTACAGCTTCAAACATGGACAAACACACAGGACACTAAGGAGTGCTGAGAGAGAAGAAATGCCCTTCTCAGAGAGGAGCCCTCCAACTGGTTGTTCAATTCAAAGTTGTCAGGTCGTCCACATACAGGTATTATTATGTGGGATGAACAATTATGGAACAGGAGACCATGAATGTAAGTGAGAGCAACGAAAAAGGTGAAATGGTTAGAGGGAAGAGAGGAAATAGGGAAAATGATACTGTTGTATTATAAAGTAAAAATAGAAAAACAGTAATTTTTTAAAAAGCAATGCCAAAGCAATTTACAGGTTCAATGCAATTCCCATCAAAATACCTACACAATTCTTCACAGATCTTGAAAGAAAAATTCTCAATTTCATATGGAGAAACAAAAAACTCACAGTATCCAAAATGATCCTGTACAACAACAGATCATCTGGAGGTATCTCCATCCCTGACCTCAAGCTCTACTACAGAGCAAGAGTAATAAAAACTGCATAGTATTGGCATAGTAACAGAACAGTGGCTGCAATGTCCTCTTCTGTGCCTAGCAAGGCTGCTCCTCCCTTGTGGGGTGGGGGAGTCAAAGAGCCAGCCATTGAGTTCATGTCAGAAATAGTCCCTATTCCCCTTACTAGGGTACCCACTTGGATACTGAGCTATCATGGGCTGCATGCAAGCAGAGGTTCTAGGTTATATCCACACATGGTCCTTGGTTGGAGAAACAGTCTCATATAAGACCCCTGAGCCCAGATAAATTTGATCCTTGTGGAGCTCCTATCCTCTCCAGATCATATTAACTCCCCCTTCTTTCATATGGTTCCTTGTCCTCTGCTGAAGGTTAGGTTATGAGTCTCAATTTCTGCTTGGATACACTGCTAGACAGAGTTTTTCAGAGGCCCTCTGTGGTAAGCTCCTGTCCTGTTGCTTGTTTCCTCCTACATCCCATTTGTCTTTCTAAATGAGGATTGATCCTCTACCTCAGGCCTCTTTTTTGTTTATCTTCTTTAGGTGTATAGATATCAGTATGTTTTTCCTATCTTATAGGTCTAAATAAGTTATTATATACCATGTGTGTCTTTCTCCTTCTGGGATACCTCGCTCAGAATATTTTCTATATCCCACCATTTGCCTGCAAATTTCATGATTTCCTTTTTTAAAAAAATGTAATTTATTTATTTTTATATTAATCACAGGTTAGGTTCTTTATGTCCCAGTCATATCCCCCTTCCTCATTCCCTCCCACTCTCTCCATTCCTCCCTCATCTCCTCCCTGCCCGCCTTCAAATCCACTGATGGGGGAGGAAGTCCTCCCCTTGCATCTGACCCTAGCTTATCTTGTCTCTTCAGGGCTGGCTGCAATGTCCTCTTCTGGGATCTAGCTAGGCTGTACCTCCGGATGTGTATGGGGGAGGGTCGAAGAGCCAGCCATTGAGTTCATGACAGAAATAGTCCCTGTTCCCCTTACTAGGGTCTCCAGTTGGATACTGAGCTACCATGGGGAATATCTGAGCAGGGGTTCTAGGTTATATCCATACATGGTCCTTGGTTGGAGAAACAGTCTCGTAAAAGACCCCTGTGCCCTGATCTATTTGGTCTTTGTGGAGTTCTTGTTCTCCCCAAGTCTTACCAACTCCTCCTATTTTCATATTATTCCCTGCCCTCTGCCAAAGGCTTAGTTGTGCTTCTTAATATCTGCTTTGATACACTGCTATATAGAGTCTTTCAGAGGCCCTCTTTGGTAGGCTCCTGTCCTGTTGCTTGTTTTCTCCTGCATTCAATGTCCATCCCATTTGTCCATCTAAGCATTGATCATCCCACCCTGGGTCATCCTCCTTGCTTATCTTCCCTAGGTGTATAGATTTCAGCATGTCCATCCTATCCTATAGGTCTGTATAAGTGAGTATATACCAAGTGTTTCTTTCTGCTTTTGTGATACCTCACTCAGGATGATCATTTCCAGGTCCCACCATTTGCCTGCTAATTTCATGATTTCCTTGTTTTTAATTGCAGAGTAGTATTCCATTGTGTATATTAAAGGCAGAAAGGAAAAAGGGCCAAGTTACATATGAAGGTAGATCGATCAGAATTATACCAGATTTCTCATCAAAAACTATGAAAGCCAAAAGGGTTTGGCCAGATGTAATGTAGTCTTTAAGGGAACACAGATGCCAACCAAGACTACTATACCCAGCACAGCTTTCAATCAACATAGATGGAGAAAACAAAATATTCCATGACAAAACAAATTTTAAGCAATATCTACAAAGCAATCCAACCCTACAGAAGATACTAGAAGGAAAACTTCAATCCAATGAAAACAAGTAGGAAAATATAGGACACAGGTAAATTCCCAACTAAAAGGGGGGAAAAAAGCAATGAATCATAGTAAAACCACTAACTCCACAATAAAAGGATCTAACAGCCACTGGTCACTATTATCTATCAACATCAATGGACTCAGCTCTCCTATAAAAAGACACAGACTAACAGAATGGTTACGAAAACAGGACCCAACATTCTGCTGCATCCAAGAAACAAACCTATGCAACACAGATAAACACTACCTCAGAGTAAAGGGCTGGAAAAATATTTTTCAAGCAAATGGACCCAGAAAACAAGCTGGGCTAGCAATCCTAGTATCTAATAAAATAGACTTTCAACCAAAGTTAATCAAGAAAGATGAGGAGGGGCACTTCCTCCTCATCAAAGGAAAATTCCAACAGGAGGATATCACAATTTTGAACATCTATGCCCCAAACACAAGAACACCTACATTTGTAAAGGAAACATTATTAAAGCTGAAATCACACATTGATCCCAGCACCCAGATAGTGGGAGACTTTAACATTCCACTCTCACTAAGGGACAGATCATCTGGACACAAGCAAAACAGGGAAACAAGGGTACTCACAGAGTCCCTAAATCAATTAGACTTAAAAAGATGTCCACAGAACTTTTCACCCCAGATCAAAAGAGTATACCTTATTTTCAGCACCTCATGGAATCTTCTCCAAAATAGACCATATAGTTGGTCACAAAGCAAGCCTCAGCAGATACAAGAAGATTAAAATAATCCCTTGTATACTATCTGACCATCATTGTCTAAAGTTGGGCCTCAACAACAACAGAAACAGCAGAAAGCCTGAACAACTTGCTACTCAAGGACAGCTTGGTTAGGGAAGAAATTAAGAAAGAAATTAAAGACTTCCTAGAATTCAATGAAAAGGTAAGCACAACATACCCAAACTTATGGGACACAATGAAGGCAGTGCTAAGAGTAAAGTTCATTGCACTAAGTGCCGTCAAGAATAAATTTGAAACATCTAATACAAGCAACTTATTGGCCCAACTGAAAGCCCTAGAAAAAAAAAAAAGAAGCAGATACACCCAAGAGGAGCAGATAGCTGGAAATAATCAAACTCAGGGATGAAATCAATCAATTAAGAACAAATAAAACAATTCAAATAATCAATGAAACCAAGAGCTGGTTCTTTGAGAACATCAACAAGATAGACAAACCCCTAGCCAAACTAACAAAAAGGCAGAAAGAAACTATCCAAATCAGCAAAATCAGAAATGAAAAGGGGGACGTAACTACAGGCACTGAGGAAATCCAAACAATCATTAGGTCTTACTACAAAAAACAAAATTTGAAAATCTAAATGAAATGGACAATTTTCTGGAGAGATTACACCTACCTAAATTAAGCCAAGATCAGATGGAAAGATTGAATAGACCTATATCCCCCAAGGAAATAGAAGCAGTCATCAACAGCCTTCCTACCAAAAAAAGCCCTGGGCCAGATGGTTTTAGTGCAGAATTCTACCAGACCTTCAAAGAAGTCCTAATGCCAATTCTCTCTAAACTGTTCCACAAAATACAAATAGAAGGAAAATTACCAAATTCTTTCTATGAAGCCATGGTCACCATGATACCTAAACCACACAAAGATCCAACAAGAAAAGAGAACTTCAGACCTATCTCCCTTATGAACATTGATGCAAAAATACTCAATAAAATACTGGCAAACTGAATCCAAGAACACATAAAAGATATCATCCACCATGGCCAAGTGGGTTTCATCCCAGGCATGCAAGGGTGCTTCAATATACGGAAATCCATCAATGTGATCCACCATATAAACAAACTGAAGGAGAAAAACCACATGATCATCTCTCTAGATGCCAAAGAAGCATTTGACAAAATCCAACACCCATTCATGTTTAAAGTCTTGGAGAGATTAGGGATACAAGGCACATACCTAAACATAGTAAAGGCAATATACAGC